>CM024599.1:41786794-42386794 GCA_014182555.1 Eucalyptus erythrocorys | reverse complement strand
AAGACAATAAGGTTTTAAAGTAGGTGCGTGCAATGTTTGACGGATTAATTTTAAGTACGAGAGCACGTACGAATTTTTTTCCAAAAGCTTTAAAGAAAAAAAAAAGAGTTGTCCTATTTCAAAAAGGGTTGTTGGGTAAGAAATAGAAAAAAAATGAGGTGTCGGGCTTGAATGCCAAATTTTATTTGCTCAATAAGACAATAAGGTTTTAAAGTAGATGCGTGCAATGTTTGAGGGATTAATTTTGAGTACGGGAGCACATATGAATTTTTTTCTCAAAGCTTTAAAGAAAAAAAAAAAAGAGTTGCATTTTCAGCATAAATAAGACAGCAGTATAGTTAACATTTTGTCTTATTTCTATAAACAAGAGTGAGCACCGGTATATAGAAATAGAGAACATTAGAGTGCAGTCTAATTTAGCTAAAACAACGCACCAGCAGTAACCTAGTAATATCTTTAGCATTTTATATTGAGAAAGTGTGAATCTAATCTAGATTTTTTCTATAAGTCAACTTCTAACGCTAAGGATATAATCAAATAGTAAAATCTCAAGCTTCCACAATGGTGAGCTTTAGATGCAAAGGTGTAAAAAAAAAAAAAAAAACTACAATGTTTCATGAATTGCATCATGAAAAATTAAAATAAAAAGTTTCAGCTTTCAATTACTTTTTTGAAGTTGCAATCCCGAATATGCATATCATATTCGGTTCGAGTCATGAAAAAAAAATTGATGTGCTCATGGATGATATATACAGAATCCCTCCATGTATAATATAAAATTCACAACATAGGCAGGCCAAAAGTGCTGCAATTGCTATGAGATTTAGGTGATCCAGACGAGTTTCGGGAAATCAAAACAAGGAGTATATTAGGAACTCCATATACCTAACAAACTTTGTTGATATGAACCAGAGGCAGCAACTCAAAGTAATATATTCTTCCCAAATGAGCCAAAAGCAGCAACAATACTAAAAATTCTAGGCGAGATAGAGAAGACCATCCACCAAACCCATGTCAACAATTTGCCTAGCCATTTCAAATGAACCAGTTCAACAACCACAAACCATTAGTACAACAAATCCATGTCAACGAAATTTAAAATAAAATTCATGTGAAATAAAGACAACATAAAAATAAAGCACCGCAATTTCAAGAAGACGATGAAGGCGTTCAGTGAGCGTCAAGCAAGCGCCAGGCGAATCTGAGCAAGCATCGGATAGAGGCGTCTGACGAGCGTCGGATGAAGACGTTGGGCGAGCTGAGCGTCGGACAGAGGCGTTGGGCCGATGCACATGTTGGATGGAGACGTCAGGCGAGCGTTGGCCGGAGGGGTTGGACGGAGGTGTCGAACAAAGGCGTTGGGCGAGTGTTGGCCAGAGGGGTTGGACGGAGGCGTCGAGCGGAGGGGTTAGGCGAGCGGAGGCCAGGGGGTTTCGACAGAGGTGTTGAACGGAGGCATCCACCAACAATCAATGTCGGGCGACCATGAATCAAGGAAGATCCTCTCAATTTAGGGTTCCCTACTTGGTTTTGGATAGAACCCAGCCAACCCACGCCCTTTTCTTTTCACGCCCTTTCCTCTTCTGTCTTTTGTTTTTGGCTTTTATTTTTTTTTTAAAGCAAAACGTCACCGTTTTGCTCTCCGGTGCCATGTCAGCATCGCCAACGCCGACCGGCGCTGAGTAGGATGCCACGTCAAATTTTTCCGACTATACATGGCCGGATGGACTGAACTGGAACAAAAACAAAAGGTTTAGGACTAAATTGGCAGAAAAAAAAAGTTTAGGACTGAATTGGAATAATTGCAATAGGTTTAGGACTTTTTAGGTAATTTTCCCCTCATGGAGATAGAATTGGATGACCTTAATACTATTAATAGAAATGTATTCATAATAGTTTACAAACACATCGCAACAGTTTTCACCAAAAAACAAAAAACACGTCGCAAAGTCGGAAATAAAAAGTCATGGAATCTCTTGCATATTGTGATCCCATGCCATCATATTTGCAATATTTTTCCTGATCATGTTTATCTCAGCCGCCTCTTCACGTGATGCATCATCTACAACCTCGTCTTCTGTAGATCCAAGTGGATAATCCAGATCTCCATAAAGGGCAAAGTTCCTGTCTATCTTGTCTTGGTCGTGAATATAATTATGAAGAGTACAACATGCGATTACAATATATACTTGCTTTCGAATTGAAAATGGAGGCATGTGTCTCAAAATAGAGAAGCGATTTTTTAATGTCCTGACCTCTCGATAACATTTCTCAATGAAGAATGCTTATGGTTGAACAATTCCTTTGCTGTTCTGGGCCGTCTCATTCTATCCTTATACTCATTCAAATGATATCGTTCACCTTTAAATGGAGTTAAAAATCCTGGAAGTGATGCATAACCAGAATCTACTACATAGTATTTCCCTATATGAATAAATACATAAATTTGTTATGATATGCAATAGCTATACAATCATAAAGAAAATCACTTAATATAGACAAAACAAGTGGTCAAGGAATTTGCAATCGAGGAGTCTCGAGTACTGCCGAGAGAACCCAACAATCATTGGCAGATCCTTCTCACCCAGCATATACGAAAGTAAATTTCATATCAAACGAACAAGCACACATCACATTTTGAGTGGTAGTCCCTATCCTGCCTCTAAATGGATTTGTTTCGATATAGGGACGGATGCATTAATGTGGGTGCCATCAATAACACCAATGCAGCCTTGTGATTTTATGAAATTATAGCGTTAGACAATATTATCAACTATATATATTCTAATAATGTAAAATTGATATGAAAATCATACCTTGAAGTAACGTGAATGGTTAGGATGGATAAGAATCTCATCTCTTTTGATAATTTGAGAAACGCTTTTAATACCAGAATGAAGAACTTACTGATTGTTTGTCCCGAACGTTGAAATCTCTCACATAAATCTCTATTTGTGTTTTTGTGACCAACCATAGATAAGAAAATCCCAACTTGTTCATCTATCCTTACATATGGAGTATCTTTCAGCCAGCCTCTTGCCTTCATTAGATCACATAGGTTAAGAAAAACATATCTCTCTAACCTGAATGCTTCATATATCCTACCTGAATGTCCATAAATAATTTTCCCTTACCCATTCGGCTCCTGATAATTTACTGTCCCTAATAGGCTCTTTTGTATGCAAACACATGTCCAAAGTAACAAGAGATAACCATGCTATTATTATGTCAATATCAAAGTCATCCAAATACCATTCAACTGCTGCTACCTCTTCATTAGATACACTATTTGATTCATCTTCCATAGTACCTATGCCATTACACAAATATAAGAAAATCAATATAGATATATGTAAAAATAAAAATAAAAAATAATATAAACCAATAACGTAAGTAATAGAGTGAAAAGGCAAACCAAATATAAAAATTCAGCACAATCCATCATGTCCAAACCATAACACAAATGCAAAAGTCTCAACATCAATATTTTGAACAACAAAATAACAACCTACAACATAAAAAACATAGTCTAATCAAATTTCATGCAATCCACGACACATTTCCTAACATCCACTAAAGACATTGGAGAAGTCGGGGTTTTGATAAAAGCCTCCCTTCACGTGGCATTAACGCAGGCTCGCTCCACTGCTTTGTTGTAGAGATCTTGCTCCAACGTAGGCATGGCAAGTAGGATATCAATCACCACAGATATGGAAAATGGGTCTGTAGGTGGTGATGTCACTTGTGAGTTGACAGAACCACTCATAGATTGATTAACCCTACTTTTGATCATCTCTTGCAAGGCTTTGCAGGTGCTAGCAACACCAAATGATTGACTCTTCCTTCTCCTCTTAGTATTTGAAGTTTTATACATCCTATGTTTGTCATGAACTGGAGTAGGAGTTTTGTCAGACATATCCTCATTAACATGCTGTTCACCAAAGTCCTCTGGTCCATTGTCTGCATCATCACCACTAATATTAAGTCCATCCGACATCACCAAATCTTCGGCATTTCCTGCCGCATAGTCCCCAGTAGCATATATATTACCAAATACAATACACAAGTCAGGATATTGAGGAAACCAATCCTTCTTGAATTTCACCCACTCAATATTATCCTGCAATTTTCACAATGATGACATATATCAGCAATACAATTAAACATATTGGATGTACATCTATAGTGATATGAAAATGATCAAAGGTTAAATCATACCTTAATATGAGATTCCCATATGCTTGGATCATCAACAACAACTTTTTTGTTCAAATTATCCCAGCCAAATCCGGATTGTGAAAAAAGCTTCTTGAAACTAGCATACTGCTTTTTCAATTTGTTCACCTTATTCTTCAACTGTACTGCAGTATATTGAAGTTCTGCTCGTTTGTTGAATCTATCCGTATGTTATTTCACTCTGCTTTGTTGAAAGTAGAAGAGGTGCGATTTCCCTTTGTGACCTCTTCTACCAACAAACTAATGAACAAGTTGGTTAAAGACTCAATCCACTTTGCGGTCAATGCCTCTTTTTGGGATGCCATGTAATCTTCACTAGTTGAACATCATATGAGTTCAAGACAATTAAAAAAAAAAAAAAAGTGCAACATGCTGCTGCCTACTTTTCTCATCACCATTTTTTAGACTAAAGAAAGACATAAGCATCAAAATGTCATTATAGCTCTAAACATTGGATAGCTATTCAGTGCATAAACATTGGGTAGCTATTCAATGCAATGTTTGAATTCCTCAAATGTTTCATTCCATTATTGTATTTTTTTCAAGACAATTTGCTCCTCAAAACAAAGAACCAGCAAGATCAGTAAACAAAGAACCAACTAAATCAGCAAAATAGAACTAGCAAAATAGCAAAACAGCAAAACAGCAAAATCAGTAAACACAAATCAACCTAAAACTACTGCAGAATTGATAGATTTCAAATGTGTTTTTCAGCAACCAAATGACATCCATTATGGACGTACGACATATCAAATTGAAGCTCTAGAAGTGTATTTTTTATGTCTAGAAGGGCTCGAGGTCGAAAAAATTCATCTAGCACTTTGTTTCAGCCAAAACAGTAAGTCCATCACAAAGATACGAAATTGCAGATTAATACAAATCAAGCTCAATCAACCTCAAGTTCATGATCATTGATCGTCAATCCACAGAAAATCATCCAATAACATCATCAATCACTAGATCTAAGCATATTATGTAAATCTAAAGTCGAATCCTAAGCTCGATCCATGAATCTAAACATAACATCCAGCAGAAAATCAGTTCCTCACCAAGCATGACTAAATCATTTGTTAGAACCAGCAACATCATATCAAGATAACCAGCTTTCTGTATTACTTGAATCCTCACCATACGAAAGCACAATTCAAGAGAAGGACAAGTAGGGAAAGCGTAATACAACATCCCAGCAGAAGACAACCAATATCTCCAAACTCATAACCAAGATTCAAACAAAAAAGTACCAGATAATTGAACCACAAAGCCATTAGTGAGGACGGAAGTGATACAACAATAGCTTTAATAGGCAAACTAATCACACATGATAACAACAAATCACAGCAGCGATTCACTTTACTCATTACTAACAGCAATAACCAAGGATCAGGTACAAGAAAGGAATCAACTAGGAATGAGCTTCAAATTGACGAAAACATGATTACACTGATGAGCAGAAGGTTGTCTACATATGACAGACTAAATACCTCTTTGCTTTCCTACTTGATGCGAGACTAGATGTTAGGAAAGAGAATCTCAAAAATACTTTCTAATTCCTACATGAGATACTCCAACAAGAAAGACAGTGAGCATTGCAAACTTGCAGTTAAATCAAAAATCAAAGCAATTATCAGCACATAAGGCGGCATCCTCATTAAGGTGCTCTCATTTATAAGCGATCATCTCCTTTGCTTTATAGTTTTGTAAGGTTGGGCATCCCTTGCTAGTTCATGAACGAATAAGATAGATGTAACTTTGAATCTATGAGATATTTCTTGATCAGAAAATTGCCACAAAAAGTTTGATGAAGTATATATCCAAAGCTTCACACAAGCATCAATGACAACTAGAATCAGGCATATAAAAATAGTAAACTGAACACGTTATTCTAGTAATCAATACTTCAGTAGCATTGACAGATTACAACAGAGTTTCAGGTATGCAATTGATAGGGGAAAATAGAGAAAGAGCGAGTGTCATATTGAAAGAGAGAGAGACAGATTGCATAGGCCTTATTCAATCTAAATCAACCATAAAATTCAGTAAATATATGTGCACAAGGCGCAACATGCTTATCTACATCCAAGAAATGAAGCTTTCCTTCATTTAACATGCATATCCCGAATCATTAGGTCCAGGTATCCACTCTACCTCCATTGATCATTTTCTGTAAACAAATGGAAAAAAGAAGAATTGATTGCGGTCAAAATGTTTAAATAATCAACTAAAGATCAATTAGGTTTATGGTTGATGACAGTGAAACAGAGATATTGGTTCCTTAATACTTTTGGGAGAGATACAACATCAATTTGCAATATGGATCAAAGCCCATGCTACTAGCTGGAAGTGATCCTACTATTAAGATTTCATGTATGTTGCCCATTTTGATGATATAGCAAGTGGATTTCCTTTGCCAAGTGGCTAGTTATGGATCTGGAAAAAAAAAAAAAAACGATTCTTGTACAATCCAAAACGTATTCATCATTTTCCTCTTTCTCAATTGTGATGATGGTGCAGGCGTTGGCCAAATCAACAAATTGGCTAACACATATCATTGCTTCCGAAGGACGAACCAAAATGGTTGTATGCAATTTTGCTAACGGATTGGCTAAAACAAAGAATTTATCACAACCTATTGCTAAAATAGAGCATCGACAACTTCAACTACTCACGCACACGCACACACATACACAACTATGTCATTTCATTTCATACTCCCACTGGTTTTGAGAGACAAAAAAGCATAGACAAAAGTGCATCAGAATTTTGGTGTTGTTCATCATATCAGCTCTGTTTTAGTCAACCTAGCTGATACATGTGAGAATCAAGGGCGACACAAGCACGGGGGAAGCAACGTGAGAGAAGCAAGCACAAATAGAGGCAACGCAACAGAGGCGACACGTTTCAACTTCAGAAAAAGTGAGAATCACCACTAGAACAAGTACAATGAGAAGGAATCAAAGCAACAAACTTGATTTAGGGCAAGACGACCACGAGGCAACGTGACCAGAGGCGATGTGAGCTGGAGAAACTTGACCAGAGGCGATGGGACTGCAGGCAGTGGGATTGGAGAGAGGCAATCGGAGGCGATGGCACTGCAAGTGACAGATTCAACTTCAGAAAAACTAGAACATGTACAATGAGAAGTAATCAAAGCAACAAACCCAATTTAGGGCAAGACAACCACGAGGCGATGCAAGCTGGAGAAACTTGACCAGAGGCAATGGGACTGTAAGCGGTGGGATCGGAAAGAGGCGATCGGAGGCGATGGCACTGCAGGCGGCGGATTCAACTTCATAAAAACTAGAACATGTACAATGAGAAGGAATCAAAGCAACGAACCTGATTGAGGGCAAGACGACCATGAGGCGACGCGACCAGAGGCGATGCGAGCCGGATAAAGGTGACCAGAGGCGACGGGACTGGACGCAACCGACTCGAAGAGAGGCGACCCAACCGGAGTGTCGCGTCGCGACCAAAGACGACGGGATTGACGGCACCGAAGAGATGCGTAGGCGACGGGACTGGACGCAACCGGCTCGGAGAGGGGCGAACCAACCGGAGTGCCGCATCATGACCAAAGACAACGGGATTGACGGCACCGAAGAGAGGCGGAGGTGATGGGACTAGACGCAACCGGCTCGGAGGCGACCCAACCAAAGTACGAGACCGCTGACAACAGGACCGGCGACAACAGGACCGGTGGTGACGAGACCAGCGGCGACGAGACCGGAGAGAGGCGACCGAAGATGAGATCGGAGAGAGGCAAGCGGACGAAGGGAGAGGTGAAAATGGAAGATCGCAAAAGTGAAATTAGGGTTGCCCAATTTGTTTCTTATTTTTGTTCGTGGGAATTCTTGGTCGGGAACGAGAAGTAACTTTTTTTAACTTCTCGTTTCTGTTCCAAAACCATTCCCGGGCTAATTTTCTATTCCCGGGAACAAAAAAGCAACTTGCCGTTATCAAACGAGTTTCTGTTCTTTTTTTGTTCCGGGGAACAAAAGAATAGAAATTCTTGGGCTGGGGAAGGTTACCATGCGTAGCCTTAATTGCCGCGCTTTTTTGTGGGCTTTCTAAACCATGGGTCTTTAAACCTCTGCTTGGACCTTTTAGTCTGTGCATAATTGAATCAATGAATTGGGCTTCGACATTGAAGATCAGGCCGTGCAATATGGGCTTCGCTGGTCGGTAGCAGTCCTGGGCCGAGCCACAAATCTGAGATGGGTTCTTTTGCCAAAAATCCGAATCGGCCTTTCTATTTGTTATTTATGCATATTTTTATTTTCTTTACTTTCTATTATATATATATATTGCAAGAATGCATGTCTGATTTATTGGCCAAAAATTCAAGTGTCAACAAAGGTTATATGTAGTGTGTACTAGCGGAAAATAAAAATTATAGGAATTGATTTAATTAGGTGATAATTTTACCAATAATGAAGGAATGAACACTTCTTTTTTTTTCTCTTTTTTTTCTTTTTTTTTTTTCCCCAGCAGATGCTATCAAGAGTCTTTTCCTTTTTGCAATGGATTGACTATTAGGCGCTAAAAATACTCACTTAGCATTCCACCAGTTTTTTTTTTTTTTTAAGGTGAATGATTTTCTTAGTCTACATAATCACAACAAAACAAATTGGACATTATTAAACCCAAACAAACTAAATAAATGAGCTTCTGATTTTATTTTTTTTTTGGGTCAGTCCTACTCTATACCTATTCTACACTCACTCTCAGACTTTTGCCCTACCTCTTGCAGGGCGTGGGAGTCGAAACCCATTCCTAAAGCTTGCGTGTCCCTACCCCATCCCTCCTTGAGAAGGTAAGGGTTTGAACCCCTCACCTCCCCCTTCCATGTTGGAAGGGTGGCCATTGGGGCGAATCTCAGTGGTTAATGAGCTTCTGATTCCCAAATGGTTTTGTTTGGTGTGAACTTCTAATTCTCACTGTGAAAATTGTAATCTTCATTGAGCTTTTCTGACACATTTTGCTGGATCATTCGTCCTTATTATGGGGCAAAGGTTACACCGAACCATGTGCAGAAGAATGAGAGAGAGAGAGAGAGAGAGAGAGAGAGAGAGAGAGAGAGAATAGGTAGTGTCAGAAGATGAGTGAGAACAGAAGAGAACTATTTATTAAGGTGTTGTTTGTAGGGGTGAGCGTGGTTCCCGGGTAGCCGGGAACCGGGAACCGAACCGGAGGAGGTTCTGGTTCGGTTCCCGGTTCTAAAGGGACCGGTTCCGGCCCCGGTTCCTATTTTGTGGGAACCGGCGGTTCCGGTTGGGGGTAAAATAAAAAAACCCAAATTAGCCTTTACCTTTAGGGTTTCTTTCTTTTCTCTCTTTAGTGTTTAGCCCCAAATCAGCATTTAGGGTTTCTTTCTTTTCTCTCTCTCGCGAGTCTCGCCCGTCCGTTCTCTCTCGCTTGCCGTTCTCCACCTTTGCTCGACGCCACCGCCGGTCGCCCTCGACGCCACCGCCGTTGATCTCTGCTCGAAGATCAAGGTACGAGGAGCTACGTCGAGCCCTCTTGTGATACGTCGAGACCCATTTCGGGAGCTCGAAGATCGTGGCCTGCGAGTTTTCTTGCTGATCTCCCACTGTTGCATCGAGAAGTTTCGCAGGCTCACGCTCTCTCCAAGCTCCCGCCGCCGACGCCCTTCTCGCCGCCGACCACCCACGCTCGATCCGCTCGCCGGCCGGGGCTGGCAAGCTCGTTCGGATTGCCGAACGCGTGGCTCGGCGCGCGCAACTTCTCACTCCGTTCGGTGGGTCTCGCCTGTCAACCGCCGAGGCCGCGCCCGATCATCGCCACCGTCGCCTTCAGCCTCCCGACCGCGTGAGTTTAATCCCCCCCAATCGCCCCGACAACAGTGCTTTACTCGCTCCCTTTTAGGATTTCGGTTCAAAGTTTCGTTTTTTTTCAATGTTTAATTTTGGTTCCCTGGTTTGAAAATTGATTTTTAGGTGACCGAGTTGTTGTTTCAGGATTGTTGTGCTTGATTTTGCAGAAAGGAGAGGGTCTCTTTGGTGAGAATGTTCCCTGTGTGAGTTCAGCTGAAACATTAGATGAAGTCGTGGTTTTTATTGCTGTTACTTGGTTAGTGTTGTCGAAAATTGTTCTCTGAATGAGCTGCATTGATTGAATGGCAACTAGGAATGGAAAAATTGTCTTGATTGAGCCTTGGAACATGCCATTTGCGTGTATAGTCGAGTCCATCAATGATAAGTGACTCCTCTGCACTTTATTCGACGCGTAAAGCTGGTGCCTGCTGCTGCTGTTGCCATTGTTGTTTTTTTCTTCCCTTACGTGCTCAACCTTGTCTTTCAAGCGACTTTTCTGGTTCGATACTACAGCGAAGCGAAAGCTTTCGACTCTTCAGTTTTTAGGTTCCAAAAAATGTCGAGCTGAGTTGGATTCTTTTTTTGGCAGTTTTTTTTGGGGGGGTGATGTGGAGATTGCGCTCGGAATCGTGGATTTATTGTGGAGATAGTGTGCGATTTCGTCGATATCAGCCAAAAGTTTTATCTGAAATGAAGGAGCATAAGGAGGGAAAATTTTTTGTTTGGTAAAGAGTGAATTGCTTCTATTTTGATTTACCTGTAGGTAGCCAATGCAAGGTGAATGGTGGTAGGAGTGTCAAGTTCAAGGACGAACTCCTCTATCTATATTTTTGCACCCGTGGCTTAGAGAAAAGCCAAAGTTTCTGCTCATTCCTCTGTTGCTATGAGTTTTCACTAACTTATGGAGAGAAAAAGGAAAGAGCTGTTTTCCCAACGTCCGATTTCCCTATTCATGCCTTAACCTTTTAGCTTGCGGTGCACTCGATTGTGGTCCGCATTGGAATGGCGATGACTTCACATTCTCTGAATAGTAGCATATTAATGTTAAATCTTGGGAATACTGGGCTATGACTGTACTATGATACAAGGAAAAATGATCTTGTTGGGGTTTTGAGTTTCCTAATTTTGTACTGGTTTTTATACTACTGTAATCCAAAAGGATGTGTAGGAGGCTATTCAACTGTCTCACTCTGCTTGATAATATGTCCACGTTTTGGGATCTTTGTACGAAAACGACTATGCCTTTTTCCACTATAGTCAGGTCTGCTCTTAGATCATTCTTACCATGATATTGCTGGCGATTGACAGCGTCGAACGGCGGAGAGCGTGGCGCGTGGCTGTTGAAGAGGCACTGAGACGGCTCTCGAGTATGCTGTGCTGAATTTGTTCCATTTTTCTCCTCCATGCCCACTGCCTACAGTGACTAAAGGATTATCGAAGCATATTAACATGCGTTCATTTATGATGTCCGGATCAGGAATCAATCTGCTGAGTTTGTTTTCTTTTCATTTGGTTTTCAAATTAGCATTATCCAGCTTCTCTAGTGCGCTTATGTTTGCCAAAAAGTGAACTTCCTGTTTTGGTCTACTCTTGAGACCAAGGCTGAGTAAAGGATCTTTTTCTGAGTTTTGAAATTGCCTGATAGCTGTACTATATACGATATCCATCAACCTCTATGTGTATGATAAGTGGTTATCTTGGATGATGACTTTATATTATCTTGTTTTACCTCTTTTTTTGACAGCCGCTCCATGAAGTTTAAGAATATCCTATAAGGAATAGGGGATTCGTTACAGCTTTTCTACTAGAGAATATGCACCAGTTAAAGTGATCCAAGGAAAGTTCAGAATCAGGTGTGGTTTGGCTTCTGGTTCGGTGGGGTCGAGTTACCAAATTTATTGTCACTCCGTAATCCAGATGCTTTTGCAAAGTTGATATTTGACTCGTCTAGGTTATAGGATCTTCCAAGGTAATTTGTTTGTGCCAAATACTAAATACTATTAGTATGATCATGAAATATCAGAGCCTGGCTTTGTCAAACTTTGCTTGAATATTGTATCTCTTAACGTTTATGCCTAATGGTAAATTGGTAAATAGCAAAACAAGGCTGGTGAAATGGGCTCATGCTCAGCGGAAACTTCTTTAATCCATTATTAAAAATTAACCTACGCGTGCTGCTGTAATTTTCATGTTGTGTAGTACTATTTGAGATTTCTGATGGATTCAGTGACGACTTTTGATTCTTCTCTATGCTTTTTCTTACCTTTTTTCGTGTTTCCATAGGATCGAGTTGAAAGGCTTCAACAGAAACTAACTGCTGCAGATATCTCTTGAAGATTGGCTGTGGAGTAATCAAAGGTAGGTGATGAAATGAACAGACTAAAATTGGTCTATTTTCCCATGGTTTGTGCTGTATTATGTTTCTATAAAGCATTGGTATGCTGTATTTCAACATAATAGACTTAGCTTATGTATAAAAGTGCCATATTATGTTTCTATACAACATTGGCATGCTGTATTATACTGTGTTGACATTGTTATCAACTAAATTAATTACATTCTGTTATTGTTATGTAGTGTGAAGTTAATGTATCAAGATAACACATCAATGGAGGTGGAGGGACATGAGGAGATGACTCCAATCATGGAATTGGAGTCTTTCGGCCATGAAAATGAAGAAGAGGCACCCCCTATCATGAGTGCCGCAAGTAAGACACCTATTTCTCATCTTGCTCATGATAAGAAATGTACATCCGAATGTTGGAATCATTATACGAGAATCAATGATAAGGATGGAAAAACAAATCAAGTGAAGTGCAATCATTGTGGGGGCACGCTTAAGTATCGTGTTGCTAATGGTACTTCTGCGATGAGGAAGCACTTGACCACATGCAGGAAGTTTCCCCGTAATGTAGATAAGAGACAGAAATTCTTTGCACCACGTAATGTAGACATGGCTGGCAAGGAAAAGGGAGATTCTAGTGTTGGTAGTGTCTTATCGACATGGGCTTTTAATCAAGAACGTTGTAGGCGAATGCTTGCTCGGTTCATTATCATTGATGAGCAACCTTTTTCCTTGGTTGA
The DNA here is from genome assembly GCA_014182555.1 of Eucalyptus erythrocorys. Lineage (NCBI taxonomy): Eukaryota > Viridiplantae > Streptophyta > Magnoliopsida > Myrtales > Myrtaceae > Eucalyptus > Eucalyptus erythrocorys. The sequence goes on along the minus strand of CM024599.1, from coordinate 42,373,640 downwards.
GCGTGTTGGATTTCGTGATTATGTTAGTGAGTTACAACCTCTCTTCAAACATGTATCACGTTTCACAATAGCAAAAGATTGCATGAAGTTGTATTTGGAGGAAAAAGCTTCTTTGAAGAATTTTTTTCAAAAGGTTGATTCTAGGATCGCACTCACAACAGATACATGGACTTCCATTCAAAATCTGAATTATTTGTGTCTCACTGCACATTTTATTGATGAAAATTGGAAGTTGCATAAAAGAATTATCAACTTTGTGGAGATGCATACTCACAGGGGTTGGGAGATTGGGAGAATGGTGGAGAAATGCATTCGGGGAGTGGGGAATAGAAAAAAAAGGTGTCCACAATCACTGTGGATAATGCTAGCTCAAATGATGTTGCAATTAACTACTTGAGGGATAAATTTGTGAAAGAAAAGTCGTCGATATTGGATGGTAGTGTTTTGCATATGAGGTTCACAGCTCACATATTAAATTTGATTGTGAGAGATCGCTTGGCTACGGTACGTGACTCCATTGCACGTACCCGCAATGTGGTTAGGTATGTAAGGAGTTCTCCCGCGAGAGCCAAAACATTTCAGACTTGCATTAAGATTGAAGAGATTACTTATAAGGGTTCGGTAATTCTTGACGTTGCCACTAGATGGAACTCTACTTATCTCATGTTAGACACCGCCATCAAGTTTAGAAAGGCTTTCCAAAGAATGGAAGACGAAGATTTATCTTTTGTAACTGAGCTTAATTATGAAAATCCTAGTGATGATGATTGGGAACATGCTATTATTCTTGCGGAATTTCTGAAAGTATTTTATGATGCCACCAATCGGATGTCGGGGAGTTCCTATGTTACTTCAAATAATTACTTTGAAGGAATAGCTTTTCTATATAGATATTTGAAAGATGCGGTCAATGCTTCGAATCCTAAGCTTCAAGAGATGGGTGTGAAAATGAAAGAAAAATTTGATAAATATTATGGAAGCTTGGATAAAGTGAATATGATGGTGTTGATTGCGGTTGTCTTAGATCCTAGAGCCAAGTTGAATTATGTGACTTTCTTGTATGGACAAATCTATGATGATGAATTGAAAGTTAAGGAGATGCATAACATGGTGAAGGATGCATTGGAGCGTTTGTATGAATTTTATGAGCACTCTTCTCATATTTCAACTTCAAGTTCAAGTGATCGATATTTTGGCGGCCATAGTTCGGGTGCAAGTAATAGTGCTTCCAATGCCGGTGTGAGTGGTAGTGAAGGAACAACTGAGAGTGGCATCGAAGCTTGGAAGAAAATTTTTTTATATTCGAATGAACAAGGGTGCAGTGACACCAAGTCCGAGCATGATGAGTATCTTCAAGATAAAAATGAAAATGATCTTAAACTTGACCTTTTGATGTGGTGGAAGACTAATGGCTCAAAATATAAGATCCTTTCTTTGATGGCTCGAGATATTTTGGCCATTCCCGTAACTACCGTTGCTTCCGAGTCAACTTTTAGTACATCGGGTCGTGTGCTTGATGGCTTTCGAAGTTCTTTAACTCCCAAAGTAGTTGAAGCTTTGATTTGCACTCAAGATTGGTTGAGAGCCGTTCGTGTACCGACTGATGTTGAGGAGTGCATTGAGAATGCAGAAAAATTTGAGTCGGGTAAGTGACATTGATTATATCTTTATATATTGTAATTCTTTTTGTATATTTATAAGTGAATATTTGATTTAATCTCTCTTCTTTTATTTTTTTTAGATATGGATCTTGTTAATGCGGAGATTATGGCTAGTAAATAGAGTTTATCAGCTAAAGCGGAATGAATATATGTGGTAAGTCCATTAGACTTGTTTCAGACTATTAAGTATTTGAAGCTACATTATGTGTGGCTGTTTCCATTTTCTTGAACAGCATACTGGTCACCATTTGATGTTGCTAATGATATAATTTACAGGTGGTTTGTGGAGAAGCATAGGAGCATTCTTGTTGCTTTGCTTTGTATCTGTCTCATAGGCTTTGCTCATTTCAAGTTCTTTCTGATAATAAAATTATCTGGGAATTTCTGGCTTATAACAGTTGTATCTTCTTGGCAATTTGGTCAGGAGCGGAGTACTCAAAGCTGACATCGGTACGAGCTTTTATTGCCATGAAATCGCTTCTTATGTTTGGGCAATTGGTGTAGTTGTGATATTTAATGATTGTTCTTTTTTCTTGAGTGTTATAGTGTCTTGTAGGATCTCTGATCTTTTTTGCTTCTTCTGGCAAAGGCATTTTCAGGTTAGATCTGTGATTGCAGAGCTAAGAGAACGGTTTCAATCTCATTCTATGAAGTCTTATCGATCTCAATTTCAGAGGTAATTTGCCGAGAGAATCGAACCTACCCCGCTCATCTTATCGCCATTGACGTTCTAACAACTTTAGGAGTCGTCAGTTTCTATCTTTCTTAAATTTATTTGGCCAAGTGTCAATTCACTAAATCAGTTGCTTATAGGTGGATGATGGGAGTTATGCCTATGTTCAGGAGCTATTTTTCTTGCAACCTGTGTTCCAGTTTGTAAATAGTGGTTTCTTGGAAAATATTCAGACTGATTTATGGTTCTACAATTTTTGTAAAACCCACTAGTGCGGTCAGCCTAAATATGCTTATGATGCATAACTTCCAGACATGTTAGTGGAAGCCTTCATTTTCTACTAGTGCAGATTTTCTAGCGTGAGCCATGACAAGTGGCTTCGATAGTTCGATGTATGAGGAGAAGATTGAGCATATATCCTGAGCACTATGATTACTTCGATTAGCAGAGGGGATGGGCTCTGAGCATCTAATGCTTTTATTTTTTGTTTTTTGAGTTACTTGGGGGAGGTGTGCCTTATGGATGGTAGAGAAGGGGAAGTGGTCTCCTCAAGGTTGTCCAGATATAACAGAACCTGCTTTTAACTGTCATGATTTTCAATTGTCATTGAAGAAAAAGTTTTCAGCCGTTTTCACGATTTCAGTGTAGTTTCTGAAGCTCATCAGAGGGTCAAAAACAGGGAAGGTCAAAGAGAAAATATACCACTTCATTGTTTCAGCGGTGGGGAAAAAGCCACATTCATCTGTTCTATTTGTTTTAGGCAAGGTATCTTTTCGCCTTTAGCTGGGTCATCATTGATTGTCCTTCATTCCAAAACTCTCTCCAGCTCGAGTCTTCCCAATCCACTGCGTAGCAGAAACTGAGTTCAACCGAGCCAGAGGGCAAGCCCTTACTCAAGTCTCAAGTTGCACTTCCTCTCCTCTCACCTGGAGAGAAACAAGATACATTCTTTCCCTTCGCTCTTAATGATGGAATATTTCGGTTGCTTCTGACAAGAAGAGCATTTGCTACTTCCTTTTGTAGCACGGCAATGACAGTGGCCCTCCTACGGAACTCTACTGAGAGTCAGTAAAGTGGGAAGGTACGAACAATGTTCAAGTCAGGAAGATGGAGAAGCGACAAGAACAAGATCAAAGCAGTCTTCAAGTTGCGTTTCAGGCAACTCGGGTATTTTTAACTCAGAAAATCAACATCTTTAGACTGGAATTGATGTTATGAAGCTGAAAGCAAGTAACTCGGCAATTTAGAAACCGGGCAATTGAGATCATCGGATCTGAAACCGGTGAAATGTTTACTGTTGCGATGGGAAGTAGACAGTTTTCACAATTTATACATTTGGATCTAATTTGCAATTTCACATTCATCACCAGGTTCCCAAGTCAAAGAAATCTACCTTAACAATATCTCTTGTACCTGACGATGTCGACAAGCCGACAATGAAGCTAGAGAAAGCTACTGTACAGGATGGGATCTGTTCTTGGGAGAATCCTGTATATGAAACAATGAAGCTCATCAGAGAGTCAAAAACAGGGAAGGTCAAAGAGAAAATATACCACTTCATTGTTTCAGCGGTGGGGAAAAAGCCACATTCATCTGTTCTATTGTCAACTATGATCTTGTCAACAAATGCCTGAGGCTTAAACAATTTTCTTTGTTTCGCCTGGGGATCATCAAAGGCAGGATTTCTTGGAGAAGCTTCAATTGATTTTGCAGATTTTGCAGCAGAAATTGAACCGTACACTCTCTCTCGCCATCGAAGTTTGCAAACTCCGGAGCATTTTTACATGTGAGCTCTGCGTTTGTGTGTGTGTGTGTGTGTGTGTGTGTGTGTTATGCTTGTTGACAAGTTGGGAAATGTTTGGCCATCAGATTCCATTTTAATTTTGCCTGCATGGAGTATGTTATCAATCTCAAATCACAAGAACTTGAAAAGGCATCTATTTATCTAACCAAAAGCAATTTGCTCGAACAGGTGACAATCTAGAAGGTGGAGGGTTCAGACCAAAGGTAAATTGTAGTATTATCTGTCAATATTTCTTGATCATTCCAAAGCTATTTCATTTCCTTCTCACGAAATAAATTGTGAAATCATCCACCATCCTCGAGAAATTGAAGATCCATTATCTTCCCATGAGGGATCCCTGAAGAACCAACTGAGCATTCTCAGTTGACCAGTTTTCTGACAAATAATGGAAACTTAAATTAGAAATATATGTTCTATTAATCTTTCTGCTATTAAGAAACTTTGAGGACAGCAAGGTAGATTTACTTCTGTTGATTTTGGATCATAAGGGTATGTTCTATTAATGTTTCTGCTATCCCCACTTGGTTTTGATCATTATATGGCTCATGAAAGTTCTCATGTATGGTAAATTTACATATTAGCAGTATAGTTTTGAAGGCTATGATGTGGAATGTAATCGACGGGTGAAACTTGACAGCCTCTAGATATTTCGCTATAATGTATAATCTTGTAGATTTATCTGTAATGTATCATCCTTCTTGAATAAGGTCAAGAGCAGACAATAGATGTAAGTTGTGAATATCTTCTTTCATCTCGTCCAAAGAAATTGCTGACCAATTGAACCGTCAGGTCATTGGGGAGAGACGATGGAAAGATGTGACTGCAATCTTCAATTTCCCCTCCACTGCAACAAATGCCTCATTCGTGCTGCGCAAGTATTATGTTTCACTGCTTCATCATTATGAACAAATTTACTATTTCAAGGCCCGTATTTGGACTCCTCTCTCTCGCTGGTTTGTGACTAGACTTCTCAAATGTTTCATTCAAGCAACCTGCCCGTAACGTTGATGGTACATTTCATCGGATGATTTTCTTGTCCTAGGAACACCGCAAAGCCCCCGTGCCAACATTTTTGGCACAACAGATGGAAGCTATGCGTCTGCTCAAGAAAGCAAAGTGCCAATGACTTGTGCAACCAAGGACAATAGCATCGGACTTGCCTCGAGGTATCATATTGTGAATCATGTGAACTATGAGTGGCGGATCGGCGGTTTCTTTGTGGTTCATAAAAACTTGATTACGGCTGTTTTTGAGTGAAATTTACGCTCTTGTCCATATTGCAGCGAGGCACTACCCGGCCTGCGAATTCTCCAAAGTGGTGGGAGTTATTGATGGGAAATTCGAAAGTGGGTACCTATTTGAACGGTACGTTGTTGCTAATCATGCTGTATAGAGGGTCCTTGTCTTTTGGATGGATGAGAGCATGTTGCCCTGAGCTAAACTCTTCTTCCTAAGCTCGTGTCACTTGTTTTGTGTTTACAAAATTTCAAGCAGGTATATCGTCATCGTAGGAGAAAAGAGTGTGTACATAGTCACTTAGGAGGAAGATGCTTAAGACTTGGTCCTCAAAGACATTGATTGTTTTGTTAAAAAAGAATTGCTGACTGACATCCCAGAGTAGTGATATGATGACGATGGGAGCACACTTGTTCTCGAAGAAACAGAGATGAATAATATGGGAACATGGACCTATATATAACTCCGGAGTTCTCATCAAGATGAATTATCTAGGCTTGTACTAGGATTCATCTATTGTGCTGCATTTGGTGTGTTGAAGGCTTAGCGTCTTTGTGACAAGTTTGTTTATTATTGTTGCATTCATTTTCATTTTTTTAACTAAAAATGAAAAAAAAAAAAAAAAAAAGAACCGGTTGGAACCTATTGGAAACCGGAACCGACCCGGAACTCGTGACGGGGTAGGTTCCGTGTTCTCGCTTCGACAGTGTAGGTTCCAGGTTCCAAAAATGAGGAACCTGTACCCGAGGGTAGGTTCCAGGTTCCAAGCGGAACCCGTAAGGAACCGGGAATCGCTCACCCCTAGTTGTTTGATTCTCCAAAAATAAATAATTTGAAAAATATTTTTTTAAAATAATTATTTTCATCACTTGAAATAACTAGTTGATTAAACATATTTTTATTATTGACAACAATTTATTTCTATATATTTTTATGAATGATGAAAATATTTTTTATTTATTCATCACTTAAAACAATATAAGCGAGCATTATTAGAAAAATATTCTTCCAAATAATTTTTTTTCCACGAAATAAGCAAAGCCTAAGTATCAATTAATTTTCCTTCCTCCATGTTCATATTTTTATTGTTATTTTTCTAAAACTTGGTCATTCAATTTCATACTAACCATTAGTCATTTTTACAATGAAAGATAATACAAAATAATAGAATATGCATTTTTTGCCAAATCGTTAACAATTAATGTTTTTACATCATTTATATATTTGTATGAAATTCTTCTCTTCAAGATATAGTATTACTTATTTGATCATAGAATGCATATTCGGACGAACATATGCTTCTTTTCAAGACATACATTAAGAAAACACACAACTCTTCTATTTTTTGCAACAATATCTTAAATTAAGGTCTTTAAGGACACGCGGACCTGAGTGCCAAAAGTTGGCATGAAGGGACACTTAAGTGCCAAAAGTTACGAAAGGTACACTTAAGTGCCAAAATCGGAGCAAAATGGATCACTTGAGTGCCAATCCGGCGAAAATCCGGCCAAAACGCTGACGTGGCAATTTTCCGGCGAGACAAAAACAAAACGGCGTCGTTTTAACGTTGACGTGGAAAAAAATAATATAAAAATAAATTAAAATAAATTTTAAATTAAATTTATTTTAAACATTTAAAAATAATAATTTTTAATATTAAAATATTAAAATTTTAAAAAAAAAAAAAATTTTAAAAAAAAGGGAGGGGGTTGGATACGGGCGAGGGCTGAGCCCTCAGCCACCGTTGTCGCCTCGCCGGCGGCGTCTTGGCAGGGGGGAAGGGTCGGCCGGGTCGCGGGCCCGGCCGGGGGCGACGACCCCCGGCCGACCGGCGGCGAGGGCCCATGAGCCCTCGCCGGATGCGGGCGAGGGCCGCGACCCTCGCCCACTTGGCCCGGCCGGGCGAGGGCCACTCGGGCGAGGGTCGAGGCCCGCGCCCATCCGGCGAGGGCTCGCGGGCCCTCGCCGCCGGTCGGCCGGGGTCGCCCTTAGTATAGGTTGGAGCTATGAAGCTTACCTTATTATTAGAGAAAGGGGAAAGGGCCTTTTCTGTTGGTGCGCAGGAGCGCACTTCCGTTTTCCCTTTACTAGTAGGGGGTTTCTCCCGCTTTTGAAATAGTAACTCGTTAGCCCGACTCAATCCCGCCTTCCATCTGATTTTGAATTTCTTGAGCTGTCTCTGATTGCCATGCTGCCTTTCTTTCTCCTGTATAGTGAGTCGGCTTGATGGAAGCACTAGGGGAGTACGATAGCAGGGTTAGTAGCGCTGGAATTTTTTAAATAAAAGGTGCTAGTAGAGTAAAGAAAAGATAGGGGAAGAAAGTGTTGTTCTAAAAAACATGTTTCATATCCGTATTGAAGAGATGCGACAAAGTGTTCGGATCATTGTGCAATGTCTTAATCAAATGCCTAGTGGCATGATCAAAGCCGATGATCGTAAGCGATGTCCTGCTCTCTTTCTTCTTCAATCTTTGAGAACCGAGCTTCCAGGGAATTGAGCTGTTCATGCTCCTGATCTAAGGCACTCTCGCAGTTAGAAGTCTTTTCAGAACCCAGGGGCCGCGGCCGACCCTTCCCCCCGGCCAGGGCGTCGTCGGCGAGGCGGCGGCGGTGGCGAGGGCTCAACCCTCGGCCATATCCACCCCCTCCCTTTTTTTTTTTTAAAATTTTTTAGTTTAAATTTAATTTTCTTGAATTTTTTAATATTAATATTAATATTTTAAAATATTTTAAGTAAATTTAGTTTTAAATTAGATTTAATTAATTTTTACATTAATTTATGCCACGTCAACGCAAAAACGGCGTCGTTTCTTCACCTTTGTTTGGCCACATCGGCATGCAAAACGGCGTCGTTTTACACTTATTTCTCCGGAAATTGTCCACGTCGAAGCACTTTGGCCGGATTTTGGTGGAGTGGCACTTAAGTGTCCCATTTTTTTTTTTTGAATGTGGCACTTAAGTGTACCTTTCGTAACTTTTGGTACTTAAGTGTCCCTTCGTGCCAACTTTTGGCACTTGAAGCGTTCTTCTGCCGTCTTTAAGAGATATCTTTGTCATGATTTCTAGTAATTCTCTACTCACACAGACAAAAACCCACCACTTAGTGTTGAGTTGAAAGTAGAAGGTTAATTGCTAGAGGTTTGCTTATTCCATTGAAATAACACCCCTCTCCTGAATAGTGAATCAATTGAACTAACACCTCTATTCAAAATAATGCACTTAAATTTTAAACGGACATTTTAAAGTTTGCGAACCAAAAATCAATAAAATTAAAAACACAACACGAACTAATTTGTTCCATACTGCCATTGTTTGAGACTACGAATTTATTGGATGCAAGATCGTGGAACACAAATAACTCTTATTTTTGGGGAAAGAAGTTATAAACCAGATGCAGAGTAACCCAAATAGCTTTGCAGGATCTCTCAGTGTTCAACTCCTTCGCACCTTAGACAACTCGACCGGACAATGTTATTTTGGTTGGCAGGTTCCCCAATCTCATACTTGCACTTCTTCCTGTTTTCCATACCGACTGTTTTCCCTCCATCAACACTGTTATAGTGCCCAATCCTTCTAATACTCTGTTTCCCTTCTAGTTCCCGTGGCCTCAAGACATTCAACATTGCCCGTCTCTGACTGGAAATCATCAACGGAGGAGGTGCCATCAGTTTCGCTTTCACCCATAGATCCAGAGTCTGAGTCTTCATCAAGCGCTTAACTTCAACTTCCGCCTATTTCAGCTGTTTTCGTCTTGAACTTGAACCTCTTTCCGTTCCTAAACTCACAGTCATGCCCCTTCCCAAGCTTAAAAGTGGTGTCCTTTCCTGAAGTTGAACCTCTATCTCTTCTTGTACTCAAAGTAGTGTTGCTTCGTGAACTTGGAGCTATGCCCCTTGCAAAATTTGATGCCGTGCCTCTTCCTGAAGTAGAAGCCGCATATCTACCCAACCTTGAAGCTTTGCTGTTTCTTAAACTTGAAGCTATACCCCTTGCTGGCCTCTTTTTGCAGGATCCTTTCCTGGGTTTGAAGGACATCTGGTCCCCCTTCCTTGGCCTGTATTTGCTATTACACAAGCAGACTCTACAGTACTATCCCTCTTCACCTGAACCACGTTGAAATTCAACATAAGTTTCAAGGATTGCACAATTAAGATAATGTAGATCGTCAGTACTTACAGAAGAAAAGTCTCTTTGATTTTCGACTTTAGTTGTAGCTTTGCAGGAATCTCATAGTTCTCAACTCCTTTGCATGTTTGGCAACTAGACCCGACAGCAGCACTTGGGTTGGCAGGTTCCCCAATCTCATCCTTGACCTTCTTTCTATTTTCCATACTCGTTGTTTTCCCCCCATTGACACTGTCATAGCGCCCAATTCTTTCGTCTCTTATTTGCCTCCTATTTCCCGTGGCCTCAAAACATTCGGTATTGTCTAGCTTTGATTCGAAATCATCAATGGAGGAGGCGCCATCAGTTAAACTTTCACCCACAGACGCATAGTCTGAGACTTCATCAGAACCTGAAATGTCGAACTCAGCCCCATCCTGAATTTGGGAGGGGAGAGCAGATTCGAATCAGACCAGACACACGCATACGTACACGTTGAAATTCAACATAAGTTCTAAGGAATGCACAATTAAGATAATGCAAATGGTCAATACTTACAGAAGAAAAGTCTATTTGATACTCAACTTCAGTTTTAGCTTCGCAGTATCTCTCATCGTGTTCAACTCCTTCGCATGTTTGGCAACTCGACCCGACAGCATCACTTGGGTTTGCAGGTTCCCCAATCTCATCCTTGTCCTTCTTCCTATTTTCCATACTCGTCGTTTTCCACACGCGCCCAATTCTTCCGTCTCTCATTTGCCTCCTATTTCCCGTGGCCTCAAAAAATTCAGCATTGTCTGACTCCGATTGGAAATCATCAGTGGAGGAGGTACCATCAATTAAACTTTCACCCACAGACACATTATCTGAGACTTCGTCAATACCGAAAATGTCGAACTCAGCTCCATCCTGAGTTTGGCAATGGAGGGCATAATCGAATCAGAGCAGACACACACATACATATATAAGCTAAATTATATTTTTGATTTCTTCCCAAATATCGATATACGTTTTAAAACATTACACCGAAAATTAACCAAAAAAAAAAAAAAAAAAAAAACTTCCACTATGTACATCGACTCATATAGATATTGTTATACGAATCAAAATGAAATTCCTTGCTTACACTTAGGTGACCCAACTGCTCCTAAAATAGTAGAGACATGTGCATCAAATATAGGATATGGAGGAATTCTTTAAAAAATCAAAAATAATAAAGAATTGGTTATCCAATTTGTTTCAAAATATTGGAATCCAACACAACAAAATTATTCTAAAAAAAAAAAAAAAGAATTAGCAATTGTCATATCGATTTCAAAATTTCAAGGCGATTTACTAAATAAAAAATTCATTTCATGCATTTACTGCAAATCGGCAAAAAAAGTGACCTCATACTTTGTTCCACATAACGTCGATGGTTTATATATTAGATAATGTACTAAATTTATTTCTTTAAAAGTTATCATCATTTGCACTAATTACATACTATGCCAAGTAAAGCAAAATAAATAAATAAATAAATAAAGATAAGAGTCTTGCTATTCTAATCCCGTAGCAAGTTTCGTTTCTGTTTCTAACGCTAATGTTATTATTTTTAGGGAACTGAATCCTTCATCTTATATTCATTTTGATTACAATAATTACTCGTTTTGGATAATTTTATGTACTTCATTTACTAATTCAATTGTTATGCATTTTGGAACTAAAAAGGAGTTTTATTTTCTATTTTTCGTATGGAAAAATCCATAATCGGGGGACACATTGTTTTAAATCAATCTATGAAAATCTATTGTTGTTGTATTTTTTCTTAATCTAAAGTTATATGCTTCAAAAGCAATTAGTGTCTCTTTTCATCCATAAATTTCACTTTTTCCCATCTAAAACTTACATCCTGACATAATATATGACTATTGTTCAAGCTCTATGTGATTGGATCACTTTAAAATGATCATTTACTATAAAAAGACGTCAATCCCGCCAGTTGGCAATTTGCATTGGTACTAAAAATGCACTATCAACTACTCAAGAGGTAGGACAAAAGTCTGAGAGTGAGTGTAGAATAGGTATAGAGTAGGACTGACCCAAAAAAAAAAAAAAAAAAAAAACTACTCAAGCCCATTGGTGGCCAAAAATACAAGGCTAGTCAGCCACCTTATGTGCATGCACCAGCAAAGCAGCAAATAAATGTGACACATAGTTATTGCTTTATCTACAAGTGGATAGATCAGCTCTGAGTTAAATTGCATCAACATTCTAACTAAATTATTAAAGAAAAAGGAAAGCAAACATTCTAAATATCTTTACTCAAGAGGCCAACGATATCCATACCACGAATCAACTGTCCCTTCTTCATCATTCATTTTCATGAGGCCACCCATGGCAGAATCTAACGAGTTCTTTTATTTGTTCTTTCGTCCAGCTATGATCGAATCGTTTGACATTAATTTCTCCATAGCTCATTAATGCAATAATCAAATCAAATAATTGAAAAGTACCATTATTATATAAAACATTTAGTTTGTGCATTAATTGTGTCTATTGCAAAATAAATAAATAAAAATCATAGACAAAATCTATTTATCTAATCTTTTGTCTATGAAAGCAATTTTGACGATTAGTATTTGAAGAATGATTGAATGAGTTCAGTGGCAATGTTAAAGAACCAAAACTATCCAACACCAAGAATGCAAGTAGACATAAGTGACTAAGATAGCAAAAAATATGCAGCCTAAGTAATTAAAGTACAACACAAAATGGGAACCTTTTCCTTTTCCTTGGTGCAAGATTCTTTGCTCATCTTCCAAAGCCAAATCTTTTTCCACCAAGGTATGGCCTTTTTCCTGCCTTCAGTCTTTGTCTGAAAGTGAGAGAGAATGAGACAGAGTAAGCGAGCGAGAGAGGGAAAGTAACATAATTAAGGTGCGAACCTTAAAAGAGGAGGAAAGATTACTTTAGTAACCGCAAATATCCAACGCCAAACAGTCGTAGAGATACGCGACTAATGCATGGTTAAACACTTAAAAAATCAAGCAACCTAAGAGAAGAAACAAGAGAATCAGATCACAATCGTCTCAATTGATCACTCACCTTTTCCTGGTTGCAAGATTCTCTGCCCGTCCACGAAGCTGTGGCCATTTCCACGCCTTCAGTCTTTGTCCGTAAAGAGTGTGTGTGAGAGAGAGAGAGAGAGTGAGTGAGTGAGTAAAGTGATTATGGTGCAACAAAAAATGGTGATTTTTTTTTTTTTGGTTCGATATCGTGCGGCTAAAGAAAGGGGATCCTCCGATATATATGACCTTCTTTCAAATTTTATTCTTTCCTTTACTCGCACAAGATTACATATTCATATTCCACTCATGTCCATTTTAAGTATTATTTTATTTAGATACTAACAAAATACAAAAATATGTATTCCACATACATTTTTACTGTTCCTTATGAATTTCCTCATGGCTCCTTCAAGAGTTTAGAATGCTTAACGGAATATATCAATTAGGTCATCCATTACTGAGTGATGGGTAATGATATTTTAATGAAAGTTCTTAACCAAACAAACTCGGTATATGCACAATAGCTCTACACTTTGAAAATAAGCTTTACTAGCATAATAGTCTTTCAGCTACTTAAGAATGATAATTTATTACTTATAAATTCTCGAAAGAGTGGACCCCGCTACAAATTGTTATCCTCACAGTTGATTAAAGACTGTCACGCAATTGTTTCTCTTTAAAAATGTCATATTACCCTCTTAAACTTTGTGGCACTATTGCATGATAAACACAAACATCGATAAATTATACTTTTTTTTTTAATGAGGATAAATTATACTTTACTTTCTAGAATTTCATTTTTGTTTCAGCCATTACTTTTTTCCATCTGTATGATTGTGACATGTTAACGGACAACGTACCAATTCATTTAGAACACAAAAACATCTATTCCATGGTTATGAAGTTAAGAAAATGCAAAATGATGCATGGTTGATAAAATTAGTTAAAAAAAAATTCGATCAAGAAAAGTGAGTCAGTCCATTTCAGGTAACCCTTAATGGCTATGGAGACCGAAAACTAATGGATGCAACAATATATCAAAGTTGGTGAACTATTGTGCAACAAAAGTTCCGGAGGGCAATTATTGCTGAACATTGTGACATCAAGATAAACACTTATCATATTGCATAATATCCAACACTCGGTTATATAACAAAAAATAAACATAAGAATTACAGTTTATATGTGTATTTATTTAATTTATACCAAAAAACATTTCAAATTACAAAGAACATGTCAAATGAACACTAATGTGTTTAAAATTATTTAAAGATCTCTCTAATAGTTTTCGTCATTGGATTGAAAAAAATATTTTTATCCATGTAAATTTCAGTATATTGTTCAATTTTTCACAATTTGTGTTGTTTTATCACATTATAGCATCAAAATGAAACTAGAACAAATCAATTCTCACATTTCTATTGTATATTGATGAAGAAGATGCCGCACCTTGTCTAACTTGGATTCAACGTTTGATGTATCCAGAAGAATCTCCCGTACATAACACGGTAAAGGCATCCCAGGAGGGTCACTTGGGATAGAATCTTTGAAAAAGTCTCCACACCCCTGTATTTTGACGAGGCAATCATCTGGTATCTTTATGCAAGAGGCATCAATCAACCTACTCAATGATGGACATTTAGTGACCTCCAAGGATTTCAAAGACTCTAGATGTTGGAGGCCCCAAACACCAGTAAGTTCATTGCACTGTTGGATTTCCAATTTCTCTAGGTTTTTCACGCAATCTGACCATGTTATTGTTTCGAGAGATCCGCACCCAAAAACAAAGAAGGACTCCAATTTTTCTGAAAAAGAAAAAGATATATCAACTAGATCTGGACAAGATGAAAGGTGAGCTTGCCGCAGGTTCTCTGAAGAAATGGTTAATCTCCGAAGCTGTTCACAGCCGTCAATAGTTAAGGTTTCCAGTCCTGGAAGTTTATCGAGTGGAATGTCTTCCACTTCAACATAATAGAACTCTAAAGTCATCAAATTTCTCAATATCAAGCTGGAGGGCAGTAACTCTGCCCACCTGAAGCTAGAGCTTAGTAAATCAAATCTAAGGAAAGAGGATGGAAGCTGCGCAAGGGTTTTTAGGTCTAGGCAAGAGAAAGAAGCCAACTGTGGTGGTGATGAAGCTTGTTGATGAAGCATGTTGACTGTGCTCGAGGGAAGCTCCGACAACCGTTGTATCTCATTACAATTTCTTAAGTTTAGTGTTTGGAGGTGATGAAGCATGTCAATATTCCTTGGAATATCACAAATTTGGGTGCTAGTTAAATTTAGGGTTTTAAGAGATGACAAATCTCCTATTCCAATGGAAGTTTCACCTGTCATTTCATCACGTCCAGAGAGATCCAGCTCTTCAAGAATTTCCGACATGCTAATGCCACTAGGTAACTGCCAAACATGATGCTCTGAAAAATATGATCCATTTTTTGGTGAACTCAATACACGGAGTGATCTTAACTTTTCAATGAATTTGGGAAATTCCTCCATTGCCTTGTCAGTAAGAAGAAAAGACTCCAATTTTAGTAGTCCTTTCATGGAGTTTGGAAGTTTGGCAATGCCCGTTTTTGATAAGTCTAATTCAATCAATGAAGTTAAATTCCTGAGTGAACATGGAAGGTCTCTCAACCCAGAACATCCCCTCAATGAGAAGCGCTTAAGGTTCACTAGTGCCCCCACTTCTTTAGGCAAATCTGTAAGACCCTTACAGCATTCAATCTCTAACTCAATCAATGACTTTAGATGTCCAACGACGCTTTCAATTCTCTTTAGCTTGTTGCATTGTGCAAGAGTCAACTTCTCCAAACTCAAGCAGTTAGATAAATCTGGAATTGTTGTTATGCCACCACATTGAGTAAGAGATAGAACTTTCAAATTCAGTGCACCCTGTAAAAATGGATGGCATGTCAAACACAAGAACCATTGCATAGTATATACTGGGAAGACTAGAAGTAATAACATGTAATTTACCTTGATCAAGTCCCATGCTTTGGCATTATCTGCGAAACTAGTATCATGAAGTTTAAAAACAACGAGATTATTCAAATTCATACTGTTCCCCCTCAAATCCCAATTAGGAGAACGACAAGAAATCCATCCCAACTTTGAACAATACTTTGCAAAGTCTGCATAAGTTCCATTACCTAACTTGAGGAGTCTTAGGTTTTGTAACCTTTTAAACTCTTCATTTGTAATTTCTATGGAGTCATTCAATTCATCCATCTTAATCGCTTGAACCTTGTCCTTCATCTGCAAGTAAAATTTCACAATGATATGAAGAAATTTGTCAACTTTCAACCACTATGTTTTACAATTTAAATGGGCATAAAACTTATAATGATTCTAAACGAAAAAGAAATCCTTAATTCTAGGGCATACAACTATTATTTGAAAGTGGGATGTTTCTCACGTACGTTTTCGGTTTTTATGATTTCAAGGGCCTCTTTTGCAACCCACAACCTACTTTGCTCTCTAGGGTTGAATGGACTTTCTTCACGGACAATATGCCTTCCCAGGTTTATTAGCTGATTATGCATCCAGAATTGATCATTGTCCAATATCTTTACCAAGCCCCTCTTGGTAAGGGCTTCAATTCCTTTTTGGGGATAAAATTTACATTGTTCCCATACGTAAGTAGCATCAGTCTTCTTCTCATTGAATAAGAAGCATGCTATATCGAGAAAAATTTGTTTTTGACCATTTTCTAGGTCATCATAGCTAATTTTCAACTTCTCTAGAATCTCTTTCTCGGGTTCTTCACTTAACTTATCCAACGTCTCCCTCCAATATTTTTCATCTTTTTCCTTAAGCGATGAACCTACCACTTTAATAGCCAAAGGTAGCCCTTCCATTAGTGAGACAATTTTACTTGAAAGTTCATGATAATCATCCGAAGGAAAGTTTCTACCAAAGGCATGCCGAGAAAAAAGCTGAAGTGCAAGAGCATATTCCATTTTTAGCATCTCATATTGTTGAATATCACCTTCAAATCCCCCAACTTGTAGAATATCTTTGTCTCTCGTTGTAATGATTATCCTAGTTCCTTGATGTAATTTGGAATTTCCTATGAGACTCTTAATGGGCACATTTTTATCAACATCATCCAAAATCACAAGGACCTTCTTAACACTAAGTGTTGCTCCAATGATCCTCATTCCTTCTTCACTATCATTGATGTTTTCTACAAATCCAGAACCACCAATGTCATATAGTAATTTCTTTTGCAACTGGACTATACTCTCCTTGTCAATCTTTCTCGAACGTCCTCAAGGAAGCTACAATACCTTCCAAAGTGGGAACATAGTTCATTGAAGACGACCTTGGCAATAGTTGTTTTACCCATGCCACCCATTCCATAGATTTCAAGGAACCTTACATCAAGTTGTTTGACATCTAATAATTCTTTCAAGTATTTCACCCGATCATTATGTCCAACTAAATGTTCAGGCAATGATTTTTGTTTTGTCTTCAATTTCTCCAAAACCTTTTCAACAACCAATTTGACAATCCTTGATTGGCTGCCATGCATAAAAGCACTTTCATTAGCAGACTATATTAATAACATGCCCATGCATCACCCATGAGTTTGTCCAAATCTTAACTTGAAAAGATTGAAATACATCACGAATGATATCTAAGTACACCGAAAAATCAGTATATGCTAATATAGTATAATTGACATGATACATTTTTCCATATATGATTAGAGAAATTTCTGAAGACTATAGTATCGGTTTACATGATGGCAAAGTTACTAAGTGGCTATTATATCATGCATAAGCAAAATTTTGGCATTTGTAGCTCAGCCTAAAAAAAGTATCAGCACTTGTAATAGGGGAATCATGATCCGAGATAATGTAGACAAATGCAACGACATCCATTGAACATCTGCAGGTTGGTGAAAAAAAATATAATCCCGCTTCCTGTATTTATTTCCCAGCGCCAGCAGTATAGTTGTTGTAATAATTTGTATTGCTTAACTCATGCATTTAAGTCTGCTATGAATTTGATTATATCAAGTATAAGGCATTTAAAGAGCCTTCTCACATTAAGATTCATTCGAAATTGAATATCAAGGAAGCGGACTCCCATGGGTCAGTGTGGTAGATAGAGAATAAAGACTTGTGTGTGGACGAGGCGCACAACATCAATTTGATTCTTCATACCATCAAGTGAACACATTTCTAAGTTTGGGCCTCCAATATGGATTTTGGCTTGCACCTTTTTCCGGTTCATTTAGTGGGATAAGGCACTGTTTCAGAATTTACCTATCTACGGTGCACTTCCTTATCTATATGAAAAACAAAATGGAGAGGCCATGTCAATTTGCTTTCCAAAAACTCCATCTTATGGTTAAGAATCCAAGATTCTCAAGGGACATGGTGGTCACATTTGACTACATAACTCAAAGCATAAGAGATTGCCAACTCTAAATTGTACAAAAACAGCTCATTTACATTGGTGAACATAATGGGCTGCCCACAATGCTATAATAATGCATACTAGGTGTTGACCGTTTGTTAAATTTAAAGTTTGTCAATTGACAGCTACATTATGTGTTTTTCGAATATTTCGTACCCTTACGAGACGGGAAGAGGAAACAATGGTTGACAGGAATGAAGTTACCTTTCTAAGAGGATGAAAGGTATTGAAGTTTACTGACACCGTAGGGGAAAATTTTGGGGAAGATGTTAATAACATAGGATAAAAAGTTGAATGAGAGCAGCAATTGGAGTTTGTTTTCAGTATCTTCCGTTAAGAAAAGTGCAAAAGAAATCATTTGACAGGGCAATGTCGTATCCCCTAAAACAGAAAAAAAGATGAAGGATGTATGGATCTTCAAAGAGTATTACCTTTGGTCCTTCGTCACGACCCATCCCTTGTGTTCAGTTACCTTTGTAAGAGCTCCTTTCCATCCCTCGACTTCATCACAAAAGTCCTCTTGTTTCTTGAGATCAGCTTCATATAGTGGTTTCTTAAGTTTGACATCGTCAGATTCCACATGAAAAAAAATGGGAAGGATACTTTTTTTATCCTCTGATTCAGAGACATTGTCTATCATGAGCTTCAACTCACGAAGGCACCATTTACTGGAAGCATAAGTCTCAGAGAAGATCGGTATGTAGATTATGGTGCTCTTGATAACTTGTTTAAGCTTCTCACTAATCACTTCACCAATCGGGAGTTTTTCTTCATCCCTGAACACGTGGACTCCCGCAGCATTCAAGTCGTGGTAAAGGAAATCTGTAAATCCATGACGAGTGTCCTCGCCTCTGAAATTCAGGAACACATCGTACTCACCTCGTGATGCTGGTGCAGCATCACTACTCGATCCAGCCGCTAAGATTGCCATTAGCTACTTCCAGAAATCTCTCTCTCACCTTAAGAAAAATAAAGGTTGGTGTGGTGTGGCCTATCTAAGAAATGAGGTGAGGAGAGGGTCTGGATCTTAACGAGACCAATACCTAAAATACTTGGCCGTCTCACTTTAAAGTCAAACGTAATTGTCTATTTCCCACCTAACGTTCTGCATTAGCAAGTGGAGGTGTCCAAGACTTTTTAACAAGTTTGGAAATTTCTAAAGACTCCTCGGAAGACCATAAAAATCAATCAGAAGCTCTTTTATTTCGTTTGGGATAAAGGCATCGGTCCTTCAACTACTGCAAAATGTTCAATCAAGCCCCTCAATTTGTTTTTGGTGGTGCAATTGGGTTTATAAACTGCATACCTTTTGTTCCATTTGATTTAACAATTAAAATTATAAACAGAGATGCCGATGTCACCATTAGATGTTGATGTTGTACCTTATAGGGAAATTATAATATAAAAAATTATATATTAAATCTTTAAAAAGTAAAAATATGGAAAGAACAAAAATCCTCAAAACAAAGAAAAATCACGAGGAGAAGGGGAAGAACAGTCCCAGTCAGGTGGCAAGGGCTACGGCCATCGTTTCCACTTGCATGTTGAAGA
This sequence comes from Eucalyptus erythrocorys, assembly GCA_014182555.1. Lineage (NCBI taxonomy): Eukaryota > Viridiplantae > Streptophyta > Magnoliopsida > Myrtales > Myrtaceae > Eucalyptus > Eucalyptus erythrocorys. Next base: position 42,354,131 of record CM024599.1, on the reverse strand, counting down.
TTGGAGAGGGTGGCTTCGCTGGATTGTGAGGCGGCGGACTTCGCAAGGCTATGGGACGGGGAGAGGCGTCTGTTCGTGAACAGCCTGTTGAAGAAGATCGGAGATGACAATCTCAAACATCTCCAAAAGCTTCCCGACCGAGTGGAGACAATTGAAGTGAGCGAAGAATGCAATCGTATAATTATAGCCAAAATTAAGGGGACCCAAATGCTTTTCTCATGATTTTCGTGCGTAAGATGTCCTTCAACATATAACAACATTGTCAGCATCTTTATTTGCATTTTCAACATAAAGCTCAAACAAGCCACGTATATAGTTTAAAGACCCAATTGCACAAACAAACAAAAATTATTGAGGGACTTTATTGAGCGTTTTGCAACAATTTAGAGACACCCAATACCTTGATCTTTACTTTCCTTCTCTTTTGGCAAGTAATAAGGCTCGTCAATCAACTAACATAAGGCCAATAACCCATGCAACACATGGCATTATCGAGAAGTATTTTTGGAGTGATATTTTCTAAAGCTTTAAAGCTTTAATGAACGCTCGAGATCACTACTCGTTGTAGGGAAGACATTTTGCATTAGAAAATTATTTGCACGATGAACTATTTGGTGACAAATTGTACGTATAAGATATTGATAACCCTTCATTGATGAGAATTCCAAAAGTCCCCTTTCACATGACACCCGTCTATTAAATTGTCATAATAAAGTGATGACGGAATATGTAGATAAGTGATGCCGATTCGTTTTTTTTTTTTTTTTTTTTTTATCGGTCTTACTCTACTTCATATTCTAACTCTCACTTTCAGACTTTTGCTATGCCTTCTTGCAACGTGAAAGTCAAAACTCATTCCTAAAACTAATTCGTCCCCATCACAACCCCCTTGAGAAGGTAGGGATTCGAACCCCCACCTCCCCCTTTAATATTGCAAGTATGACCACTGGGATTTACCCCAGTGGTTAATGATGCCGATCTCTAGATCGACTAGAGATGACAAAGGCGCGAGGCACCATGGATTGATCTCGGCTCTGCCCTACACCCCCGCAAGGGAAATTTTCCATTCCCATCCCTACCTCGCATAACTAAGCAAGTTTAGGGGAAGATCTGAAAGAACAAATTGATATAGTGTCTTTAGGTGGAGAACAAAGATTGCACCAATTACCTCCAAAAAATTCCAACAAACCACCATGCGTTCTAGCCAATCATCTGTAAACCTATTACATTATTATTAATTCAATCATAAACTTTTCAATTGAACTAATTTAACCCTAAACCTTTTTATATTGATACCAATTCAGTCCATCCAATCACTTTTGGCTGACTGTCACTTACATGAACGCTGGCTAGTGACCAGACATTGACGCAATAATTTTTTAATAATTTTTTTTCTTTTTTCGAATTTTTATTAATTTTTTCCTTTTCTTTTTCTTTTTCCTTTTTCCTTTTATTTTCTCTTTTCTTCCTCCTTGAACTATACTCACGATGGCCGGCGAGTGTCCGACAAGGACCATGAAGCCCTCATCGACTGCCAGTAAGGGTCACGCCCTCACCTAGCCTTGCCTAGGCCCACGAGCAACGCCATGGTGGCCTTCACCTAGGCCCTAGCGATGGCCACCATGGCCCCGCCAGCCGCGGGCGAGGCCACCTTCGCCTACAACAAGGCCAAGGTGAGGCTGGCCTCGCCCACGGCCCTCGCTAGCGTCCGACAAAGGCTTCACAACCCTCGCCCAATGGTTGGCAAGGTTGCGAGTATAGTTCAAGGAGAAAGAAGAGAGAAAAGAAAAAAAAAAGAAAAAAATTAAAAAAAATTATCACATCAGTGTCCGGTCGGCCGGTGTTCACGTCAACATCGGTTGATCAAAATTGATCGGATTGACTAAATTGATATCAATGTAAAAAGGTTTAGAACTAAATTGGTTCAATTGAAAAATTTAAGACTGAATTGATATCAAAGCAATAGATTTATGACTTTTTTAGCACTTTTTCCCTCAAGTGGAGAACAAAGAATGGACCAACCACCTCTAAAAAATTCCAAAAAACCACCATGCGTTCTAGCCAATCACCACACTTTTAGGGGAGAATCCAATTTTCCCCAAGAAAGAGAGAGAAAGAGGTACAAGGTTAAAAAGAAAAAAGCAACAGTACGGACCAGCCCCATTGGCTGGCCTTAATAACTGCTGTTCCCAAAAAAATTCACCATGGACGGTGTCCATGGTAATAAGCTACGCCTCCGCGGGCTTTCGCCTCACTCCCTGAACTTATCCTCTACCTCCTCCTCCATGCCTCACTCCCGCCCTATCAAGGTCATCCCCATACATCACCAAACTACCTTGCTATCGTCGTCAGCAGCGGCTCCTCGCCGTTCAATCGATAATTGCTATCATGACTGGAGTTGAAGAGCCTAATTAAACATTTTGCACGAAGGACTCCCAATGTCTTTGTCCTTATATTTGGGTCCATATGATGAAGCTCTTGAATCAATTTACACAAGACCAATAGCTTGTGCATTGTACGACATTATCAAGAACTATTTCATGAATGATAATTTATGGCGCTTTAACTTTTAGAGTGTACTTGATAACCATTTCATTCTTGAAAATAATTTCTACTCAAAAATATTTTTTTTCTAATTTCATTCCCTTGGCGAGTTTCTGAATATTTAAACATGTTTGATAATTTCATAAAATTTCTATTCTCGGAATAGAGAAAGAATAGGATGTTTGATATGATTTTCATTTTTTTTTTTTTTTTGTAACTTAGATTTTCTTTTAATTCCTAAATTATTTTATGGGATCTTTTTTTCCCTCTCTTCTTCTTCCTCCTCTAACCGATCGCTGAATCTTGGCGATGGCCAGTGATTGGCCAAAGGCAAGAGCTAGCAATGCCAACGACCTTGCGGGCCTCAGGGGAGCCTCGCCGGCTCTCAATGATCTAGGCGAGGTTATGCCTCCCCAACCATAGCGACGAAGAAGAAGAAAATAAAAGGAAGAAAAGAACAAAAAGAAAATGGCTTGTTTCAGAAATTGTTCTTGGGAATAAATAAGTAAATTTTTTCTACTTATCATTTATGTTATAAACAAGTAATTTTTCATTTTTCTAGAAGTAGTTTAGACAAATATTCTTTTAAATATAATAAATGTAGACACCTCTTCTCGAAATAGTATGTTTGAATAGAAACATATTTTGTATTTTCTATAGTAGTTTAGATGGTTTTTGTTTTTAAGTAGCATGTTTACTACGCGATTTGCATTTCCTCTTCTTTTTCAGATCAAGTACTTCACGCAACCATATTTACACTCTAATTCATGTATGGAAGGATCTATCATCCACAAGAGTTCTTTTTCTTGTTAAAGATGAAGCTTATATCTCAAACTTTTTTAATGCAAGACATTCTTCTTTTTTACTAAGTATTTTTCTATTGCAACATTGAAAGGAATATTCTTATATCCAATATCAATGTAAATCATCTTTTACACATTTACCATTGAACTTGTCACATGTGCTTCGAGATAGCTATGTAATAGAAAATATCATTATGTTAACTATTCAATGAAGCGTAAATTATTTTTATATTTGCAATAGACCTAATGAAAGTTCTGTCAACATATCTTTTCTTTATGTTTGGATCATATTATTAAATCATTGAATAACCAACAAATTACCTCAGATGTGTTGTTCTACAAATCATCCAACCCTTAGCTACTTACTCAATGGTTAAGATTTTTGCGCTTTTCTTTTTATCTCATTCCAGTGATATGTTAGCTAGGTTCACTCCTATATGGAGGAGACCCAATGAGTTGCAAGCCCAAAAAGGGCTTGAACCCATATAATAAGTTATATAAGGAAACATGGTTTCTCACTATCTATATAAAGTGATAGTCGCAAAAGGAAATAGTAACAAGAGAAAAAGAGAAAGCAGAAAATCTGGCGGTTGAGGCAATATCTGATTTACATCAAGCTGGCGTCGAAGGTCGATTCGTGGTCCGATTGAGATGAAATTTTGTCAGCATGTTCATGGCGCAATCTTCTCAAATCTGAACGGTTTGATTTTCGTTTGAAGCTGCCTACATCAGTTTTTTGTGGATTGATCAAAACATGCGTTTTTGGTCAGATTTATCCTTGATCTCTTGTGAAGTTTATGTGTATTGCCAAGAATTATGTTCCTGAGGTCTTTGCTGCTATGTACCTCTAGTATTTGCTAGAAAAGAATAATTTTATTGATAGTGAAGAATTTTGGGTGGACTCCGGTCCCGTGGTTTTTTATCTCCTCACATCGAGGAGGTTTTCCACGTAAAAAATCATCTTGTGTTCGCGTGCTTGGTATTTATTTTATTCTACTATATCGATTCCTACTAGGTTTACACAAGAAGTGAGATTATTTTATTCCGCTGCGTTGATTCGATATTGTTTGAATTGTTATCGTTATCCCATCAGAGTGGTATCAGAGCATCTGTTTATTGCTTGATTTCTTTGCCTTGTGTTAAACATGGAAATGAATACGAGTAGAATGATTACATTGAATGGTTCGAATTATCATATTTGGAAAGGGAAGATGAAAGACCTTTTATATGTGAAAGATTTTTATTTGCCTGTATTTGCTAAGGAGAAATTAGAGAATAAAACTAATGTTGAATGGTCTATATTTCATCGTCAAATGTGTGGTTAAATTAGGCAGTGGGTGGATGATAATGTTTTGAACCATATTATTGAAGAAACACATGCACGCAGTTTATGGGATAAGCTCGAACAGTTATATGCTCGAAAGACTGGGAATAATAAGTTATTTTTGATAAAACAAATTATGGCTCTGAGATATCAAGATGATACTCGTTTGACTGATCATTTAAATTCTTTTCAAGGAATTATAAATTAGTTGGCTGCAATGGGAATCAAGTTTGATGATGAAATACAAGTACTATGGTTGCTTGGTACCTTGCCAGACTCATGGGAGACGTTCCGAATATCTTTGTCTACCTCTGCCCCGGATAGTACGATTACCATGGATTTGGCCAAGAGTAGTATTTTGAATGAAGAGATGAGAAGAAAGACACAAGGATCATCCTCTTCACATTCTGATGCCTTGGTTGTTGAGAAAAGGGGCAGAAGTGAGTCTCGAGGTCCGAGAAATAGAGATAAAAGTCGAGATAAAAGCAGAGGTAAGTATAATAAATTTGCTAATGTTGAGTGCCATTATTATCATCAAAAGGGACATATTCAGAGATTTTGTCGCCAGTTAAAAAGGGAGAAACAAAAGGAGAAAGGTAAAGAGAAGAAAAGTGATAGTGACAGTGATGACAATCGTGTTGCTGCACTTAAAGAAGACTTTCTCATTATTTTTTATGCTGATATGGTGAATTTTGTATCTCATGAGACTAGTTGGGTAATTGATAGTGGTGCATCCATTCATGCTACGTCTCGTAGGGATTTCTTTCCATCATATAGGTCAGGTGATTTCGGATCTGTGAAGATGGGAAACAATGGGCTAGCTCAAGCTGTAGACATCGGTGATGTGTGCCTAGAAACCAGCAATGGAACAAGGTTAGTATTGAATAATGTTAAACATATACCTGATATCCGCTTGAATTTGATTTCTACAGGCAAGTTGGATGATGAGGGGTATTGCAGCACCTTTAGTAATGGTCGATGGAAACTCACCAAAGGTTCCCTTGTTGTGGCTAGAGGTGAAAAATATTCTTCGTTGTACATTATGCAGGCAAAGTTGTCCACAGACAAAATTAATGCAGTAGACATCGAAGATGCAGTTGAGTTGTGGCATAAGAGGCTCAGTCACATCAGTGAGAAGGGTTTGTCAATATTGGCCAAGAAGAAACTCTTTTCAGGATTGAAAAGTTCGATGCTAAAGAAGTGTGCTCATTGTTTAGCAGGAAAACAAAACAGAGTTGCATTTAAAAGCTCATCTCCTTCAAGAAAGTCAGGTATATTGGATTTAGTGCATTCTGATGTTTGCGGTCCTATGAAAACAAAATCACTTGGTGGATCTCTTTATTTTGTTACCTTCATAGATGATTTTTCAAGGAAAATTTGGATTCATACCTTGAAAACTAAAGATCAAGTGTTAGATTCTTTTAGGCAATTTCAAGCTTCAGTTGAGAGACAGATTGGAAAGAAATTGAAATGCATCCGAACTGATAACGGGGGAGAGTATATTGGACCTTTTGATGAATATTGTAGACAACAAGGTATTCGACATCAAAAGACACCTCCCAAGACGCCTCAGTTAAATGGCTTAGCTGAGAGAACGAACGTAACACCGGTTGAAAGGGTAAGATGCTTGCTTTCACAGTCAAAGCTACCGGATCCTTTTGGGGTGAGGCTTTAAGTACGGTTGTGCATGTATTAAATCTTACTCTATGCGTTCCTTTAGAGTTTGATGTTCCTAACAAAGTTTGGACAGGCAAAGATGTTTCTTATGATTATTTGCGTGTCTTTGGGTGCAAAGCATTTGTGCATATTCCCAAAGATGAGAGGTCTAAACTTGATGTGAAAACACGACAATGCATATTTATTGGTTATGGACAGGATATGCTTGGCTACAAATTTTATGATCCGGTTGAAAAGAAAATTGTAAGAAGTAGAGACGTTGTGTTCATGGAAGATCAAACAATAGAGGATATTGAGAAAACAGAGATGACTTCAGCACCACAGGTTGATGAAAAGCAACAGGAAGTCAATGTTCCAAATAACGCACATGTTCCTGAACATGTTGAAACGGATAACAATATTCCTGAATCAGAGGCTCAATTAGATATTCCACTGGATGTTCCAGTCCGGAGATCCGTTAGAGACCGACGACCTTCCACCAGGTATTTTGAAGATGAGTATGTATTATTGACTGATGCAGGTGAACTAGAGTGCTATGCAGAAGCAATAGAAGATGAGTACGAAGCTAAATGGTTTGATGCTATGCGAGATGAGATGCGTCACTTTATGATAATCATACTTTTGAGTTGGTGAAGTTACCTAAAGGTAAAAGAGCTTTGAAGAACAAGTGGGTATATAGGTTGAAGCAAGATGAATATTCTTCACAACCACGATACAAAGCTAGATTGGTTGTTAAGGGATTCGGTCAGAGAAAGGGTATTAATTTTGATGATATATTTTCTCCGGTAGTGAAAATGTCTTCTATCCGTGTGGTACTAGGTTTGGCAGCTTCCCTAGATTTGGAGATTGAGCAAATGGATGTCAAAACAGCCTTCCTACATGGTGACTTGGAGGAAGAGATATACATGGAACAACCTAAGGGTTTTAAAGTGAAAAGGAAAGAGGATTATGTATGCAAATTGAAGAAAAGTCTTTATGGCCTAAAACAAGCATCGAGACAGTGGTATAAAAAGTTTGCGTCAGTTATGACAGAACAAGGCTATAAGAAGACTTCCTCGGATAATTGTGTGTTCGTCCAAAAATTTTCTAATGATGACTTTATTATTCTCTTGTTTTATGTTGATGATATGTTGATTATTGGCAGGAATGCTTCAAGAACTAAGTTATTGAAAAAACAGTTGAGCAAGTCTTTTGCCATGAAAGACTTGGGCTCGCGGCAGATTCTTGGCATTAGAATTACCCGAGACAGAGATGCTAAGAAGTTGTTTTTGTCGCAAGAGAAATATATCGAGAAGATCCTTCAGAAATTTTACATGGACAAGGCTAAAGTGATTAGTACTCCTCTTGCTGCTCACTTTAAGTTAAATATGAAGCAAAGTCCTACGACTGATAAAGAGAAGAAAGATATGGAAAGTGTTCCATATGCCTCAGCTGTAGGAAGCTTAATGTATGCGATGGTATGTACACGCCCAGATTTGGTGCACGCAGTTGGCGTTGTTAGTCGCTATTTGTCAAATCCAGGTAGAGAGCACTGGAATGCAGTGAAGTGGATTATGGGGTATCTTCGGGGAACTTCAAATTTGAAACTTAGTTTTGGGACCAGGAAACTTGAGTTAGTTGGATACACAGATTCTGACTTGGCAGGAGATATTGATACTCGTAAATCTACTTTTGGTTATTTGATTTCTTTTGCGGGTGGAGCTGTGCCTTGGAAGTCAAGATTGCAGAAGTGTGTTGCACTTTCTACAACCGAAGCTGAATTTATTGCGTGGATCTGAAGCTAGTAAAGAGATGCTATGGATGAAGAAGTTCTTAGAAGAACTTGGGTTCAAGCAAAAGAGGTATGTGCTATTTTGTGATAATCAAAGCGCAATTCATCTTGGTAAGAATTCATCTTTTCATTCTAGATCGAAACATATTGATGTTAGATATCATTGGATAAGGGATATTCTAGATGAAAATGTGTTAGAACTTGAGAAATTTCATACAGATCATAATGGCTCTGATATGATGGTGAAGACTCTACCAAGAGAGAAGTTTGAACATTGCCGATTGATAGCAGGGATGGTGAATCCCTCCACATTGTCATGAGGGGGAGATTTGTTAGCTGGGTTCACTCCTATGTGAAGGAGACCCAATGAGTTGCAAGCCCAAAAAGGGCTTGAGCCCATATAATAAGTTATATGATGAAATATGGTTTCTCACTATCTATATAAAGTGATAGTCGCAAAAGGGAATAGTAACAAGAGAAAAAGAAAGCAGAAAATGCGGGGTTGAGGCAATATTTGATTTACATCAAGCTGGCGTCGGAGGTCGATTCGTGGTCCGATTGAGCTGAAATTTTGTCAGCATGTTCATGGCGCAATCTTCTCGAATCTGAACGGTTTGATTTTCGTTTGAAGCTGCCTACATCAGGTTTTTCGTGGATTGATCAAAACCTGCGTTTTTGGTCAGATTTATCCTTGATCTCTTGTGAAGTTTATGTGTATTGCTAAGAATTATGTTCTTGAGGTCTTTGCTGCTATGTACCTCTAGTATTTGCTAGAGAAGAACAATTTTATTGATAGTGAAGAATTTTGGGCGGACTCCAGTCCCGTGATTTTTTATCTCCTCACATCGAGGAGGTTTTCCATGTAAAAAATCGTCTTGTGTTCGCATGCTTGGTATTTATTTTATTCTACTATATCGATTCCTACTAGGTTTACACAAGAGGGGAGATTATTTTATTCTGCTGCGTTGATTCGATATTATTCGAATTGTTATCGTTCTCCCATCATGATATTTTGTCTTAAAATTATTTATTATTATCTCTCTCTAACGGGTGTTTCTCTTTTCATGTCAAGAAACACCAATAATTTCAGGATTGACTTTGTAGATAACTAATCGTCGTATTTTACCAAGGTCATTCAGGTTCCGTCTATTAATTGCACCTCCGCCAGCAAGAGCATGTTGCCAGGCCTTGACTTAATAGGGAAATTGCTGAACGTGTTTCAGAAATGCATTCCTGTGCAACGAAGTCTTAAGCTTAACATCGTATTACATGGGAATGATGCTTGTGGACCCATTCTGATTACATGTTGTCCACTATAACATGTACTGGCTCGCACTATTAGCAATTTTTAAAATAAAAAAACAGTAATTAAATTTACTTAAACATGGAGAAAAATCATATGATTTTCCAAAAGAGAGGAAAATATTTCGATATTGTTAAGGATTGAAATGCAGTTGTCACCCACAAGCGCGTGTGACGAGAAAAAGTGAGGGAGGGTGTAGGGGTACGAGGGGTCGATCCAATCCAGCGACGAGCGCTGGTGGTGATTATTATGACTTCGAAAAATTATACAAACAGTCTTTGAATCAATTAGTAATTTGATTCATAAACTTTTAATTTGTTTAACGTAATTCTTAAACTTTAGCCTAATAGACCATGTAGTCATTGAACTTTTAATTTATTCAATATGTCCCTAAATTTTTGGGTACATGTTTAATATATTTCCTAAACTATATAAAAATATTCTATGTATTCCCTGATCTTGAATTAATGGAAGGACTTTATTGAATATTTTTATACAAGTCAATGATTGAATTAAATATGTACAAAAGTTCAAGAACTACATTAAACAAATTAAAAGTTTAGGAATTACATTACACATTAGGTTAAAATTCAAAGACCACATTACATATTAAGTTATTGAACAAATTAAAATTTCAAGTATTAAATTGCATATTTGGTCAAAATTCAAGAACTATTTGTATAATTATCTCTAGAGGAGCGACTAGATATTGTGTGGCTGAGCAAGAAAGATTTGTGAATAGTGTTTGGCATTAGTGACTTTATGATTTAGAGAACTCATTTTCTTTACCAATTTCTTATAACAAGATTGTGATCGCTCTCTCAATCACTCGCTGTATACATGACTCTTATCTCTATTTCTTTTATCTATAGGTGTCTTCGACTCAATAAACGGGTTGCTGATTGTTATGCTGACAAACAAAAGTAAAGACATTAGTTTCGGGATATAAGTTGTTAGTCTCTGGATGTTTCTCCATATATTCGGACCGTAATCAAATGTTTTTCCCGTGTTCTGATAGGAGCTGCCTTGGTCATATACTATGCGCATTACAGATCCGGCCGTGTGACCTCAGTTCCAGGTGAGTGAATCACAATTCGTCGCATGTGAATTCGGTCCGGATCGGGAGCTAAACATTTTGGTTTTCATTTTTTCACCTTCAATTATGCGCGGAACCTCCTACATCCGAGCTTTCTCCATAAAAAAGCCCCCCAACCCCACCTTGGTTTTCTTTTTCTTTTTGGCTGGATAAGGTACCCAACAGGTCCAAGGGTACATTTCCACGAAATGAATCGAGGTCCCACCTTCCTAGAATTATAGGTAAACGTCTCTATAGATAAATAGTCTTACAAGTAGCAAATATTGACTTCAGCGTTTGTCATATGTTCGCACGGAACACTAAGGTGATAATTGGAAGGAAAATAAGAAATGAGACATTTATTATATCGCATTATCCTAGTCAACTGGAATACATAAAGTCTCATAAGCTCATTTTTTTTTTTTTGGTGATTGATTAACTTTTTAAGATAACATAATGTCATTTGAGGATTTTGTATTATTGTATGAAAAAAAAATCCTCCATCATTTATATTAATTCAATGCGACAAGTCAAGTCAATGCGAGATTCTTTTTCATAAGGATAAGAGATTGTTTTTTGATCTGGTCTGAGCAAAGAAACATAGTGGGTCGGCTCCCTTCAACATCAAATCAAATCAAATCGTCCATTTTCCCACCTAACGTTCTGCAGCAGCAAAAGTGGACACTAGCGAAGGCGTCCAAGACTTTTTAACGAGTTCTAGAAATTTTTAAAGACTCCTTGGGAGACCACGAGTCAACTGAAATACATACAGCGACACGAGTTCAACCTTTTTTTTTTTTTTTTTTTTTTGTGATAGATTTAATTTTTTAAGATAACTTAATGTCATTTGAGGGTATTGTATTAGTGTATGAAATATAAAACCTTCATCATTTATATTAATTCAGTGCGACCGTCAAGTTAATGCGAGAATCTTTCTAGAAATGTAAGAGATTTTTTCTGGACTGGCCCAAGGGAAGAAACAAAGTTGGCTATCTCACTTTAATATCCAATCTAATCGTCCATATCCCACCGAACGTTCTGCAGCAGCAAGTGGACACCAGCGAAGCCGTCCAAGACTTTTTAACGAGTTCTAGGAAATTTTTAAAGACTCCTTAAAGACCATAAAGGCCAATCAGAAGCTCTTCTTTTCTTTTTCTTTTTTTTTTCTTGAAATAAGACATCAAGTCCCTAAATTGTCCAAAAATGTTCAATTATCTCCCTTAACTTCTTTTTTTTGTGCAATCAAGTTCCTAAAACTACATATTTTTTTGGCATTTTTTTTCGCTACCGTTCATATCTTCAGTGAGCAGAGGGGTCCTCGCTCAAATCTGAGGCGAGATTCAGTGTCCCTCATCGCTTGTACCTGTAAGAAGATCGGAGAGGGCGTCTATACTGGACCGTGAGGTAGTGGACATTGCCAAGATCGGGGACTTGGAGGGGCGCGTGTTTGTGTATAACCTATTGAAGAAGATCGAAGAGGACAATCCCCCGCTTCTCCAGGAGCTTCATTTGTATGCGGAAAGGACCAAAGCGAGCAAAGAGTGCAATCGTCCACAAAACTAAAAGGAGACAAATGCATTTCTCATGAATTTCGTGAATTAATTTCATTTATTGCAGAATGAATTCATCTTTAAGCGGAAGGAGTGCAATCTAGAATGCACTACAAAACTTCTTTTAGATGGAGATGCATGCGTTTCTCCATAATGAAATTATGTTTGATTTTTCTTATTTTATTGGGTTAATATTACGAAAACCCAAAACCGATACCTTTATGACAAATTTATATCAAATTAATTTTTCAACTACAAAAAAAAAAAAAAAAAAAAACCCAAATTAATATATCTTTGATAAATTTTTATATTTGAATTTTTTTAAAACAATAGTTTATATTATCATTGGCTCATAAAACTACATCAACATCTCCATTTATAATTTTAACAAAAGAATTAATTCGAAAAAAATAAGTATATAGGTAAGGGATCCATCTTATACCAAAAAAATTTTGAGGAACTTGATTGGATATTTTGCAATAGTTTAAGGACTACCTCTACCTCTAGTCTTTTTATGTGTGTGCGCGTGTGTGCATATGATAAGGCCCGTGCTCAACTTACATAAGGCCAATAGCCAATGCAACTCGTGGCATTATTGGGAAATATTTTAGAAATGATATTTTCTGAAGCTTTGAAACATTAATTAGTACTCGTAAACACTATCAATCATAAATCAAGTCTATCACCCCTTTAAGATTTTATTTTTCAAGACCCAAGATCGACTTCTTGTTCTTCGGTGCTATTTTTATTTCCTACCTTTTGAAAATTATTTAGGCATTCAAAATTGACATGCCTTGTGATTTCTTAGCGTTTCCATAACTTTTTTCTAAGAGGGATGATTAGAACAATGGCAGATTTATTTTACTTCTTGTTTTTGGCATTTGATTCTAATTGCTATTTGAATTCCATTCATTAATGTATGACTAGAATCGCTCAATTTTGTCTTATAGGTATATGAATGCATATAGACGAAGGGTGGTAAAGCAGCGCCATTTTTAGGTCTTTTCCCAGTAACTACTGTCGACTGCTTTTTGGTTTGGATCTTTCACGAGTGCCGCATTCAGCCATAATAAATAAATTTAGAGTCAATGTCAGCGTACAGTGTCATTTTTGTGCACCTAATAAATTGGGATGAATGACGTATACTCTGACCTTGCCCCACTCGATCGCACTAAAGCATTGGGTCTTCACTAGAAACACAGACATCACAATAAGAGTGTATAATAAAATTTCTGGAGCAAAAATCAATTTTTGATCAAAAATTGATTTCTCAAATTTTATTTCCTGAACAAGTTTCTGAGTAAAGAAACGTGTTTGATAACATTTCACAATTTATATTTCTAAAATAATAGAATAAAATTTCTATTTCTAAAGGGGGCAGTCAGCATCCGGCGCCCGGCATCCAACAACTGACAACTGGAGTCCGATGTCCAACGGGTGGTGAGCAACGGGCGATGGGCATTCAACAGTTGATGATGGGCATTCGATGTCACACGAGCAATGCTGGGTGGCAAGCGATGACGAGAGTAAATGATGATAAAGGTTTTCATTTCTCATTTTTATTCCACAAATTAAAAAAATAAATAAAAATTTTAATTTCTAATTTCTGCTCTAAATCTATTTATGAAATAAAAATATGTTTAAAATATAAGAAAATAAAACTATGTTACCAAATAGATTTATGTTCAACTGTTTCGAATAACGGAAAAATAGATAAATAGGAAAATAGAAATTTTATAAAAAAATCAAAAAAGGGAGAAGAAAAGAAAAGAACACTCATGAGTCACACCAAGCCTCGCTTTTTTTTTTTTTTTTTTTTTTTTTTTTTTCATATTTTCCTTTAATCACTTGTAGCGCCAACTTTTGTAGTGTTAAAAAGATTAAAAAAAAGGGAAAAGAATATTGAATGAGGGTAAGACTGAGCCGTCTCCTGTCTAATTCTGAGGCCGCTGATTGCTGTCCTGCCCCAGCTATCAGACTGCGATTCAGACAACGTGTTGTCAAACTGACCCATTGTCCATGCTCACGCCTGTGTTCTTTGAACCGAAAAAGCTTAGCCTCCAATTCACACGGTTTAGCCGTTCCTTACTAAATCTTAAAGGCCTTATAGTTCATGTTAAACTCTAAAGCTGTACAATTATCAATTAGGACACCACTTCTAAGGATTACAGCAGAGCCTTAACTCCCGGTAGAGGAAGTGACCAAAGAAATAGTTCCCAAAAGTAGGAAGAGGAGAAGAGCACATACCGATTCGACGTCTATAAGATCCATATCTTTCAGTTTCTGCACATGACCAGAGGTGTTCGGGTCAAAGACACTGCCAATAAAACGCTATGCTTGAGCCAAATCGGGTAAAGCCACATTCTAAGAAAAATACGGTACGTGTTAGTATAAAATGCAGAATGAAACTACCGACGTAAGAGAATTCAACTACACAGTTTGGATGCAGAGACCACTGTTTCAGGGAGAGACTGTGTAATTACGAATAAAGAGAGAGTGGGTCAGTCAGTACGCAGCAATTGTAAAGAAAGGAAGAAGACGGGACGATACGAACACTGGAAAAGGTTGGTGAGGATCTCGCGCGTGAAAGTGTAGAGGAGGCGATAGGAGAGCCAGTTTTACTTCGGCGACCTCTTCCCCGGCAATTATCTAGAGATATCTGGCAGTAAATTCGACGACAGTCGAGAAGTATCTAAAGAGATCCAACAATGATCGGTGAACGAGGTCGTGCATATGGCGTTGGAGGCCATGGTTCCTTTTTTTTGGTCTGTAGTTATGGGTTGTGTACTAAGGTAACAAGACGGGAAGAAAATGAAGAAAAACAATTGGGTTTTTTCTTAATCATAGAGAAGGAATTTTTATTCATATTTTTTTGGACAAAAGAACCCATGTTCCAATCAGAGGAAAAATAACCTGCTCGCTTGGCTTGGGAACATTTGGCCTGTCGATGAATTTAGATCCTTATTTGAGATTGAATTAATCACGTCAAGCCTTATATGCCAAAGAATAATGAACACTTGTCCGAGCGAAACTTCAAAAGAGAGAGCATGGTGTGGCCGTGAAAATGCGAGCTCTGCATGTGGGCTTTATTGAATTTTGTGGGCCTTATGTTTTAACCTTTCTCGCAGCATGATTTTAAGAATGACTTGATAGGGCATCTCGCTGCACCGTGATCATTCAGGTTCCATCTCTTAACTGCACCTATTTAGATAAGAGCATCATTGCCCCGCCTTGACTTCATAGCGGAATTGCTTCTCATGCTTTAGAAATGCATCTCTGTACAATCAGGTCTTAAGCTTAAAATTGTCAAAAAATATAAGAAAGATACTTTTGTTCCCCTCTTATTTCGACATATTGTCCATATAACATGTATAAGCTGGCGTTATTGATATAAAATATGGAAGTAGCAATTAACATTTCGTTCCACATGAAAAAAGAAGTATTTTACCAAAAGAAAAAATCCCAATATTATAAAGGATTTAAACGGATTTGTCAGCCCCAAGTACACGCGGGAGAGAGACGGGGAGGGAGGGGGAAAAAGTGGTTGGACCAACCTACTGACCGGTGGTGGTGGTGGTGGTGATCATCTTGGCTTCGACAGTCGCTTGGCATCACTAGAAGGTAGCGACAAGAAACCATGTGATTGAGGAGGAGAGATCCGTGAATTGTGTTTAGTGGGCGCGTAATGATAATGGCTTTGCGGGATAGAGAACTTATTGTCTCTATCAAATTATATACTGTCGGTTTTATGAGATTGTTAGCACTCCCTCGGTCACATGCATATATATTACTCTTTATCTCTGTTTCTCTTAGTTATGGACGTCTTCAACTCAGTAAAAGTTTCGCTCGTTGTTACATTGACAAACAAATGTAAAGATGTTAGACTTAGGAAGTAAAGAATAATGGGGGGATGGATCTTCAATTTCTAATTTTTCTTTTTCTTTTTTCTAATCTTTTATTCGTGTAGCAATACTGTGTGCTGCTGTACATAAAAAAAAGAGATTGAGTGTGACCAAAAAAAGAAAAGATTCTCTCCAAAAGAAAAGGTGGGTTTGTGGGGCTAGAACCGAGTGGAGGTTTTCAATATGAACTAATGATCTGTGAACCCTCATTAGTCTCACTTTACGATCAAAGTGAAAATGAACAAGACTAAATTGGTCATTGTCAGTCAGCTCACTTTAAGATCAAAAGTAACTTTATTAAATGAGGAATGCACGTCATTGGTCTCAAAAGGAAAAGGTGGTTTTGTGCCAACTAAAAGGTGAAGACAACCAAGACTCAAGGTCTTTGTTAGTTGGCTCACTTTAAGAACAAAAGTAGCTTTACCAAAAGCGTGATGCACGCCATCGAAATGATGAAACAATTTCTTCAGTGGAAATATGATATAAAGTGCACTAACATAAAGTGTTAGCAAAAGCAAAGAAATATAGTTCTCTTCACTATGAGCTAATAATGTGGGAACCCTCACCAGTAAAAAAGTGAAGATGACCAAGACTAATTTTGGTCTTTGCTGGTGGGCTCACTTTAAGATCAAAGTAGCTTTAGCTTCATCAATCTCGTGATGCACGGCATCAGAATGATGAAATAATTTCTTCAATGGAAGTATATGATATGAAATGCAATAAGATAAAATACTAGTAAAATGAGAGATGAAAATGACGGTTCTTATCATATTACTCTCGTTGGTGCTCCCAAAGTTTCACAACATTATTCTTTAGCTCCTGTTGGTGGTGAACATTTATGGCCCATATATTGAGAAGAGATTTCAACTATCAATTAAGTATAGTCGGGTTATAATAGGCCCAACTTCGATTCGAAGCTTATCCACTTTAACTTCACCTGGTGGTAGTTTGGCATGACTTTGATCTGAGCTATATTGCTAACTAGTTAGCTAAGAGGAAGGGAAAGGTTACCTCGCCCCCTTTTAAGTTAAGACCTGGAACGGCTGCAGAAAGATTGAGTCGTGAATGAAGGGGCATTTACTGCAGGACACACGATTACCTTAGGAGTAACTCAAATTGTGGAAATAGAGCAAATCGTGGAAATGTGAAGCAGTCAAAGAGGGGATCACATGTGAATTGCAATGATCGTTAAGAGTATATGTTGAATGAACAGAAAGAGGGGATGGTCAAATCGTGCCAAAACTCTACCAAATTTTCCTCAAGATAATTATCCAAAAAAAATCTAAAATTATTATACGGCGGTCAATTCAATTATAAACCTTTTGATTTTATCAATTTAGCCTTATATCTTTTGACAATTTGTCAATTTAGTCTTTTCTGACAATTTTTTTAAGAAATCACTAATGTGGTGGTCTCATTAGTGCCAGTCATCCTACATGGCACAGTCAACCTATAGGACAATCAACGTTGACGTGGTAAATTTTTGCCATTTTCTTTATTTTTTCTGAATTTTTTTGTTTTTTCTTTTCTTTTCTTTTCCTTTCATTTTTTCTCCAACTTTGGGCAGGCAAGGTTGCCCTCCAACCCTCGCCTGGTCTAGGCAAGGGCCTGATGCCCTCGCTTGGATCTTGGCAAGGGCCTCGGCGAAGGCCACAATGCCGTCACCAAGTGTCAACGAGGGTTGCCGGCCTTATTTAAAAAATAAAAATAGAGAAAAGAAATATGGAAAAAGGGAAAGAATTACAATATAATATTAAAAAATTGTACAAATTGTCCATGTCGGAACTAATCAGATGTCAGCCGTGCGGCATAGAATGCTTGACAACCACGTTAGCTTTTTTCTAGCAAAAATTGGCCGGATGGATTACATTAGATCTTTAGGATTGAATTGGCCAAATTGAAAAGTTCATGATTGATTAGGCACAAGTGCAATAAGTTTATAACTTTTTTGGTAATTTTCCCAATAAATCCTAGTACTATAATTAAGGGAGTTTATTATTAACAGGAGGGAGTTCTTAGAATAAAGAAGAGGGTATCTACATTACGAAAAATCAATGATTTGGGAACTATTCTCCTATAAATGATCTTTTTATCGCTAAGATATAGTCTTTGGAAAATATTTTTAGCATCATCCATAATTTATATCTAAATATTTTCGTTAATAATAAACGTATTTTTCATTAATATATTCAGTTTTTGAAGCAATACAACCTACTCATTTTTAAAAAAAATGTTTTTCATGTCATCGATTTAACACATAATAATTGCACCCAAAATAAGAATATCACCTCCTGCAAGTTTAATGTTTGATGCTCATAAAAAGCTTAGTATCAAATCAATTATGTTTCCTTTTGCTTGACGATGTATGTGCAATTCCAGAGATTCAGGGTCACGTTTCTCATAGATATATCACGTGAGTAACAAAACTGATTCCAGGATTTAGCAATTGTTCTCAGAAGACATGTAAAGTGAGAGATGGGGAAAGTATCTTGCATTGGAAAATAAGAACACATACGAGTTTCATTCCATCCCATAGCATTATTTTGCTACTTGTAAGTTGTCTTCCTTCAAGGCAAAAATGTGTTTATGTGTAGATTCTTATGTGGTCATCGGTGTCCCCATCTTGTCCTTAGCACTCACCGATGTCTTCACAATAGTAATCTTCACACCGTCTCATCAAAGGAATTCAATCTCCAAGGTTATCTGATTCAGAATCTTCGTGTGAAACGGACTCAGAGTTCTGCTTCTTCTGGGGCATGCGATAAGCCTGCTGTCAAAGACAGTCCACAAACTCGGGATACTAGCGGGGGAGAGGAAAATTCTTCCGACACAATGGTCATGCAACATGGGGAATTCCAACGATGAGGCTGTGTAATACTACAGTTCTTTTGTCGGGGTCGATGTTGTATATTATACTGGGACGTTCGTGGGGGTCTTCAATATGGCAGTCTACGTAAAATTGAGGTACGGTTTGGAGAGTTTTAAATTGTGCCTCGGGAACAAAATTGCCAGGTTTGGCAAGATTAAGAGAATGAGATTTCATTCTTATGGACCCTTTCAACCAGGCCTTGGCCGATAGGGAATGTGACCAAACCAGGGCTTTCTTGGATCTCCGCCTCCAGTTTGAATTGTTCTATAAGCAGAAATCCAGAATTCAGTGGCTCAAGGAGGGAGACCTTAATACCAAGTTCTTCCATCATTCCATTGACAAGAGGCACCTTCAGAACAGAATCTTTTCGGTGATGGACGACGAAGGGACCCTGATTTCAGACCCTACTATTGTGAGACAGAAATTTGTTTCTTACTTCAAAGATCTATGGGCGCCTTCTTCCCTGGGACCCTTACCTTCGGTCCAGGACATTAAAGCGGCGCTGGACCACGTTCTTATTGAGGATCAGGTGCGTTCTATGGCCAAGCCCATTACGGATGAGGAAATTCACGACTCGATGTTCTCGCTGGCGGCAGGAAAGGCCCCTGGTCCGAACGGTTTTAGTGCGGAGTTTTTCAAACGAAGCTGGGATGTCATCAGCCCCTTGGTGATCTTGGTAGTCAGGGACTTCTTTAGTATAGGTACAATCCTTAGGGAGATTGACAACACTATCTTAGCCCTCATACCTAAACATCCTAACGTGACATCCGTAAACGACTATAAGTCAATTGCTTGCTACAATACTATCTATAAATGCATCACGAAGATTTTGGCTAACAAGTTGGCTTCCATTTTGCCTTCTATTATCAGTCCTCCGCAGAATGCTTTTGTCAAGGGACGGCGAATTAGTGACAATATTTTGCTAACTCAGGAGCTTTTTGCTGGCTTTCATCTACACCCCCTATCTAACCAAATGTGTTATTAAGGTAGATTTTCGCTAGCCGTATGATACAATTAACTGGGACTTCCCGAAACTAGCATTGCAAGCCTTCGGAATTCCCGAGCACTTGGTTAAACTGATGATGGTGTGTGTTTGTGTTGGAGAAAACTCTTGTTAGGTTTTGAAGCTGACAAAACTTCTCTAGTTCTATTCTGAAGAACTTGAGACTTCTATGTATTTTTCTCAAAGTCTTTCTTACATTAGAAGTCTGCTCCACTCTGACGAAGACATAGACTAAATGCAAAAGAAGAATGAAGATATAATTAGACTCAGGATTATTTTACTTCAAAGCTTTAGTTTGAATATGATATATCAGGCTTTCTAGTTGGAAATATCACCTATCATATTTGTTATCTTTATTGGAATCAAGTTTGAAGCAGCAAATCATTTCGGAAGGCAAGCTTATTTAGAAAGAATCTACCTATGGAAACCAAGATCCTGATCGTATGGGCGACCGGGATTGATAGGCTTTCATTTCAATCTTCAAATGACTCGAGATCTCCTTTGATTAATTTTGTCCAACGGGTTGATTGGAAGAATTTCTCTAGAAAATGCCAACAGTTGAGAAGGCATAGAGGAGTATTTAAGGAGGTTTTTCAAGTCATTCAAAAGTATGTGTGAAAGAAGAATTTCAAAGTCTAAAGCTTCTAAATTACTTATTCATCCTCTTACAGTGCTCAAATTTGTATTCAAAGAAAAGAGAATCTCTAGAGAGTGACTTTGTGAGAGCAGTAGAATCTCTTCACTGAAAAGTCGAGATCATAAAGCTGTAACATTCTCTTTCGATTCATAGTGAAAACCAGCCAGAAGGCTGTCAGCATTGAGAGTGGATGTAAGCTTAATCTAAGCCGAACCACTATAATTCCTTATGCTCATTTTCTTTTCCCCGAACTCCTTTATTTTATCTATTGTGATATCTTTCCGTGTTTCAAAATAATTGTTAAAGTCTGAATTCTTTTTCAAAGTTTGTTATTCGTTAGACTCAATTTACAAGTAAAAGTACTTTTACTACATTTCACAAAATCTGTTTTCATACCTATTCACCCCCTCTAAGTGTTTATACTAACACTTTCAATTGGAATTAGAGCTTGTGTGCTTATTTTGTTGAAGTGTTTTTACTTCTAAGCTAAAGATCTTTCATGGCTAGTATTCTGCCTCTAGGATTGGTTAAAGGACAAAGCAATACCAGACCCCCTTATTTTGATGGAAATGAGTACAATGTGTGGAAGAACAAAATGAAGGCGTTTCTCAAATCCAGAGATCCTCTGGAATGGCATGTTATTGAAAAAGGAATCACTCCAAAGGCAACAACAACTTCAGGGAAAGAAGTTATCAAGAAAGCTACTGATGAATCTACACAAGCAGAAATCATCAAGAGACAGGCTCTTGATGCAAAAGCAATTCACTCTTTATACTGTGCTTTGTCCCCACTAAATATAACTGAATTTCTTCTTGTGAAATAGCAAAAGAAATTGGGACAGATTACGTGTTACCTATGAGGGAACTGACCATATGAAGGAAAAAAAGTTAAGCATTCTGCTTGGACAATATGAAGCATTCAGAATGAAGCCTGGAGAATCTATCTCTAATATGTTTAGTATAGAAATTATAAATGGCCTGGCTTATCAAGGTCAACCAATTTCTGGACCAATGAAAATCAATAAGCTACTACGTGGAGTTTCAAAGGATTGGAATCATGTGAAGACTTCAATCAGAGAAACTCAGAGGATCATGCCTCTATCAGTTGACAAACTAATAGGCACACTTCAATCATATGTGCTGGAGAAAACTCCTTTACTGTTTTGAAGTTGACAAAACATTTCCAAAAGCTTAGTCTAAAAACTTCCAGACTTTAGCGTCAAAGTCAGAAGACTGCCAAACTTTAAATTCAAAGTCTACCTACACTGAAAGTTTCCAGACTAAAGAATGAAGACTTATCTAGATGCGAGATTATCTTCAAGGATTCGATTCGTATGGTTTATGGATGACCTTATGGTTGGATATAGCACTTACATGATTGATTATCCTTATTGGAATCAATTCCGATATTCAAATCTTTTGGAAGGCAAGCAAACTTGGAAGGTTTTGCTTATGGAAACCAAGATCCTAATTGTATGGGCGAATATGATTGACGAGCTTTCATCACAATCATCTAACGACTTGAGATCTCCTTAATTGATTCTGTCCAATGGATAGATTGGAAGAATTCCTTTGGAAAGTGCCAATGGTTGTGAAGGCATGAAGGAGTATTTAAGGCGAACTCTCTAGTTGTTCAAAAGAGGGCATGAAAGAAAAATTTAAAAGTCCGAAGCTTCATAGTTCCTTGTTATTTCATTCACCGAGCTTAAAGTTGTATATTCAAAAGATAGAAACTCATAGTGAGACTTTGTGAGAGACCAGTAAAGACTCTTCACCGAGAAGTCGAGATCACAAGTTGTAAAATCTCTTTTGATTCTTAATGAAATCCAACCAGTGGGCTATTAGCACGGAAGAGTGGACGTACACTTAATTTAAGCCAAACCACTATAAATTTTATGTTTTTATTCTCTTCCTTAAACTCTTTTATTTTTTATTCATAGCCCTAATTAACTGTTTAAGTCTAAACTCTTTGTTTGTTATCTTCTATAAGCAAATTACTTCCACTGAATCTTGTGAAAATTTTTATTCACACCTATTCACCCCCTTTAGGTGTTGTTACTAGCCCTTTCAATTGATATTAGAGCTTGTGTGCTTATTTATTGAAGTGTTTTTACTTCTTAAGCTAAAGATTTATGGCTAGTATTTTGGCTTCGGGTTTGGTTGAAGGCCAAAGCAACACCAGACCTCCTTACTTTGATGGAAAGGAATACAATGTGTGGAAAAACAATATGAATGCGTTCCTAAGATCAAAAGATCTTATGGAATGAGATATGGTAGAAAAATGGATTATTCCCAAAACTACATCAACCTCAGAAAGAGGAAAGGAAGTTGCAGATGCTGGTGAATTAAGATAAGCAAAAATAACCAAGAGATAGGCTCTTGATGCTAAAGCGATCTACTCCTTATACCGTGTTTTATCTCCTATTAAGTATAACCAAATTTCTTCTTGTAAAACAGCGAAAAAAGTTTGGGACAGGTTACATGTCACCTATGAAGGAACTGATCGAGTTAAAGAAATAAAAATCAATATCCTACTTGGACAGTATGAAGCCTTCAAGATGAAGCTTGGAGAATCCATTACTGATATGTTCAGTTGTTTCACAGAGATTGTAAACGGCCTAGCATATCAAAGACAGCCAATCTTAGGACAAATGAAGGTTAATAAACTGTTGCGTGGACTCTCCAAAGATTGGAATCACGTGAAGACATTAATTAGAGAAACCCAGAGGATCATGCCTCTTTCAGTAGATGAACTAGTTGGCACACTTCAATCATAATAAATGGAACAAATCAATGAAAAAGAAGATTCCAAAGGTAAAAAGTCAATTGCTTTAAAATCTAACGATGATTTTGATGATACAGATTCAAAAGATGACATGGACGATGAAGAGCTAGCACTCACGATTAGGAAGTTCAAAAAATTGAATAGAAAGGGAAGAAGATTTAATTAGAAAAAGCAAAGCACTCAAAAATTTCAGAAGAAACCAACTAAAGACAATGAAACCAACAGAGATGTGATATGCTTCGAATGTAAGAAAAAGGGGCACATCAGACCCAACTATCATCTATTGAAGAAAAAGAAAGGAAGAACAGAGAAAAACAAAAAAGCTCTCAAAGCAGAGACATGGAGTGATACCGAATGCGAGAAAAGTGATGAAGAATATGCCAACATATGTCTAATGGCCAATTCAAAATTAGACTCAGACTCTGAAACAGATTCTGATTCAGACTCGGGCAAATAAGTTGAGGTTAGCAATTTAAAAATTTCTATTAAAGTCCCGAAATATATAGATAAACTCGATCTCAGTCTCAAAACATCTCTTAAAAGGATTTTCGAGCTAAAGAGGGAAAATTCTAAACTGAGGCAACAAGAAACTTCTTGGAAAGAAAAGTTTAAAAATTTGGATAAAAGTTTTGTTGATTTGAAGAAAATTCATATTCTCATTTGAAGGAAAATGCCCTTTTGAAAGAAGATATTTCAAATACCACAAAAAGATTTTCAAAAGGATGTAAGAAGTGGGAAAAGATTATTTCTGTACAAAGACCTTATTTTAACAAATCCGGTTTGGGTATAACTCCATAAACTATTTCTTTAATTAATTTTCCCAAAGTTAAAGGAAGAATCAAACAAAGAGCTACAAAAACATTTTACAAAAATCATTTTCGAAAAGTTTTTGTAAAACCTATTGGCTGAAATGCTCTCAAATGTTCAAAGTGTAATAGCTTAAAACATTTTGAGAAGAAATATCCCAAGGTTTGGAGACCTATTAAAAGAGATTGGGCAAAGACTGTTTTTAATACTAACTCTCCTAGACCCAAGAAAGTATAGGTACCAAAAAAACTTGAACTCTTCTTTTGATCATAGGTCACTATCAAGAAGAAGATCAAATGGTATTTAGATAGTGGCTGTTCAAGACACATGACAGGATATTCGAGTTATTTTATTAAGCTTGTATTGTGGAAAAGTTTCTTTTGGCGGAAACAGTAAAGGAAGAATTGTTGGATGTGGAACCGTGAATGTTGGAAGTTTAACTATCAACAATGTCTCCTTAGTGGAAAGTTTGAATTACAATCTACTCAACATTAGCCAACTTTTTGATACTATATTCAAAATTAAATTCCAAGAAAGCATCTGTTCGGGAACAAGTAAAAACTTCTCTCAATTTTTCACTAAACGAATGCATGGGAATATTTACCTTTTGGATATAAAACCAAAAAGTTCTCAGTGTCTTATATACATTCAAGAAAAAGCAAATCTTTGGCATCGAAAGCTTGGCCATGTTAACATGAAGCAGATTGCTAAGATTTCTTCCAAAAAGCTTGTTCGTGGTCTTCCCAAAATGACTTATCAAAAATCTAAGTTATGCATTCCTTGTATTTTGGGAAAATAATTTAGAAGTTCTTTTAAACTTGTAAATCAAATTTCTATTAATCGAGCTTTGCAACTTCTACATATTGACCTCTTTGGACCAACCAAAACTTAAAGCATTGGTGGAAAAAGATACTGCCTAGTAATCGTGGATGATTACTCCCGCTTTACTTAGTTTACTTTTTGGCAAATAAGTCTGAAGCTTTCTCTTACTTTTCAAAGTTTTCCAAGAAGGTTCAGAATAAGAAAGGATATGCTATTTCAAGCATACGAACAGACCATAGAGGTGAGATTGAAAATCAAGACTTTGCGAAGTTTTGTGATGAATCTGGTTTCCAGCCTGTTTTCTCTTCTCCATATACTCTAGAACAAAATGAGGTTATGGAAAGAAAGAATAGATCCTTACAGGAGATGGCAAGAACCCTCTTAATTGAGAGCAATATTTATTCTAGATTTTGGGCTGAAGTAGTTTCTACAGCTTGCTACATCATCAACAGAGTGTTCTTGAGACATATTCTAGAGAAAACTCCTTATGAAGTGTATACAGGGAAGAAGCCAAATATTTCTTACTTTCATGTGTTTTGGCTATAAGTGTTTTATTTTGAAAAATACAAATGATCGAATTGGGAAGTTTGAAAAAAAAAATCAGATGAAGGAATTTTCCTTGGCTCCTCAACTTCAAATAAAGCATACAGAGTTTTTAACAAGAAGACTCAATCCGTGGAAGAATTTATGAACGTCAAGTTTTAAGACTCTATGCAGAATCAACTGGATTAGACTCAACTTGAAGAATCTGAACCTGCTCCAGACTTTATAAAGTCTACTTCCCCTGAAGTGGTTCAAACTTCTAAAGATCAACAACAAGCAAAACTAGAGATTCAACTAAAGCAGAAGATCAACAAACTCTCAGACCAACCAACAACTGGAAGCATAAGTCAAGCCATCCCAAAGAACTCATCATTGGCAACATTGATGAAGGATTTCGCACCAGATCTAAAAGGTGAGAAGAGTCTAGTGCTTTGGCACTTGTTTCTGAGATTGAACCCAAAAGTGTGGAAGAAGCCTTAACTGATGAAAGCTTGATCAAAGCTATGCAAGAAGAGCTCAAATAGTTCAGCATCAATGATGTCTAAGAGCTAATTCCTAAACCTAAAGGTAAGTCTATTATTGGGACTAAATGGTTTTTAGGAACAAGGTGGACGAGAAAAGAAAAGTGATCAAGAACAAAGCGAGACTCGTGGCCAAAGGATATACGCAAGAAGAAGGAATAGACTATAATGAGACCTCACTACTTAGAAGCAATTAGATTATTACTTTTTGCTTGCTATAAAAATTTCAAGTTATTCCAAATGGATATAATGTTGAAGAAAAATCCCTTGGAGTTTTGAAGTTGACAAAATAGCCTCTACAGTACGGTCTGAAGATTCCAAGACTCAGTCAGTTACGTCTGAAGTTTTCAAAGTCTAAAGGTTTTCAAAGACAGTTAGACCCGAAGTTCGGTCTGAAGTTTTCCGTCCGAAGACAGTCAAGACTCGATTTCAGTTTGAAGACCTTCAAGACCCAAATCTAAGTCGAAGATAGTTCGCGATTTTGACAGGCTGGTCACAGGTTATTTTTATGGTTAAGGAAAGTAAGATATTGGATTCTATATTTCCTAATCTTAACCATGGAATATCTCTGGTTGTGATCGTGAGCTTGGAAGATTTATTCTTTGGATTTTATCCGTTGAAGATCAAGCTTATTTTTGGAAGAATCTAATTTTGGGAACTCAAGATCCTGATTGTATGGGCGAACAGGATTGACGAGCTGCTGTCTACTTACGTTTTCGGCAACAAGGAGATCACTTAAATTGATTCAGTCCAACGGATTGATTGGATGAATTTTTGGTAAGTGCCAACGGGTATGGAGACACGGAGACTATTTAAGGTGGATCGGTGTTGTTTGGAAATAAGGAGAGACTTGGTAGAAAAATCTCGATGTTAGAATCTCTGAAATCTCTTGATCTCTAAAAAAATTTTCATGTTCATATTGTGTAACAAAGAGAGTGAGATATAGTGCGAAAATAGTAGGAAGCTGTAGGAGAGACTGTCTATTGAAGAAGTCTAGTTCGTGAACTGTAACAGCTCTCAATTTGCTACATAGTGATTACAGCCAGTTGGCTGCCAGCGTGGAGAGTGGATGTAGGCTTGGACTAAGCCGAACCACTATAATCCTTGTGTCAATTCTCTTTTACCCTACTCTATTTACTTTATGAATACGTGCTTTATTTGTTATTGATATATCTTTGATATTAACGTATTATACCGCAAAAGATTCCAAAAGAATTCCGCAACAACCTATTCACCCCCTAGGTTGATTCACTAGCCTATTTCAATTGGTATCAGAGCTTGGTTGCTTATTCATTAGAAGTGTTATTATTTCTAAAGCTAAAGATCTATGGCTAGTGTTTTGGCTCCAAGTTTAATTGAAGGACAAAGCAATACCAGACCTCCCTACTTCGATGGCAATGAGTACAATGTATGGAAAAACAAGATGAAGGCATTCCTAAGATCCAAAGATCCTATGGAGTGGGATGTAGTGGAGAATGGAATTACTCCTAAAGCTGTATCTATCACAGGAAAAGAATTACCTGATGGAGTGGGAACAACGCACACCGATATCTTAAAGAGACAAGCCCTTGATGCAAAGGCTATCTACTCTCTATATTGTGCATTATCTCCTACTGAATATAATAGAATTTCATCTTGTGAAACAGCCAAAGAAGTTTGGGACAGATTACACGTCACCTATGAAGGAACAAATCGAGTCAAAGAAACCAAGATCAATATCCTTCTTGATCAATATAAAGCTTTCAAAATGAAGCCAGGGGAATCCATCACGGATATATTCAGTCGATTTACAGAAATTGTAAACGGCTTGGCATACCAAGGATAGCCAATCTCAGGACCTATGAAGGTCAATAAACTATTGAGAGGGCTCTCCAAAGATTGGAATCACGTCAAGACATCTATAAGAGAAATACAAAGGATCATGCTTATTTCAGTAGATGAATTGGTCAGCACTCTTCAATCTTACGAAGTCGAGCAATTCAATGAGGAATTTGACACAAAAGGTAAGAAGTCAATTGTTTTAAAATCTAATGATGATTCTGATGTTACAGATTCAGAAGAAGACTTGGATGATGAAGAATTGGCACTTCTGATTAGAAAATTCAGAAGGTTAAATAGAAAAGGCAGAAAGTTTAATGGAAAGAAACAAAACAATCAAAGATTTCAAAAGAGATCAAATGAAGAAGAAGATACCAGCAAAGAAGTTGTTTGCTTTGAATGCAAGAAAAAGCGACACATCAGACCCAACTGTCCCTTATTGAAGAAAAAGAAAGGGAAACCTGAAAAGTTCAAGAAAGCACTCAAAGCTGAAACGTGAAGTGACACTGAATGTGAGGAGAGTGATGAAGAATATGCAAACATATGTCTTATGGCAAACTCAGACTCAGACTCAGACTCAGACTCAGACTCAGACTCAGATTCAGACTCAGACTCAAACAGTGGTATCAAGGTTAGAAATGCAAAAATTCCTACCAAAGTATCAAAATACATTGATGAACTTTGTCTTAGTCTTAAAGGCTCTCTTAAAAGGATTTCTGAACTGAAAAGGGAGAATTCCAAATTGAAACAACAAGAAAAGATTTTATTTGAAAAAGTTGAAAGTCTAGACAAGTCTCTTGCTGTTTCAAAAGAAAATGAGAATGAACTTTCAAAAGAAAATACTTGCTTGAAAGAAGATTTATTGAAAGTCACAAAGAAATTTTCAATGGGTTAAGAAAAGTTGGATAAAATTCTTTCTATCCAAAAACCCTACTTTAATAAATCCGGCCTAGGAATGACACAAGAAACCGTTCCTTTGATCGATTTCCCAAAGGTAAAGGAAAGAATTAGGAGTAGGCCAACAAAAACTTTTTACAAAAATCATTTCCAAAAGGTTTTTGTAAAGTCTGTTGGTAGAAATGCTCTTACTTGTTCAAAATGCAAAAGTGTAGAACATTTTGAAAGGGAATGTCCCAAAGTGTGGAGACCTGTTAAGAAGAGCTGGGCAAAGACTGTTTATGCTACTAACAATGATGGACCCAAGAAGATTTGGGTACCAAAGAAGACATGAGTCTTTCTTTTAAATGCAGGTCACCTTCAAGAAGAAAATCAAGTGGTATTTGGATAGTGGATGTTCAAGACACATGACGGGAGACTCAAATTGTTTTACAAAACTCTTTCATGTAAAAGGAGGAAATGTTTCTTTTGGTGGCAACAACAAAGGAAAAATTGTTGGTCAAGGAACTGTGAATATTGGAAACCTCACAATTAACAATGTTTCTCTTGTTGAAGGATTGAACTACAATCTATTGAATATTAGTCAACTATGTGATTCTGGATACAAAATCAACTTTCAAGAAGATACATGTTCTAGAATAAGCAAGGATCTCTCACAATCCTTTATTGGACGAAGACATGGAAATATATATTTGCTAGATGTAAGGTCTGACAGTCCACAATGCTTGATATCAATTCAAGATGAAGTCATTCTCTCGGCATAGGAAGCTTGGACATGTCAACCTGAAGCAAATCGCAAAAGTGTCATCCAAAAGCTTGTTCGAGGACTTCCTAACCTCAAGTATCAAAAACATGAATTATGCACTCCGTGTGTACTTGGAAAACAGGTTAGAAATTCCTATAAATCTATAAATCAGGTATCCACTAATCGTGTTTCGCAGCTATTACACATGGATTTGTTCAGGTCAACAAGAATCCAAAGTATTGGAGATAAAAGATATTGTTTGGTTATAGTAGATGATTATTCTCGTTTTACTTGGGTATTCTGTAACACCCCTATACCCCCTTGAGGTCGCTACAGTCATCCCATAACTCCTTTATATCCAACTTTGAGCTGTAAATCCTTAGGCTCTTTTTTTTTTTTTTTTTTAAACAAACGAATGGTCCCAGCGCACTCGACTTTTTGCGGAAGCGAAAACATCTCCCTTCAACTCCCCTTTCATAAAAATTAAGATGAGCAATGCACACACTAAAAGAAATAATAGAATAGTTAAACCGGACCTCTTTTATTTATTTATATAACTAAAAGATGGATTTAATCGGGGTAGGTACATCAGAAAGCCAACTCATGCAGACATGGCTTAAAACTCAAAAAAAAAAAAAAAAAAGAGTAAACACAGCTACCCCTCCAAAAAAACCTCAAAAACTGGCTAAATCCATCTCTGGGTCCTAGTCTGTCAAAAATGTCAGTCCTCAGCTCTCTCCCAGCTCATCTCTCGGGCCCTACCTCCTCCTCCCTGGTCTGCCAGACGGTGGTGGTGGCAACATACCTCTCATGACTCCATCTCGCTGGACAAAAACAGATACGAACTCCTGAAATACAGGGCCATCCTCAAGCCCTACCTCAAACCGTACGATCACTCGAACATGGAAAAAGATCAACCCAGCGACGATCGGGCTATCTATCTGAGTGATCCCCACCTCCACATCGGAAGGGATCCCGTAGAAGGTACCCGGAGAGACTGGAGCAAGCGGCATATCTAGTCTGAAAGTATTTCCCCAAAAAGGGGTGAGTATATCGACTAAGCAAAGATATAATCTCTATGGCTACTCATACAACACATAAGTCAGTCAAACAAATCACATCATCACATAACAGTAACATCAAACAATATCAACAGATAAAGTCATGCATGTGCCAACCAATCAGCCATAGGCACTCAATCATTCATGCACTTTTTATCCAGTGCTCATGCTCGTACCATGTATATGAATTATCAGCACTCAGGCATACATCTCATCATATGCACATACATGTATCATCCAATGCCATGCATACATTTCACCACGTGCACATATACCATTCAATGTTCATGCATACCACATTTTCACCAGATGCATATCACATTTTCAATTTTCACAATATTAGTAAGCTTTTAATGCAATCCCGGCACACACCATCCGGGCTTCCGGCCCCCCACATTCCGGGCATTTCGCACCCCAACTGGCATCACGAGGAATTCACGGCACACACCATCCGTGCTTCCGGCATTTACACTTCCTGGCCGGGCATCTCGCATCCCAACTGGCATCACGAGGAATTCATGGCACACACCATCCGTGCTTCCGGCATCCCCTACGCTCCGGGCATCTCAACTCCGAGGCCATCCAGATTTACGCACACAGGGCTACTGGGCATCCGGCATTTTCACTCCCCTGGCCGGGCATCCCGATAACTCCCGGGGCATCATCGGCTCACACCATCCGATGGCCTTCTCACATACATGGTTCATGGCATACAACATAATACTCATCACTCATAACATCATGCAATGCCAACATTCTCGTTCATATGGCATGGAATTCACATGAAACACTTCATTCAACCAATTTCCATCCCTTCCTCATACGTGCATAAAATTCAGCACACACAATTCCAAGGAAACGTCTCAATTAAATGCCAAATAATTTCCAAAAATTATAAAACTCACACACGTAACAGACAAGGAAAAATGACACATGTTTCATGAAGAAAGTATGTTCTGGATGTCATTATACAAAAAGATATTGTTCAGCCATATCAACGCAGCAAATTCCAAACAAAACAGTTTGCGCAATCACAAAAGAAATCTAAATTGACCATCCAATTGGCCACTAAAAATCCTGAAATTTCACCACATCACCATGGAGACGTTAAAGTACAATTTCATTAAGAAACTATGTTCAAACAATTTTCACATAAAAAGTTATAAACTCGGCAAGACATATTAGAGTTTAGGACTTCCCAGTTTACACAGTTTTCGAATTTCATGAAATTAAATACTCAAACGTCACTCAAAAATTATGAAATTTCACTATATTATATCCAAGATCCTACAGAACATTCCTCATGAAGACATAATCATCAAATTCGTCCTACATAATTTGCTATAAAAATCACAAGCTTCTGTCTCAATTACCGAACCGTACAGGATCAATAGGACTTCCCAGTTTACACTGCTCTCGAATTTCATTAATTTAAATATCCAAATCTCATTCAAAAATTACGAAATTTCAGTATGTCATAGCCAAGAGTCTAAATAACATTTCTTATGAAGACATAATCACCAAATTCATCCTACATAATTTACTATAAAAATCACAAGCTTCTGATTCAATTCCCGAACCATACAGAATCAACTATCAACGAAATCTCCTCAATTAAGCAACTTAACCACCTTATTTTTCCCATATTTTTGGATATGTTATATTTTAGCATGTTTTCTACAACTTTTCTTTAGAGGTCGAAGCAAGATTTTCAAGAAAAAGTCACCTTATAACCCATACAATCTGCTGACGTTCTACAGAAACAATCCAGAATTCATGTCCGTAATAAATCAAGAATTTACCTAGGTTATACCGGTTATATTTGTCTCAAATTTTAGTATGTTGTTCATTAGGATGTCCTTAACATTTCATATGAAGAAGTCGAAGAGAAATATCCAACAGAAAACCACATACAACAACCCACAAGCAACAAAGGTCGACATGCAAACTGATTTTCACCCGGTTCCTTAGAAAATTTATTTCATCCCCCAAACCTTGATCATTTTACTTCAATTTTGGATATGTTGTAGTTCCAGACATTCTCTACAACTTTAGTTCAGAACTTGAAGTGAGATTCAGTCCCTAAGATCATTTACCAACTCACACAAGTTTCGGGTACATGCAAACTCATTCGGGCAGAATTACATCCACAGTAAGAACAACCTCAAAACCTCCATTTCTATCCATCTAACCCAAAATTTCGACCAGCAATCAGCACAACAACAAGACCACAACATGCATGAGCAATCAAGAGATCAATCTTGCCTTAGAATTGAGCTAAAAGTGTGAAGAAAACAGCAGCAATCCCTCGGCCAGCTCACGGACGGTAGCTGCTTCTCCTTCTTCTTTGCGGTTTTCTCTCTCCCTCTCTCACTTAGTTGGTCGAAAATCCTCTCAAATAAGCCGGTCACTCCTTTTATATGTTTCACTAATTATAATTAGAAGAAAAGATTAAGTTGCATGCAATTGGACACTTGGCAAGACAAGAGGACACATGGACTCTCTCATGGACTCTCTCTCTCATTTTCGGCCACTCTTGCCTTGCTCAAGAAGCTTGGCCGACCCTCCTTGGGCTTGGCCGGTCCATCATGGGCTTGGCTTGGCCCAAATCTTCAAGCCCAAAATTCCTAAATTAAATCCTCTAATTAATTAAATCTTAGTTAAGTAAAATCATAAGCTTAAATAACCTATAAGCTTAAGTCTAGCTTGAACTTTAAGTTTTCAACTTTGTACCTCACATAAACAAAATCTTTTCCTTCAAATAAATGCCTCATAACCTTCGGCCACATCACACGACTACAAGGTCAATCAAAAGTAGTTCAATTGTAGCTCATTAGTCCTCATGGTCTCACGATTTTATCAATTTATTTTCCAATACACGTCATGTTCATAAGTGAACATACAAAACTATAACTCATCAAATATCCAGCCCTTGGCTCAATTGTGACTTATGAAATCATTAACTAAAATCCATCAGCGTCTCTATCGATCGGCCACAGTCATCACCTCCTTGAAGATTGTTGAAATTTTTGGATGCCACATATTCTTTCTTACAAATAAATCTGATGCATTATCTTATTTTACTAAGTTTGCAAAGAAAATTCAAATTGAGAAAGGTTATGCAATTTCAAGTATTAGAATTGACCATGGTGGAGAATTTGAGAATCATGATTTTGCTAAACACTGTGATGACTATGGTATTCAACATAATTTTTCATCCCCATACACTCCACAACAAAATGGAGTTGTAGAAAGGAAAAATCGTTCTTTGCAAGAAATGGCAAGAACTCTTTTGATTGAAAGTAATATTTCACCTCATTTTTGAGCTGAAGTTACTTATACTGCCTGCTATATCATAAATAGAATCTTTCTAAGACCTATATTAGAAAAGACATCTTATGAACTGCTCAAAGGTAAGAAACCAATTGTTTCATATTTTCATGTATTTGGTTGTAAATGTTTTATCCTAAAGAACTCCAGTGATCGAATTGGTAAGTTTGAAGAAAAATCAGATGAAGGAATCTTCCTTGGCTACTCTATGACAAGCAAAGCTTTGAGTCTTCAACAAACGAACTCGGATCGTGGAAAAATCCATGAATGTGAAGTTTGAAGACTCAAGTACAAAATCAGACTCAACCTGAAGATTATGAGTCTCGGCCAAGTGTCTACAAATTCTATCGAAGAAAATCAAGTCTCGACACCGAGCCACAAACCAATTCAGTAGTTCCAAGCGAAGAAGAGCTTCATCAAACCGACAAATCAACTACAAGTTGGAAGCACAAATCAAGTCACCCTCCAGACCTCATCATTGGCAATATTGATGAAGGAGTTCGTACAAGATCTAAAAGGCGTGAAGCTTCTAGTGCTCTTGCACTCATTTCTGAGATCGAACCGAAAAACATAGAAGATGCATTGAAAGATGAAAGCTGGATTGAAGCAATGCAAGAAGAATTGAATCAATTCAAAATCAACAACGTTTGGGAGCTAGTTCCTAAACCAAAAGGTAAATCAATTATTGGTACCAAATGGGTTTTCAGGAACAAGCTTGATCAATAAGGAAAAGTGGTAAGGAACAAAGCAAGACTTGTAGCAAAAGGCTATACACAAGAAAAAGGCATCGACTATGACGAAACCTATGCTCCGATGGCAAGGTTAGAAGCTATAAGATTACTTCTTGCTTTTGCTTGTTTTAAAAATTTCAGGTTATTCCAAATGGACGTGAAAAGTGCATTCCTAAATGGAATTATCCAAGAAGAAGTCTATGTGGAACAACCACCAGGATTTGGAGATCCTAGAAGTCCAAACCATGTTTTCAAATTGAAGAAAGCCTTATATGGCTTAAAACAAGCACCCCGAGCATGGTACGAAAGGCTAAATAATTTTTTACTTCAAAATGATTTCTCTAAAGGTAAAGTAAAAACTACTTTGTTTATCAAAAGAGAAGGGAAAGATTTCATACTTGTTCAAATCTATGTTGATGATATTATATTTGGCTCTTCTAATGAAAAACTTTGCAAGAATTTTTCAAAGTGTATGCAGAATGAATTTGAGATGAGCATGATGGGAGAATTGAACTTCTTTTTGGGACTTCAAGTCAAACAATCAAGTGAAGGAACTTTCATTCACCAAGAGAAATATGCAAAAGACCTTATCAAGAAGTTTGGAATGGAGAATTGCAAGAAAACAGAAACTCCTATGTCAAGCTCATCAAAGCTGGATAAAGATGAAGAAGGAAAGAGTGTGGACCAAAAATGTCACGCCCCGATCCTCCGAGCGCGCGAACATCCCACTCTGGTCGAAAGAAATGCGACTTCCCAGGACATGTCGCCGACCCATTCATTTTATTATGCATGCGGAAGCGAAACAAATCCCCTGACAACATTTAACTTGGGATAGAAAAGCAGGCAATCAATCACAACCAAACAATCTTTCTTATAAACACATAGGTTTATATACAACACTGGATTGTCTACAAAATAGACCGGCTCAACAAAAAGGGAACTGTCCTATGACCAACTAGTTAGACACGTTCACCGATTCTTCGATCTCCACCTCCACAAATGTCCATGGCTTCAAGTCCTCCACGACCGCCATCTAAGGACCTGAAAATGTTGAGCCCACAACGGGGTGAGACAATGTCTCAGCGAGTTCTACCCCCTAAGACTCGATTAGGAAGAAAATACGCCTTAGGGCACTCTAGCCACACAAAGAGAATAGAGGACTTACCTCGCCTCAGTCCTTTCCTGCACGTCAGTACAATTCGAATATCAATCAAACAATTGATCCAACGATTCGATTCAATTCAATCATATTATCTATCTTTCCATTTCAATCCGTACTATCTATCAACCAATAGTGTCTATCATTCAATACCGTCTATCGAACGAGTCGTTAATACGACATATGCTCTCCAAAGCTGTAACTGATAGATAATATAATAGCTCACCAAAGT
This sequence comes from Eucalyptus erythrocorys, assembly GCA_014182555.1. Classification (NCBI taxonomy): domain Eukaryota; kingdom Viridiplantae; phylum Streptophyta; class Magnoliopsida; order Myrtales; family Myrtaceae; genus Eucalyptus; species Eucalyptus erythrocorys. The sequence goes on along the minus strand of CM024599.1, from coordinate 42,318,223 downwards.
TGTAACTGATAGATAATATGATAGCTCACCAAAGTTGTAGATAGATCGTGCTCACACAAATCCAACTCATTCAATTCATTCACTAGAAACCACAGTCCAAAGGATGAGAAACGCGTCGTCTGGGGACAAGGTTGCACATAGCCATTCCTTTCCCTGGGGACAAGGTTGCGCATAGCCATTCCTTTCCCCAACCCAATAAAACACGATGTCTAGGGACAAGGTTGCACATAGCCATTCCTTTCCCTGACCCAATAAAACACGATGTCTAGGGACAAGGTTGCACATAGCCATTCCTTTCCCGGGCCTTGGGGACAAGGTTGCACTCAGCCATTCCTTTCCCCAAGCCAATATTGTCCACTCGGCGCGACCTTTATCAGGTGGCAGATCATGGCCTCAAAGGCATAGCCATACTTCGGCGGTTTTCTAGATCCACTCACAACCTTTCATAATCAAAACCAATCAAATACCGGTATTAAACAACCATGAAATAAATTCCCACATAAACATCAATTCAATCAATCGGTACAAACCTGGTCCTACAAACCAATCACGGTGCCGGAAGCCGACACTTTGGGTATTTTCAAGTTAAATACCAAAACTTCTCCAATTTCACACAATTCCACACTTTTGGAATAATTAACCATAATCATCAATCACTCAATTTCTCAATTTAAAAATACAATTAGCACAAACCGACCGCACTCTTTGCGATCGGTGCGAAATTCTAACGACCAAGCCATCCCGGCATAATTTTCGAAATTATTAAATAATTAAATTTAATTCCGAAAATTAAATAATTAAATATTATATTATAATAATATAATTTAATAAAATAATATTTATAAAATTCGAAATAATTAATTAATTAAAAATAATTAATTAGGGCTTAAACTAGATTACACTAATTTAATCATACAATTAGCCCTAATTAATCAACCACTAAACTAATCATACAATTAATCTAATTAACAATTAAATAATCTAATTTAACCACCTAAACATAATTAAACTAATCTAAACACCCCTTAAGCATAATTAACTCACTAAGCAAGGATTAGAGGGTAAACTCACCGGTTTTGCGAGCCGGCGAGTCCACGGCGACCACGACACCAAGGCGGTCGATAAACCTCGAAGCGGCGACACCAACGGAGGCCGGGAAGGGCTTGAAAACGGGCCACGAAGTCTCCAAAACCTTGCTGTCTTCTGCTTCTGTTCTTGGCTGAACTGCAGAGGAGAAACCAGCGGCTGAACGGCGAGGAAACGGGCCGATCGGAGCTCCGGCGAGTGAGTGGTTGGCAACTAACGGCTCCCGGGGGTCTTGGGGATCTTGTAGGTGGATGGGACGGCCAAAGGAACGGTCGGAATGGGGCGAAACAGCCGGAAAATGCAAAACAGTGCAGGCGGGCAGCAGACCGACGGACCAGCGAGCGGTAACTTCAAAACAACGTACCGGACGAATGGTGGCTCCTTTCAGGGAGATTTTGGGCTTGTTGGAACGGTATGGATGTGCTCTTCGTAACGATAGGTAGCTCGTTTTCTGATTCAACTGGAAAGACCACTTTTGACTCCGATCTTTGACGAAAGGTCGGCTGGAGCAGACACTGGAACGAGTGAAAACAGAGGGGGAAAATGGGGTCCGATGGGCATGCGACGGTGGAGGGCTGATGCTGCTCGGTTCCTCTGGTTTTTGCTGAGCTTCTCTCCTTCAACAACAATGGAGAAAGCCTTGGATTAAGGGAGAAGAAGCTGCTGAAGAGTGGGGGTCTCCTTGGGCTCTCTAGAGCTCAACACTTGTCTCTCTCTCCCTTGGCTTGCCCCCACCACCCATGGCCCTCACTCTCAGCCTTTTCCTCTGCTTAGCTTCCTCAAGAAGCTTGCCAAATGGTCCATTATGTTGTGTGCCAAGGAGAGTTACGAATTTTGGACATTTCTCTCTTTAATCCATTCAATTCTCACTCAATTCCAATCAATTCTCAAGCAAACCAATCCAATTGAAGCCCAAATAAATCAGCCAAGGTGTCCTCACTCTTCGTATGACTTTTTCCCGTCATATGATCCAACTTGCATCCCAAAGATTCGATCAAAAACGGCCCTCTGACAATCCCGAACAAAAACGGCCTTACTTTGCTTTTTCGCCAAAAATCTCGGTTTGTAGAAAAATCTTCGAAGATGAGTCGACGTTCCTAAAATGAATTGTGACATGCCAGAACTTTCAATTTTTGAATTCGGGTTTAAAATCACGGTTAATTTCAATGGCGCGATTTGAGCGCGTCCTAATCTACCGGGTAGCTTTTAGGAATTTTTAGTGCAATTGACTCGTGGTTGATTATTTTCAAGCCACAAAGTACATCTCCGACACATTGGCGACTCTCGATTGTCGTGAAAATCTCAAGGTTTCAAATATGGACACAAAGTACCAAAACGACAGAGAAATCGGTCTAGTGCCGATCGACAAGATTTGTGCAATCAGGTGGAATCACCCACACTTAATCACATGCCGTTGTCGAGTCGACCTATCTCCGGTCTCTAATCGATCTGTGCCGCGATCACCCTTGCAGATTAGTACGGTCGAGCAGTCGTTTCTTGGTCGAATTCTCAAGTCTATTGCGTTTAGATTCCTTAACGGCTTCACCTGATAGACTAGTTATCTCGTGAGTGATCAGCTCAGAGAATTGAACTATAAGCACGCCGATGAAAAGCCCGTCTCATTTAATTGAAAACAGAATCAGAAATTTGGGCTGTCACAAAAAACTATACAGAAGTATAATCGGGTCACTTCTTTACGTTACAGCATCTAGACCTGATATTCTATTTAGTGTTTGCATATGTGCTAGATTTCAATCTAATCCTAAAGAATCTCATATGACTGTTGTTAAGCGAATTATTAAATATGTTGCAACTACATCTAAGCTAGGTCTGTGGTATTCTAAGCAAGGAGATTTTACTCTCCTTGGATATTCGATCGACCTTGCTGGTTGTAGAGTGGATAGAAAAAGCACTACAGGTACATGTCAATTATTGGGAAACAGGCTGGTGTCTTGGTTCTCAAGAAAACAGGATACCGTGGCTCTTTCAACCACTGAAGCAGAGTACATAGCTCTTGGAAGTTGCTGCTCTCAAATTCTATGGATGCAACAACAATTAAGAGACTTTGGAGTTGATGAAATACATACGGAAATCAAATGTGACAACACAAGCGCAATCAACCTCACAAAGAATCCAATACTTCATTCAAGAGCAAAGCACATTGAAATCAAGCATCATTTCATTCGAGATCATGTTCAAAATGGTGAAGTTCGATTCAGCATGTAGATTCAAAGAATCAATTGCGAGATATATTCACAAAGCCCCTAGAAAAGGCTCACTTTGAATCAATTCGCTCAAGACTGAGTATCGTGAAATTTGAAGATGATCAGACTCAAAATTAAAGTCTGAAGGCGGTTCAGACTCATCGCTAGGTCTAAAGGTGGTTCAGACTCAACGCTAGGTCTGAAGGCGGCTCAGACTCAAAGCAAGGTTTGAAAGTGTTTCAGACTCTACGTAAAGTCTGATTGTGCTCAGACGCAAAGGTAAAGTCTTAAAAGGGTTCAGACTCAGAGGTAAAGTCTGAACATCTGTCACACTCTGTATTTTTTAATCTCTTTACGTATTTTAATTCTCTACTTTATTTTATTTTTGGTAATTACTTTTCGATATATCAAAATATCTTTTTTTGACACGTAATTATGGCAGTTTATGTTTTCAAAAAGGCAGTTTTCTTTTTCCAAATTACGGTTTATTTTTGGCAGTTTTACCTTTACTTTTTGGCGACGATTCGTATTTCCGTGTTTTTCTCTCTCACTATTTATACTTTCGAACCGTCACTTTTCACTCACAGCTACTCTTTTGTGATTCATCCTCATACTCTTTCGCTTTCAAAACCCTAAAAAGGTTCCATTTGCCGTTCTTGTTTCATCCCTTTCTCGTCACAAAGTTTCCATTTTTTCCTCACGTTCAAGTTGAATCTTTGCTTGCTCTCCAAGAATGTCGTCTCGCAAGTCTTCTAGAATCAGCGGGGACCACGAGACAGCAAGAGGGTCATACAAGAGTGGACCTAACGGAAGAAGATTCGCCTCAACAAGAAGCTGAGAGTCAACACTTTGAGGAAGTGGTTACGAAAGCAGAACCGGTAAGAACACTCAAACCGAATGTTGCTTACAATCTTTATAAAAGGCTTAAGGATGGAAAAGTAAGCCTTAAGACGATCGAGGAATATTTGAAGGAAAGAGGGTTTAAGAGCGAGTATTTGTTTTTTATGGAGATGGAGAAGCTGAATGTTGTTGAGAAAGGTACTGCACAGAGGGTGCTGGAGAATATTTCGAGTAATCCACTTGAAAATACTCCTGCTGAGACCCTAGATGATGATGAGAGACTTTTCTCTCACTTTGAACCGCGTTTTGTTGTGGCTGCTAATACTGTTTGTCCTTTGGGAAGTCTATTTCGGTCGAGGGAGCATGAGCGAGTTTATGTAAAGTTGTTAAAGAGGGGTGTGGTCAATCCGAGGAGCGTGGATTTTGACTTCCTAGATTCTATAAAGATTAATTTAAGAGGGAAGTTTGCTAGGTTGCAACTGGAGAATTTTTGCACGGATATGACTGAGGCCCACTCTAAAGGCGACGGCTTACTTTTACTCGAATCTATCTTTTTGGATGCAAATCGTTTGTCCTTTTCTTTCATGGACAAAGACTATGTTGTTGATGTTGACTTGCTGGCTGACATTATTGGTGTGGAAAGAAGGAGTTTCCAACCAATCAAAGTCTCAACAGCCTATGCAACTTTGGAGATCGTACGAGACTGAACAATTGAAGGCAAGATATCCTACACTAGGATGAATGCCACGAATGTTTTGTTGCATAAAATAGTCATCAACTGCATCCGGCCAAAGACGACCTCGAAGACTGATGTTTCCAAAATAGAGGCAAAACTGATGTTTGCCATCAACCAGGGCGGACCCTTCTCTCTCCCACATGTCATTCTTTTCCATATGTATAGAACTGTGGTAAAGGATAAGGGTCAGCTGCCTTATTCATCAATCATCACCAAGCTTTTTAGGCATTTCGATATTCAAGTCCCTGCATCTTTATGCCTGACCAAGTTGAATTCGATGCTTGTTGGTGAAAAAATGGTGATGAAGATGAAATTTCCAGAACTAAATGCAGCACTGGAAAGGTTGAGGAGGGAAACACCTTTAAAGGAGATCCCCACTGCTTCGTCGAAAAGAAAGGACAAAGAGCCCATGGCTGAAAAGAAAAGAAGGAAAATCATCCTGCAAGATGAGGAGGATGAAGAAGACGCCATGACTCTGTCCACTCTCTCTAGATTGAGAAGCCCTGTTATTTTGAGAACAGAGGCTGAAGAGAGAGCGAGAAGAGAAGCAGAGGAGAAGGAAACCGAGAAACAGAGGAAAGAGGAAGAAAGACAGAGGAAAAGAGAAGAGGAAAGGAAGAGAAGAGAGGAAGAAAGAAAAAGAAGAGAAGAAGAGAGAAGAAGAGAAGAAGGGGAAAGAAGAAGAGAAGAGGAACAGAGAGAAGAAGAAGAGAGACAGAGGAAAGCTGAAGAACAAAGAAGAAGGGAAGAAGAAGAGGAAGAACTGAGAAGAGAAGAAGAAGAAAGGAGAAAGAAGGATGAGGAACAAAGCAGACAGCAGGAGGATATGGCTGGAGGATTAGAGCCATCATTTGCTGAGGAAGAGATCGAGAAACATCCAAGTGCTGATATGGAAGTTGGCGATAAATTTTCTACTCCACCCACTGGCATTCACACAGGGGGAGTTGCTGCAGAATAGGGGACGATATCGCCACTACACTTTAGTGATGTGAGTAAGTCTGGTGCTGACCCTGAGGAGGTCTATGCATCCCACTTCCCAGAACGTGAAGATTCCTCACCTATCGAGAAGGAAAGGGTTGAGAGGGAAGCTCCTAGTTTCCAAACTCAATCTGCTGGTCCAAGTGGAAGTAATGCAAATTCCACAGCCTTTACACAGCTGTTGGATATCATGTTGGACCCGAAAAGCGGTTTTTGGGATGGACTTTGAACCGAGAGATTTGAAAAAGGCGCCGCCGAGTACTTGGTGAACATGGGACCAGATCAATGCACCGAGAGCACAAATGGAATCGAATCGACCGGTGCGTAATTAGCTTCGGTGAAGGAAAACCTTGCCAATCTCGAGAAGTCAGTTCAAGAGCTTAGCAAGTTTCAACTTGTTCGTTTCCCTGCAGGCCCCTAAATCTTTTCAAAACTTTCTCACATTCACTCTACCTCTTTGATGGGACAAAAAGGGGGAGAGTTGCAGATTTGATTGCAGGTTTTTAAGAGTTTTGAAGATTTGAAGTTTTGAAGCTTTTGATTTGAAGCTTTGAGAGTTTTTATTTTGAAGTTTATTTTTATTTGATTGCTTAGACTGTTTTCGTTTTAGATTTTGTTTGGGTTGTTTAGTTGAACTTCTATGACTTTATGCTGATTTGATAATTTGGGTCTAGACTTGTGAATTTGTATTGCACGATCATTATATTTGTGAGGATAATTGTTATTGGACTAACACTCTGTTTTGCAGAAATAATCCTCAAAGTATATATGAGTTTTTCCTTGCAGGTTTTTAAATTCGCAAATTGTTGACGGTTTTATCACCATCAAAAAGGGGGAGATTGTTGAAGAAAAATCCCTTGGAGTTTTGAAGTTGACAAAACAGCCTCTACAGTACGGTCTGAAGATTCCAAGACTCAGTCAGTTACGTCTGAAGTTTTCAAAGTCTAAAGGTTTTCAAAGACAGTTAGACCCAAAAGTTCGGTCTGAAGTTTTCCGTCTGAAGACAGTCAAGACTCAGTTTCAGTTTGAAGACCTTCAAGACCCAAATCTAAGTCTGAAGATAGTTCGCGATTTTGACAGGCTAGTCACAGGTTATTTTTATGGTTAAGGAAAGTAAGATATTGGATTCTATATTTCCTAATCTTAACCATGGAATATCTCTGGTTGTGATCGTGAGCTTGGAAGATTTATTGTTCGGATTTTAATCCGTCAAAGATCAAGCTTATTTTTGGAAGAATCTAATTTTGGGAACTCAAGATCCTGATTGTATGGGCGAACAGGATTGATGAGCTACTGTCTACTTACGTTTTCGGCAACAAGGAGATCACTTCAATTGATTCAGTCCAACGGGTTGATTGGATGAATTTTTGGTAAGTGCCAACGGGTATGGAGGCACGAAGACGATTTAAGGTGGATCGGTGTTGTTTGGAAATAAGGAGAGACTTGGTAGAAAAATCTCGATGTTAGAATCTCTGAAATCTCTTGATCTCTGAAAAATCTTTCATGTTCATATTGTGTAACAAATAAAGTGAGATATAGTGTGAAAACAACAGGAAGCTGTAGGAGAGACTGTCTATTGAAGAAGTCTAGTTCGTGAACTGTAACAGCTCTCAATTTGCTACATAGTGATTACAGCCAGTTGGCTGCCAACGTGGAGAGTGGACGTAGGCTTGGACTAAGCCGAACCACTATAATCCTTGTGTCAATTCTCTTTTACCCTACTCTATTTACTTTATGAATACATGCTTTATTTGTTATTGATATATCTTTGATATTAACGTATTCTACCGCAAAAGATTCCAAAAGAATTCCGCAACAACCTATTTTCACCCCCCTCTAGGTTGATTCACTAGCCTATTTCATATAAAAGGTGCATTCCTATGGATTTATCCAAGAAGAAGTCTATATGGAACAACCACTTGGATTTGAAGATCCAAGAAAGCCAGACTCAGTCTACAGACTGAAAAAGATCTTGTATGGACTGAAGCAAGCATCTCGAGCCTAGTATAAAAGGTTAAGTAAATTCCTAACCCAAAATGGTTTTTCTAAAGGAAATGTAGATACTACTTTGTTCATAAAAAGAGAGGGTGATGATTTTTTACTTGTTTAAATTTATGTTGATCTTTTTTTTTTTCTTATCTCTTAATGAAAATCTATGCAAAAAATTCTCTAGATGTATATAGGATGAATTTGAGATGATTATGATAGGTGCGTTAACTTTCTTTCTGGGATTGCAAGTTAAACAATCAAAGAAATGTATTTTTATTCACCAAGTTAAACAATCAAAGAAATGTATTTTTATTCACCAAGATAAGTATGCGAAATATCTCATCAAGAAATTTGGATTAGAGAATTACAAAAAGACAGAGACACTAATGTCAAGTTCTTCAAAACTGGATGAAGATGGAGGAAAGAATGTAGACCATAAGCTTTACAGGAGCATTAATGGTTTGCATTTTTACCTTACTGCATCTAGACCTGACATTTTGTTTAGTGTTTGCATCCGTGCTAGATTTCAATCAGATCCCAAAGAATCTCATTTAAGTGCTGCAAAACACATCATCAAATATGTTGCAACTACTCCAAAGCTAGATCTGTAGTAACCCAACAAAAGAGACTTTACTCTCCTTGGATATTCAGACACAGATTTAGCAAGTTGTAAAGTTGATAGAAAAAGCACTTCTAGTACTTGTCAACTGCAAGGCAACAAGCTGGTGTCTTGGTTCTCAAGGAAGCAAAGTATTATAGATCTTTCAGTAGCTGAAGCAGAATATGTGGCTCTTGGGAGCTATTATTCTCAAATTTTGTGGATAAGGTAACAATTAAGAGATTTTGGAACTAAAGAATCGTGCACCAATATCAAATGCGACAACACCAATGCCATCAATCTCATGAAGAACCTAATTCTTCATTTAAGAGCAAAACATATAGAGATTCGACACCATTTCATAAGAGATCATATTCAGAATGGAGAAGTTATGATTCAGTTTATTGACTTGAAGAATCAATTGGCAAATATATTTACAAAGCCACTGGAGAAAAGTCTATTTGAGTCTATTCGCATCAGACTGAATATCATATCTTCTACTAGTTAAAGTTTGAAAGTGGTTAAACTCAGAATGTCCAGAAACTACTTCTATAAGTTAATTTCTCTTCAATGTAGGAAATTTAATTTTAGCATGAAAATTCTGAAAAGGTATGTTGATTTTTGAATCATTACTTGTCTATTTTATTTTTAGAAATTATTTTTTTCAAATTTTTGAATTTTTGACAATTTTTATTTTCGAAAAAGGCAGTTTTATTTTTCCTTTATGGTGATTCGTATATCCCGTTTCACTTGTTTTACGTACCGTCGAAGTCCTTCTTCTCCATTTATGTTTTTACAAACCTTAGAATTCAGAATTCCTATGCTCTCATTTTTTTTCTCTCAAGTTTACTCTATAAGTTTTCACCTTTTTCAACTAAACGAGTTCGAGAAATCCTCCTCAACTGCAAAGACATCTTTCCAGAGGAAATCATCTCGGATCACAAACAATGGACCACAGCACATGCCAGAGGGTCCTACACACTTTGACTTAACCGAGGAAAAAGATTCTCCTCAACAACAACAACAACAACATTCTCAATAGCGTCAACGTGCGACTCGAGATCATTCTCCTCAACAACAACAACAACATTTTCAATAGCGTCAATGTGCGACTCGAGATCCTCCACGCCAACAAGCAGACGAAGAGATCATGGAAGATGTTGAACCCGTAAGAATGTTAAAACCCCAGTTTCTCTTTAAATTCTACACTCAGTTAAAGGAGGGTGGTACTGCGATGACGTTTATTGATGAGTTTCTAAAAGAGAGAGGATACAAGAATGAAACTTGTTTCTAAGATCAATGGAAAGGTTAGGTATTGCACCTGAAGGTTTGGCAGACGGGACGTTTGCTAACTTTCCAAGTGATCCGTGGTTTAGTTCTTTTAATCAACCAGAGATGAAGGATGATGATGAGAGAATGTATGCGAATTTTCAGCTTAGGATGGGTGTTGCTGCTAATGTGCGTTGTGAGGGAACGAGTTTGTTTTGTTCTAAAGACCACAGAAAAACTTATTCGAAATTGCTAAAGAGAGGGGTGATGAACCCTCGAACTATGGATTTTGATTTCCTTGATTCCTTGAAGATGAACCTAAGAGAGGAGTTTGCTCACCTTTAACTTGAAAGATTTTGTTCTGAGACTTCTGTCGCTTACCTTGAATTAACTACATATTTCTATTCAAATTTGTCTTTTCTAGACGTGAATAGATTTTGTTTTACTGTGAGGGAAAAAGAATTCGTGGTGGATGTGGAAACATTGGCGGATGTGATTGGTGTGAAAAGAGGGAGTTTCCAACCAATAAATGCGTCTGTTGGTCATGCAACAATGTTTCTTGTTCGGGACAAAATTGTTGAAGGTGGAATTTCCTATTCCAGAATGACTGCCTCCACATTTTGCTACACAAGGTTGTAATCAACTGCATCCGACCCAAGTCAACCTCCAAGATAGATGTCTCTCGTTTTGAAGCAAAACTGATGTTTGCGATTAGTAATGGGATGAAGTTCTTGCTGCCACACACAATCCCGATGCACATGTACAGAACTGTTGTGAAGAACAAGGGACAACTCCCTTATTCAGCGCTAGTCACATAATTATTTCGACATTTTCACATTCAATTTCTAGCATCTCTCTGTGTTAGAACCATTGCTCCTATGGTGATAGGAATAAAGATGGTGTCAAAGATGAGACTGAAGAAGCTTAATAAAGCCTTGGAGCGCTTGAAGGAGAAGTCCCCAACCAAAATAAAACAAGACTCTGCCGCGAAAAAGAGGAAAGGCAAGGAGCCTATGGGTGCACCTATCAAGAAGAGGAGAACTTTTATCTTGGAAGACGAAGAGGATGAGGATGATCTCACTCTATCTGCATTTGCCTTGAAAAATCTACGGAGCCTTGTTAGTTTTGAGCAGCTGCAGGACAGAGAAGAAAGAGGACAAGAAGAGATAAAGCAGAGAAGTGAAGGAAGAGAAGAGAGAAGAGAAAGAAGTGAAGAAAGAAGAGTAGAGGAAAGAGAAAGAGAAAGAATATGAGAGAGAAGAAGAAAGAAGGGAAGTAGAAGAGGAAGAGGGTCGAGATGACTCTTTTGAGCCAACATTTGCAGTATCCTTGTCAGATGATTCTGAGAAGACTTGGAGTGGAACTGCAGGAGATGGAAGAGAAAAAGAACATCACTTGGGAGCTAAGATAGAACAAGAATAAGATTTTTCTTCTCCACCTGTAGCCACAAAGACAGGGGGAGCTACTAAAAACATAGGTACTTCTTTTTCACCTATTTTTACCAGTGATGATGTGAGCAGATCTCCAGCAGATCTAGAGGATGTCTAAGCCTCTTAATATCCTGAAGCTGATGTTGAGGCATTCTCTCCAAATCTTGGTGATCAACCTGCTGATGTTCCCTCAAATATCACAACTCCTGGAATCAACTCAGCTGGACCTAGTGCACTAACAGAACCAACGGCAAACTTCCAAAGATTGCTAGAAATCCTTATGGATTTGAAGGCTCAACAATATGGGATGGAGTTTGATATCAAGAACCTCTACAAAGCTTTCAATTCTACTTCATATTCTATACATGAATAGGTACAAGCCCTTAAGCTTCAAGTTCAAGAGATTGCCAAGGGTGAGGATATTAAAAAGCTAAAGGAAACTCTGAGAAGGCTAGAGGAGACTGTGAAGTCTATGGGGGATTTCCAGCTCGTTCGCATCCCTAAACGGCCCTGATTTAATCAACCTTTTTTCTATTCTTCTCCACTTTTTGCTATTGACAAAAGGGGAGGAGAATGTGCAGATTTGATATTTGACCTTGTTTGGTTTTTATTGGTTGAACTTTTTGTGACTTTGGTTTGGTTTGGACTTTTGTTTGACTATGTGAATTTTTGAACTTTTTGACGCTTGCAGCAACTTACCTTGGTAATACTGATTATGGTTGGATAAATATTTGTCTTATCTTTTCAAGATTAACACGTTTTTTGTGGTTGCAGAATCGATGCTATCCAGGTCCTAATCATTATTTTTATAAGATATCATGTATTGTTTAAGAGTTGTTTTGCAGGTCAAAAGTTCTTAAATCTATAGGAAAGTTTTGTCAACAGCAAAAATGGGAAGATTGTTGGAGAAAACTCCTTTACTATTTTGAAGTTGACAAAACATTTCCAAAAGTCTAGTCTAAAGACTTCCACTCTAGCGTCAAAGTTTGAAGACTGCCAGACTTTAGATTCAAAGTCTGCCCACACTGACAATTTCTAGATTGAAGAATGAAGACTTATCCAGATGCGATATTATCTTCAAGGAATCGATTCGTATGGAATCAATTCCGATATTCAAATCGTTTGGAAGGCAAGCAAACTTGGAAGATTCTACTTATGGAAACCAAGATCCTGAGTGTATGGGCGAACAGGATTGACGGGCTTTCATCACAATCATTTAACGACTTGAGATCTCCTTGATTGATTCTGTCCAATGGGTAGATTGGAAGAATTCCTTTGGAAAGTGCCAACGGTCGTGAAGGCATGAAGGAGTATTTAAGGTGAACTCTCTAGTTGTTCAAAAGAAGGCGTGAAAGAAAATTTTCAAAGTCTTAAGCTTCCTCGTTCCTTTTTATTTCATTCACCGAGTTTAAAGTTGTATACTCAAAAGAGAGAAACTCATAATAAAACTTTGTGAGAAACCAATAGAGACTTCTCACTAAGAAGTCGAGATCACAAGTTGTAAAATTTCTTTTTATTCTTAGTAAAATCCAGCCAATGGGTTGTCAGCGCAGGAGAGTGGACGTAAGCTTGATTTAAATCGAACCACTATAAACTTTGTGTTCTTATTCTCTTCCCTAAACTCTTTTATTTTTTATTCGTAACTCTAATTAATTGTTTAAGTCTAAACTCTTTGTTTTTTATCTGAAACTGATAAAGGTTGAATTCATTGTTAGTTTGTTATCTTCTAAGCAAATTACTTCCACTGAATCTTGTAAAAAATTTTATTCACCACCATTCACCCCTATCTAGGTGTTGTTACCAGCCCTTTCAGTATGAAGTGGAGCAGATCAATGATGAGGAATATCCTAAATGTAAGAAATCAATTGCTTTAAAGTCTAATGTTGATTCTGATGATATAGATTTGGACAATGATATGGACGATAAGGAGCTAGCCCCTATGATAAAGAAATTTAGAAAACTAAATAGAAATGGAAGAAGACTAAATTGGAATAAGCAAAGCACGCAGAATTCTCAGAAGAGACCAACGGAGGACATTAAAACAAACAAGGATGTTATATGCTTCGAGGGCAAGAAAAATGGGTATATCAAACCAAACTATCCCTTGTTGAAGAAGAAGAAATGGAAGTCTGAGAAATACAAAAATGCTCTTAAAGTAGAAACTTGGAGTGACACCGAACGTAAAGAAAGCGAAAAAGAATTTGCAAACATATGTCTGATGGCTCACTCAGAGTTAGACTCATAATCAGAGACAGGCGCTGATTCAGACTCTGACAATGAAATCGAGGTTGGTAACTTAGAAATTCCTATTAAAGTCTCTATGTATATAGATGAACTTTGCCTCAATTTTAAATCTTCTCTTAAAAGGATCTTCGAATTGAAAAAGGAAAATTCTAAGCTCAGGCAACATGAAGTTTTTTGGAAAGAAAAGTTTGAAAGTTTGAAAAGAAGTTTCGACAATTTGAAAGAAAATTTTGATTCTCTTTCAAAAGAACATGTTGTTTTGAAAAAGGAGATTTCATATATTTCAAAAAGGTTTTCAAATGGATCAGAAAAATTAGAGAAAATCCTATAGCTCAAATACCCTATTTTAACAAGTCTAGTTTGGGTATGAACAATGAGACTATTCCTTTAATTGATTTTCCTAAAGTAAGAGAGACTTAAACAAAAACCTACAAAGACTTTTTACATAAATCATTTTCAAAAAGTGTTCGTAAAACCTGTTGGCCGAAATGCTCTCAGATGTTCTAAGTGTAACAGCTCATAACATTTCGAGAATGATTGTCCCAAGGTTTGGAGACCAGTTAAGAAAGATTGGGCAAAAACTGTTTTTAATACTAACACTCCTAGACCTAAGAAAATCTAGGTACCAAAGAAAGTTTGAGTTTTTCTTTTGATCACTGGTCACTATTAAAAGAAAAATCAAGTGGTATTTAGATAGTGGCTACTTAAGGCATATGACAGGAGACTCAAGCTACTTCATAAAGCTTGATAGACTAAAAGGAGGAAAAGTTTCTTTTGGTGGGAATAGCAAATGGAAAATTATAGCATGCGGAACTGTGAAGATTGGAAGTCTAACTATCAACAATGTTTTCTTAGTGAGAGGACTAAATTATAATATGCTGAGTATAAGTTAGCTTTGTGACACATGTTTCAGAATAAACTTTCAAGAAGGCATTTGTTCTGCTATTAGTCAAGATTTCTCTCAATCTTTTACTGGGCGAAGACATGGCAACATATATCTTCTGGACGTAAATCCAGAAAGTTCACATTGTCTTATTTCTATTCAAGATGAAGCAAGTCTCTGGCATTGAAAGCTCGGTCATGTAAATATGAAGCAGATTGTCAAGATTCTTCTAAGAAGCTAGTTCGAGGGCTTCCTAATTTGGCTTATCAGAAGTCTGAGTTATGCACTCCTTGTGTCTTAGGAAAGCATGTTAGAAGTTCTTTTAAACTAGTTAATCAGGTTTCTAGTCGGGTATTGTAGCTTCTTCATATGGATTTTTTCGGGCCAACAAGAACTCACAGTCTTGGCGGAAAGAAATATTGTCTAGTAAACGTGAATGATTATTCATGTTTCACTTGGGTATTCTTCTTGGCAAACAAATCTTAAACTTTTTCATACTTTTCAAACTTTGCAAAGAAAGTTCAGAATGAGAAAGGTTATGCTATTTCTAGCATAAGAACATATCATGGAGGTGAATTTGAGAATCAGGATTTTGCAAATTTCTATAATGAATCTAGTTTTCAATATGTTTTCTCCTCTCCATATACTCTAGAACAAAATGAGGTTGTGGAAAGGAAAAACAAATATTTACAGGAAATGATCATAACTCTATTGATAGAAAGCAAAATATCCTCTCGATTTTGGACAGAAGCAGTTTCTACTGCCTATTATATGATCAATAGGGTATTTCTAAGGCCTATCCTAGAGAAGACTCCCTATGAAATATATAAAAGGAAGAAACCAATTGTTTCTTATTTTCATGTTTTTAAGTGCTTTGTTTTGAAAAATGCAACTGATTGATCTGGAAAGTTCGAGGAAAGATCAGATGAAGTAATTTTTCTTGGCTATTCAGTGTCAAGCAAAGCTTATAGGGTCTTTAACAAGAAGACTCAATCTATAGGAGAATCCATTAACATTGGCTTTCAAGATTATGTGCATAATCAACTAGATCAGATTCAACTTGAAGAGTCTGAACCTGTTCCAGACTTAATAAAGTCTATTTCTCCTAAAGAGGTTCGACCTTTTGAAGTACAGCAACAAGCAGAACAAGAAGATTCAAACAGAACAAAGGATCAACAGACTCTCAAATTAAATAGCAACTAGAAGTATAAGTCAAGTCATCCCAATGAACACATTATTGGCAAAATTGATGAAGGAATCCGCACTAGATCCAAAAGTAAAGAAGACTCCAATGCATTAGCACTCATTTCTGAAATAGAACCAAAAGGAGTAGAAGAAGAATTGTTTGATGAAAGCTGGATAGAAGCTATGCAGGAAGAACTCAAACAATTTAGCATCAATGATGTGTGGGATCTGATTCCAAAACCCAAAGGCAAATATGTTATTGGAACGAAATTGGTTTTCAGAAATAAGATGGATAAGAAATAAAAAGTGATCAGAAACAAGGCAAGGCTTGTGGCAAAAGGATACACATGGGAAGAATGGATAAACAATGATGAGACCTATGCACTAGAAGCAAGGTTAGAAGCAATTAGATTGTTACTTGCATTTGCTTGTTATCAAAATTTGAGGTTATTCGAGATGGATGTCAAAAGTGCTTTCCTTAATGGATTCATACAAGAAGAAGTCAATGTGGAACAAACTCTAGAATTTGAGGATCCAAGAAAACCAGACTTTGTCTACAGACTGAAAAAGGCTTTGTATGGTCTGAAGCAGGCACCACGAGCTTGGTATGACAGGTTGAGTAAGTTTCTAACTAAAAATGGCTTTGAGAAAGGAAAAGTTGATACTACTTTGTTCATAAAAAGAGAATGAAAAGATTTTCTACTTTTATAGATTTATGTAAATGATATAATCTTTGGTTCACCTAACAAAAGTCCCTGCAAGAAATTTTCAAGATCTATGTGGGATGAATTTGAGATGAGCATGTTGGGTGAATTGATCTTCTTTTTAGGACTGCAAGTTAGACAATAAAAAAAAAAGGTATATTCATTCACCAGGAGAAATATGCCAAAGATCTTATCAAGAAATTTGGAGTGGAAAACTACAAGTGGACAAAAACTCCTATGACAAGTTCATCAAAACTGGACAAGGATGAAGGAGGAAAGAAAGTAGATCAAAATTTACACAGAAGCATGATCGGTTCTCTTCTTTTCCTCACTACCTCTAGACCTGACATTTTATTCAGTGTGTGCATCTGTGCTAGATTTCAGTCTGATCCAAAAGAAATTTAAGTGTTGTTAAACGCATCATTAAATATGTTGCGACTTTTTCAAAGCTGGGTCTATGGTATCCAAAAAAATGAGACTTTACTCTACTTGATTATTCTGACGCTGATTTAGCCGGTTGTAAAGTGGATAGAAAGAGCACATTTGGCACTTGTTAAATATTAGAACAAATACTTGTATCTTGGTTCTGAAGGAAACAAAGTAAGATGGCATTATCAACAGCAGAAGCAGAATATGCTGCTCTTGAGAGTTGTTGTTCTCAAATTCTCTGGATAAAACAACAACTAATTAAGAGACATTGGAATAGAAGAATCTTGCACCGAGATCAGATGCGACAACACAAGTGCTATCAATCTCACTAGAAATCTGATTCTTCATTCCAGAGTAAAGCACATTGAGATCCGTCATCATTTTATAAGAGATCATGTTCAGAATGGCGAAATTATGGTTCATTTAATTGATTCAAAGAATCAACTAGCAAACATCTTCACGAAACCTCTGGAGAAAAACCTATTTGAGTCGATTTGCAACAATCTGAATGTTATCTCTCCTATTGGTTAAAGTCTGAAGTTGCTCAAACTCAAAACTTCAACTTGAGAAAGCCACTTCAGTATGTACATTCTCTCCAATCCGGGTATTTTATTTTTAGTTTGAAATTTTTGAACAAGTATGATTTTATTCGAATCATTGCTTGCCTATTTCATTTTAAAAATTACTATTTTCTTGCTAAAAGTCGATTTCATATTTTTAGCAATTACCATTAAAATTGTTTTGAAAAGGCAGTTTTTTTGTGACGTTTCATTTATCCCTTTTTGATTTCTATAAACACCTAAAAACGTTTCTTTCGAGTATAGCCTTTCAAACCCTAATACAGAATCTCTTCTTCCTCGACTTTTTCTCTCAATATTTCTCTGCAAGTTCCTCTCTTTCCTTCACTCAAATATGTTGACAAAATCCTCCAAGTCTACATCAATGTCACACCAAAGAAAATCCTCTTGTATAGCAAGTAAGGGGTCCTCAAAGTATGTCAAGAGGACCAACTCACTTCGATCTTACTGGTGAAGAATCTCCACAGAACTCTCCTTGTCAACCTATAGATGAGGAAGTTGATCAAGAAGCGGTTCCTCTTAAAGTAATGACGCCTGAGGTACTCTTCAAGCATTACACTTTTTTAAAATAGGGAGGAAGTCCAATGAGTTTTATCACTAGTTTCATGAAAGATAATGGGTACGCGAACAAGACTTTGTTTTTGAAAACAATGGAAAGACTAAGAGTAGTGCCAAAAGGAACAGCTGAAAAGGCGTTTGTAAACTTTCCTTCTGATCCACGTTTTGGGTTAGAAAGTCAAACTGAAAACAAAGATGATGATGAGCGAATTTTTACAAATTTCCAACCCCGCATGGGTGTGGCTGCTGATGTTCCTAGAGAAAGAACGAGATTGTTTCGCTCAAAAGAGCATAAGAGGGTTTATGCCCAAATGCTGAATAGAGGGGTGATAAACCCACGCACAATGGACTTTGACTTCCTTCACTCCATAAAGGTTAACTTGAGAGAAAGGTTGGTCAATCTTCAACTTGAAAAGTTTTGTGTTGAGATAGCAGTGGCTTATCCTGAATTGACAGCATATTTTTACTCAAATTTGTGTTTCTTGAATTGAACTCACATTCAGTTCACTGTTTGTGATAAAGTGTTTGTTGTGGATGTGAATATTTTGGCTGATATTCTAGGAGTTGAACGTAGTGGTTTTCTACCAATTAATGTCACTATAGATCAAGCCACTCGATTTCTAGACTACCAATTGGGAGCATCACATACTCTCACTCACCAACATCAAACATTCTGTTGCACAAGATTGTCATTAATTGCATCAGACCCAAAGCTGCCTTAAAAACTGATGTCTCGAGATTTGAAGCAAAGATTATGTGGGGGCTATTTGCAATGGCATTCCTTTTTCTTTGCCGCACACAATCTTCTTGCATATGTACAGGACTGTGGTGAAAGAAAAAGGACAATTGTCCTACTCTGCCTTGATTACAAAATTGTTCAGTCACTTTCAAATCCAGTTTCCCTCTGAACTCTATTCAAGAACTATCGATCCTATAGAGATAGGAATGAAGATGATCTCCAAATTGAGGCTCACAGATCTGTCTAAGGCTTTGGAGTGTTTGAAGAAGGAATCCTCAAGTAGAATCAAGGAAGGATCTACTGCTGCAAGGAAGCAAAAAGGAAAGGACGTTGCCTAAACGACTTCAAAGAAAAAGAAGTCTACCCTCCTGATGGATGTAGAAGAAGATGAGGATGATCTGATCATTTCTACACTTGCCTTGCGAAATCTTCAAGGTGATATTGATTCTGAAGAGACAAAAGAAGAGGACAAAGAACAAGAAGCAGAGGACGAGAGTAATGCAGGAAAGAAGGACGAAGATGTTGATTCTGAAGCAATAAAATAAGAGGAACAAGCAAAAGAAGATGATGAACAAGTAGAAGTGGGTGATGCTGAAAAATCAGCAAAGAAGGACAATGAAGATGAAGAATCTGAAGGAGACACTGGTGCCATACCGGAATCAGATGACTCTATAGACAACGGGGAAAATGCTACATCTGAACGAGAAAACACTAAACAAGAAAAGAGATCTAGTGCTAGGAAGGAACAAGTACAAGAAGATGAGATCTCTTCTCCACCTACAGGCAACAAAGTGGGGGGAAATCTTGAGAAAACTCCTCTAATTGCACCTACTGCTAGTGATGGCATTAGTAGATCTCTTGCAAACGCTGAAGATATTTTCGCATCTCATTTCCCAGAAGTTGATGCAAAAACTCCAAGTCAGGGTGCAAAACAAACTGCCCTTGATCTAGTTGATGTTCTCTCATTTCTAAATACTCCACAGACTCACTTCGCTAAAACTAGTGCTCAAACAGAACCTGATGCTAACTATCCAAGGATAGTAGAGCTCCTTTTGGAGTTAAAGGCACAGCAATATGCAATGGAGGTGGAAATTTAGAAGCTACATACTACCTTACGGTCTACCTCAGATTTTCTAACTGGGAAAGTATAGTCTCTCGATACTCAAGTGCAGACGCTGAATTAACAGGTTTCGCAGACTATCATTAGAGTAAAGAATGTCTATCACCAGTGCCAAGAGAAGCTTGAGGAGGCAGTGCAGTCGCTGGGGGATTTCCGAGTTGTCGTGTTCCAAGACAATCCTGAATGACTCCATCTCTTTTTATCCATTTTATTCACTCTTTATTTTGACTCTCTCTTTCTTTTTGCTGTTGACGAAAAGGGGGAGAAAAGAGAGCAAATTTAAAAGTTCCTATTTGTTTGATTAATTTTTGAACTTGAACTTGGTAGTGTTGACTTCTGTGAATGTTTATGTTCTGCAATTAATCTTTGTCATTGTGAATTTGGATTGAATTCTTGTGGTTCTGGAACTTTTGAACTCTAAATTGTCGAGACTAATATGTTTTTTTTGTGAATCTAGATTCAATCTCATTCAGTTCTAATAATCTATTGTTATAAGATATCATGTGCTGCTAAAGTATTATTTTGTAGGATATAAGTTTTAAATATGTAGGAAAGTTTTGTTACCATCAAAATGGGGAGATTGTTGGAGAAAACTCCTGTTAGGTTTTGAAGCTGACAAAACTTCTCTAGTTCTATTCTGAAGAATGTGAGACTTCTATGTAACTTTCTCAAAGTCATTCTTATATCAAAAGTCTGCTCTAC
Source organism: Eucalyptus erythrocorys (assembly GCA_014182555.1). NCBI lineage: Eukaryota > Viridiplantae > Streptophyta > Magnoliopsida > Myrtales > Myrtaceae > Eucalyptus > Eucalyptus erythrocorys. The sequence continues at coordinate 42,297,951 of CM024599.1, read as the reverse complement.
TCTGACGAAGACACAGACTGAACAAAAAAGAAGAACGAAAATATAATCAAACTTAGGATTATTTTTCTTCAAGGCTTCAGTTGGAACAGGATATATCAGGCTTTTTGGTTGGAAATATCACCTACCATATTTGTTATCTTTATTGGAATCAATTTTGAAGCAACAAATCATTTCGGAAGGCAAGCTTATTTGGAAAGAATCTACCTATGGAAATCAAGATCCTAATTGTATGGGCGACCAAGATTGACAGGCTTTCATCTCAATCTTCAAATAGCTCAAGATCTCCTTTGATTGATTATGTCCAACGGGTTGATTGGGAGAATTTTTCTGGAAAGTGCCAACGGTCGCCAAGGCATAAAGGAGTATTTAAGGAGGTTTTTCAAGTCATTCGAAGGTGTGCATGAAAGAAGAATCCAAAGTCTGAAGCTTCCAAATTACTTATTCTTCCTCCTATACTGCTCAAATTTGTATTCAAATAAAAGAGAATCTTTAGAGAGTAACTTTGTGAGAGCAGTAGAATCTCTTCACTGACAAGTTGAGATCATAAAGTTATAACATTCTCTTTCAATTCATAGTGAAAACCAACCAAAAGGCTGTCAATGTGAAGAGTGGACGTAGGCTTAATCTAAGCCGAACCACTATGATTCCTTGTGCTCATTTTCTCTTTCCTAAACTCCTTTATTTTATTTGTTGTGATATTTTTCTGTGTTTCGAAATAGTTGTTAAAATCTAAATTCCTTTTCAAAGTCTATTATTCATCAGACTCAATTTACAAGTAAAAGTATTTTTATTGCATTTCACAAAATCTATTTTCACACCTATTCGCCCCCCTCTAGGTGTTTATACTAGCATTTTCAATTCGAACGCCTAAATTTTCTGTCTCTCTAAATGGAGAGCTTCATGGTTTCTTCCCAAGTGGTAGGGGACTTCGATAGGGGGATCCCATGTCTCCCTACCTTTTCACGTTGGTGATGGAGGTATTCACAGGGATCCTTAATCTCGAAACCTGACGGCCTAAGTTCAAATTCTTCTAGCAGTGCAAGCACACTTGGCTATTCCACCTATTTTTTACATATGATGTTCTCCTCTTCTCCAAGGCAAATATGCCCTCCTTATCCTTGCTCGAGGATGGTATCACTCGGTTCTCTCAATGGTGTGGCCTAACCCCGAACCTGGACAAGAGTGAGATTTTTTTCTCTAGCGTCTTATCTGATTCTCGGACTAGCATCAAGAACTTCCTTGGCTTCCAAGAAGGTGCTCTACCATTTCGGTATTTGGGAGTGCCTATTATTACATCAAGGTTATGTAAGACTGACTGTACAACGTTGATTAATGCAATCACATCGAGGGCATAATCGTGGACCCAACGTTTCCTCTCTTTTGTAGGATGCCACTAGCTGATCAGGTCAGCTCTTCGCTTGATCCGGGTATACTGGGTGAACGTTTTTATTCTACCTAGGTATGTTCTTGATACTATAGAACAGGTCCGGAGCTTGGATCGGGGGGTGTGAAAGTTGCTTGGATCGATGTGTGTCTTCCAAAGGATGAAGGTGGCCTAGGCATTCGTAGATTGCGTGAGTGCAACAAAGCAACTATGCTAAAACACATATGGAACTTATTCATGGATAAGAAGTCATTGTGATGTAAATGGATCCACTCTAATTTCCTGAAGAATAAGAATTTTTGGATTGTGGGTAAACCGGCCTCTTGTTCTTGGTCATGGAAGAAGATTTTGGACCTTCGACGGGACGTTGGCCACTTGTTCAAGTGGTGAGTGGGAAATGGTTGCTTTGTTTCGTTTGGGTTTGATAATTGGCACCCCAAAGGCCCTCTGAGCTTGTTTTTCTCTGACTCAGACATTTATCGCTCAGGTATCCATAAGCAAGCCGCAGTTGTTGGCTTCTTTTCTCAATTCGCCTCGGCGTCTATAGTCCTTGACACGTTAGCTTCTTGGCATGAGCCTCTTCCCGTTTTAAGCCAAGACGTTGACTACTTTCGGTGGATTGGACACCCGTCAGGAGTTTTTACAGCCGCCTTTACTTGGGACAGTATTCGGCCAAGAGGCCAATCCGTTTCTTGGGCATCCTTTATCTAGAATCGCACGTTGATCCCCCAATTCCAATTCCATCCATGGCTAATTACTAGAAATAGACTGCCCACCCAGGTCTTGCTTCTAACCTATGGCAAAATTTCATATGCTAGTTGTGTTTTTTGTGAATGTTGGCCTGATTCTGTTGATCACCTCTTCTTTGGGTGTCGCATCTCAGGTGCACTTGCTATCTTCTGGGCTACAAGATGCAACCTAGCCTGGCGTAACAATTCGTGGACGGAAAACCTCCAATGGGCCATCAATTACCTATTAGGAGATTCCTTCCACCATTCTCTTGCTCAGTTCGCTTTTGGAGCACTATGCAATATTATCTAGAAGGAAAGGAATAACATCCACTTTCGTGATCGTCAGGGACAAGATACTTCTTTGCCGACTATGAAGAAGCGCCTAGACAAGATCGTCAAGGACAAAGCTATGACCTTCCAACAGGTCCCTTATACCCCCATCAATAGGAGGATGCAACAATGCTAGAATCTTAGTCCTTCTATCTTTTCAGCTTGAGCTGTGTTTTCTCACCTTAGTGTTCTTCTCTTTGGCGGAGGTGTCAGGTCTTCCCTAGAGCTTGCTTGAGACGCGGGTAGGAGCACTCAGCGAAGTTGGGGGTTACATCTAGCTTTTTTCTCTTCGGAGTGTCTTCTTGCTGCTGCGATTAGGTGGACTTAGCGACGTTGGGGGCTAGATCCGGTTCTTTGAAGGTTGTCATTGCTTGCTGTGAGGGTTGCCACTATTTTGCTATCTGGCCTCCCTCTCCTCGTTCCTTTCCTGTTTGTTGCTATTGTTTGGCTGCTTGTTAATGCTAGTTTGTTGTTTGGTTGCCATTGTTTGGCTGTTTTTGTTTCCCTTTTTTTTCTCAACACCCTTCCACTCGTTTTAACTTGTTGGTCATATGAGTGTAAGTTTTTAATGCCGAGAACCCCCTGCTGTATAGTCTGTGGTTAAAAGTCTATATACTACCTACCTTACCAAAAAAAAAAGAGAATGACATTTCAGGGGACAAGGTGCATGAGCTGCTATCTACTTCTATGAAGTAATGGTGATATCCTCGAAGTCTGAACAAGTGATCACTACCCTAAAGTCCTAACGGATAGCCTATTTAAAAAGAGATTAGAAAGGCTTAGGGTCCGTTTGGTAACATTTCTATTCTAGGAAATAATTTCTTTTCAGGAATAGTCTTTTTTCTATTTCTACTTCTCAGAATAATTTCTTAATAAAAGAACGTGTTTGGTAACTATACAAAATTTATATTCTCGGAAGGGAAAAAGAATAGTAATATGTTTAGTACAATCCAGAAAATTTCTATTTCTTTTCATTTTTTAAGATTTTCTTTTTTTGTTTTCTTATTCTTCCTTGCCATCGCCGCCGGCCGCTAACCACCATTACTGGCTGCCGAAGGTGGGGGTTGGTGGACGACAGGCAGCGATGGCGCTCAGCGGCCAGCAGTGACAATGACCAGAGGCAACGATGGTCAACGGTTGGCCAATGGTGGCAATTGCCAGTGGGGGTTGGCGACCGACAATGAAGGTGGTCGTTGGCTGATAGTCGACGATGGCGGTTGGTGGACAGCGGTTGACTAGCGAGCAACGATGGCGGTTGGTGGAGACAGTGGCTGGGGGTTAGCCAATGGTGGAGGCGGCGACGTAGTCGCCCAAGCTGCGGCAATCGACGGTGGGGGTCGATTGCAGCAATCGACTAGTAGGCAACGGCAACTATTGATGATCGGCACCGACGGCGGAGGCAATCGTCAGTTGGCGGCCGACAGCGGGGGCCGGTGGTCGACGATCTACCAGCGGGCGGTGGCAGCTATTAGTGGCCGACGATCGACTGGCGGCGACAATCATCCCCAGACAACGTCTGGCGATGGTCGAACAGTATGGGGAAGGAGCGAGGGGCAAGGGGTGGCAAGGAAGAAAAAAGAAAAAAAGAAAAGAAAAAATAACTTATTTCTAGGAATTGTTCCGAGAAACAATAAGCTACTTTTTTTTTACTTCTTGTTTCTATTTTAAATCTATTTTCCATCCACTTTCCTATTTTGGGGAATAGAAAAATTATTAAAGTTGCCAAATGGATTTCTATTTTTTTCCGATAAACAAAAGAATGAAAATTGGGAAAAATAGAAACGTTGCCAAATCGAACCTTAAGCTAATCTTATTCATCACTTAGTATGTGTTGAAAGCTAATGTGCTTGACTATGCTTTTAGTGTGCATGCATCTTTATTTGGACTGGCAGGGTGTCACTCTGTCATCTAGGACTAGTTCACGACATTGAGTAGTAGCTACTCATGAGACCTAAGGAAGAGTTAGAGCGTAAGAGGACAATAGCTTATTGCATCCATCTCCTGACAATTTACGATTTTCAAGCAAAATTTAATGAGGCAACTATGTTCATCAACTAGCTTATGTCTCTAGAAGAATCAGAGGTACATTGTAATTAACAAAATGACTTCGATTACTATTTGTGACACAAAATAGTTGAATCACACCTCTGCCCATCCACTTGATCAATGTTCACCAAGAAAGAGATCAGCTAGTAATAAAATGCATAGTGACGATATGGCGGAAGCTCATATATTGTCAATATTCATTCAGTTGAAGATTTATAACAAGAAACCCCAATTTCAAGCTTCTCAATCTGATGCAGCTGGTGCTGAAATCTCCCCTCTAACAACTCCTGTGTGTGTGGATGATTACCTTCACAATCTTCTAAAGCATGCTGGAGTCTCGAATTTTCTGGAACTGCTTCCTGAAGTCAAAGCCGCTTCATGAACCTGAACCTCTACTGCTTCCTGAGCTGAAAGCTGCACCATTCCACAATCTTCTAAAGCATGCTGGAGTCTTGAATTTTCTGGGCTGCTTCCTAAAGTCAAAGCTGTTGAAGAAAAAACCCTTACAAGTTTTGAAGCTAACAAAACATCCTCGTCAGTTAAGTCTGAAGAATCCAAGACTCAATCGCTTAAGTCTGAAGAGTTCAAGACCCAAGTGTTTCCGTCTAAAGGTTACCAGACCCAGAAGTTACGATCTAATGATCTCCAAACCCAATTAAAGTCTGAAGACAGTCAAACCCAGTTTTTGCGATTTTGCCAAGCTGTCAGCAGGTTATTCTTACGGTTAAGGAAATCCATATTTGGATATTATCTTCTCTAACTTATCCATGAAATATTTCTGGCTGTGATTGTGAGCTCGAAGGATTTATTCTTTGGATTTTATCCGTTGAAGATCAAGCAAGTTTTGGAAGGATCTAATTTTGGAAACTCAAGATCCTGATTGTATGGGCGAGCAGGATTGACGAGCTATTTCCTACTTATATATTCGACAACTTGAAGATCACTTAAATTGATTCATTCCAATGGATAGATTGGATGAATTCTTGAAAAGTGCTAACGGCTATGGAGGCACGAAGGGATATTTAAGGTGTGTCGAAGTTGTTCGAAAATATGAGAGAGCCGATAGAAAATTTTCGAAGTTAGAACCTCTAAAACTTCTTTTTCTCAAAATCTCTTGTGCTCAAATTATGTACTAAAGAGAGACACTTACAATGTGAAATTGCGAGAAGCTGTAGAAGGGTATTTCTACCAAAGAAGTCTAGATCATAGACTGTAAAGCTCTCTTTTGCTACATAGTGATTACAGCCAGTTGGCTGCCAGCGTGGAGAGTGGACGTAGGCTTACAATAAGCCGAACCACTATAATCTTTGTGTCAAATTTTTCTTACCCTACTCTATTTATTTTTATAGCTGCGAGATTCATTTATCTCTAATGTGATTTTCATGCCAAAGGATATTTTCGTTAAAGATATGAAAAGAATTTCATAAACACCTATTCACCCCCCTCTAGGTGTATTTACTAGCCTTTATCAATTGGTATCAGAGCAGGTTGCTTATTTTTGGAAGTGTTTATTATTTCTAAAGCTAAAGATCTATGGTTAGTATTTTGGCTCCAGGTTTGATTAAAGGCCAAAGCAACACCAAATCTCCTTACTTCGATAAAAATGAATACAACGTATGGAAAAACAAGATGAAGGCATTCCTAAGATCCAAAGATCCTCAGGATTGGGATGTAGTAGAGAAAGGAATTGTTCCTAAAGTTCTGTCAACCACAGGGAAAGAAATAGCTGATGGAGTGGGACTGTCACAAGCCGAAATTTCAAAGAGACAAGCCCTTGATGCAAAAGCTATATATTCTCTATATTGTGCCTTATCTCCTACTGAGTATAACAGAATTTCATCTTGTGAAACAGCTAAAGAAGTTTGGGATAGATTGCACGTCACTTATGAAGGAACAGATCAAGTCAAAGAAACTAAGATCAATATGCTTCTTGGACAATATGAAGCCTTCAAAATGAAGCCAGGAGAATCCATCACTGATATGTTTGATTTACAGAAATTGTAAATAATTTAGCATACCAAGGACAGCCAATATTAGGACCAATGAAAGTCAATAAGCTGTTGAGAGGACTCTCCAAAGATTGGAATCACGTAAAGACATCCATAAGAGAAACACATAGGATCATGCCTCTTTCTGTAGATGAGTTGGTCGGCACACTTCAATCATATGAAGTTGAGCAATTCAATGAGGACTTTGACACCAAAGGTAAGAAGTCAATTGCTTTAAAATCTAATGAAGATTCTGATGTTACAGATTCAGAAGAAGACTTGGATGATGGAGAGCTGGAACTGTTGATTAGAAAATTCAGAAGGTTAAATAGAAAAGGAAGAAGATTCAATGGAAAGAGACAAAAAAAATCAAAGATTTCAAAAGAAGTTAAATGAAGAAGACGACACCAACAAGGATGTTGTTTGCTTTGAATGCAAGAAAAAGGGACACATCAGACCCAACTGTCCCTTATTAAAGAAAAAGAAAGGAAAACCAGAAAGGTTCAAGAAAGCACTCAAAGCTGAAACATGGAGTGACACTGAATGTGAAGAGAGTGATGAAGAGTATGCCAATATTTGTCTTATGGCTGACTCGGACTCAGACTCAGACTCAAACAGCGATGTTAAGGTTAGAAATTTAAAAATTCCTACCAAAGTGTTGAACTACATTGATGAACTTTGTCTCAGTCTTAAAGACTCTCCTAAAAGGATTTCTGAACTAAAAAGGGAGAATTCCAAATTGAAACAACAAGAAAAGACTTTGGTTGAAAAAATTGAAAATCTAGATAAGAGTCTTGCTGTTTCAAAAGAAAATGAAATTGTACTTTCAAAAGAAAATGTCTGCTTGAAAGAAGATCTTTTAAAATTCACAAAGAAATTTTCAATGGGATCTAAAAAATTGGACAAAATTCTTTCTATTCAAAGACCCTATTTTAATAAATCTGGTCTAAGAATGACATATGAAACCATTCCCTTGATTGATTTTTCAAAGGTAAAAGAAAGAATCAAAAATAGGCCTACAAAATCTTTTTACAAAAATCATTTTCAAAAGGTTTTTGTAAAGCCTGTTGGAAGAAATGCTCTTAGATGTTCAAAGTGCAAAAGCTTAGAACATTTTGAGAAGGATTGTCCCAAAGTTTGGAAACCTGTTAATAAGAGTTGGGCAAAGACTGTTTATGGTACTAACATTGATAAACCCAAGAAAGTTTGGGTACCAAAGAAAACTTGAGTTTTTCATTTAAATGCAGGTCACTATCAAGAAGAAAATCAAGTGGTATTTGGATAGTGGCTGTTCAAGACACATGATGGGAGATTCAAATTGTTTCACAAAACTCTCTCATGTAAAAAGAGGAAATGTCTCCTTTGGTGGCAATAACAAAGGAAAAATTGTTGGTCGAGGAACCGTGAAGATAGGAAACCTCACAATCAACAATGTTTCTTTAGTTGAAGGATTGAACTATAACCTTCTGAGTATTAGTCAACTATGCGACACTTTGGATACAAGATCAACTTTCAAAAGATACTTATTCTCGGAACAAGCAAAGATCTCTCACAATCTTTTACTGGACGAAGACATGGAAACATTTATTTGCTGGATATAAAGTCTGACAGTTCTCAGTGCTTGATATCGATTCAAGATGAAGCCATTCTTTGGCATAGAAAGCTTGGACATGTCAACTGAAGTATCAAAAGCATGAATTATGCACTCCTTGCGTACTCGGAAAACAGGTTAGAAATTCTTATAAATCTATAAGTCAAGTATCCACTAAACGTGTTTTGCAGCTATTACACTTGGATTTGTTCGGTCTAACAAGAACTCAAAGCATTTGAGGTAAAAGATATTGTTTGGTAATAGTAGATGATTATTCTCGTTTTACTTGGGTATTCTTTCTCTCAAATAAATCTGAAGCTTTATCTTATTTTATTAAGTTTGCAAAGAAAATTCAAATTGAGAAAGGATATACAATTTCAAGTATTCGAACTGATCATGGTGGCAATTTGAAAATCATGATTTTGCTAAATTTTGTGATGATTTTGGCATTCAACATAATTTTTCATCCCCATACACTCCACAACAAAATGGAGTTGTAGAGAGGAAAAGTCGTTCTTTGCAAGAAATGGCAAGAACTCTTTTGATTGAAGGTAATATTTCTCCTCACTTTTGGGCTGAAGCTACTTCAACTGCTTGCTACATAATGAACAGAATTTTTCTAAGACCTATTTTAGAGAAAACACCTTATGAATTGTTCAAAGGTAAGAAACCTATTGTCTCTTATTTTCATGTATTTGATTGTAAATGCTTTATCTTAAAGAATTTTAAGTGATCGAATTGGTAAATTTGAAGAAAAATCAGATGAAGGAATTTTCCTTGGCTACTCAATGACAAGAAAAGCCTTCAGAGTTTTCAACAAAAGAACTCAGACTGTGGAAGAATCCATGAATGTGAAATTCGAAGACTCAATTCAAAATCAGACTCAACCTGAAGATTATGAGTCTGGCCAAGCGTCTACGAATTCTCTTGAAGAAAATCAAATCTCAGATGCTCTATCGCAAACCAAATCAGTAGCTCCAACTGAAATAGAGTCTCATCAAAGTGACAAACTAATTACAAATTGGAAGCATAAATCCAGTCACCCTACAGATCTCATCATTGGCAACATTGATGAAGGAGTTCGTACAAGATCCAAAAGGCGTGAAGAATTTAGTGCTTTAGCACTTGTTTCTGAAATTGAACCCAAGACTGTTGAAGATGCATTGAAAGATGAAAACTGAATTGAAGCTATGTAAGAGGAATTGAATCAATTCAAAATCAACAATATTTGGGAACTCGTTCCTAAGCCAAAAGGTAAATCAATTATTGGTACTAAATGGGTTTTCAGGAACAAGCTGGATCAACAAGGAAAGGTGGTGAGGAATAAAGCAAGACTTGTGGCAAAAGGTTACACACAAGAAGAAGGAATCGACTATGATGAATCCTATGCTCCGATAGCAAGGTTAGAAGCTATAAGATTACTTCTTGCTTTTGCTTGCTTTAAAAATTTCAGGTTATTCCAAATGGACGTGAAAAGTGCATTTCTAAATTGAATTATCCAAGAAGAAGTCTATGTTGAACAACCACCAGGATTTGAAGATCCAAGAAAATCAAATCTTGTTTTCAAGCTGAAGAAAGCTTTGTATGGTTTAAAACAGGCACCTCGAGCTTGGTATGAAAGGTTAAGTAATTTCTTAATTCAAAGTGGTTTTTCTAAAGGTAAAGTAGATACTACGTTATTTATCAAAAGAAAATGCAAGGATTTCATACTTGTTCAAATTTATGTTGATGATATAATATTTGGTTCTTCTAATGAAAATCTTTGCAAGAATTTTTCAAGTTGTATGTAGAATGAATTTGAAATGAGCATGATGGGTGAATTGAACTTCTTTTTGGGACTTCAAGTCAATCAATCAAAAGAAGAAACTTTTATCCACCAAGAAAAGTATGCAAAAGACCTCATCAAGAAGTTTGGAATAGAGAATTGCAAGAAGACAAAAACTCCTATGTCAAGCTCATCAAAGTTGGATAAAGATGAAGAAGGAAAGAGTGTAGACCAAAAACTATACAGGAGCATAATTGGTTCACTTCTTTACCTTATAGCATCTAGACTTGATATTTTATTTAGTGTTTGCATTTGTGCTAAATTTCAATCTAATCTTAAAGAATCTCATATGACTGCTATGAAGCGTATTATTAAATATATTGCAACTACATCTAAGCTAGGTCTGTGGTATTCCAAAGAATAAGACTTTACTCTCCTTGGATATTCTGATGCTGACCTTGCTGGCTGTAGAGTGGATAGAAAAAGCACTACAGGTACTTGTCAACTACTGGGAAACAGGTTGGTATCTTGGTTCTCAAGAAAACAAGGTACCGTAGCTCTTTCAATCGCTGAAGCTGAATACATAGCTCTTGGAAGTTGCTATTCTCAAATACTATGGATGCAACAACAATTGAAAGATTTTGGAGTTGAAGAATCTTGCATAGAAATCAAGTGTAACAACACCAACGCAATCAACCTTACAAAGAATCCAATACTTCATTCAAGAGCAAAGCACATTGAAATCAAGCATCATTTCAATAGAGATCATGTTCAAAATGGTGAAGTGGTGATTCAGTTCATTGATTCAAAGAACCAATTGGCAAACATATTCACAAAGCCCCTAGAAAAGGCTCACTTTGAATCAATTCGCTCAAGACTGAATATCGCAAGACTTGAAGAGATTCAGACTCAAAACTAGAGTCTTGAAAAGTTCAGACTCAAAAGTAAGGTCTGAAGGTGCTCAGACTCAAAAGTAAGTTATGAAGGTGTTCAGACTCAAAGGTAAGGTCTGAAAGAATTCAGACTCTGAGGTAAAGTCTGAATATTCTCAGACTCTGATATAAAGTCTATTTGCGTGTCTCGTAATTCTTTATTTTATGTATTAAATTTATAGTTGTTTTTGAAATATCAAAATCTTCTTTTATTCAACTTCCGACATATTTATGGCAGTTTTCTTTTTTGAAAATTGCAGTTTACTTTTTCAAAATTAGCAGTTTTTTTTTCCTTCTTGCGACGGTTTAGTATCTCCTTTTTATCTTTTCTTGCTATTTATACTTTCGAATCGTCATCTTCATCCGTCACAACGTTTAATAACCATCTCGTTTACTCTCTCGTTTTAAAAACCCTAAAAAGCTTAAACAACTCTCCATTACCGTCCCTGTTCGATTTCTTTACTTAGCAAAAATCCAACCTTTTTGCGAACAAGTTGAGTTTTTGCTCACGATTCAAGCATGTCTTCGAGAAAATTATCAAGACTTGCTGGAAAGGGACCACAGAGGTGACAAGAGGGTCCTACCAAGGTTGACCTAACGGGCAAAGAAGATTCTCCACAAAGGGAGACTCCGAGTCAACATTTTGAAGAGGAAGAAATTACCGAGGCTGCACCGGTAAGAACCTTGAGACCCAAGCTTGCGTATGCTCTGTATAAAAAGTTGAAAGATGGGGGTACAGACTTAAGGATGATAGATGATTTTCTGAAGGAGAGAGGATATAAGAGTGAATACATTTTCTTGAAAGAAATGGAAGGATTAGGTATTGTTGAAAAAGGGCTCGCTCAGAGCACTCATGAAAATATACCTAGTAACCCGAGGTTTGGAACTGGTAACCAGCCGATGGACGATGATGAAAGGCTGTTCTCTCAATTCCAACCACGGATGGGTGTGGCTATGAACATTGTTTGTCCCCAAGGAAGTCTTTTTCGATCAAGAGAACATGAGCAGATGTATTCTAAGTTGCTGAAGAGAGGAGTTATGAATCCTAGAAGTGTGGATTTTGATTTCCTTGACTCGATCAAGGTAAATCTCAGGGAAAAATTCGCTAAGCTCCAACTTGAGAAGTTCTGTACATACGCCACAAGTGCTTATCCTGAATTGACTGTATATTTTTACTCCAACTTGTCGTTTCTAGATGCCAACAGGTTGTCCTTCACCTTTATGGATAAAGAGTTTATTGTTGATGTTGACACTCTTGCTGATATAATTGGGGTGGAAAGAGGGTGTTTCCAACCAATTAAAGTGTCCACAACATATGCTACTCTTGAAATTGTGCGAGATAGGATTTTGGAAGGCAAAATATCCTACACTAGGATGAATGCCTCAAATGTTTTACTACACAAGATTATTATCAGTTGTCTCAGGCCAAAGACAACCTCCAAAACTGACGTCTCCAAAACAGAAGCAAAACTCATGTTTGCTCTTAACGAAGGTAGGCCCTTTTCACTCCCCCATGTTATCCTATTCCACATGTACAGGACTGTGGTTAAGGATAAGGGCCAATTGCCTTACTCGTCTCTCATTACCAAGTTGTTCAAGCACTTCAAAATACAAATTCCTACACATTTATGCCTGACCAACCTAAGCTTGATGCTTGTGGGTTATAAAATGGTGATGAAGATGAAGCTTCAAGAGCTGAACACTACATTGGAAGGATTGAAAGAGAAGACTCCCTCCAAAGAGTTTGCTACTGCTGCTGCTAAAAGAAAGGGCAAAGAGCCCATGGCTGTCACCGAGAAAAAGAGAAGAAAAGTCATCCTACAAGATGAGGATGATGAAGAAGAATTTGACGATGCCATGACTCTTTCTGCTCTCACAAAGTTAAAGAGCACAATTAGTTTGAGAGCTGTTAATGAAGAAAGGGCAAGGAGAGAAGCAGAAGAAAAAGAAGAAGCAGAGAGAATGAGAAGAGAGGAAGAAGAGAAAGAGAGAAGAGGAAAAGAAGAGAAAAGAAGAAGAAGAAGAAGAAGAAGAAGAAGAAGAAGAAGAAGAGAGACAGAGGAGAGAAGAGGAGGAACAGAGGAAAGAAGAGGAGAGACAGAGAAGAGAAGAAGCGGAAGCACGAAGAAGAGAAGAAGAAGAGGTCAGAAGAGAAGAGGAAGAGAGAAAAAGGAAAGATGAAGAGGTGAGCAAGGCTCAGGAGGATTTTGTTGAAGGAATTGAGCCATCTTTTGCTCAAGAACACTCTGGAAAGGAGGCCGAACTACATCACAGTGTTGAAGATAAAATGGATTTTGGCGATGAATTCTCGACTCCACCCGACAACAAAACGGGGGGAGTTGCTGCTGATTAAGGAACTATATCGCCACTGCATTACAGTGATGTCAGTAGGTCAGGTGCTGATCCAGAAGACGTTTATGCATCACAATTTCCGGAGATTGAAGAATCCTCTCCATCAGAAAGGCAAAGGGCTAAAAAGGATGCATTGAGCTTTTAGACTCCAAGAAGAGAGTCTGCTGGTCCTAGTACAGGTATTGCTAATTCAACAGCATTTTCACAATTGTTGGATATCATGCTGGACCTTAAAAAGCAGGTTTTTGGAATGGATTATGAGCTGAGAGATCTCAAGAAGGCAATGCTCAGTGCATCCACATCCATGCAAGACCAAATCAATGCACTCAAACTTCAAGTGGAATCAAATGTGAAGGGTGCTGAGTTGAATTTAGTAAAGGAAGCTCTCACAAGCCTTTGAGAAGACAGTGCAATCGCTCAATGAATACCATCTTGTTCGCATTCCAAAGGAGCCCTGGCTTTTATCAACCCCATTCTTGACCACTCTACCTCCTTTTGATGGGACAAAATGTTGAAGAAAAATCCCTTGGAGTTTTGAAGTTGACAAAACAGCCTCAACAGTGTGGTCTAAGGATTCCAAGACTCAGTCGGCTACGTCTGAAGTTGTCAAGGTCTAAAGGTTTTCAAAGACAGTCGGACCCAGAATTTCGGTCCGAAGTCGGTCAAGACTCGTTTCCGTCGAAGACCTTCAAGACTCGGTTTCAGCCGACGACCCTCGAGACCCAAATCTAAGTCCGAAGATAGTTCGCGATTTTTTTTACGGGCTGGCTACGGGTTATTCTTATGGCTACGAGATATTGGATTTCGTATTTCCTAATCCTAACCATGGAATATCTCTCGGGCTGTGATCAAGAGCTTGGAAGATTTGATTCTTCGGATTCTATCGTTGAAGATCAAGTTTATTTTTGGAAGAATCTAATTTTGGGAACTCAAGATCCCGATTGTATGGGCGAACGGGATTGACGAGCTACGTCTACTTACATTTTCGAGACAAGGAGATCACTTAAATTGATTCAGTCCAACGGGTTGATTGGATGAATTTTTGGAATGTGCCAACGGGTATGATGGCACGGAGATTATTTAAGTTGGATCGACGTTGCTTGAAAAGAAAAGGAGAGACCGGTAGAGAAATCTTGATGTTAGAATCTCTAAAATCACTTGTTCTCTAAAATCTTTCATGTTTACACTGTGTAACAAAGAGAGTGAGATATAGAGCAAAGACAGCAGAAGGCTGTAGGAGAGACTGTCAATTGAAGAAGTCTAATCCGTCTACTATAAAGGCACTCTTTTGCTACATAGTGATTACAGCCGTTTGGCTGCCAGCGTGGAGAGTGGACGTAAGCTTGGTCTAAGCCGAACCACTATAATCCTTGTGTCAATTTTCTCTCTCTACTCTATTTACTTTGTGTATACGTAATCTGTTTATTATTGATATATCCTTGATATTAACGTATTGCATTGAAAAAGATTCCAAAAGAATTCCGCAACAACCTATTCACCCCCCTCTAGGTTGATTCACTAGCCCATTTCACAAAAAGGGGGAGAGTTTGCAGATTTGAGAATTTAAACTTATTTGAACATTTGAATTTTTATTTCGTTTGTTTTTTATTTTAGACTGTTTATGTTTATGACTTTGACTTTGAACTTTTGGGTTGTTTATTTGAACTTCTATGACTTTATTTATGCACTGGTTTGATGATTGGATCTGTAGATTTGTAGACTTACAGGATCATTATATTTGTGAGGATAATTGTTACTGGACTAACGTCTTTTTGTGTTTTCAAAAGTGTTCCTCAAAATATATATGAGTTTTCTTTGCAGGTTATAAGTTTACAAATCTGCCGAGGTATTTTGTCATCATCAAAAATGGGGAGATTGTTGAAGAAAAATCCCTTATAAGTTTTGAAGCTAACAAATCATCCTCGTCAGTTAAGTCTGAAGAATCCAAGACTCGGTCGCTTAAGTCTGAAGAGTTCAAGACCCAAGTGTTTCCGTCTAAAAGTTACCAGACCCAGAAGTTACGATCTAATGATCTCCAGACCCAATTAAAGTCTGAAGACAATCAGACCCAGTTTTTGCGATTTTGCCAAGCTGTCAACAGGTTATTCTTACGGTTAAGGAAATCCAAATTTGGATATTATCTTCCCTAACTTATCCATGAAATATTTCTGGCTGTGATTGTGAGCTCAAAGGATTTATTTTTTGGATTTTATTCGTTGAAGATCAAGCAAGTTTTGGAATGATCTAATTTTGGAAACTCAAGATCCTAATTGTATGGGCGAGCAGGATTGACGAGTTATTTCCTACTTATATATTCGACAACTTGAAGATCACTTAAATTGATTCATTCCAACGGGTAGATTGGATGAATTCTTGAAAAGTGCTAACGGCTATGGAGGCACGAAGGGATATTTAAGGTGTGTCGAAGTTGTTCGAAAATATGAGAGAGCCGATAGAAAAATTTAGAAGTTAGAACCTCTGAAACTTCTTGTTCTCAAAATCTCTTGTGCTCAAATTGTGTACTAAAGAGAGACACTTACAGTGTGAAATTGCGAGAAGCTGTAGAAAGGTATTTCTACTAAAGAAGTGTAGATCGTAGACTGTAAAGCTCTCTTTTGCTACATAGTGATTACAGCCAGTTGGCTACTAGCGTGGAGAGTGGACGTAGGCTTACAATAAGCCGAACCACTATAATCTTTGTGTCAAATTTCTCTTACCCTACTCTATTTATTTTTATAGTTGCGTGATTCATTTATCTCTGATGTGATTTTCATGCCAAAGGATATTTTTGTTAAAGATATGAAAAGAATTTCATAAACACCTATTCACCCCCCTATAGGTGTATTTACTAGCCTTTATCAAAAGCTGCTTCAGGAACTCGAACCTCTATAGCTTCTTGAGCTGAAAGCCGCGCCATTTCATAATTTTTCTGAAGCATGCTGGAGTATTGAATTTTCTGAACTTCTTCCTGAAGTCAAAGCCGCTTCGCAAACTCAAACCTCTTGCGCTTCCTGAGCTGAAAGCTACACCATTTTCGAAACTCAAGGAAGTGCCCCTCCCTGAGCTTGAAGAAAATTTAATCGTGCCTTCTACATCTCTATTTGCAGGAACATGTTGTTGGATGTATGCCCTAAAGCATCCGAGAAAAACCATCCAATAATTGCCGCAATTAAAGAGATTAAATTGCTATTCCCATGATCAGCAATCGTTGTTGATCCAAGAAAAACCGTCCAGTAATTGCCGCAATTAAATGGATTAAATTGATGTTCCCATGATCAGCAACCGTTGTTGATCCAAGAAAAACCATCCAATAATTGCAGCAATTAAAGGAATTAAAATCGAGAGTAATTCAACGGTTTCATATTTATTGTCTTCGCAAGAAAGATAAAAAGACATACCGTATGTGTGGATGTGTTAAAAGAGTGACGTAAGAAAGAAAAGGGTTTTCTCTCTTCCGGGCCGTGACTATAATATATAGAGGATAAGACGGATTGTCTCCACGGGATTGCTAGCACAATCATAGTGGTGAATATCCAAAAGTTCTCTCTTCCGTTCGACGTCCATTGTTGGTGTGTCTGAACTAGAGGTCCAACGCTTGTGGGACTCGAACTGTGGAACATCTGAACCATTTCGTATAAACCGCGGTTCGAGAGGTAATTCGTCTAACTCACTTTTATATATTCGATTTTTGATTAAAACGCACGAACAGCGCCTTAGGAGAGTCATGTATAAGATATATCATATTTGTTTCCGCTGCGTTCTTTTGTTAATTTTATCTATACATGATTCATGAAAACCCCAACAGTGGTATCAAAGCCAACCTTAGGCGTTCTTCGTGCATTTAATTGATTTATGGTTCAAAGAAATTTTTGCGTTCTAATGGCCAATTTATTTTTGTTAAGAGAATTGGTTCTCTTGCTCTTATGTGGCCTATAGAAGTTGATTAATTTATATGATAAATTTGATCAACTAAGCAAAGATTGGAACTAAATCAATTTTGAATCAAAAATCCATAACTTGTTATACTTTGTGTTTATATTATGTGAATGTTTTGAGATTGTGAATTTAAAGTTAACAACGCAACTTCCGTTCGAAATCACTCTCGTGAAATTTGTTTCATCGACTTTGATTTCTTGACGTGGTTTGCGTTGTTCGACTTTAAATTTGATTAAATGCAGAATTTTATACATGTCTTTTGGAGCTTTAAATTTTGAATTTATGGCTCATAAGGAAGGGTGGTGATCATGGAAAAATCCCTAATCATGATGATTATTGTATAGATGAATGTATGATGATTACAGGTATTCATTTTTGGGGATGTAATTATTAAATGGAGGCTGCGCCCTTCTTTTATTTTAAGTTTTCATGTAATGTAATTTTAGCATATCAATTGTTGATGTAAATGCTACGAGAGAGGAGGAGCCATTGGAGGAGCCATTAAGCCGGTGAGCTCTATGGGCCCAGTCTTTGAAGAGTTCAAAGATTGAAGAAAAGGCAAAGAGCAGGTCCATATTGTTAGGGAAATCCCTTATGATGTTTTGAAGATGACAAAATAAATCAAAGGCTACTAACATGTTTGATTATTGAGTAATAGACTATGCAGATGATGGAACATGTAAATGATATTATCAAAGTCTATGCTTGGAAGAATCATATTGTAAAGTCTATCGCACAAAAAGGTTCAGACCCAAAGTTCGGTCGAAGGATGTCAAGACCCGGTTTCCGTCGAAGACTGTCAAGACTCAGTTTCAGTCTAAAGACCGTCAAGACCCAAATCAAAGTCCGAAGACAGTCAAACCCGAGTTACGGTCGAAGATCTCCCGGACCGAACGCGATGAAGAATGAAGACGAAGACAAATTCAAGTTATCTTCAATTCTTCAAAGCCTTGGTTTATTCTAGGATGAATAACGGCTAGTGATCTGATTTGGATTCTACATCAAGATGATTTGATTGAATCTAATTGATTGACGATTGGATCATGAAGACAAGATCTTTCTATACAAAGAAGCTCTACTTATGGAAACCAAGATTCCTTTTGTATGGGCGATCGGAATCAATTTGGGATTCTACTTTTGTCACTCAACGGCTACCAAATCTTCTAGATACAGATCTGTCTAATGGGTTGATTGGAAGACGATCCTCAAGATACTGTCCAACGGGTAGTTTGGAAGTGGAGGAGTATTTAAGGAGATGAAGGACCAATGAGCAAGTAAGAGACGGAGCGTAGAATTTATAATTCCAAAGTCTGAGCAACTTCGATCATACACTTGTCTCTCGTGAGCTTAAACGTTTGTGATCTTGAGAGAAATACCAAAAGAGTGACTTAGTGAGATAGTGTGATCTACTACTAAGTGTTTGCACTCAAAATTGTAATCTCTTATTGATTGCATAGTGGAATCCAGCAGAAGGCTGTTAGCGTGGGAGAGTGGACGTAGGCTTGGATTAAGCCGAACCACTATAAACCTCTTGTGTTCTTATTCCTTTCCATTAACTCCTTTATTTTGCTTAAAGTTTATTTTATTCTGCATATATTTGCCAAGATTTATTTTAAACACCTATTCACCCCCTCTAGGTGGATTCACTAGCCTATTTCAATTGGTATCAGAGCCAAGTGCTCGTTTTATTAAAATGTTTTTACTTTTGAGCTAAAGATCTTTTATGGCTAGTATCTTGGCACCAGGACTTATGGAAGGGCAAAGCAACACCAGACCACCATATTTTGATGGAAAGGATTACAATGTTTGGAAAAATAAAATGAAGGCATTCTTAAGATCCAAAGATCCCTTACAATGGGATGTTGTTGAAAAAGGAATCATTCCCATTGTTGCGTCTACATCAAATAAGAATGGCAAAGACGAAGAAACCAAACCCCCCGCTCCTATGTCTCGGACGGAGATGACCAAAATAGAAGCGCTTGATGCAAAAGCCATTTATTCTTTATATTGCGCATTGTCTCCTATTGAATATAACAGAATTTCTTCATGTGAAACAGCTAAGGAAGTTTGGGATAGACTTCATGTTACTTATGAAGGAACCGATCGGGTAAAAGAGACAAAAGTAAACTTCCTGCTCGGCAAATATGAATCCTTCAAGATGAAGCAAGGAGAGTTGATTGAAGATATGATCAATCGTTTTACAGAAATTGTAAACGGTTTGGCATATCATGGTCATCCAATTTCTTCCCCAATGAAGGTCAACAAACTCTTGCGAGGTCTCTCAAAAGATTGGAACCATGTCAAGACCTCAATCCGGGAAACTCAAAGGATTATGCCACTCTCCGTTGATGAATTAATTGGCACTCTTCAATCCTATGAAGTGGAACGAATCCATGATGAAGATCCTGAAGGTAAGAAGTCCATTGCTTTTATATCTAATGCTGATTCTGATGATACAGACTCAGAAAATGACATGGACGACGAAGAACTTGCTTTTATGATCAAGAAATTCAAAAATCTGAGTAGCAAAAGAAGGAAACTCAGTGGAAGAAGAAAATACAAGCAGAATGAGCAGAAAGGAACAATGAAAGAAGATAATGAGGAAGGAAATATATGCTTGATGGCACATTCAGAATCCGAGTCGACTCGGCACACGGACTCGAAATTAGAGTCTGACTCAGACACAGACTCAGAATTAGAGTCTAACTCGAACACAGACTCAGAATCCGATGAGGAAATCGAGGTAAGCCATTCAAGAATTCCTACTAAAGTTCTTAAATATATAAATGAGCTCTGCTTAAATCTCAAATCTTCTCTTAAAAGGATCTCTGAACTTAAAAAGGAGAATTCTCGGTTTAGGCAACATGATCTTTCTCAAAAAGAAAAGTTTGAAACTTTGCAAAAAGATTTTCAACAAACAAAAGAAAGTCAAGATTTACTTGTCAAGGAAAATGATTCTTTAAAAAAGGAATTTTCAAATATCTCAACAAAATTTTCAAATGGTTCAAAAACATTAGAGCATATTCTTTCCATACAAGTTCCTTACTATAATAAGTCGGGACTTGGTTTCAAAAAGGAAAGTGATTCTCTAATTGATTTTCCTAAAGTCAGGGAGAGACTTAGACAAAGACCTCCTCGACTTGCATATAAGAAGCATTTTCAAAGAATCTTTACAAAACCTGTTGGTCGAAATGCCCTCAAGTGTTCAAATTGTGAAGACTCGAAACACTTTGAAAGAGAATGTCCTAAAGTCTGGAAACCTGTCAAGAAAGATTGGATAAAAGCAACATACTCTACTAACCTTCAAGGACCCAAGAAAAAATGGGTACCAAAGAAAATATGAGTTGCTTTTGCAGGATATAAAGGAAGAGAAGAAAGAGAATTTGGTAAGGAACGTTTTTTTTTATTTGGGCACATAATTCTCATTATGCTTAATATTTGATATATCCTTGATTGATTTAGATTTTGTTATGACCATATTCAATGATTTGTTTTATTGAAGAAAGAATCATGGGATTTATTTGTATGATTCGAGATTTGATACATGTGATTATTTTAAAGACAAATGAATTTATTTGGTTTGATTTTATACTCTCAGATTTTATCATATTTTGCCAAATAAAAATCTGTTTTACGTGATATTAACTTATTATGCAAGATATTTTTAGATACTCAATGATTTCATTCTCCCTGATTTTATTGTACTGTGATTAAGTGAGAATTCATTTTCGAGATATCATTGTGCATAACATTCTTTCCTTGAATACTTTGATGAGTTAAGAAAGAATATTTGTTTATCTATGGAGATTTTCTATTTTACTCTAACGGAATGGAAGGATCCAAATTGATGGATACCAAAAAGGGAAAAGAGTTGATTGCAGGAAATTCATTAAGGCAAGAATGACTACGAATCTACGCAAATTTTGGTGCAATCAGAAAAATATCTCCTATGAAGATTGGTAATGAAATTCTTTTTATGGTATATTTCAAACATATACCATGGGTAAGAGAATATTTTTTTATCATCCCGCCTTGAAAATTTCTACGTGCATTTATCATGATTTTGGATAATTGTTTATTATATTGCGAATATCTTTTGTCATAAATATAAGGTATTACAACTTTGGCACGTAACAGAAATATCTATTTTCCTTTTGCAAAATGCATATCTGAAATTTTATGCTCAAGGAAATCTCTTTGATCTCAAAAGATATTACTGCATATTTATGGGTATTCTTGCTATATTCTTAGAAGATATCTCATATCTAGCAAGTTGGATCCGCAAATCAAAGAAAGGTATTACGTGACATTTTTGCAAAGATTATTATCTATTATACAAGGATTTGCAGGTGGCAAAAGAATCTTTCATATGAATTTTGGAAAGCTCGATTTGAAAATCATGGAGATTCTATACTATTCAAAAATGCTATTCCTTGTGCAAAGCTTTTGCAAATTTTTGAGGAAATCCCTTATGTGTCATACGAAAGTTTGTTAAGTTAATGCAGGTTGAATTCGAGATGGGCTAGAAGAAAATAAAATTTTTGCCTCAAATTTCAAAATGCAAATGATCATTGTGGATATTGTTGCTACAAAAGGAATAATGGAAAAATATTCTGGTCAACATGCACAAGCAACAATTGTTTCTATTCGGAAATATTATCATGATGACAGGGGGAGAAAGCAAATCCAAAAGAAAAGGAAAAGAATCGTGATCACCTAAAAAAGGCAACAAATTGAGGGGGAGCTTTGATCAATTATGGAAAAATCTTTTTGAATTGATCGTGATCTTAATTATTATGGAAGGAAGGAAAAGGTAAATTTGTCAGAATATGTTAAGCTCTACAAAATCCAGTTAGTGCATATTTTATTACCTTTTGTCATTAACAAATTCCTTATTGATATTATCATTTTATTATGACAAAAAGGGTAAGTAAATTGTATAATGCATCCGTGATTTTTATTGGATCTTTATTGATATATATGATCGAAGTGAGCTATATTGTATATCTTTAATATTCGACTTACTTTATAAAAGCTGATTTTTGAAAATTATGCAATACACATTTGTTATCGTTTTATATTCTCCACGTGATAGTATCTTTTGTTCTTTTTGATTATGACAAAAAGGGGGAGAGAATATAAATATGCATATGTGTTGATTGGTTGATATTATTTATTGCATAATATTGAGCTGCGATTACTTTTCTATATATTGTTATGCTCAATCTATTTGCTATCTTCTGAGATGCGATTACTTTGATTTATCAATATTTTAGATAGTGTGATTACACATGCATATTCAGAGATTGTTTTGTCATCATCAAAAAGGGGGAGATTGTTAAGAAAATCCCTTATGATGTTTTGAAGATGACAAAATAAATCAAAGGCTACTAACATGTTTGATTATTGAGTAATAGACTATGCAGATGATGGAACATGTAAATGATATTATCAAAGTCTATGCTTGGAAGAATCATATTGTAAAGTCTATCGCACAAAAAAGGTTCAGACCCAAAGTTCGGTCTGAAAGATGTCAAGACCCAATTTCCATCTGAAGACTGTCAAGACTCAGTTTCAGTCTGAAGACCATCAAGACCCAAATCAAAGTCTGAAGACAGTCAGACCCAGAGTTAAGGTCTGAAGATCTCCAGACCGAACGCGATGAAGAATGAAGACGAAGACAGATTCAAGTTATCTTCAATTCTTCAAAGCCTTGGTTTATTCTAGGATGAATAACGGCTAGTGATCTGATTTGGATTCTACATCAAGATGATTTGATTGAATCTAATTGATTGACGATTGGATCATGAAGACAAGATCTTTCTATACAAAGAAGCTCTACTTATGGAAACCAAGATTCCTTTTGTATGGGCGATCAGAATCAATTTGGGATTCTACTTTTGTCACTCAACGGCTACCAAATCTTCTAGATACAGATCTGTCCAATGGGTTGATTGGAAGACGATCCTCAAGATACTGTCTAACGGGTAGTTTGGAAGTGGAGGAGTATTTAAGGAGATGAAGGACCGATGAGCAAGTAAGAGACGGAGCGTAGAATTTATAATTCCAAAGTCTGAGCAACTTCGATCATACACTTGTCTCTCGTGAGCTTAAACGTTTGTGATCTTGAGAGAAATACCAAAAGAGTGACTTAGTGAGATAGTGTGATCTACTACTAAGTGTTTGCACTCAAAATTGTAATCTCTTATTGATTGCATAGTGGAATCCAGCAGAAGGCTGTTAGCATGGGAGAGTGGACGTAGGCTTGGATTAAGCCGAACCACTATAAACCTCTTGTGTTCTTATTCCTTTCCCTTAACTCCTTTATTTTGCTTAAAGTTTATTTTATTCCGCATATATTTGCCAAGATTTATTTTAAACACCTATTCACCCCCTCTAGGTGGATTCACTAGCCTATTTCACATATTATTAAAACATTAAAATGGCAAAATGGTTCTGTTTGGCTCGAGACCCATTAAACCATAATTCCATGATCACCACGTAGGATAGATGTTTATGTGATATCTATTTAGTATTGTGTTTATGTTATCATGCATGTTAAATTGGTTAATGTGCAAAGTGAGACCATTAATAACGACCAAAATCTCCTTATTAATAATATTAAGTCGAAACGAGTTTCGGGCTCGTGGCCTTCCATCGTCGTGGTTTGATCCAATATTATAATGGTTAACTAACCGGTTATGGATACATAGGGGTTAATTACCATTCATAATATTGGACCACTCCATTATGCATGTGATGCTGTGAGGTTGGAGCCAAATGATTTCTAATGACTGTCAGGTGAGGAAATCGTTTGTGTTTTCAATACTTACATGAGACGATGGGCTGGACTTAACTATGATCATGATGCCAATAACTGTTAGGTGAGGTTTTCATGGTCTAGAGGCCGAAGTTATGATTGGGACTCGCATATGATGCGTTGAACAAGTTGGTTCACTCACTAAGTTCATAGAACACCAATAACTGTTAGGTGAGGTGGGCTTTGGGCTAGTGGGACTCCAATCCCCACTAGTAATCTTTACCCAACAAAGATTACCGCTTCCCATCTTAAGGAGTATGGGATTCGAATATAAATTTAGTGGGAGGATCTATTTCATTTAAAGGCCAAAATGAAATAGTTATTATGAAAGATACAACGTCTAACAATTTATTTTCTACAACAGATATATTGTTACTCTGAAAATGGTGACCACAAACCCACTCGCTTCTATACTTGACAAGAATTGTTTGACTGGACCCAATTTCCCTGACTAGGTAAGGAATTTGAGAATTGTTCTCAATTCAGAAAAAATTGGGTATGTGCTTGATGAAAATATGCCAACCTCCTTTCCTAAGGGTGGGACCCAAGAGGAGCGTGTCACTTATGATAAGTGGCGTGATGATGACTTAAAAGTTAGGTCATATATGCTTGCTTCGATGAATAATGAATTACAAAAGAAGTATGAATCTACGGAAGATGCTAGGTCAATCATTTTTCACTTAAAGGAGTACTTTGATGAGAATGGTCGAACCTCTAGATATGAGATATCTAAGGCATTGTACCGTATGAGGATGGCTGAAGGATCATCGTTAATGATCATGCTTTGAAAATGATCGGCACATTGAAGAATTGGCTAGGCTGAATCTTGTTATGGACAACGAGTTAGCTGTGGATTTGATCCTCCAATCTTTACCCGATTCCTTCTCTCGGTTTTGTCCAAAACTTCCACATGCATAAAATGGAGAAAACTCTCGCTGAGTTACATACCATGCTGGTAGTTTATGAGAAGGAAATGCACAACACGAGACCAAATGTAGTGGCTATGGCTAAGGCTTCTTCTTCAAAGGGTAAGACTGTTTTAAAGAAAAATAAATGGAAGAGGCCTGACAAACCTGTTGTGCAACCAAAACCCAAGATTGATCAAGGGAAATGTCATTATTGTAGTGTCAAGGGGCACTGGAGGAGGAACTGTAGGAAGTACCTTGCGAGCTTGAAGATCAAGCCCAAGGACCAACCTTATGAAGGTATTGTGTCTATGCTTATTGAAACTAATCTTATGGTTAGTGTTGAATCTAGCTTATGGGTTCTAGATTCTGCTGCAACTTCACATATTTGTTTGTCTTTGCAGAATCTGGAAATAAGCAGGATGCTAGGGCGAAATGAGATTGTCCTGACATTTGCCAATGGAGCAAGAGTTGCTGCGTTAGCTGTAGGGACTTTTCGTTTATGTTTGCCTTCTGGACATGTAATGGTTTTAAATAACTGTTTGCATTATAAGAATGCTGTTAGAAACATCATCTCTATACCTCGTTTGGGTAAAGAGAATTATGAATTTTCTTTTGCAGATGATGTATGTTCTATTTATCATAATAGAAGATGTGTTGGTTCTAGCTCATTAACCAATAATCTTTATACCATTACAATGTCCGGTAATGCGATTACCGATATCAATAAGCAAAATAGAATTGATATAAATGCCATAACTAATAAACGCCCTAGAGATGGTCCAAATAAAAAGTATGTTTGGCATCTCCGATTAGGTCATATTGGAGAAGACAGAATTAACAAGTTGAGTAATGATGGGTATATTGATTCATCAAATTTTGAGTCATACTCGACTTGTGAGGCATGTCTTCTTGGAAAAATGACCAAAGCGCCATTTGTGGGACAAAGTGCGCGAGCTGCTGACATATTAGGATTAATACATACAAATCTATGTGGACCAATTAATGAAACTACTAGAGGTGGTTATAATTACTTCATTACCTTCACCGATGATCGTCACGGTATGGTTATTTATACCTCATGAAGTATAAATCTGAATCCTTTGAAAAGTTCAAGGAATTCAAGGCTGAAGTTGAGAAACAAACAGGAAAATGTATTAAGGCTCTTCGATCAGATCGAGAAGGTGAATACCTTAGTACTGAATTCTTGGACTATCTTAAAGAGAATGGCATTTTATCACAATGGACACCTCCTGGAACTCCAGAACATAATGGTGTATCTGAACGAAGAAATCGTACTTTATTAGATATGGTGCGATCTATGATGAGTTACACCGATTTGCCAATATCCCTTTGGGGATATGCCCTTGAGACAGCTGCATATATACTGAACAGAGTGCCATCCAAATCTGTTCCAACTACGCCCTATGAGATATGGCATAGTAGGAAACCTAGTCTGAATCATATTAAGATTTGGGGTTGTCCAGCTTTCGTGAAAAAGCTGAAAATGGACAAATTGGAGGCAAGATCTGAACAAGGTCGCTTCATTGGATATCCAAAGGAAACTCTTGGATATTATTTCTATTTTCATTCAGACCAAAGAATTTTGGTAAGCAAGCACGCTTCTTTTCGGAGAATCGGTTCATCCAAGAAGGTGGTGTGGGCGGAAAATAGTCTTACAAGAAGAAAATAATGAAGTACCAAACAATCGAGTTCAGATACCAATCTCTGATTCAGTGGGAGCTTCTGATACACAACCTCTTAGGAGAAGTGCAAGAACGTCTCGCCCACCTGCTCGTTATAGACACTCGGTTGATCATATTGAACCTTTATTCATTGTGAATGATAGTGATCAACCTGGTGATCCTAAAACCTATGAGGAGGCGATGTCAGACATCGATTGTGGTAAATGGCTAGAAGCCATGAAATCCGAAATGGATTCAATGTATTCCAATGAGGTTTGGACCTTAATTGACCTGCCTGATGGTATTATACCAATTGGCTGTAAATGGATCTTCAAGAGGAAGATGAATGCTGAAGGTCAAATTGGAACTTACAAAGCACCGCTGGTGGCGAAAGGATATCGTCAAAAAGAAGGAATTGATTATGACGAAACTTTCTCACCTGTGGCCATGTTAAAATCCATTCGGATTATGTTGGCTATAGCTGCACACCTTAATTATGATATATTCCAGATGGATGTCAAAACAGCTTTTCTAAATGGTTGTCTTGATGAGGACATCTATATGGAACAGCCACGAGGTTTTGAATCCAATAGTGAAAATCGGAAGGTGTGTAAGCTTAAGAGATCCATTTATGGACTCAAACAAGCCTCCAGAAGTTGGAACATCAGTTTTGATGAGGTAGTCAAATCGTTTGGCTTCATAAAAAATCCGGATGAACCTTGTGTAGACAAGAAGATCAGTGGGCGTGCAATTGCATTTCTAGTTTTGTATGTCGATGATATACTCTTGATTGGGAATGATGTACCGATGATATCATCGATAAAACTATTCTTGTCACAGAAATTCTCCATGAAAGATTTAGGAGAGGCAACCTATATTTTAGGTATCAAGATCTATAGAGATAGATCAAGACGATTGATTGGCCTCTCACAATCTACGTACATAGACAAAGTGTTAGCACGTTTTAACATGCAATGCTCCAAGAAAGGATCATTGCCTTTTAGGCATGGGATCCATCTTTCTAAGGAGATGTGTCCCAACACTCCTGAAGAAAGAGAGCAGATGGCGAAGATACCATATGCATCCGCTATTGGAAGCATAATGTATGCTATGCTATGTACTAGACCTAATATTGTGCATGCTGTAAGTATTACTAGCAGATATCAGTCTAATCCAGGAGAAGAGCACTGGATAGCAGTCAAGAATATTCTTAAGTACTTACGAAGGACTAAAGATTTATTCTTGATATATGGAGAAGGAGAATTTAAAGTTGTAGCATATACCGATTCCGATTTTCAATCGGATCCTAATGATTATAAGTCTACATCCGGGTTTGTCTTTACATTCAATGGTGGCGCAATTAGTTGGAAAAGTTCCAAACAAAGCATAACCGCTGATTCCACCACCGAGGCGAGTATGTAGGCGCTTCTGAAGCAGCGAAGGAAGCCGCTTGGATGAAGAAGTTTATTTCTGAACTTGGAGTCGTTCCTTCAATTGAGCAACTGATTACATTGTTTTGTGACAATAATGGAGCGATAACTCAAGCCAAGGAACCAAGGTCTCACCAAAAGTCCAAGCACATTGAGAGACGCTTTCATCTCATCAGAGAAATTGTTGGGAGAGGTGATATCACCTTGCAGAAAATTGCCTCAGCGAAAACGTGGCGAGATCCCTTCACTAAGGCCTTACCTCGTCTTCTTTTGAAAGACATATTGACAAAATGGGTTTGAGGTACCGGACAAGTTGGCTTTAGTACAAGTGAAAGATTGTTGGATATATTCCCTAAAGCTGCTATGTAATAGTTACATATTAGGGATTTTAGTTGTATTTTCATTATTATTATTTAATTAATGGCAATGACGTACTCATTCATTTGTCCAATTATTTTATATTTATGAATGATTCCATAAGATCAGTTGTAACTAGACCTATTCTTGAGACGTCGGGAATATTTGTGACGGGTTCATAGTTAGACCGAATCTTTAAATTGCTCTCGGTCGATGGATTATTGAGTGGATATTAATAATCCTGTTGAGACCGGTGTGTTCATAACTTCACCATTAAGTATTGGATACTTAAGGGAATGATGAGTCATGTCGCGACCCCTTTTTTTCAGGGGCGCCCGGCCGGATCGGGTACGAGCGCCAAAAGGAGGCTAATGGCTCGGCTGGATTTAATTAAAGCTTGGACTCTCCCAAGTCTGCCAATTCACAACTTTAAAATATTTGATTTGTAAATTGATTTTTAAAACGGAGTCGCCACTAATCAATTTGGGGTAGGCTGAGTAGAAACCTAAGCAAAGTATCGGGAGAAATACTTACTCCTGCGCAACCAGAGAAATTAGGATCGGGGACTTGATTACACTAGTTAATCACTAATGCCCTTTCGGTACCTAATCTTGTTTAAGCTCTAAGGTTTTTTGGATGTTTGGGGATTTTCCATGCATTTCAGGAAAAATCACATTTTTTGGTATTTTCCTCATTTTGGACACAAAAGGGATTTTTTGGATTTTTGGGGTATTTTCGGAGAAAATACAAGTCTTTTTGGCATTTTATGAAATTTTTGGGCTTTTTATGAATTTTGGCATTTTTTGGGATTTTTGACATTTTTT
The DNA here is from genome assembly GCA_014182555.1 of Eucalyptus erythrocorys. NCBI lineage: Eukaryota > Viridiplantae > Streptophyta > Magnoliopsida > Myrtales > Myrtaceae > Eucalyptus > Eucalyptus erythrocorys. Next base: position 42,268,875 of record CM024599.1, on the reverse strand, counting down.
GATTTTTTGGAAAATATTAAAGTATTTTAATATTTTTTGGATATTTTGGAAAATAATATTTTTTTTATTTTTCTAATCATTTTCGGAAATAAATGATTTTTTATTTTGATTTTTGATTTTTGGGAAAATAAAACATTTTTAAAACATTTTTATTTTTTTTTTTTTTTTGAAATGATTTTTGAATATATTTTGAAAATAAAATACTTTAAATAAAAAGATTATTTAAAATATTAAAAACGACCCGGGTCGGATCCATGGGTCGGATCCACCCCGGGCCGGCCCGAAACGCGGACGGGAGCCGCGTTTTGAGAAGCCAAAACGGCGTCGTGCCGGGTATGGATGCCCGACCCGGCCCGACGACCCGTTCGGACGACCCGGCTCCCGTTCAGCGTGAAAGGACGCCGTAGCGAGACTCGCAAAACGACGCCGTTTCGTTGTTTGCAAAACGGCACCGTGGAGAGGCCGACCCGAGCGCCACCCGCGGGTTACGCGCCTGACCCGCTCCACGATCCGCCCTGTTTTCTGCGAAACGGCGCCGTTTCCGGCGCCTAGCCCGGACCCGACCCGACTTTCGACCCGACTCCCGACTCCAGCTTCCCCCGCAAAACGACGCCGCGGCAGCCCGACCCGCTCTGATCCGACGACCCGGCTCACGACCCGACCTCCCACCTTCCTTAGCCCCTTGTGGAACCCTACCCGGTTCCCAATCCGGGTCCGACCCGGTGACCCGGGATCGTGACCCGGAAAATTGGGAACCCTAGGGTTCCAAATTGGGGGAAGATGTTGGCGGCGCCGGAGGTGGCTATGACGACGTCGACGGCGACGGTAGAGGCTATGACGGGCAGTAGGGCACGGCTTTTGCCTGTTTTTTGGCCGAAGGCGACGGTGGCTGCTTCGATGATGGTACGGCGGCGGCGGGCCTCTGCTCGAACCCCCCCCCTGCGTTTCTCTCTCTCTCTCTCTCTCTCTCTCTCTCTCTCTCTCTCTCTCTCTAGCTCCGGCGACCTCAGATCTGGTGTGCTCGTCCTTGGCACCCCTATCTGAAGTCTCTCAGTTGGGAGGATTCGAGGATCTGCAGCCCCAGATCCATGCCGTTGCTTTCTGTGCTGAAACCGAAGGGGGGAGGGGGGTATTTATAGGCCAAGGGTGGCCGGCCGACGGGGGGTTCGGCCAGGGAAGACTGTCGCGGCTCTGGCCGGCCGGACCGGCGTCCCATCCGACGCGTCCCGTCGGCCAGCCACTCCCCCTGCTCCCCCACGTGCTCCGTGCAGCTTGCGCTGCTCCCCCAGCCTGCATCGCGCTTCGGGCGCGTGCATCGCACGCGAAACCGGGCGAGGAAGATGAAGATCCGGGTCGGGTGATGAGAAGCGGGTCAGGCGCGGGGGCCCGAGGGAAGCCCAAAGGGCTGCGGCCTGTCCTTGTCCGTTTTTGCCCATTTTTCAGTTTTTCTTCGGTTTTTTTCAGTTTTTATCAAAATAAAACAAAATAAAATAAAACCTAAAGAAAATAGTAATAATGATAAAAATTAACTAAAAACCTAAATTTAAAAATCTAAAAATTAGGTGTCAACAGCTGCCCCTCTTTGAAGGTGAGCTCGCGAGAGGTTGCATTCAAAGACAACCGATGCCTAATTTTTACCCAGCGTGGGCAGCAGATTATATCTTATTTGAGACATACTTCCCTATGCCAAAAAAGCGTAATATAACTTTACATATACTAAGGCAGATAAGAAGATACCTGGAGTTACTTACCGGGAGATAGTGAGATAGGGTGTGAACCCCGGGTTTTTGGCAAGTATCAAGATGTCATCTTACCTGGTGATATGAGGAGGCTGTTTCTCCAGGACTTGAACCATTCTTCGGTCGCCTGTTAAAACAATAGATAATTTGTCTAGGACCCGAACCTTTCTTCGGTCGCCTTGACGGGAAATTACTTCTCCAGGACCCGAACCATTCTTCGGTCGCCTGTTGGAGCAATCAGGGGGGTCTCGGACCCGAACCATTCTTCGGTTGCCGTGACGGGAAATCACTTCTTCAGGACCCAAACCATTCTTCGGTCGCCTGTTGGAGCAATTAGAGGGGTGTCTCGGACCGAACCATTCTTCGGTCGCCGTGACGGGAAATTACTTCTTCGGGACCCGAACCATTCTTCGGTCGCTTGTTGGAGCAATTAGAGGGGTGTCTCGGACCCGAACCATTCTTCGGTTACCGTGACGGGAAATTACTTCTTCAGGATCCGAACCATTCTTCAGTCGCCTATTGGAGCAATTAGAGGGGTGTCTCGGACCCGAACCATTCTTCGGTCGCCGTGACGGGAAATTACTCCTTCAGGACCCGAACTATTCTTCGGTCGCCTGTTGGAGCAATTAGAGGGGTGTCTCGGACCCGAACCATTCTTCGGTCGCCGTGACGGGAGATGCGCCGACCTTTCTCAGGGCATCTCATTTGGGGGTGTCTGATTTGTATCGAGAACACCAATTGGTACCTGACCATTCTCAGGAGATGCGCCGACCTTTCTCAGGGCATCTGTTTTTTGGGGGGTGTTTGACTTCTGTCAGGGACACCAGTTGAGACCCGACCTTTCTCGGGGGATGCGCCGACCTTTCTCAGGGCATCTTCTCTGGGGGGTGTGTGACCTCTGTTAGGGACACCTGTTGAGACTCGACCTTTCTCGGGGGATGCGCCGACCTTTCTCAAGGCATCTTCTCTGGGGGGTGTGTGACCTCTGTCAGGGACACCTGTTGAGACCCGACCTTTCTCGGGGGATGCGCCGACCTTTCTCAGGGCATCTTCTCTGGGGGGTGTGTGACCTCTGTCAGGGACACCTGTTGAGACCCGACCTTTCTCGGGGGATGCGCCGACCTTTCTCAGGGCATCTTCTCTGGGGGGTGTGTGACCTCTGTCAGGGACACCTGTTGAGACCCGAACTTTCTCGGGGGATATGTTCTGGAAGGTGCCTGGACATTCACAGAGATATTAAAGAGTACATGGATATTCACAAGTACTAACTCGATGGATATTTGAGCCTTGGCAAAGGCGTCATAAGCATTGAAGGGGTACTTGGATGATCACAAGTACGAGTTTTTAGGGATACTCGGACATTCACAAGTATCGAAAGGGGTATTTGATAATTGAAGGCATAGAGAGCATACCTTAGGTATTTGTGAAGGTCTCTTTCTTTCTAGGAGTAGGGAATATCGAGGACGTACTTGAGATATTCGCGGAAGCTTCTTACCTCTTGGGAGTTGGGAATATCGAGGACATGCCTCGCATATTCATGAAGGTCTCTCACCTCCTAATAAAGGGGATGTCGAGGACGTACCTTGGACATTCATGAAGGTCTCTCACCTCCTGGTAGTTGGGAATACCGAGGACACGGCTTGGGTATTCATGAAGGTCTCTCACCTCCTGGTAAAGGGAATGTCGAGGATGTACCTTGGACATTCATGAAGGTCTCTCACCTCCTGGTAATGGGAATATTGAGGACATGCCTCGCATATTCATGAAGGTCTCTCACCTCCGGTAAAGGGAATATCGGGGACGTACCTTGGATATTCATGAAGGTCTCTCACCTCTGGTAAAGGGAATGTCGAGGATGTACCTTGGACATTCATGAAGGTCTCTCACCTCCCGGTAATGGGAATATTGAGGACATGCCTCGCATATTCATGAAGGTCTCTCACCTCCGGTAAAGGGAATATCGGGGACGTACCTTGGATATTCATGAAGGTCTCTCACCTCTGGTAAAGGGAATGTCGAGGATGTACCTTGGACATTCATGAAGGTCTCTCACCTCCCGGTAATGGGAATATTGAGGACATGCCTCGCATATTCATGAAGGTCTCTCACCTCCTGGTAAAGGGGATATCGGGGACGTACCTTGGATATTCATGAAGGTCTCTCACCTCCTGGTAGTTGGGAATACCGAGGACACGCCTTGGGTATTCATGAAGGTCTCTCACCTCCTGGTAAAGGGGAATACCGAGGACATGCCTCGCATATTCATGAATGTCTCTCACCTCCTGGTAAAAGGGAATATCGAGGACGTACCTTGGATATTCATGAAGGCCTCCCGCCTCCTGGAACTTGAGAATGTCGAGGACATGCCTCGGATATTGGTGAAGGCCTCCCGCCTCCTGGAATTTGAGAATGCCGAGGACCTACCTCGGATATTGGTGAAGGCCTCCCGCCTTCTGGAAATTGGGAACACCGAGGGCGTACCTCGGCTATTTGTGAAGGCCTCCCGCCTTCTGGATGCTGGCGAACATCGAGGACGTACCTGAGATATTCATGAAGGTTGCTACCTTCTGGCAATTTTAGATACAACGCGAGGCTTACCTAGATGGCCGTGGGTACGCAGGTGTACACAGTAGAGGGATATTTGGATGAACACAAATATTTATCAATATGATCAGGGACCATCTGACTGGTCTAAGTGTGAGAAAGCATACCTGGGTAATTGCGGGAGCATGAGGTGGGGGAATGCTTGAGAGCTTGCTAGCATCCAATGTCATGATTTTGAGGACAACTCTAACAGGTCGAGTGTCATAAGAAGGGCGTACTCGAACAGTGGTCGGTACTTAAAGATGAGAGGATACTTGGACAGACACGAGCATCTGAACTTTAATGACAACATGAATAGGTCGAGTGTCAACAGAGGGAGCACATAAGTAGTGGCAGACATTCGAAAACGGGGGATGCTTGGGTAATTGCGGATGTCGATATTTGAGGGACAAATCAAGCAAGGCGAGCATCGGTACCTAGACGGTGGTAGGTACTTAAAGATAGAGGGATACTTGTCCAGTCACAAATATCAATGCTCGGGGACAACTCACACAGCCGAGTGTCAATAAAAGGAGTACTCGGTGAATGGGGGTACTCAAAGATTATCAAATATAAAGCTCGGGGAACAGGAATGGGAATATGCTTCCTGGTGACATCTCTAATTTTTATAAATATGCCCGCTTTGTTCACACGATATGCAGATGTGTATGCAATGATTGTATATGCTGTAAACTTGTAAATCGAATGTGATTTATGCATGATGACCTTGTCGGTTCGCATCTTTTGAATTCCATTGGGGAAGATTTTGAAAGACAACTTTTGTTTAGAATGTAGATGTCTTCAAAGCATGCCGGATGAGGGACTTTCGGTCCCGAAAGGACTTTCTATTCACTCTCATGGGAAAGGCTGTTTTATCCTGACCATTGATGCAGGATTTATAAGGACCACACTGTCTCACTATCATCATGTCAGCAGGGGTCTGAGTATTCTCGCCAATGATACGACTTCACCAACGTGAGAGGCCTTTTTTTGAGTTGTGATGAAGGCTTGGCCAATGGCTCATTAAAGGGGACCAATAAGGTCATGGTTTTGTAGGAAAGATGTGGCATGGTCATCTCCGGGTTTGCAAGTCGAGGATCCCGCGAAAAGGGATAGAATAATCTTGCTCGTACTTCTTCGAGCGATACTTATAAACATATGAAATCCTACATTAATCGAAGTGCCCCTAGTTTGAAGAGACTTTTTACAATAGGACGCTGCGTAGGCTTGACTCTTGTGACAGCCGGTGATCATCTTGGCATTTGTCACCGATCTTCCCTCTTACAGTCTGGTGAAGGTTCCATGGATCTCGATGGCAACTTCTCTTGGGGATACAAATGACTGCATTTTTCTTTGGGGCATCGGCCTTGCTTTTACCAAGCACACTGCTTTTTTATGCCCCCAGGTTTTTGTCTTTGTTGCTTGGGGAACTGGTCTTGACGAGTTCAAGTGCATGCCTTCACCAGACTTTGTTGAGTCTTCATCATTTGCTGGCTCTTTTGATTATGCTGCTTGGATGACAGCTTCCGCTTTGCCTCTTTGTGAGGGTGATTTTACAGACTCAATGCAAGTGCATAAAGGAAGAATCGCTCTTCATGACTCTAGGGCACTTAAATTAATGCGAGTGTTCATATGCAATAAAGACACTCAAAGATTGATGCAAGTGCAAGCAAGAGAATTTCTATTCCTTTTCTCACCTTGTCTTTGCCTGACTTGCCTTTGGCTTGCCCCAGTGTGGGGTGGTTCTTTTGACGGGGGGAAGGATGGAAATATGGCCAGTGTAGGGGCTCAAGGTGGGTGATGGAATGCCTCCCACTGTTTTGGTTATCGTATCATTCGCGAGAGAACTCTTTACCCTGTAGTCATGAAATTTTCTGCACCTATCTCACAAGTGTATAGATGGGGGGGACTGTGTATGGGATACGGCTTGCCTGTCATCATTCTGACGTGCTTCATCCAGCATGCTCAATTAGTCTTATATTCTTTACTTGGTTGTCTATTCTAATATTCCTTGGCGGAATCAAAGATTTAGACAGATGAAATCATCATGCACAATTCACATGGAAAGAGGGCATGCAGTATGATGTGAAAGGGTTTTGTGTTTTCTCAAAAATGAATGAATGGCTTTTTACTCAAGAAGGACTATTAACAGCTTGAATGGTATTCACAAATGTGTTGAAATTTGAACATCAAAAGAGGTTATTTACAAAGGGTTATCGACAAAATGGGTGTCAAGGAAATGCTCCTATTAGTTAGGGTCGTGACACATGTATGATCAGCCGGGGATTGGGGATCTGACCAGGAATCTCTGCTCTTGCTTTTTCTAGAAGAGAAGCTGGGAAGTGGCTCAAACAATAGGGCCTAGATTTAAGCGACTTGAGGCTTCGAAGGCTCTCTGTCATTTGCTTTGGTGATACTTGAGGTGTCATTCGCTTTGGAAGGCTTATCGAGTTTGACAAGACTTTCATTGATTTATTTTTCGTATCTTGGACGGCCAAGCGATCTGTAAAAGGCAAGAGAAAGTGTGTTAGTCACGATTCTCTTTTTGGAAGTTAAATAATTGGAAGTGATACAACATTACTCTTCACTAGTTTGCAAATGCTTAAGTGGACGGGGAGGATATGAAGTCTTGTGCTTCTCATTTTTCGTCGAGTTGATCATTGGCTTGTGGATGACACATCCCTTTACGAAGCCAGGTGTATTTAATGGAAGTCATTTCTGCACCCTAGCTTAGCTAGCACTGATTTATCAAATCTAACCTTTGAGTTTGGTCCTTGAGTTGTGAAGTTTCCTGTCAAATAGGGAAAACATGTCAAAAACGGGTTCAGACAGTAGGGATATTAGAAACGATACCAGATTACCCTTCCCCAGAGCTTGTTTGTGCTAGCTCTTGAGGATGCTTGAATGTTGAGGATGGTCTATTTATCTTGGCACCGTTCGGTGTTTCCTCCCGTTGGCCTTCCTCGCATACGTGACTACTAGTCGCTTTTTAACGCCTTCCTTCTGTGGGATTTCTCCATCTGTCTTTGGCTATGGCATTATTGAGCAAAGGTCATGTACCTCAAGCTTCTATGGACAATAAAGACTTTCCAGCTTTTCAATAGCAACTACTTCTTTCAAGAGCATGTGTTTGGAACAAGAAGTGAGGTTTCCAGATTCTAAGCTGTTGACTGAGAGCTCTTTCTGACTGGAGTGGCTCATGAATGATGCCTCTTTTGTCGAACCGGGTGAAATCGTCATGCGTCGCACGGGTAATGTCGATTCGCCTGAGTTATGTCATTAAGTTTGCTATTTGATTCTCGACACTTCCCTAAATGCTGGTGGTTACCATTTAACCAAATGCACATTTCTCGTGATGGCGTAAATATAACACTCATATAAAGAAGATGCATAGGCATTTTCATTCTGATAGAGAAATATTTGGCAATGCTAGACGGTGAACATTTTTCAAGGGTAGTACTTCTTTTACATCGAATTCACTGGCTTAGAAAATTCTCGCCCATCCATCTCGGTTAGGATCAAGGCTCCTCCGGGGAGTATCTTCTTTATTACATAAGGACCCTTGTAATTCGGGGCAAACTTGCCTCCAGGCTCTGGAAAGATTGGCAGCGTCTTCCTTAAGACTAGCTCGTTTACTTCAAGCGCCCGGGCCGCACTTTTTGATTAAACGATCGAGCTACCTTACGTTGATAACACCGGCCGTGACAGAGAGCTTTCGATCGCTTTTCCTCGATCATGTTCAGCTGCTCAAGCCTTTGTTGTGTCCACTCCTCCTCGGATAAGCCAGCTTGGGATAGAACTCGTAGGGAAGGGATTTCTACTTCCACAGGCAAGACCGCCTCCATACCATAAACCAGGGAAAAAGGGGTTACCCCAGTAGAAGTTCGAATCGAGGTTCGGTACGCTGTCAGTGCAAAGGGTAACCTCTCATGCCAGTCACGGTAGTTTTTAGCCGTCTTGGCTAAGATCTTCTTGATGTTCTTGTTGGCGGCCTCTACAGCTCCATTCATTTGTGGCCGATAGGGTGATGAGTTCAAATGCTGGATTTTGAACTTAGAGAATAACTGCTCGATCAGCTTGTTATTCAGGTTTGTCCCATTGTCGGTGATGATGGAATCTGGTACACCATAACGGGCGATTATGTCGCGCTTGATGAACTTCATAACATTCCGCGAGTCACGCGGCATATGATGTGGCCTCAATCCACTTCGAAAAGTAGTCAATTGCCACTAGGATGAACCGATGTCCGTTCGACGCCTTTGGGTTAATCGGGCCAATTACATCGATCCCCCACATTGAGAATGGCCATGGCTCAGATAACTGATGTAGTTCAGTTGGAGGGACATTTATCTTGTCTCCGTGAATCGACAACGATGGCAACTTCGCACATGCGAGCACGATTACTCTCTAAGGGGAGCCGTAATAACCCGGATCTCATTATCTTCTTGGCCAACATACGTCCATTCATGTGAGGGCCACATACTCCCTCATGTACTTCTTGCATTATTCATGTGGCCTCGGCTGCATCCACGCATCTTAGCAGGACTGAGTCATAGGATCTCCTGTACAGATTTTCACCGCTGACAAAAAACCTTGAGGCCATTTTTATTAGGTACTTTCGATCAGAGGGTGTGCTTTGTTCAAGGAATTCTTGCTTCTGGACATATCTCATGATATCATAATACCAGGGCTTCCCATCGGGCTCCTCAGTTATGGTCATGCAGTGGGCTTGTCTTGCCAGGACTTCGATCTTTAAAGGCTCTACTTCTAACCCTTTTGTTGCTTGCAACATAGATGATAGCGTTGCTAGCGCATCCGCGAACTGATTATGAACTCTAGGCAAGTATTCAAATGAGATGTCTTGGAATTTTCCCGCCAACTTTTCCAAGTAACCGTGATAAGGCACGAGCTTGGCATCCTTTGTCTTCCATTCGCCCACCGTCTGGCATATTATTAAAGTAGAATCACCGAACACCTTTAGCTTGGTCACTCCCATTTCAATAGCCGCCTGCAAGCCGAGGATCCATGCCTCATACTCGGCTATGTTGTTGGTGCACGGAAATACCGGTTTTGCAGCCACGGGGTAATGTTGTCCATTTGGGGATATCAAGCGCCCAGTCGGTGCCGGAGCCCGACAGATTCACGGCTCCGTCAAAGAACATGGTCCACTTGTCTTCTTCTATGGCGGAAATCTGGTCGTCCGAGGGATTATCCTCGCGTACTTCTTCGGGACAAGTCTCGCTAACATATCAGCAATCACCCGCCCTTTAAGCGATTTCGTGGCAACATCCGAATGTCAAATTCCGAGATCGGGATTTGCCATTTGGCCAATTTTCCTATCAATATCGGACGACCGAGCAGATATTTGATTGGATCGCTTTCGGTTACAAGGAAGGTTTGGTAATGCAAGGTATACTTTGTCGGAGTCGTGCAATACCCATACCAATGCGGCACACGTCTTCTCTGATGTGGAGTAGTTTTGTTCTGACATGGTGAACTTTTTACTCAAGTAGTAGATGGCTCGCTCTTTTTGGTCACGGAGTCCCTTTTGTGCCAGCATGGCACCTAGGGATTCACTGTTGATGGTAAGGTAGAGAATTAGAGGCTGCCCCGGGACTGGAGGTACCAGGATTGGGGGTTTCATCAAGTACTGCTTCAGGTCTTCAAATGCCAATTGGCAATTCTCATCCCATTTAATTTGTGCACCTTTCCTGAGAAGCTTAAAGAAAGGTTTTGCAGTTTCGAAAAGCTGGGAAATGAATCGTGCAATGTAATTTAATCTTCCCAGGAGACTCCGGACTTCTTTTACAGTTGAAGGAGGAGGCATCTCAGATATCGCCTTGGCTTTTGATGGATCTACTTCTATTCCTTCACAGCTTACAATGAATCCTAGTAATTTGCCAGAAGTTGCCCCAAACACGCATTTTGCTGGGTTCAGGCACAATTTAAACTGGCGAAGTTGCTCAAATAGTTTCTCCAAGGTCTTTACGTGGTCTTCTCCATGCCTGGTTTTAGCGATCATGTCGTCGACATATACCTTAATTTCTTTGTGCATTATGTCGTGGAAAATGGTGACCATAGCACGCTGGTAAGTTGCTCCAGCATTTTTCAGGCCGAAAGGCATGACTTTATAATGAAAAGTTCCCCATGGAGTAATGAATGCCATTTTTTCCTTGTCTTCCTCCTTCATCCTTATTTGGTTGTATCCCGAGAATCCATCCATAAAAGAGAAAAGCCCGAATCCTACTGATCATTGTCTACAAGAACGTCTATGTGAGGCAACGGAAAATCATCCTTCGGGCTTGCTTTGTTCAAGTCACGATAGTCGACACAAACACGTATTCGACCATCCTTTTTCTTTACTGGTACAATGTTTGCTACCCAGCTAGGATATTGCGAGACTTCGAGGAAACCCACTTGGAGTAGCTTCATTACTTCTTCTTCAATCTTTTTGACAATTCTGGCTTGGTTCTTCTCAGCCGTTGCTTCTTGGGAGTTATATCGTGGTCGGTTGGCGTGTGTGCTCCACAATTGTTGGATCAAGGCCTGGCATATCCGCGTATGACCATGCGAACACGTCTTGATACCTCTTTAGAAGGGCAATTAAGTCTGCAGCTTCTTTTCGGGGAGGTTGGCGCCGATCGTTATCTCTCTTGAATTCTCTGTGCTGCTTAAGTTGACAGTGATGGCGTCTTCAGTGGTAGGGGGCCTTGTTTCTTCATGCCGCTCCCAACTCCGTTGGATTTCATTGGAATTATCAAAGTCATCTTCCGAGCTATCAGAGTGGCTATCCACGCTGTCGTTTGGATCGTCCCCATCCCCTTCGCCGCTAGATTATTCCTATGTCATAAAGTAGATAGGCTAAGGGAACAAATAAGGCTAGTAGCATGCATGCTTCTTCCCTCTTTTTTTTTTTTTTGAAAACGTGACGAATTGTTCTTTTGAAAATTCAGGATAAGGAAACACGAGGAGATCCGGGCCTCAGATTTCTTCTTTCATTTGACGGCTGGTTATCATCAACGGGCCGGTTTGGAGTGTCCCCTCATGCCCTCAAAATGTTTTCAACTTTATTTATTAGTAGACGGATTTACAAAGTGATTTGGATGGAACTGATGTTAAAAAACAAAACAGGATTAAAGAAATATGTACAGGCTCCCACGTAAGGGAGTATGCAGAGAATAAGAAGGATTCTACTCGAGCGGGCCAGCGCCCATTTCCCCTGACGATCCTTCGTTGATGGCGCCCACAAAGCAGTCTTCACACCAATTACCAGCTACGTTTCCCTGTGACTTCGCGGACTCTAGATCATCCAGGCCTTCCCATCCATCGGGGACTATGCGGGGAATGTGATCATAGAAACTTTGAGGGACCGAATAATTGACATAGTAGTCAAATTTACCACTTGGTTGTCCCAAAGTGTCCATGATCGCCTCCCCTCCACGTGCTTTCTCCGCATGTTGAGGGAACATGGTGCGAGTGCTGGGTACCACAAGGAGGTGATCGTTGCCGAAACACAGCCATGGAGAGCGGAAAGTGAATACCCCAGCATCTAGGAGGTCCCGCACCTTATCTTTCGGGCTCGTACGGTCGTCCGGCGAGTGTCCTAGCTCCCCGAATGATAATCACATTGCTTGGACGGATCGTAATCGAGGAAATACTCGGGAGTAGGATGACTCAGCTCCGGCGATTAATCTTTGCTCTAGGAGGATGGGGAAAATGATAGTCATTGGCCTAGGAAGGGGTGAATATGGCCGCGCGCTCTTTCGGGATTGAGATAGCGAATCCTCTTGCCGCTCGTATCAATAGGGCTTCCTTCCTTTGCTGTCAAGTCCTCATTATGACTAGAGCTGGTAGCTCGAGTGAAATTCTCCGTTAAATAGTCCACTGTTTCACGTAATTCGTCAATCTGGCGTTGGAGCTGGATGAACGAGAAGTGTCTGCTCCCTCCAATGGTTCTTCTTCGATGGCGCCTATGAAAATGTCTTCGAACATGGTGGTCATGTCCTCCGCCTCTACTTTCTCTGCCAGAGAGGGCCAGGCCGTGCCTTCTTGGATCGTGGGCAAGTTCGAGCTTCCGCGTTTGGACCATTTCGAGGTGCCAATTATTTCTTCTTCTTCATGCATCATCTTGGCTGGGCCCGGGAAAGTTTCCTCGAGACGGGGATATTCAAAGCTGACTTTCTTCTTTGCTTTTTTATCCGGGGAATACCCTAGGCCGATGGTGTGAGGTCTCCGACGGCTTCAATAGGTTGTCCGATGCCCTGACCTTCCCTACCGAGCCCCTGCCCAGGAATGAAACCGTGTCCGACCATGATTTTTCCCACCATCATTGCAGCACTTGATACCTCGGGGACAAGAGGCGGAGTCCCACGAGCTTCGTGTATAGTGGACACGAGTTCGAATGATTGATAGCTGGCTTCGTTCTTGTCACTAGGTTCAATATAAGGGATGGCCGTCTCATGATAAATGCGGTGATCTTCTTCTCCTCGGACGGTGATCGTTTCCCTCCAACTACGAACTTCACACTTTGGTGGAGGCTTGACGGTACCGCCCCTACGACGTGGATCCATGGGCGCCCTAAGAGGAAATTGAACGCAGTGGAGATATCCATTACTTGGAACAAGATTTTGAATATGGTCGGGCCAATCTGGACGTCGAGCTCAACTTCTCCTACTTTTGTTTCTTTCTTTGTTCCATCAAACGCCCGAACGGAAGTTTTGGGCATCTGGATTCGTGATCTTTCTACTTTAAGGCGACAGAGTGTTGCTAGTGGACATACGTTCATGGCAGATCCATTGTCAATCAATACTCGAGCAACGTGAGATGCGTTGCATTTGACCAATATATAGAGGCCTTTGGTGTGTCCTCTACCCTCCTCGGGGATTTCTTCATCAGAGAACGCCATTTGATCCTTTAGAAGGATGGTGCTGACAAATTCCTCAAGTTTGTCATGATCGATTGTCTCAGGGACGTGTACTTCGCTCAGTACCTTCATGAGGGATTTTTGGTGTTTCACGGATGTCTGGAGCAATTCTAGCAAAGAGATTTATGCTGGTGATTTTCGCAATTGTTCCACCACATTATATTCACTGGCCTTGACCACCGCCAAAAACTCCTCGGCTTCTTCGTCGGTGATGGGCTTAGCGGAGTGCGTGTTTGCTTGAGCATAGGTCCTCCCAGATCTCGTGACTAGACCCACATCAAGGTCATAAGACCATGGTACAGCATTATTGCACTCATATTCATAAGGCTGGGGTATTTCGATGACTATAGTTGCTCCTACTATGGATGCTTCGATTATGGCTTCTTTTTCTTCAGGTACATCTTCGGGTGGGGCGGGACCCTTCTTCTCTCTTTCTGACTTTAGCGCGGCACATTCCTCCTCCCAGTTGATGAGGACTTGTGATATAGTGGAAACTGTGCTAGCGTGGCCAACGTGCCTGACTACTCCGGCTTCTATCATTCTCGATACCCTTTCTTCTATTGTCGCAAAAGGTAGTATTTTATTACCTGGATAATACCCGGTTCCGACTAGCCCTCGATAAATGTCAACAATATGCGCACTGGTGTTCTTGATTTGGCGAACTTCAGAATCAAATATTGCATTTACTTTATCAGCATGATCAGGGAGCGGGTTGCTCTGGACATTTGGCTTCATAGTTTGGAATGAGAATGCTTTAGTATCCAGTAGGTTCTGAATTTGATGTTTAAGGGTGAGACAATCATCAGTTGAATGGCCCACTTCCCCCATGTGATAGTCGCATTTTTTGGACGGGTCGTAGCTAGAAAAGCTTTCGGCATTAGGCCGTCTTGGCTCAGTCGAGAGGAGATTCTTATTCCGGAGGATTGCCAGAACCTGGGATGGAGATCCAGGGAGCGGAGTGAATTGTCTTTGGTTGTTGTAACGCTGAGGCTGACGGTTATTGGTCTGACGCTGGCTTGTGCTTGTCTGAACGACTGGGGGACGACCGGTGTCTGCAGTGTAGGTGGCATTGACATCAATCAGGGGATCCTTATCTTTCTTCAAATTGAATCTTCGCCGACAGTGCTGGCTCGATGAACCAACCATCCCTTAATCCTATCTCTATCTCGCTCTCCCACCGGAATGAGTTGATTAAATGATTCGGCAACCGTAGTTACCATTCTCGCTGCGGTACTCATAGGGGAGGGTTTTGACAAACATTTTTCTTAATTCAAAGTCGGTCGGCTCGAGGGCGATCCGGGCGGCGAGATTCCTCCATCGATAGCATACTCTTTGAAAGATTCCTTTTTTTTTTTTTCCATGCGGTCGAGATCCTCACGAGAAGGGGTAATATCCATTATGAATTTGTACTGCTTGAGGAATGCCTCGCTTGCTTCACTCCATGTTTCGACGAGATTTATGTTTTTCTTGATGTACCACCTCAAGGCGGGACCGCTGAGCTTGACGGAATGACTGGATCATTAGAGGCACATTACTGACGTACTGGGTCATTCGAACCAAGTACATTTGCAAATGAGCTCTTGGGCAGGTCGTGCCATCGTACTTCTCGAATTCAGGCATCTTAAACTTCTCGGGCATTTTGACTTTGGAGTAGATAGAGAGGTCTGTAGGAGTAGGATCTTGTAGGCCCTGCATCTGCTTCAGCCTCTCCTCGAGCTTCTCGAGACGCTTGTCATGCTCAGTTTTAGATGAAACGCCGGGCTTGGCTTTCTCTACTATGCTTTGGTGAATGTCGTCTTCCAATTCGGGCATGCTATCATCGGTATCTCTCCCTTGGTTTCCTCGGGCGGATGACTGTGGCAGTACCACTTCGATTGAGGCCAAGGTAGGGGTTAGTTTGCCTTGGATGGAATCCATTTGTTTTGAGAGTTGCTAGAGCACATTGAAGACTTGCTTCATTTCATTTTCGATGATCTCAACACGGCTTGGTACACTTTCTTCAGCCATTCTAATCTTTGGATTTGGTGAATATGACTATGATTTCCTGTTTATGTAAGAAATGGGCAAAGTGTAAGTAAAGGAAACACGAGAGGACACCGGCTCATGGCAAGGATCGAGTCATTCTTTATTTATTAACAAGAGATTTGTACAATATTAAAAGAGCCTTTTTTACACAAGTCAAAATGACCCTAGATATTCACATTAAAAACCACGACGCCCATTTTTATATGCGATGGGAAGTCTCGATCCTGCGACGTCGCTTGCTTTCTTGAGATGGTTTTGATAAGTGTCTCTTGCTGGTCTCCAAACTTTCTTCAAGGAACTTGGTCTTTCTTTGCTTGGTAAGCTTCTTACTTACATCAGGGATTTCCAGTTGCAACTCTTTAGGAATCTCGTGATTGAGGATGTAAAAGGTAGATGCATGATGGGCTTTCTCTTGTCCCTTCAGTCTTCTGGGCACGATAATCCTCTCTGGTTGGCATTTATCCCATGCATCTTGAATCATGCTAATTTTCCCTGAGTAATTACAACCTGTGGGGGCGAAAGAAATCTGAAGCCGTTCTAGCTTGAGTGGTGGCGGGACTTCTTGAAGGGCTCTATACTGGCGGGCCACCCTATATGGGTAGTACGAGGTAGCTCCGGAGAGGCCCAGCAGTGGGATGGGATTGTAATAATCAAGTGTGAAATGTGCCTCACTTGCAGTGAACCACTTCGCTCGCCATATAAATGTCTCTGGGACCGGGTTTCTTAACAAGTCAATCCACCGAGAATACTCTTTATCGGGAGAATGTTTCTCCAAACTTTGGAATTTTTGCAACGGGTGTCTATACTCATTAATTTCAAATATTTGCATATGGTGCCCAAACCCTTTGACATGGGAAAAGAACCATATTTGTAAAATTTCTGGGGCGGCTCTCATGATTTTTTCTTTTTTGTCCTTGAAACGATTAAGGGATAAAAAATGTTTCAGCTAAAACCATGTTTACATATCCCGCACCAAAAATGATTTGATTTACTATCCCTGTGATTGAAGGATTTATGGCATTCTTTCTATAGGGGAAAATGATGAATCCAAAGATTGCCAAGAGGAAGATCTTGGTTTTTTGGGACATTGATTGTTTTTCAAAGCATTCGGTTAAGGATGATAGTGGGAAAGCATAGTTGTTGGCTTTAACAATTTCTCTTACCGAATTATTTTTTAAAAACGTGATAGACCGATTATGGGGTCGACATCGGTTAGTGGCTTAGTGAGCTCCGCTCCCAGGGGCATTCCTATGGCGAGACTGTATTCCTCCAGAGTGGGAGACAACTCAAATTTGCCGAACACGAAGGTGGATGTCTCCGAACACCAGAAATGTGGTAGGGCTTGCATGATTCCAGAATGGATATTGATTTGGAGCAACGGGAGGAGATGACCAATCCTCATCTTGACCTACTCTTGACCAGGCGGCTCTAACTGATTCCACCATCTGAGGAGCTCTTTCTTTGGGGCAGGGATAAATTTGATGTCGATTCTTCCCATCGCATTTAAAAATGGGTTTACACGACCCGATCCTATTTTGCCATGAGCCAGCAAGGACCGAGTAAAATTTAAATAAATTACCTTGCTTTGAAATAAATATGGCAAACACGAGAGACATGCAGATGGGACGTGCGGCTCGATTTCTAACTCAGAAGGCTTGGTGAAATTAAAAGGGCATCTGCCGGTCGCAGTCTCGCGTTAGCAGCGTACCCTCTTAACCTCGGCTAAGAAATTCGGGGAAAAGAAGGGCAACCTCTACATGGCAGTCTCGCTTTCGAGGCCGTATCCTTCTTAACACCATCCTAGAAATCCTATGGCGGGCCAGGTCCGGCGGCCAGGTTGTGCGTGCCATGTGTAGTGTTTGAAAGCAATAAAGCATGCATAACAGTTTATAATCACAAGACAATTTAATTTAAGTAAGCTTAAAATAAACTTCTTAAATAATTGACCTGTAAAAAGAAAAAAAAAACTAAGTCAGTAAATAATTTAAACAAGATAAATATGGCCTAAGTCCTCAGAGTCCCCAGCGGAGTCGCCAAGCTGTCGCGACCCCTTTTTTTCGGGGGCGCCCGGCCGGATCGGGTACGAGCGCCGAAAGGAGGCTAATGGCTTGGCTGGATTTAATTAAAGCCTGGACTCTCCCAAGTCCGCCAATTCACGACTTTAAAATATTTGATTTGTAAATTGATTTTTAAAACGGAGTCGCCACTAATCAATTTGGGGTAGGCCGATTAGAAACCTAAGCAAAGTATCGGGAGAAATACTTGCTCTGCGCAACCAGAGAAATTAGGATCGGGGACTTGATTACACTAGTTAATCACTAATACCCTTTCGGTACCTAATCTTGTTTAAACTCTAATGTTTTTGGATGTTTGGGGATTTTCCATGCATTTCGGGAAAAATCACATTTTTTGGTATTTTCCTCATTTTGGACACAAAAGGGATTTTTTGATTTTGGGGCATTTTCGGAGAAAATACAAGTCTTTTTGGCATTTTATGAAATTTTTGGGCTTTTTATGAATTTTGGCATTTTTTTGGGATTTTTGACATTTTTTGATTTTTTGGAAAATATTAAAGTATTTTAATATTTTTGGATATTTTGGAAAATAATTTTTTTTTATTTTTCTAATCATTTTCGAAAATAAATGATTTTTATTTTGATTTTTTATTTTTGGGAAAATAAAACATTTTTAAAACATTTTTATTTTTTTATTTTTTTAAATGATTTTTGAATATATTTTGAAAATAAAATACTTTTAAATAAAAAGATTATTTAAAATATTAAAAACGACCGGGTCGGATCCATGGGTCGGATCCACCCCGAGCCAGCCCGAAACGCGGACGGGAGCCGCGTTTTGAGAAGCCAAAACGGCGTCGTGCCGGGTATGGATGCCCGACCCGGCCCGACGACCCGTTCGGACGACCCGGCTCCCGTTCAGCGTGAAACAACGCCGTAGCGAGACTCGCAAAACGACGCTGTTTCATTTTTTGCAAAACGGCACCGTGGAGAGGCCGACCCGAGCGCGACCCGCGGGTTACGCGCCCGACCCGCTCCACGATCCGCCCTGTTTTCTGCGAAACGGCGCCGTTTCCGGCGCCTAGCCCGAACCCGACCCGACTTTCGACCCGACTCCCGACTCCAGCTTCCCCCGCAAAACAACGCCGCGGCAGCCCGACCCGCTCTAATCCGACGACCTGGCTCACGACCCGACCTCCCACCTTCCTTAGCCCCTCGTGGAACCCTACTCGGTTCCTAATCCGGGTCCGACCCGGTGACCCGGGATCGTGACCCGGAAAATTGGGAACCCTAGGGTTCCAAATTGGGGGAAGATGTTGGCGGCGCCGGAGGTGGCTATGACGACGTCGACGGCGACGGTAGAGGCTACGACGGGCGGTAGGGCGCGGCTTTTGCCTGTTTTTTGGCCAAAGGCGACGGTGGCTGCTTCGATGATGGTACGGCGGTGGCGGGCCTCTGCTCGACCCCCGCTCCTGCGTTTCTCTCTCTCTCTCTCTCTCTCCCTCTCTCTCTAGCTCTAGCGACCTCAGATCTGGTGTGCTCGTCCTCGGCCCCCCTATCTGAAGTCTCTCAGTTGGGAGGATTCGAGGATCTGCAGCCCCAGATCCATGCCGTTGCTTTCTGTGCTGAAACCGAAGGGGGGAGGGGGTATTTATAGGCCAAGGGTGGCCGGCCGACGGGGGTTCGGTCGGGGAAGACTGTCGCGGCTCTGGCCGGCCGGACCGGTGTCCCATCCGACGCGTCCCGTCGACCAGCCACTCCCCCTGCTCCCCCACGTGCTCCGTGCAGCTTGCGCTGCTCCCCCGGCCTGCATCGCACTTCGAGCACGTGCATCGCACGCGAAACCGGGAGAGGAAGATGAAGATCCGGGTCGGGTGATGAGAAGCGAGTCAGGCGCGGGGGCCCGAGGGAAGCCCAAAGGGCTGCGGCCTGTCCTTGTCCGTTTTGGCCCGTTTTTTCAGTTTTTCTTCGGTTTTTTTCAGTTTTTATCAAAATAAAACAAAATAAAATAAAACCTAAAGAAAATAGTAATAATGATAAAAATTAACTAAAAACCTAAATTTAAAAATCTAAAAATTAGGCGTCAACAAGTCACAAGTCATTAGGTATTGTGATGCCTGAGTTAAGAACACAAGTGTTTGTATTAGACAAGTTCACTGAACGTAATGCATATGGAATGATTAGCAACATGGAAGCTTTTAGCGTGGTCAATGTCTAATTGTTCATGCTTTGGTCTTGTGTAAATAATCCTTAGACCGAGGCACAATGTTAATCGGTGTATCGAACAACTATGGTTCACAGGTACACGTAATGGCGGGTCGTTGATCCGTCTTTGTACCTGATGGTCATAGTTTGTTCATATGGACTCGTTGCATGTGTGCGCAATATGGAATCTGTCTCCTTGTTACATGCAAGGTATAATAATGATGATGTCCTATGCAATCTAATTGTGACACTGCATTGAAATCCTCGGCCGGGGTTGTAACCGAGAATAAATTGTTTATGTCTCAAATAAAATGCATGTCAATTAGATTTGTGCATATGATCAAATTGGTGACTTGACAAATATTCCATGGTCTTTGTTTGGTCGGGACATAGTAAGACAGAGGGATTGAATTACACTGTAGCCAAAGCTGACAAGTTCATTATGTTCTTAAAGTATTCACGCTATCTGGGTAGTCATGACATATTACTAGATGTCAATCATGGCTTGTAGGACCCAAAGATTAATCGGGAAAATTAATTCTATTGGGAGTACTAATGTGTTAGTACAAGTCTTACTACCAGCTTAGTGATGAACCTAGGAATGTCACACACCATAAACAATAAGGATAACGTGGAACAAGAGAGAAATATTGTTGCAAATGTGTTTGCAATTACTACAATCGAATTGAGTCGATTTGAAATTAAATTAAATGAGATTTAATTTAATTTGTATTACGATCACGAGCCTTCTTGCATATGATGCACTTGCATGCCCAAAGTGGATACATGTTAATGTATTCCATTTGTACATACAAAGATTATGTTCTTTTATAGCTTTAGTGCAAGTGGGAGATTGTTGGATGTATGCCCTAAAGCATCCGAGAAAAACCATCCAATAATTGCCGCAATTAAAAAGATTAAATTGCTGTTCCCATGATCAGCAACCGTTGTTGATCCAAGAAAAACCGTCCAATAATTGCCGCAATTAAATGGATTAAATTGATGTTCCCATGATCAGCAACCGTTGTTGATCCAAGAAAAACCATCCAATAATTGCAGCAATTAAAGGAATTAAAATCGAGAGTAATTCGGCAGTTTCATATTTATTGTCTTCGCAAGAAAGATAAAAAGACATACCGTATGTGTGGATGTGTTAAAAGAGTGACGTAAGAAAGAAAAGGGTTTTCTCTCTTCCGAGCTGTGACTATAATATATAGAGGATAAGACAGATTGTCTCCACGGGATTGCTAGCACAATCATAGTGGTGAATATCCAAAAGTTCTCTCTTCCGTTCGACGTCCATTGTTGGTGTGTCTAAACTAGAGGTCCGACGCAAGTGGGGCTCGAACTGTGGAACATCTGAACCATTTCGTATAAACCGCGGTTCGAGAGGTAATTCGTCTAACTCACTTTTATATATTCGATTTTTGATTAAAACGCACGAACAATGCCTTAGGATAGTCATGTATAAGATATATCATATTTGTTTCCGCTGCGTTCTTTTGTTAATTTTATCTATACATGATTCATGAAAACCCCAACACATGCTCCGTCTCCTGATCACCAAATACCTTATATAGTAAATATTCATGATATTGATATAGCGCAATCATTAGTTGCAGAGACAGATCGAGAATTAAGTACTAGAAGAGCTAAGTGGAATGGGAATTCTAGTTATGTGGTTCTTATCTATCCAAGTTCCAACATTTTAAGAAAAATGTTATGTAAAGTTAAATTAAAGATCAGTCAACCTAGATAATTATCTACCTAGGACTGGAAGGTCTTAACTTCATGACTAAGGATACTAATCTTCAGAGAAGTAAGCAAAGTAAAAGAATTGCTCTGTCTCATTACGGAATTATTTTCTGGAAGAAGGGTGGGGAAAACTCTTTCTGCAAGTTCTTTCTTGGATAATATGAGGCTATCCTGAAATGCAACTCAAATAATCTCCTTGATGTACGGAAAATGTTACGTCCACACAATCTAAATAAAAGCTCTATCTCAAAATGGTAACTATTGTCCCTAAGTTTACTAGAAAAAAAAAAAGTTTTTTTCTCATCGTTTGTACTACGAACAAAATCCCAGCCACGATCCCTGCCTCTTTTTTACCTTTTATTCCAGTTTGCTTTTTTAAAATTTTTTAGTTTTATTCTTTATTATTAAATAATATTTAAAGAAACAAGTAATAAAAATGCCATGTATGAGAGATAAATTAATTTAAAAATATAACATCAGCATTTTCCATTAAATAAATTAACGGTATTAATGAAATGACTCAATTGCACCAATTTAATAAGTTTTAGGATTTTATTGCACTTTTTAAAGTTTTTGGATTCAATTATACTTTCGCGATAAATTTTGAGACTTGTAGTGCACATTCCCTATTATATAATATCCAACACTCAATTATATAACAAGAAATGGATTTTAAAATACAATTTATAATACTTGTATTTGTATATATATGTATATATATTTTATACAAAACAATGTTTCAAATCACAAAGAACATATTGAGGGAACACTAATATATTTTAATTTATTTAAAGATCATCTCTAATAAATTTTCATCTTTTGATTAAATAAATGTTTTCATCCGTGTAAATTTCAGAGAACTAGTCAACTTTTACATTTTGTGTAGTATTACCGAATCGTAGCATCAAACTGAAATTAGAACAAATAAATCTACAAAAACCCATGCATTCACGAATGTCTACTTTAATGAAGAAGATGTCGCACCTTGTCTGACTTGGATTCCAAGTTTGATGTATCTAGAAGAATCTTCTCTTTGTAATGCTTCAAAAAAATTTTAGATGGGTCAATCTGAGTAGAATCTTTGATAAGGTCTCAACACCCCTTTATTTTGACAAGGCAGTCATTTGGCATATTCGTGCAAGATACATCAATCAATCTTCTCAATGACGTGCACCCTCTGACATTCAAGCATTTTAGAGTGACTAGCTCATTTAGGCCCTCAACATCAGTAAGCACATAGCATTGTTTGATTTCCAAATTTTCCAAATTCTCCAAGTATGATAAGTGACCTATTCTTGTCAAAGACTTGCACTCAGAAATGCATAAGGATCCAATGACTTCAAAAGACCCCCAACTTGTATCTCAACTAACTCTGGACATTCTGACACACACACTTTCCGCAACTTCCTTAGTTCCAAAGGAATGGATAGTCTCTACACAAAATTCAACACATAATGTCTCCAATCATGGAAGTCCCTCAAGTGGAATGTCTTCCACTTCGCAAGAACAGATCTCTAAAGTCGACAAATTTTTCAAACTCCTACGGAAGGGCAGAAGCTGCACAAAGGGTTTTGGGTCTAGGTGTCCCAAAACATAACTTTTTCAATCTAGATAACCTCCCAATCCAACTTAAGTTGCATCCTATGCTTAGGTTTGTTTTGCCTCTAATATGCGAGCCATCACTTAGTTGCAGTTCAACCAAATTGATGAAGCCTATTAATTGTCTTTGGAATTCCACAAATACGGGTGTACTTTAAATTTAGGATTCTTAGAGATGACAATCCTCCAATTCCAACAGGAACTTCCCCTTTCACCTCATAACGTCTAGAGAGATCTAGCTCTTCAAGATTTTCCAACATGTGGATGTCACTGGGTAACTGCTAAACACGATGCTTTGAAGAGTATGATCCACTTATTGATAAACGCAATATGCCTAATGATTTGAACTTTCCAATGGAATTGGGAAGTTCCCTTATCCTCATGTCCGTTAGAAGAAAAGACTCAAGTTTCGCTAGTCCTTGAATGGAATCTGGAAGTTTGGCAATGCTCATACGTGATAAGTCTAACTCTATCAATGAGGTTAAATTCCCAAATGAGCTTGGAAGTTCTCTCAACCCAGAACATCCCTACAATGAGAAGCGCATAAGGTTCACTAGTGCCCCCACTTCTTCAGGAAAATCTGTAAGACCTGTGCACACTTCAATCTCTAGCTCAACTAATGAATGTAAATATCCAATAAAGCTTCCCATTCTCTTTAGCCTATTGCAACATGCAAGGGACAACCTCTCCAAACTCAAGCATTTAGAAAAGTCTGGGATTGTCGTTATGCCATGACACTCAGTAAGTAATAGAACTTTCAATTTTTGTGCCTTCTGCAAAATGGATGACATCTCAAGTGTAAGAACCATTGCATATCACACACTAGGACAACTACACTAGAAACATCTAATTTACCTTGATCAATTCCCATGTTTTTGTCATTCGTGAAGTCATTCGTGTCAAGTTTAAATACAAGAGGATGCTCCAAATACATATTTGTCTGCCCTAAAATCCTGACAAGGAGAATGCCAAGAAATCCATCTCAACTTTGAATGACACTTTGTGAAGTCCCCAACAAAAGTTCCATTGCCTAACTTGAGGAATATTAGGTTTTCTAACCTTTCAAGCTCTTCATTTGTGATCTCTATGGAGTCATTCAATCCATCTATCTCAAGTGCTTGAATCTTGTCCTTTCTCTACAAGTGAAATTTTCCAACGATGTGAAGAAGTCTATCTACTTCCAACAACTATGTTTACAACTTGAATGAGTGGGAAAAATTTTATAAAGATCTTAAACATATATTGGGATGTTTCTCACTTACCTCTTCGTTTCTTATGATTTGGAGGGCCTCTTTTGCAATCCACAACCTACTCTGGTTTCCAAGGTCATCTAGACTCTCTTGACGAATGATTTGCCTTCCCAAGTCTATTAGTTGATCATGCATCCAGAATTTTTCATCGTACAATATCTTTATCAAGCACCTATTGATAAGGACATCAATTCCTCTTTCGGGGTAAAATTAACAACCGGCCCACATGTAAATTGCATCGGTCTTCTTCTCATTGGAAGAGAAGCATGCTATATCGAGAAAATTTTGTTGTTGATATTCATCTAGGTCATCATAGCTAATCCTCAACTTCTTTAGAATCTCTTCCTCAAGTATATCCCCTAACCTGACCAACGTCTCTTCCCAAATGCTCTGTTTTTCCCATTAAGTAATGAACCTCTCACTTTAATAGGCAAAGGAAGCCCCCCGCGGTACTTGAGACAATTTCACTTGAAACCCCATGATAATCATTCGAAGGAAAGTCTCTACCAAAGGCATGCGGACAAAAAAGCCAAAGTGCAAGACCATAATTCATCTTTAGCATCTCATATTGTAGAATTTTACCTTTGAATCCCTCAACTTGCAGAATAGTTGTGGTGCTCGTTGTAAGGATTATCCTAAATCTTGAATTTAATGAAAATTTCCCATTATTTTCTTAATGAGCTCTTTATCAACAACATCATCAAGAACTATGAGGACTTTCTTAGTGTGGAGTGTTTCTCCAGTCCTCCGCACTCCTTCTTCACCATCCTTGAGTTTTTCTGTAGATTCAGAATCAACAATGTCAGAAAGTAATTTCTTCTGCAATTGGACTATGCCATCCTTAGTCATCAAGCTTTATGAAACTTGCTCAAGGAAGCTACAACTCTTTCCAAAGTGAGAAGATAGTTGATTGAAGACAACCTTGGTAATAGTTGTTTTACCAATGCTACCCATTCCATAAATTCCAATGAGCCACACACTGACATGGTTGATATCTAACAACTCTGTCAAGTCTTTTATCTGATCATGAAGTCCAACTAAAGGTTCAATCACTGGTTTTTGTTTTATTTCTAGTTTCTCCAAAACCTTCTCAACAACCAATTTCACAATTGCTGCTTGGCTGCCACGTACAAGAGCAGTTTCATTAGTTTGACCAAAATAATTTCATACCCATGCATCACACACTTATTGTCAAAATTTTGGCTGGAAAAGATTGAAGTACATCACAAACAATATCTATATAGACTGAACAATCAGGAGTACAACTTACTTGATATGTTTTTCATATATGATATAGAAATTTCTGAAAACTGTAGTATTGGCTTACATGATAGCCAAAGTGATCAAGTGTCTACTATATCGTGCATAAGCAAAAAATTCAGCATATATAGCAAAGCCTAGAAAAACTTCAGCACCTAGGACAATCATGAACCGAGATAATGGGGACAAATGCAACGTCATCCATATTTGGTGAAGATAAATATAGAGCCGAAACCTGCCACTATTTCCCAACGCCAGCAATATAACTGTTGTAGTATTTGCATTACTTTGGATTTAATTAGAGGGGTGATTACTAGTTTGCCTAGGACAAACCTGGAGAAAGGTGAAAATGAAAATAATAAAAAGAAATTGATAAAACCACTGTCCACACAAATCTACTTGCATCTCCACGTCTCACAATATGCAAATTGAATTCCAACTTTTCACCATTTTTTTCGAGTTGCTTTTATGGCCTTAACTTATTAATTCAATTGTCATCTCCTTCTTAACATAAATTTCATCATTCTCCCCGGATTGCCTCACTAATGACCTTGAGCCGCCGCCCGTCCTTAGATGCATGGTGCTTGTACCAATGCAAAGTTATGGCACCCCCTGTGCCGTGTGTTCCCCCCCAAATTTCACCATTCTCCTTGGTTTGCCTGTCATTGTTGACCTTCAGCCGCCGCCCGTCCTTAGCCAGCCGGTGCTTGTACCAGTGCGAAGTTCCGGCACCCCTAGAACTGTTCCTCTCCACCCCCCCCAAAAAAAAAAAAAAAAAAACCTCCCTCCTAATCAAGGTTGCACGGCTCTGATTTGGACCTCCAGCAGGGCCTAAGATGACAGTCCTCTCATTCTTTACAGGTTCTCAGGATGCTATCGCTTCTATTGAATATTTAGACATGATCTTTCTTTAGAGAAACTTGGTTTCCTTGTGTAATTGGTGTTTCTTGAGGAGCACTCAAAATTGTGTAACATAAAGTCCGCACTACAAGATGTGTAAAATAAAGCAGAGGATGTAAAGTTGAATGAGAACAGCAAATGGAGGTAGTTTTAAATATGATCCATGGATAATTTATAAGAAATTATTTGACAGGCAGCGTCTATCCCCTAAAATGGAAAAAGAAAAAAAAAAGGAAGGGATCTTAAAAGCGTATTACCCTTGGTCCCTTTTCACGTTCCATCCCTTGATTTCATCTATCTATCGAAGAGCTCTTTTCCACGCCTCGACTTCATAAGGAAACTCCTCCTCGTCTTCTTAAAGGCTTTCCTACAACGTCGAGTCTTAAGTTTAATGTCCTCAGGTTCTACATCGACAAAAATGGAAGCATGCTTTTTTTGCCCCTCTGATTTGGATTTGTTGTTTGCCACGTGCGCAAGCTCACAGAGGCACCATTCACTGGAAGCATAAGTCCAAGAGAAGATGGGTATGTAAAGTGTAGAGTTGTTGATAGCACAAGGTTCTCACCAATCACTTCATCGACAAGGAGCTTCTTTTCATCTATAAAAACTTGAACTCCAGCATCTACCAAGCCGGTCGTAGAGGAAGTCAGTGAATGTGTAACGAGTATCCAATCCTCTAAAAGTCAAGAATGCATGGTACTCCCCTCTTATTGTCCGTGCACCGCCACCGCTTGTTCCGACCTCCAAGTTTTCCATAGCTGGGAAGATTATTACTTCTAGATATCTCTACAGAGAGAAAACTGGTTAGTGTGGCATGGCCTAGCTAAGAAATGAGCTGAGGTTTTCGATATGAGCAGCGCAAGAGATTGCCAATACCTAAGATACCTGGCCGGCCCATTTTCAAAACAAAATTGGATTGTCCATTTCTGACTAACGTTCGGCATTACCAATTAGACACCAGCGAAGGTGATCAAGACTTTTTAACAAGTTTGGAAATTTCTGAAGACTCCTTGGGAGACCATAAAGGCCAATCAGAAGCCCTTCTTTGCTTTGTTTTCTCCTCCGAGATAAAGGCATTGGGTCCCTAAACTATTGGGAAATTTTCGATTGGGATGCTCTATTTTTTTCTATAAAATCGAATCCCTAAATTGTATGCTTTTTCGTTCGACGAGATGATCCTTCGATGAAAATTGTAAACGAAGATGCGGATGTGTGCCCGTCAGATGCTGACATTGCACCTTATGAGGCAATTATAATAGAAATAATTGTTTTCAACATTTGAAGAGTAAATCAAAATCTGGAAAAATACATGACCGGAAACAAAAGAAAAATCAAGAGGACAATTGAGGACGTTGATGTTCGACTCGGAAGGAGTCGACTTTCGCAGAGGCTCTACAAAGCGGCAGCTGAAGGAGATGCGACTTCTTTGCTCGGTTTGCTCAAAGACGATAAACTGAATATGTACAGACGTAAGGTGCGGTCTTTCCACAAGACTCCGTTACATCAAGCAGCAATGCTTGGATAAATGTGAAATTGGTTGACAAGATTCTAGATCGAAAACCGAGTTTGCCAATGCTAGAAATTGTTGGGCATTAATGCGGATATGTGCTACGCTCGTGACAAATATGTGAGCTGTAGTGAATATTTTGAGTAAAGAATAGCGCAAGTGCCATAACTTGGCATAGGGGGACACTTAAGTGCCATAACTTTAAAACGGTACACTTAAGTGCCACTTTTTTTTCAAATGGGACACTTAAGTGCCACCTCCGGCGAGGGTCGCCGGAAATCCTACGTGGCACATTTTATTATTTTTTAATGCTTGCGTGGCTCGCCGGAGAGCTGAGTTGGCACTGACTCAGCAGAAACGACGTCGTTTGCATAATAAAAAATTAATTAAATTAAATTAAAACTTAATTTTAATTAAAAATATTCTAAAAAATTTAAAAAATAAAAATAAAAAAAATTGGAAAAATTTAGTAAAAAAAAAGGGGGAGGCCGAAGGGGGCGGCGAGGGCCGAGGGCCCGCGAGCCCTCGCCCATTCCGGTCGGCGGGGGGCCGGCAACCCCGGTGACCCTCCCCCTCCGTCGCGGGCCTTCCGGCGATTAGCTGGGAGGCGGCGAGGGCCCGCAGCCCTCGCCGGATCCGGGCGAGGGCCGCGACCCTCGCCCCAGATCCGGGCAAGGGCTCGCAGGCCCTCGCCGCGATCCCGTGAGGGCTGGCGGCCCTCGCCGCCGGTCGGCCAGGGCGGCGACCCCGGCCGACCCTTCCCCCTCCGTCGCCGGCCCTTCCGGCGATGGCGGGAAGGCGGCGACGGCGGGGAGGCGGCGGCGGCGAGGGCTCGCCCTCGGCCCGCCCCCTTCGGCCTCCCCCTTTTCTTTAATTTTTAATTTTTCTAAATTTTTCCAATTTTTTTAATTTTTTAATTTTTTTTAATTTTTTAGAATATTTTAAATAAAATTAAGTTTTAATTTAATTTAATTAATTTTTATATTATTTTTTACACGTCGGCAACAAAACGGCGTCGTTTTTGCATTTTCTCGCCACGTCGCCGTGCAAAACGACGCCGTTTTGGGCCTCCGTCGCCGGAAAATCGCCACATCGGCCCGTTTGGCCGGATTTTCGCCGAGTGGCACTTAAGTGTCCCATTTTACTCCGATATTGGCACTCAAGTGTACCGTTTTGAAGTTATGGCACTTAAGTGTCCCCCCATGTTATGGCACTCCAGATGTCTCAAACTCGAATATTTTGGACTTCTTTTCTTCTCCAAGTCACCAATACTGCTATTTTTTCGAGAATTTTCAATTTTGTGTTTCCTTTTCAAATTTGCCTTTTAGTAAAAACAGAGAAAAATATGCTAAGTTCTACTGGTTATGCTACCCCAGTTAAGAAGAAACTGTTTCTCTAAATCATTTTGTTCTGTGTCAATGTAAGTCCTTTTTCACTCGATTTGTTGAGTAAACAAATTTTGTCATTGCACTTACGTTTTTGGAGTAACAATTGTTGAATACCTATTCTAGACAAGTAAGTACTCTATGCAGACTAATTGGGAGCTTGCTTGCTATGCAATTTGTCAAATTATGGTGATGTCGTTTGTAAGATTGATATTTATACATTAAGTTCTGCGTCATAAATCCTTTGTACTATGGAACGTAATATGATGCCCTGGTAATTGTTAGGGTTTCGTCATTCATGTCTTGGAATGGACGTGTAACTCGTGCAAAGTACCTATACGGTCACAGTTTTACGATCTGTTGAGCCCAAGCCCAAACACTAATCAAAACTTTATGGATCAAATTACATGGACCGGCAGGTTTGCGTTTAGTGGATGTAAGTCGCGGCATGGATGCAGGACCACTTATGTGGGCTGCACAATCTAAAATCGTATTAAGCCTTCTTTTTAGCTATTCATGCATCTGTTCATTTATTTCATTTTTGCTCGTTTTCGTATTACATGAAATTCCGATTGGAGTGAACCTTACATTAGGGTACATCATGAGTTGAGTAGCAATTTTCCAATGGAGTTGGAGTTAAGACTTCCTATGTAAGGATGACCCTCTAACTCAATTGCTGAGGTAACAAAGGAGACGACTTTCCCATCAGGATCATCAACCTTCTTGATTATTTATTTTGCTATGAGCTGCCACATGCAAAGCACTTGCCTCGCAATGGCATGTACGTAATTTTGCCCGAAATCAGGGGCATTATTATCTCCTGAAGAGCACTAATCACTTTTTGGTTTAGATCTACATTGCTTAGGCAAGAGCATATACTATTGCACTAGAGACAAAAGGAAAAGACAACATCTAACGGAATAATATGAAATAAAAATGTCTATTTAAATGTAAGGAAACTTATTCAGATATAACAAAAAGTACAAGTGATTTACGCATTGGCGTGCCCTCCACAGCTGTCTTTGCTTCTTGAGATGTTGTAGGAAAGCGGAAGCAAAAAGGACCTATAATTTACAGAGTTCAAAAAGAGTAAAGCACGAGGAACATAGAGAACAGAAGAGAATCGAGAGTACCGCTAAGTAGCAGCAGCAAAAACACCATCTTGGAGATTTGGAATCACTAATCAGTAACAAGAGGAGGAAGTGAATATAAGGAATGCATAGGATGAGCCCCACCCTTAAAATCAAATAGTAAAGGCCAGATGTTTCGCATGTCCTCTGTTCTGCTCTCTCCTTGCACGAATTTTTTCTCAACTGATATTTCACTGAGAACAGAATTTTCTAAACAGACTGCTCTCCTCCATTTACTTCCACTTTGGAATTTCACTAGATCCACGCGCAGTGATCTTATTCATTTTCATCTTCTTCTCTCCCCCGATCCCAAACAGAGCATTGGATTGTTTTAGTTTCATTTCCACAATTAAAAATCAAAACCATTACATTCATGAAGCGCAAGAACTTAGGTGTTTTCAGTTCGACTTTGGGGGAATGTTTTTGAGAAAATGCAAAGACATTTGAGTTAGAGCGTTTTTCGAAATACAAGTAGTGTCTGTTAAAATGAATTTTAAAACCACAATGGAAAGCAACTTTGACATAAATGCCGTTTGGTAAAAACTATATTTTGTAAAGGATTTTTCTAAAAAAAATTATAAAAATCCTTTAAAAAATTTTAATTTATTTGACGGTGGAACTCCCTAATGGCTGCTCACTAGCGGCACACCAACTGCACACCAGCTGCAAGCAGGTGGCACGCCCGCAGCTCACCGATAGCTGAAGCAAGTTATAGTTATGAATATTTCCAGAATTATGAAATTTGAGTAAGAGCAAAATTGGAAGAAAAAAGTTTCTATACGCGGCATTCCAAAATCAACCAAAGCATTTACATCCAAGAGTAAAAAACACCCTCCTCCCAAAATGTAGAACTTTAAGCTAATTTTGAATAAGATCTTGAACGGAGGTCCCTTTCGAGAGCCCATAGCTAAGTTTCCAAAAGCGAAGATTGATTGGACTCATTGCCAGCAAATGCAACACAGACAAAAAGACCATCATTTAATTGAATCCTAGGGAACTTCCAACGGCAAAAGTGTACCATTATCATCTCGGTGGCCTCGGAAACTCAGGCTGAAGTTGAGCCTGAGTCGTGAGAAGTCCATTTTCTTCAACCATCTACGGATAATTTCTTCTCCAGCTGCGGCGCCAGTCACGGTAAAGAAAGTTTCCCTGTCAGATAGATATGATTTCAAATCAAGGAGCTCTTCCGTCTATCTTGTCCTTGAGCAAGCACAAATGTCGACATGGTCATTCGGCCAGGAAGATCCTGCCAGGTGCTCTTAAATAATTTCGGTATGAAATTCATTAACGAAATGCATGAACTTATGATGCGTCTTGTTCGATTTTGAGAAAATACAAAAGTTTTTGAGCTAAAGGGATTTTCAAAAATACAAGTAGTGTTTGTTAAAATGTACTTTAAAAACACATTGTAAAGCAACTTTCACGTAGTAGATACGGTTTGGTAAAAACTATACTTTGGGCTCGTTTGGTTCAATTTTGGAGGAATGCCTTTGGCCAAATATAAATACCTTTAGGGTAAAGGGGTTTTTGAAAATGCTCGGGTGTTTGACAAATTACGCATTGAAAAATGACTTGTGTAAAAATACCGTTTGGCAAAACTTATTACAAATGGGCTTTTGCTTTTAATTTTTTTTTTTTTTTTTAAATCTGAGAATCAAATCCGGCGGCCGACGGTGCCGGACGGTCGCTTTGGCCGCTTGAGGTCGCGACCTCAAGCGCCTGGAGGCGCAAAGGCCAGATCTGGCCTCCAGACCGCCAGATCTAGCCGCCGAACCGCCAGATCTGACAGCCTGAGGTCGCGAACCAGGCGACGCCACTTGAGGTCTGCGTCGCCTAGGTCACGCGTTGCCGCCTGAGGCGACGCGAACCTCAGGCAGCGTCGCTTGAGGTTCATGTCGCCTTGGTCGAGCTTCGCGCCACCCCCAGACGGTGGTCACCAACGACGCGCGACCCTCAGGCGGTGGCGGCGGTGGCTGTCGAAGAAGCCCGGTGGCCGGGAAGAAGAAGAAGAAGACGACGAGGAAAGAGAGAACGACGGGGAAGAGAGATGAACAGTAGGCGTGGCATTTCCCAAATGCCGAATGCTCAATGCTCCCCCACCCCAGCTTTGAGCATTGAGCATTCAAAATGCTCATACTTGGGCAAAGGGGCTTTCAAAAACATTGCCAAACACCAAAATTTTCCCCCAAGGGGCTTTGGGGGCCCAAAGACCCTTGGGAATGCCCAACCAAACGGCCCCTTTGTAAAGGACGTTTTGTTAGATTCAAAGGAAAAAATTCCATTTCAATTATGAGAAATGCACCACTCCAAAATATCTCCAATCCTACCTTGGGCTAAAGATGTAGAACTCCTAAGAATATCAACAATACGGAATCCACAATATTAACCGAAGCATTTATATCCAGAGTAAATCTCCACTATTCCCAAGATGTAGAACTTTAAGCTAATTTTGAATACAATCTTGAATAGAGGTCCTCCCGGGAGCCCATAGCTAAGTTTCCAAAAGCAAAGATTGATTGGACGAACTGCCGGCAGATGCAGTACAAACGAATCATTTAATTGAAATCCTAAAGAACTTCCAACGACAAAAACTTACAATTATCATTGCACCAGGAATTGTCAGGGTTTCGTCATTACTGTCTTGGAAGGAGCTGCTAATCACTGTGCAATAACACCAAATTTTAGCTTTGTTCGGTTAATAGTGTCACTTAGACCTGGAACTAATGGGAAGCTGCCTCCATTAAGACAGAACTCATTCACCTTCAAAAGGTCAGAGAGCACTTCCCATCTTGAGATTTTAAAAGGTTTCAAGTACGTACGACCAGAATTGCTGGTTTTCAGGTTAATCACTTGGACAAAGAGATTCATTCATGATTAACGATATGCGAATGCAAAACTTCACATCAAATGCATAGTTGTCCTCTAGTCTCAAGTAAACTAACTCACCAGAGATCGCCCCCGTGGATTGACATGATTAAAAGAAGGAGACAAGATCTAACTTGTTTCGTGCGATATTGTCATGCAGACTACTTATCAGATGCTAAGATCATGGGACACGAATAATTCATATTTCTGGAGAAAGAAGTCAAAAACCAGATGCAGGGTAACCCTAACTCGGTTGTTAAATTGTCTTGGATGTCTGAAATTAAACTTGAAATTTCATGGAGTAGAACCTACAAAATGAGATGCTATAGATGCTGCTGATCGATGAGACCTGTTCTGTTTGACTTTGTGCGTGCATGATGTCCTACCTATAAGCAAAAAGTGATCCTCAATTTAAGATTTATCTGGTTGAACTTATATACCAACAAAAGATTTCGAAAGATATGAATTTCGATCACATATATAGCACTGAATTGACTTTTCATCTAATACTTCTCATAAGTTCCACAGATTTACGATTCGCATTTGCACAGAAAGTGTTAGCAATGTGATAGCAGCAGCTACTGTATGATTCTTGAGTTTTTCAGCAGATAAAAAGTCTCTTCTGCCACGGAGAACAATTATTGGACTTGGCCTAAAGAAAGTACAATGACATACAAAATCGATGCAGGCAAGTTTTCTATGGTCCTATATTGGATATTTCGGTCGCTAGTGCCTAAACTTATAATTGCGGATCCTGATATAGAGTTGGATTTTGCAAATCAAATTATCATGTTCTCGAAAAAGAGTATGACGTGCTACTTGTAGCAGGCAAGTAACTATGTTGTTGAAGATGAACCTTAGTTTTCAAAAAGGAGTTAAAAACATGAACTAAGACAAACTTAATGAGTTTGCTTCAGTAAGGTGAAATATTTTTCTTCATTTACATGCACAATCTAGGCTGTTTCATTTGCAGATATCTTAAATATCATAACTCTCTCGGAATATCCATTTTTTCCCTTTTTTCTTGCCTTTGGTGATCCTTTTGTGTGTGTGTTTGTGTGTGTCAGAGAGAGAGAGAGAGAGAGAGAGAGAGATTCACTGTCATAGACAACAGTGATCTGATGAATGTGATCAGCATAAGTACCAAATAAGAAGGTTGCTTCAAGCAATGTTTTCCTCATTATCCTTAGATGAAAGCGAGTGTTCCTCTTTTCCTTTCTTTTTCCTTTTCTTTTCCTTTTCTTCTTCTTTTTGGTGCTTCAATGTGGCGATCCACAATCAGAATTTGTCTTTCATTATCTACAATTAGAAAAAAGAGACTGGTTTTGCACGATAGGATTATACCATGACTGAAAAATTCAGAAGCAGGTGGGAGCCACATTTTACTTTTTTGACAATATGATTTCTTTAATAGATTTTGACCAGAGTTGGTCATTCTGTACTCTGGTCCAAGATGGGCGGCCGGACTTGGCTTGCCATCTATAAAAGAATAATGAACAAAAAATAAATAAAAAAAACAATCTTGATTGCTGCCAGCCAATCAGCAAGTCCTGCTCCCAACGAGATTTCATTTGACAACTTCACCTTCCTATAGAACCTTCCAAACCAGTAATTCTTGTTTTCCTCGAATTCTTAGAACAGATGATGGTGATCCACCATTCTCCCTCTGCAATGATATTCTTGAGGCGGGCCCTCCACCAAAGGTGAGGAACGTGCAGTCAACGCCACTTTTTTCCAGACCTGGGTCCTGTCTGAATTTTCCTCAGCAGCTTCCTTTTACTTTCTTCTTCTTCTTCAGGATGAAACGCCATCCATCCCCTCTCCCTCCCCCTCTTCCCCCTCCGCCGATATGATGCAGCTCGCGAGCCTCCCCCGCGCCGAGAAGCACGCGTCGAGCGCCATGAACAAGCTCCACGAAGCCGCCATGAAAGGAGACCTCGCGGCCCTCCAAGACCTGCTGTTGCAGGACCCCCAGATCCTCCACAAGTCCACTTCTTCGTCCCCCGACGGCACGCCCCTGCACGTCTCCTGCCTCTCGGGTCACGCTTCCTTCACCAAACACCTCCTCACCCGCAACCCGGAGCTCGCCAAGGAGGTCGACTCCCGCGGCTCGCTGCCCCTCCACGTCGCGTGCGCGAAGGGCGACGTGGAGATCGTCAGGGCCCTCCTGGCCGTCGACCCGGAGGGATCCCTCCGGTGGGACCGCGAGGGGAGGACGCCTCTGCACTTGGCCGCCGTCAAAGGGAGGGCCGAGGTCATGGCCGAGTTGATCCGGGCCAAGCCCGAGTCGGCCCGGGTGGTGACGAGTCAGGGGGAGAGCGCGTTTCACCTCTGCGTGAAGAGCAACAGGGTGCAGGCGTTAAAGGTGGTGGTGGACTGCGTTGGGAGGAACGATGAGTTCGTGGGTTGTAGGGATAAGGATGGGAATACGATCTTGCATCTTGCTGTGGCCAGGAAGCAATTGGAGGTGAGAAAGCCGGTTTTCTCTTCTTGTTGGTTTTATGTGTGTGATTCTTAGCGTTCTTGATTTGACTTGATGTGCTTGAAATTGAATTGGAAGTGGAGCTGATGATGCTAGGAAGTGGGAATTGCTTGTTTTAGCATAGGAAGTTCGGAATTTGCTTGCAGGTTCATATGTGCCCCCTTTCGGTCAAACATAGCTGAGTTGAGTTTGACTGAAAAGGCAATGAGAGAGAGAGAGTAAATCTGGAAATTATCTGCTAACAGGACACCATTTGAAATGCAATGATCTAGGAGGAAGCAGCGCAATTAGGATCTAATATTATGTGAACTGATACATTCTTAATATGATTTTCATTGATCTGCTTGATAATATCATGAGAAGTTGATTAGCAATTCGAATGGGAACATGAATATAAGGCATGAAATGAATAAAACTCCTAATTTGGGATTATTGTCAGATAGATCACTTCAGGCAGGGTAATCTGTTCTTTTTTGAGAAAGAAAGTCGAGGATTTGGTTGCTTTTTTAGGTGATCCTTTAGTTTACATGGTACTGAGCACTGAAGAAATAAGATTAGAGGAGACTTTGCTATGTCTTGATGCACTTGATCGGATATGATTCTATCAATTTAATCTACTGCCTGAAATGGCAACATTGAACTGATGAGTCTCATGGACAATTGCTAATGCTGAACTCAACTTCGCAAGCAACAGCGAATACTTAAGTGCAGGTAACACGTGCACATAACTTCCCCATGTTATCTAGTGAAGCTTTTTAAGGCGTATACAAAAAATGAAGCTCTTTATGGATAAATGGGTTGTGCAATGTGATTATCCAAGTTGTGTTGTTTCCGCAGTAATATGAACTGGGACATGAAAACTACGGGTTGGTCCATATTTGGGATTAGCATTATGGGGACATTATCCTTCGCATAAACTTGACGATTCTGCTTACAGTATCTTTTGTCCAAAGCATTCGATTGATTGAATTGGCACTATGACAGAGAGACTCGTGATTTTGATTAACATATGTTGCTGTTTGCCTTTTTCTAAAAAAGAATGGCTGAAAATTTTGCAGATCATTAAGTATTTGCTTTCCAGCACCAACATTGCAGTAGACGCCCAAAATGTGAAGGGATTTACAGCACTAGATGTCTTATCACAAGGTCCAAGAGACTTGAGAGACATGGAGATCAAGCAGCTCCTACAGAGAGCCGGAGCTTCGATAATGTATCAAACATCTTTGGGTCGCGACACAATCCAGGCCATTCCAATAGCACAGCCTTACATCAAACAGAACAGTGATATTAAACCACCGGTTAAGGCTCACAAACAGAAAGATTGGCTGGGCAGAAAAAGAAGTGCCCTGATCGTGGTGGCTTCACTCATTGCGACGGTGGCATTCCAAGCCACGCTATCACCACCTGGAGGCTTCTGGCAGGATGACTTTACAGCAGACCCTGCGAAGAATGGCACGGAGAAATCACACCATGTGGGAATGGCCGTGATGGCCACCGCTCTCCCGCAGGCATATGGGCAATTCATGATCTTCAACACACTCGCATTTCTTTCTTCACTGAGCATAATTCTGCTCGTGGTCAGTGGACTCCCTATTAAAAGAAGGAGGTGGATGTGGACCCAGATGGTGACAATGTGGATCGCTATCACTGCACTTACTATTACCTACTTCATCGCTTGGATACATATGACACCGGAAGATAACAGAGGGGTTCTGAACACCGTGACTAGAGTTTCTGTGTTTCTGTGGTTATGCCTAATGGGGATCGTCTTCTTAGGAAATGTCGTTCGAATGGTTCGTTGGTTTTCAAGGAAGTATGGGCGCTCGAAAGGAAAGGAGCGAGAAGCTTCACCTGTTGTAGAAGAGAATGAGCACCACGAACTCTAATTTCTTGATGAAGGTGGGCTACTTAGAATTGATGTATAAAAGTCCTGTCTCTGTCGTCATTACATACGATACTCTTGCCAACTCTGTATCAAGTGAGTTTTTGCACGAGTCTATTCTGAGACTCCGTAGCTCGCTTCCATTACTCTTTTTGAAATTCTGAGTTGTATGGCTAAACTGAATCGGTTTGTTAGCCGTGGAAAGTACAGAAGAAACGTCGTGACGTGGAAAAATTCAATGTGAGGGACAAATCCTCATTCTACATTGAAATAACTATGAAAGAGAGATTTCTGAGATATTCAGAAACTTGTCTTTTTACATTAAGTTGACTACAGGGGACTGCCAAAAACAGAGCGTGTAGGTGCATTAGAACTTTCAAATTGGAGAGGGCCTATTTAGAAATAACAGAGAACACAGTCTGAACCAAAGTGAGCAGGAGAAGAACGATGGCTGCGACAACTGATATGATGGACCATGGACTGTTGAAGTAGTCTCGCTTCAGCGTTGCCTTCCACCTGTGCCAAGGGATTCTGTAGTACTCGTTCAGCTCGGCACAGAGACCAGAGAAGTAGAAATCCTTTGGAAGGAACCTCGCTCCTTTCACGAGGCTCTTGATGAGCCCAAAAACTTCTTTGCTGTCCCATGTACTGATGCCAATAATTCCTTCCTCCACCAGCATCTCCACATCCGCCGGAGAGTGAACAAGGAGACCGATGAAGATGATGTAGTCGTTGATGTAGTTCTCATGGTAGTTACATTTCTCAAAGCCGATGAGATTTCTGAATAGTACATCTGCTCCGA
Source organism: Eucalyptus erythrocorys (assembly GCA_014182555.1). Lineage (NCBI taxonomy): Eukaryota > Viridiplantae > Streptophyta > Magnoliopsida > Myrtales > Myrtaceae > Eucalyptus > Eucalyptus erythrocorys. The sequence continues at coordinate 42,230,568 of CM024599.1, read as the reverse complement.
AGTATATGTTCAGTTTCGGGATTTCAAGCGTTCCATTGGAGAATCGTATGTCGAATAAACTCTTCCCCAAACCAACGTGGAACTTGACCCCAGCTTGGCTTAGCTCCATCACGCTAGGAGTGGCTAGACTCTTGAGATCTTTCTTAGGCCACGACGGCATCACCGACGGCAAGTTATAGTTTCTGAGCGCGTCCACAAAGTGCCTTGATTTCATGGAGGAGACCTTGGCCTTGGCAAAGTCATCTGCTATCTCTGTTATGCCTCCTAACTGCAACTTGAAGAATTCATGTGTGAGAACACCAAGAGAGAGCCTTTCATCATCAGACTCTCTGGTTGATTGATGCAGTGCCAAAAGGTCCTCAAGGATGGCGAAAGGGATCTGATTTTCAATCTTCAACATGTCGAATTTGATGTCGTGAATCAGCCACGGCTTTTTGAATATCCGGTCATTCTCGCCTACTAAGCTGCCATCTCTGTTCTTCAATAAGATCTCGATGACGAAAATGGCGTCCTGTAGAATGCACATTGCAAGATCGTCGCTTTTTAGCTCGATTGTCTCTGCATAGCACTTGCGAATGGCTTCTTCCCTTCCCTTGACAAACTCGAACAGGTATTGCACGCTCAGCTTGCTCTCTCTCAGGAAGTCATCGTAGTAACTTCGCTTGTGCCCCGATGCTTGCAGATCCTTGATGTGATGGTGAAATGGCCCCAGCAAAACGAATCGAGGGCTGAATGCCTTTTCATACCCATCGCGTATCGACTTCGGGACTCTGTAGATGCTACAATCCGACACCGCATCGATATCGATATCGATATACACCAACTCATCCCTCGTGGGATTCTCCGGCAGAACCAGCGGATTCTTGAAGTCGAACAAACCCTCCTTCCTTAGTCCTTCCATAGGCTTTCTGCTTCACCAACACAATCAGCGCATATTTCAGATCAAAAGAGTAGAAATGTCTAGCTTTTGCTTCTTCTTTTGCTTCTTTTGACCGAAGGAAATAAGCAAAGCCCAATGAGAACTCATCAAAACCCCCAGTTTCACATGCCAAGCTTATTCATGGGCAAAGGTAACATGTGCTTTGCGTCCCGTCTCCTATGGAAAAACCTGCGGCAGAACCAGAGTTCAGACTTCCTAGGCTTACGTGGTTCGGTCGATATGACCCGCATCTACGGCAACATCACTAAGAAATCGACTAGATGTCGCGCCAAATTCTCTCTCAACCAATGCAAATTTTCTCCGAGAAGACTCTGCAGATAGACAGAGCAAAGAACAAAAGTTGGGAGAGAAGAAACGTACCCGTCTTCAGTTCAGGGGTCGAATTAGAAGTGTGCTGTGCATTCTATTATTCTCATCTCATGACTGGAGATTTAGGAAATGATACGTTGCTTGCCGGAGAGAGATTACTGTGATGGATTGAGGGTGAAGAGAAGTATGCTTCAGGCTGCTCTCAAGAATCTGAGACAGAGAAAAGTCAACAGAGGAACAATCGTGTCCATTCCTTGGATATTTTTCTGCTGTGATTGATTTGGTTGATCTCAATATGCAGCCACTAGAATGTGTACAATATCTTACATATATCCATGTTTTAATTTTTAGCTCTACATTAGAAATTCTAAAATTGAGGATAAAAATTAACCAAATCTTAAAAAATATCCGAAAAATGCAATCAATGAGTGACTGAAAAATCCAAAATAAATTTTTTAGCTGATATGTTCTTCTCTAAGAAAAAAAAATTATCTTTCCTATTTTAACTCTCAATTTATTATTGGACTTTTGTCCTGCTTTTTTATAAAGCATGAAAATCGAACTTCATACTTAAAACTAAACACCTCTACCCCTAGTCTCCTCTAAGAACATAAAAATCAAACCCCGACTTTACCTTACCACGTGGGGATGGTAGCCAATGGAATAATCCCCAAGTGATTACAAACTTTAAACTTAAGAAGGACACTTTCAATAGAACTTTGTGCCAAGTAGGCAATGATATTGCTTTATTTGATTTTTCAAATTTTGATATCTAAATCAATTAAGAGAACGTCTAGATACTTGCCTTTTTTTATGGCACGAAAATGATTTTCTTGACAAAGCTGAATATAGTGTGCGTGACCAAAAAAATAATTACTAAATTATCAATTATTTAAATGTCTTGTTAAATTTTCCACCACTTAAATCAAACGGAGCTAACGAAAATGCTGTCAATACACTTTTTGGACCAGATTTAAGGCCTTATTTCATTATTTGAAAGTTTTGGAATTTTTTTTTGGACTTTTTTGATGAGTTTTCGAATTTCTAATTGATGTAATCTTTTATAAACCAAAAAAATAGTAGAAGTTACCTACTAGGAGTGAGCATATCAGACTCTCAGGATCAGCAACCGCCCAGACGGGATTAGATCAGCCGTTTTGGTTCAATTCTTGGGGGCATCAATCCAATTCTTGGTTCCATAAAAATAAAACTGGTGATTTTTGGTCCAATTCCCAGTTTCAAGGGGAATCGGACCAACTCTTTTTTAAAGATATATATATTTTTTAATTTCTTTAAAATGGCAATAAATCTTAAAATTGTAATAACTCTAGTATTTTTGTTTATTTTTTTTATTTTTTTGGCTAATTGATTGGTTGCTAGTCCTAGGATTGTTGTTCCTGTCCTCATTCCCAAAAAATGAGAATCGCTCCTCTCGATTCAATTCTTGGTTCTTAAATAAAACTAGACCAGATTGGACTAGAAACCTATCACTCCTAAAGCAAAAAGTTATCTACTTGAAATGGAAGGAATCTCAACCATTGGCCAATTAATATTACACATCAAAATTGAGATGACTCGAAATGGAATTCAATAATTTTCAATTACATCTAATCCCAGTAGTGACCCACGAGTTACTCGCGTTCTTGATGAATATTTTCTTTTATATCCGTACGTATAAAAGTAAGGGTAAGAACGGTCTACGATAATTTCGGAAAGATAACGGATACATCATCATAATACTGATAATTAAGTTCGATTTAAATAGTGAACAAACGAAAATCATGGAATTGAAGAAATTAGACGCTAAGCCAGAAGCCGTCCCCAACGGCCGAATAACCGAATGTTCTACAGAATTTTCTAGTACTCTCTAGGCTTCTAGAAGGAATCCCAGTTACTGACCTCGAACCGTCTCGAACCTCCCGCGCCATCCCCTCTGATCTTCTCGAACATTCCCAAACCGTCAACCTATAAATACTCCCCCCCTCCCCACCTCCATCCTCATCAATCCAAACTCCGATCAGAAGCACTTCCAACTCCCAATCGATCTCTCGAAACCCTAATCAATCTCCTTCCTTCAGTTTCACCGATCGACGATGGATTTCCGGCTGACCGGCCTCGAGTCCCCGCTCTTCGCCACGCTGCACCACCTGATGGACGTCCCCGAGGAGGCCGAGAAGTCCGCCAACGCCCCCACCCGCACCTACGTCCGCGACGCCCGCGCCATGGCCGCCACCCCGGCCGACGTCAAGGAGCTCCCGGGGTCCTACGCCTTCGTCGTCGACATGCCGGGCCTCGGCTCCGGGGACATCAAGGTCCAGGTCGAGGACGACAACGTGCTGGTCATCAGCGGCGAGAGGCGGCGCGAGGAGGAGAAGGAGGGCGCCAAGTACCTGCGGATGGAGCGCCGGGTCGGCAAGTTCATGCGGAAGTTCGTGCTCCCGGAGAACGCCAACACGGAGGCGATCTCGGCGGTGTGCCGCGACGGGGTGCTGACCGTCACCGTGGAGAAGCTGCCCCCGCCGGAGCCGAAGAAGCCGAAGACGATCGAGGTCAAGATCGCCTGAAGTGGGCTCGTGGAGATGAGTTACAGGGGCTCCGATGAGCGAGGTTTATGGGGAATGAAGAATAACGAGGGGCGTGCTTAGCTTTTAAGAAGGGTGTTCTTGTGTTTTGGGCGTGGAATTTGCAGGTTCTTGCGCAGGTGCTATGTTTTTTTTTCTTTTCTTTTTCTTTTTTTTGGGTCGAAGCGCAGGTGCTATGTTTAGTAGGTTATGTGTTTGATGTTTGGCTCGTGCTTATGATGAATGAATATCGGTGGATGTTTCTTATTCTGGACTTGTTCGTATCTTCTTTTGCCTGATCTTATTCCTCATGGATCGTAAATCTTGACATGAACAAAACCAAGTTAAAATGGCACGTTGTGATCCTTCTCGCTTGAAAATGCGTCGTTGTCGATGTGGCAATTTCATTTCTTTACGACTTCGTCGGATTTTGCTGTGATTGTATTGCCTTGAGTCAAATTCTCATTGCTCGGTACAGAGTTTTGTTATCCGAAATTTTAAATTAAAACCACCCCATGTTTTTCGGGTTCATCCCATCTGAAATGAAAAGCGATGCTCACTGGAGAGGCTATGGTATCCACTCGATTCAGCATGTTCAGCGATGCCTAAATGCGTATCAAATGGAAATCCTAAAAGCTCCACGTAATTTCCAGCCGTGATGTGCCTCTCTTCTGATGAGTTCCCGTGCCCTGTTCCAGGGAAGGAATAGGAGAAAAACCGGTTGAATGATTTGACAATCCATCCTATCGGAGCAAAATAGAAACCCGAAACGCTAGAAGATGGATGCAGTTGGAGAAATTATATGACCCGAAGCAGTGGAGAGAACTAAATATGCATAGATAACATGTTCTTAAATAGTCCCCATCGAAGAACAAACATATCATCAGAGGAGCAGGGGATATAATCCGTGACCCGTATGATTGTATGCTTATGGTCATGGACAGTTGTTTGCTCGTGTACATGTACTGCCTGAAGAATCGAATGTGAGCAGCTGTCACTACGGTGCTTTCACTTTTCAAACTGTTCGATAGGTGAGTTTAAAAGATGCCGCAGTTACTTTACCTTGTGCATCGTCGTTTGTAGAACAAATAGTTGCTGTCAAAGCAGTGTATGATACCGACAGAAAAGTCAATATCCACATCAAATAGAATGTTCTCTAGGCCATCACAACATCAAACACTTCCAGATTCAGTCCACCAAGTAAGATGCCTCAAAGTGGGAGAAGAGAAGGAAGCGGGAAGAAGCAGCAGAGAACCTTATAGACACCTAGTCACATTTTGCAAAGCAGAGGAGAGCATAATCGTCTCGAGTATAATATCTAGAAGTGTTGAATAAATGTTAGAACAGTCATAAAACAAAGAGATGTATATAAAACAAAGAGATGTATCGTTTCTACAAAAGAAAACGAAAGAAAAAGAAAAGTTGACTGGGTTTGAACCTGTGTAAAATACAGGAGGCTGGTTTACTACTTCAAAACAAGAAATTCCTGTACCCACTTCCAAGCCTTATCTACCTGCTAGGATCTTCAGATGGTCAACACAACCCTTAAAGTATCATGTCTCCTAGCCTGGTGAGTTATGCTTACCGGCACCACCAGCATGGCTGCTGGGCGATAAGTTCCATAAGTTCACAAGAACATTTCTATGATATCCGTAAAGAACTTTAAGTGATCCCTAAGTGATTGTTGTCCTGATAACAATTACTCTTCCAAGCAGTTATTGGCACACCCGAATAACGCAAAAACCCTTAAGAGATTGATTTTGGAGGGACACAAGAAACAACTAAGGCAAACGAGTGATTTCACCTAGGAAATTCATTCAGGAGCCACAAAATCAAAAGCCTCGGTCAGCAGGTCAACCCAGAAACCACTACATGCTTGATGCACTTAGTTTTTCAGTTCAGGCCTAGGATTCACAAGGAACTAAACGAGGCAACTACCTTCTTATTTTAAATGAGTTGACATTGCAAAAGAATCCACCCATTATTACAGAAAATCATCTTTATTTTCCACCTTTCTTTGCTAATGTAGATCCATGAGTGGTTCTACCGACAAGACAGATATAGAAAAAGAGACTTGCAATAAACATAATGCCATTATATAAATAAGCTTTGACGAAGAAATGAGTTTTACACACCTATTAACATGTCTCTAGAATTACTAGTTTAGAAAACTCTGCATTGTCACGCCATTACTGAAGTGGTATACCAAGCACCGGCCTTGCTTGGACCTCCTTACAAGACTTTTCGATTGAGTTCCTCATTTTCATGATTAGTGCAGTGAATGAATAGTCACTTACTGATTCGTTCATTAATGTTGTACTGACTCTAACTCCACGAACCAGCCTCTTCTAGACATCGCTTGGAAAGAATTAGAATAACTAGCATATCCACAGCAATCATAAATCACCAGGGAAATCATTTCCTGAATCAAATGACAAAAAATGGCCTCAAAAAATCACCACCCACATGCAATATCTTCTCGCTCGACACAATGTCGATCTCATGAATTAGTCTCCACACCATCCGCCACATTCGCCGAGTCGGTTCTTGCGGTGCCGTCGAGGCCTTCAGCTTCCAAGAACCGGCTCAGGTGCTTGTCCTCCAAATGTTCCTTCACAACACCCCCGAAAAATCAAGCAGAAAAAAACTTCAATTTACAGGCAAACCACAATCAACATAACAATCTTTGCCCAGAAAAAACAAGAAAAGGAAATCGCATTTGACAAAAGCAAAGAATCACGAGGATTACGGAGAGGCAAGCCCTGTACTTCTGCCACTCGGCGACGCACTCCTCCTTCTGCCACTGACCCTTCACGAACTTCTCCGAGTACCACCTGAAGACCACCGAAAGAAGCCATTTTGAGGGGGGTTTTAGGGTTTTAGCCCGGGGTCTTGACCGATCGGAAAACGCAAAAAATTCATGGTTTTTTCTCAGTTGACTGCGCCAATTCGCGGCTTTACCTGTTGAAGCAATTGTGATAGGCGGCTCTCAGATCGGCGCAAGGCGACGTCGACGACGGAGGAGAAGAAGAAGATTTGGGCTTCTTCTCTCGGATGATCCCCATTCGTCTTCCCAAGAAATCCTCAACGCAGTTTTCCAATGAAGAAGAAAGCTTGCCCTGTCTTGTTCTCTCTCTAAAGTGAGAGAGAGAACTCAGGTGGGCTCATTGTGGGCCTGCCGTACTCGCTTGTGGCCCACTTCAAATATTTTCGATAGGAAGCCCAAAACCTTTGTAAGAAGTAATGTAACACTGTTGACCCAAATGAAGGGGAGGGTTTCGTAATCACATTCAGACGTTGACTTCCAAACAAATTGCAGAGGGTTTTGACCTTTCTTGGGGAGAAAGGGAAGCACTAGCCACTGATTTATGGTTGCTTGTTCCATTTTGATTTAGATAAAGAAATCACCATCTTTCACCGCTTTGGGCCTACATGTTAATATTTCTATTTCTCCTGATTTCTGTTATTTTATTGCTCGGAGCAAAAAATGAACGAAAATCTATTTGATAATGGCAATTTATTTTTCTATTCCCCGGAATAGAAAAGTGGCTGGGGAATAGATTTGGAACAAAAATAAGAAATAAAAAAAAGAAAGTAGCTTCTTGTTCTCAAAAACAATTTCTAAAAATAAGTTTTTCTTTTTTCTTTTTCAATTTTTCTTTTGTTCTTCTTCCTTATTGCGGCCATCGCCAGCCATCGGCCACCTGTTGGCCACCTCCTGCCGCCTACTGCCACCGTCAACAGCCGACCGCCAATGATTGCCAACAACGGTTGTTGCCACCCATAGCCCACCAGCCGACGACTGTCACCGTCCGTCGGCAGCCTACCGTCGCCAACCGCAGCACAACCGCCACCTGTAAAGTGTAGAGTTGTTGATAGCACGTAGAAGGTTCTCATCAATCACTTCACCGATGCGGAGCTTCTCTTCATCCATAAATACATGGACTCCAGCATCTACCGATCGGTCGAACCCAAGAACACATGGTGCTCCCCACCTAATGTCTGTGCACTTCGACTATTCGTTCCAATCTCCAGGTTTTCCATAGCTAGGAAGCTTACTACTTTTAGATGTCTCTACAGAAAGAAAACCGTTTAGCATGGCATGGCCTAGCTAAGAAATGAGCTGAGGCCTTCGATATGAACAGCGCAAGTGATTGCCAATACCTAAGGTACCTGACCGGCCCATCTTTAAAATCAAATTGGATTGTCCATTTCTGACTAACGTTTGGCATTACCAAGTAGACACCAGCGAAGGTGACCAATACTTTTTAACAAGTTTGTAGATTTCCAAAGACTCCTTGGGAGACCATTAAGGCCAAATAGAAGCTCTTCTTTGCTTTGTTTTCTCCTCCGAGACAAAGGCATTGGGCCCCTAAACTATTGTGAAATTTTCGATTGGGATGCTCTATTTTTCTTCTTATACAATTGAATTCCTAAATTGTCTACTTTTTGGTTCGACGAGATGGTCCTCCGATGAAAATTATAAACGAAGATGCAGATGAGAGCCTGTTAGATGCCGACATTGCACCTTATGAGGCACTTATAATAGAAATAATTGTTTTCAACATTTGAAGAGTAAATCAAAATCTGGAAAAAGACATGTCTAGAAACGAAAAAGAAAATCAAGAGGAGAATTGGGGATGTTGATGTTCGACTCGGAAGGAGTCGACTTTCGCAGCCATCTTAAAGCCAAGTGCTACAAGCAAAACGAACTTAACGAAGCCCGGATTTATTTCGGAATGAAAATAAAGAAGAGGCTTTCCAAAGCAGCAGCTGAAGGAGATGCGAACTTTTTCCTCGGTTTGCTCAGAGACGATAAACTGATTCTGGATAGACGTAAGGTGCAGTCTTTCCACAGGACTCCGTCACATAGAGCAGCAATGCCTGGGTAAACGTGAAATTCGTTGACAAGATTCTGGATTGAAAACCGAGCTTGTTAATGCTAGAAATTGTTGGGCGTTAATGCGGACATGTTGCTGCATTCATGACAAATATGTGAGCTCTAGTGAATACTTTGGACTTCGTTTTCTTCTCCAAGTCACCAATACTGCTATTTTCTCGAGAATTTTCAAATTTGTGTTTCCTTTTCAAATTTGCCGTTTAGGAAAAACAATGAAAAATATGCTAAGTTCAACTGGCTACGCTACCCCAGTTAAAAAGAAATTGTTTCTCTATATCATTTTGTTCTGTGTCAATGCAAGTCCTTTTTTACTCGATTTGTCGAGTAAACAAATTTTGTCAGTGTACTTACGTTTTCGGAGTAACAATTGTTGAATACAAGTAAGTACTCTATGCAGACTAATTGCGAGCTTGCTTACTATGCAATTTGTCAATGTATACTGATGTTGTTTGTAAGATTTATATTTATACATTAAGTTCTGGGTCATAAATCCTTTGTACTATGGAAAGTAATATGATGTACTGGTAATTGTCAGGGTTTCGTCATTACTATCTTGGAATGGCCTTAAAAAGTACGGGTTGTAATTGACGATATTCGTCCCGGATCAAAGAAATGACAATAAACGATTTATAGTTTTCCACTCGTTTGTGCAATGAGCGTGTAACTCACGTGCAGAGGATGCGTTTGGTCACAGCTTTATGATCTGTTGAGCCCAAACCCAAACACTAATCAAAACATTACAGATCAAATTACATGGGCCAGCGGGTTTGGGTTTAGTGGATTTAAATCGCGGGATGGATCAAGGACCACTTCTGTGGGCTGCACAATCTGAAATCGCGTTAAGCCCTCTTTTTAGCTATTCATGCATTTGTTCGTTATTTCGTTTTTGCTCGTTTTCGTATTACATGAAATTCCAATTAGGGGATATCATGACATGAGTGGCGATTTTCCAAATGGAGTTGGAGTTGAGACTTCCCAGGTAAAGATGACCCTCAAACTCAATTGTTGAGGTAACAAAGGAGATGACCCATCAGGATCCTCAAGCTTCTTGGATATCTATTTTGCCATCTGATCCCACATGCAAAACACTTGCTTTTCTGTGCACTCCACCCCTCACTTTCCTGATCATACTGGGAAATGTTGCTATGAAGTGCTTGGCTACCTTGGTGGCGTACACAAACTCCCACCCTTCAGATGTCAACTGCACCAATTTGCAAAGAGCAGTGGTAGAGCATCCCAAAAAAAGCATGGTCCGAAAGAAGCCAAACGCCTTGCAATGGCATGTATGTAATTTTGCCCAAAATTAGAGGCATTATTATCTCCTGAAGAGCACTAATCACTTTTTGGGTTTGGATCTACAATGCCTGGGCAAGAACATCTACTATTGCACTAGAGACAAAAGGAAAAAGCATCCAACGAAATAATATGAAAGAAAAATGTCTATTTGAAAGTAAGGAAACTTATTTAGATATATTCGCCAGGTAATATAAGTAGAGCCGTAACAAAAAGTACGAGCGATTTACGCATTGGTGTGCCCTCCACAGCTGTCTTTGCTCCTGGAGACGTGGGAAAGCGGAAGCAAAAAGGACCTATCATCTACAGAGTTAAAAAAGAGCAAAGCAGAAGGAACATAGACAACAGAAGAGAATCGAGAATACCACTAAGCAGCAGCAGTAGCAAAAGCACGATCTTGGCCATTTGGGATCACACTAATCAGTAACAGGAGGGAGAACCGAATATAAGGACTGCAGAGGATGAGCCCACCCCCAAAATCAAATAGTAAGGGCCGGATTTTTTGCATGTCCTCTGTTGTGCACTCTCCTTGCACGAACCTTTTCTCAACGGAGATTTCACTGAGTATAGAATTTTCCAAACAGACTGCTCTCCTCCATTTTCTTACTCTTTGGAATTTCCATAGATTCTCACTCAATAATCTTATTCATTTTCATCTTCTTCTCTCCTCATTCCCAAACAGAGCATTGGATTGTTTTAGTTTCATTTCCACACTTAAAAATAAAACCAATTACATTAACCAAGCGTGAGAGCTTAGGGTGTCTTTAGTCCAACTTTGGAGAATGTTTTTGAGAAAATTCAAAGGCCTTTCAAGTTAAAGGGTTTTTCGAATACAAGTAGTGTTTGTTAAAGTGAATTTTTAAATCACAATGGAAAACAATTTTGACATAAATGCCGTTTGGTAAAAGTTATATTTGATAAAGGATTTTTGCTAATTTTTTATAAATAAAAAAAAATTCTCAAACTATTTGACGGCAGAACTAGCTGATGGCGGCTCACCAATGACACGCCAACTAACTGCACGCAAGTGGCATGCCAGCCACTCATCGATAGCTTAACAAAGTTAAGGTTATCGTGAACATTTTTGGAATTGTGAAAGTTGAGCAAGAGCAAAATTAGAAGAAAAAAATTTCTATTTCAATTTGAAAAATGCAGCATTTCAAAATATCTCTGGACCAACCTTGAACTAAAGATGTAGAACAACTATGAATATCAACAATAAGCAATCCACAATATCAATCAAAGCATTTGCACATTTCAGGTTGTTTCATTTGGAGACTCCCCCACACATAGCTAGCTGAAAACGAAATGACTCAAAAAAAAAAAAAAAAAAAAAAAAAAAAAAAGTTAATCCGAAGCCTAAAATGGCCAGCGAACTTTTTAAGTTTATAGAGAATTGTCTGACCATATAAGCAAATCGCATCCACTTCCAGGTCTCTCCAAAACAATAAAACTTTATCCACATTCTGTAGAAGTAATCTAAACATATGTAACACATTGGGCTCTCTTGCATCTCTCAGTATCATCCTGTTACTCATGAGCGACCTCCCTTTGAGGAGTAGGTTTTTCATGTGGATTCCGATGGTGATCATGTGGACTGCTATCACATGCATAGCGCTCACCTATCTTCTCTCAATGGTAGTATGCACGTCTCTCTGGAAGAGGATCACATCTACAAGATAATAGTACTCGGAATCTGTGTGTGGATTGGCGTGATAGCTTGGCTTCTCGGAGGGCATAAGATATGCTTGATGTTGAAGACAATCAGGAAAATATTCACAGAGAGATCTTCTGCCTAAATGGTCATGCACCAAGGCAGCGTCCAATAAGGATGCTCCACCATATCAGTGCCTATAAGGTTGCTTCAGTGTTTAAGACAATAAGCAAACATGAGCATAGTCTGATTGCCTTATATGTGAAGCTACCGGCACTGGAATTCTACAAAAGCAGAAGAGTTGCAGGGTTTGTTTAATTTGTTAAACATGAGGGTATTGTTTCCATACATGTAAACAGTGAGAAATATGCTACGTTCTACTGGTTACGCTACCCCAGTTAAGAAAAACCTGTTCCTTTATATCATTTTGGCAAGGATTTTTGCTAATATTTTTTCTACTGGGTTATGCTACCCAGTGGCACATTGACTGCATGCCGGTAGCTAAGGAAAAATTAAGGTTTTCGTGGATATTTTCAGAATTGTGAAAGTTGAATGAGAGCAAAGTTAAAAAAAAATAAAAAATAAATAAACTATTTTAATTCAGGAAATGCAGTATTCAAAAGTACCTCCGAACTTACCTTGAGCTAAAGATGTAGAACTCCTAAGAATAGTAAAAATAAGGAATCCATAATATCAACCAAAGCATTAAAATCCAAAAGGAAACCCCTGCTATTGATCTGGTGCTTTAAGCTAATTTTGAATAAGATCTTGAATGGAGGTCCCTCTTGAGAGCAAGCTTCCAAAATCGAAGATTGATTGGACTCATTACTAGCAGATGCAATACAAATGAAGAGACCATCATTTATTTGAAATCCTAAAGAACGTCCAACGACAAGAACTTACAATTATCATCTGCACTGGTAATTGTCAGGGTTTCGTCATTACTGTCTTGGAAGGAGCTGTTAATCACTGTGCAATAACAACATTTTAGCTTTGCTTGGACAATATTGTCACTTAAACCTGGAACTGATGGGACGCTGTCTCCATTAAGAGAACTCATTCACCTTCAAAAGATCAGAGAGCACTTCCCACCGCGAGATTTTAAAAGGTTATGCGGATTCAAGTACGTAGATCCAGAATTGCTGGTTTTCAGGCTGATCACTTGGACAAAGAGATACATGCATGATTAACAATACGCTAATCAAAACTTCACATCAAATGCATAGTTGTCCTCTAGTCTCAAGGAAACTCACCACCAGAGATTGCCCCATTGATCGATGTGATTAAAAATACAAGACAAGATCTAATTTGTTTCGTGCGGTAGTGTCACGCGGACTACTTAAGTATCAGACGCTGAGATCATGGAACTCAAATAATTCATATTTCTGGAGAAAGAAGTTAAAAACCAGATGCAGGGTAACCCAAACTTGGCTGTTTAATTGTCTTGGAGGTCTGAAATTAAACCTGAGACTTCATGGAGTAGAACCTACACAATGAGATGCTCTAGATGCTGCTGATCGATGAGACCTGTTCTGGTTGACTTTGTGTGTGCATGATGTCTGCCTACCATAAGCAAAAGCTTATCGTCAATTTAAGATTCATTTGATTGAACCTATATACCAACAAAAGATTTTGAAAGATTAAAATTGTGATCACATATATAGCACTGAATTGATAATTCCTTCGCATTTGCACAGGCCTAGCTAGATCAATGTGATAGCAGCGGCCACTGTATGATTCTTGAGTTTTTCAGCATATAGAAAGTCTCTTCTACCATGGAGAACATTATTGAATGTGGCCTAAAGTAAGTACAAAGACATACAAAATCGATGCAGGCAAGTTTTCTATGGTCCTATATTGGATATTTCAGTCGCTAGGGCCTAAACTTGCAACTGTGGATCTTGATATAGAGTTGGATTTTGTGAATCAAATGATCGTGTTCTCGAAAAAGAGTATGACATGCTACTCGCAGCAAGCAGGTAGCTATATTGTTAAAGATGAACCTTAGTTTTCAAAAAGAAGCTAAAAACAATGTATTGGAGAAAACTCATTTATTGTTTTGAGGTTGACAAAACGTTTCCATCAGTCCAATCTGAAAACTTCCAAACTCAAGTATTTATGAAGAACTCTAGACTCTACCGTTAAAGTCTGAAAATCGCAAGACTCAAGATTCAAAATCTGCCCTTATTGACAGTTTGAAGACTTATCCAGATGACGAATTATCTTCAAGGATTCGATTCGTATGATTTTTTTGGAAGACCTTATGGTTGGATATAGCATCTAGATGATTGATTATTCTTATTGGAATATACTCCGATTTGAAGATCTTTTGGAATGCGAGTAAACTTGGAAGGTTCTACTTATGGAAACCAAGATCCTGATTGTATAGGCGAACAAGATTTATGGGCTTTCATCACCAATCATTCAATGACTCGAAATCACCTTAATTGATTATGTCCAACGGGTAGATTGGAATAATTCATTTGGAAAGTGCCAACGGTCGTGAAGGCATGAAGGAGTATTTAAGACAAACTCTCTAGTTGTTCGATGTAGTACGTAAAAGAAAATTTTCAAAATCTAAATCTCTGTAATTCATTACTCTTTCATTCATCAAGTTCAAAAATTGTATGCAAAAAAGAAAAACACATAATAAGACTGTGTGAGAGATCAGTAGAAACTCTCCACTGAGATAGTCGAAGATCACAAATTGTATAATCCCTTTTGATTCATAGTAAAATCAAGGTAGTAGGCTGTCAGTACGGAAGAGTAGATGTAGACTTGATCTAAGCTAAACCATCAAATGTTGTGTTCCAATTCTCTTTCCTTAACTCCTTATTTCATTTGTCGCTTTATATAATTGTTTTAAAGTTGATTACATCCTTAGTCAATTATTTTCAAGAGGCAATTTACATCCACTAAGTCTTGCGAATAAAATTTTATTTACACATATTCACCCCGCTCTAGATGTCATTACTAGCCCTTTCACAATGAACTAGACAAACTTAGTGAGGTTGCTTCAGTAAGGTGAATATTGTTCTTCATTTACATGCACAATTCACATTGTTTCACTTGCAGATATCTTAAGTATCATAACTCTCTCGGAATATCCCTCATTTTCCCTTTTTCTTGCCTTTGGTGACCCGTCCGTGAGTGAGAGAGAGAGAGAGAGAGAGAGATTCATTTTCATGGACAGTAGCGATCTGATGAATCTGATCAGCATGAGGACCAAACAAGAAGGTTGCTTCAAGCGATGTTTTCCTCATTATCCTTAGATGAAAGCAAGTGTTCCTCTTTTCCTTTCTTTTCTTCTTTTTGGTGCTTCAATGTAGCGATCTACAATTAGAATTTGGGTCTCATTGATCTACAAATAGAAAAAAAAAAAAAAGGAGAGAGACTGGTTTTGCACGATGGGATTATACCATGACTGAAAAATTCACAAGCAGGTGGGAGCCACATTTTACTTTTTTGACGATATGATTTCTTTAATAGATTTTGACCAGAGTTGGTCATCTTGTACTCTGGTCCAAGATGGGCGGCCGGACTTGGCTTGCCATCTATAAAAGAATAATGAACAAAAAAGAAAAAAAAAGCAATCTGGATTGCTGCCAGCCAATCAGCAAGTCCTGCTCCCAACGAGATTTCATTTGACAACTTCACCTTCCTATAGAACCTTCCAAACCAGTAATTCTTGTTTTCCTCGAATTCTTAGACCAGATGATGAAGATCCACCATTCTCCCTCTGCAATGATATTCTTGAGGCGGGCCCTCCACCAAAGGTGAGGAACGTGCAGTCAACGCCATTTTTTCCAGACCTGGGTCCTGTCTGAATTTTCCTCAGCAGCTTCCTTTTACTTTCTTCTTCTCCTTCGTCTTCTTCTTCTTCAGGATGAAACGCCATCCATCCCCTCTCCCTCCCCCTCTTCCCCCTCCGCCGATATGATGCAGCTCGCGAGCCTCCCCCGCGCCGAGAAGCACGCGTCGAGCGCCATGAACAAGCTCCACGAAGCCGCCATGAAAGGCGACCTCGCGGCCCTCCAAGACCTGCTGTTGCAAGACCCCCAGATCCTCCACAGGCCCACTTCTTCGTCCCCCGACGGCATGCCCCTGCACGTCTCCTGCCTCTCGGGCCACGCGTCCTTCACCAAACACCTCCTCACCCGCAACCCGGAGCTCGCCAAGGAGGTCGACTCCCGCGGCTCGCTGCCCTTCCACGTCGCGTGCGCGAAGGGCGACGTGGAGATCGTCAGGGCCCTCCTGGCCGTCGACCCGGAGGGATCCCTCCGGTGGGACCGCGAGGGGAGGACGCCTCTGCACTTGGCCGCCGTCAAAGGGAGGGCCGAGGTCATGGCCGAGTTGATCCGGGCCAAGCCCGAGTCGGCCCGGGTAGTGACGAGTCAGGGGAGAGCGCGTTTCACCTCTGCGTGAAGAGCAACAGGGTGCAGGCGTTAAAGGTGGTGGTGGACTGCGTTGGGAGGAACGATGAGTTCGTGGGTTGTAGGGATAAGGATGGGAATACGATCTTGCATCTTGCTGTGGCCAGGAAGCAATTGGAGGTGAGAAAGCTGGTTTTCTCTTCTTGTTGGTTTTGTGTGTGTGATTCTTAGCGTTCTTGATTTGATTTGATGTGCTCGAAATTGAATTGGAAGTGGAGCTGATGATGCTAGGAAGTGGGAATTGCTTGTTTTAGCATAGGAAGTTCAGAATTTGCTTGCAGGTTCATGTGTGCCCCCTTTTGGTCAAACGTAGCTGAGTTGAGTTGACTGAAAAGGCAATGAGAGAGAGAGTGAATCTGGAGATGATCTGCTAACAGGACACCATTTGAAATGCGATGTTCTGAGGGGGAAGCAGCGCAATTAGGATCTAATTTTATGTGAATTGATACATTCTTAATATAATTTTCATTGATCTGCTTGATAATATCATGAGAAGTTGATTAGCAATTCGAATGGGAACATGAGTATAAGGCATGAAATGAATAAAACTCCTAATTTGGGATTATTGTCAGATAGATCACTTCGGGCAGGGTAATCTGTTCTTCTTTTTTGAGAAAGAAAGTTGAGGATTTGGTTGCTTTTTTAGGTGGTCCTTTAGTTTACATGGTACTGAGCACTGGAGAAATAAGATTAGAGGAGACTTTGCTATGTCTTGATGCACTTGATCAGATATGATTCTATCAATTTAATCTACTACCCGAAATGGCAACATTGAACTGATAAGTCTCATGGACAACTGCTAATGCTGAACTCAACTTAGCAAGCAACAGCGAATACTTAAGTGCAGGTAACACGTGCACATAACTTCCCTATGTTATCAAGTGAAGCTTTTTAAGGTGTATACAAAAAATGAAGCTCTCTATGGATAGTGGGGTTGTGCAATGTGATTATCCAAGTTGTGTTGTTTCTGCAGTAATATGAACTGGAACATGAAAACTATGGGTTGGTCCATATTTGGGATTAGCGTTATGGGGACATTATCCTTTGCATAAATTTGAAGATTCTGCTTACAGTATCTTTTGTCCAAAGCATTCAATTGATTGATTTGGCACTATGACAGAGAGACTCGTGATTTTGATTAACATATGTTGCTGTTTGCCTTTTTCTAAAAAAGAATGGCTGAAAATTTTGCAGATCATTAAGTATTTGCTTTCCAGCACCAACATTGCAGTAGACGCCCAAAATGTGAAGGGATTTACAGCACTAGATGTCTTATCACAAGGTCCAAGAGACTTGAGAGACATGGAGATCAAGCAGCTCCTACAGAGAGCCGGAGCTTCGATAATGTATCAAACATCTTTGGGTCGCGACACAATCCAGGCCATTCCAATAGCACAGCCTTACATCAAACAGAACAGTGATATTAAACCACCGGTTAAGGCTCACAAACAGAAAGATTGGCTGGGCAGAAAAAGAAGTGCCCTGATCGTGGTGGCTTCACTCATTGCGACGGTGGCATTCCAAGCCACGCTATCACCACCTGGAGGCTTCTGGCAGGATGACTTTACAGCAGACCCTGCGAAGAATGGCACGGAGAAATCACACCATGTGGGAATGGCCGTGATGGCCACCGCTCTCCCGCAGGCATATGGGCAATTCATGATCTTCAACACACTCGCATTTCTTTCTTCACTGAGCATAATTCTGCTCGTGGTCAGTGGACTCCCTATTAAAAGAAGGAGGTGGATGTGGACCCAGATGGTGACAATGTGGATCGCTATCACTGCACTTACTATTACCTACTTCATCGCTTGGATACATATGACACCGGAAGATAACAGAGGGGTTCTGAACACCGTGACTAGAGTTTCTGTGTTTCTGTGGTTATGCCTAATGGGGATCGTCTTCTTAGGAAATGTCGTTCGAATGGTTCGTTGGTTTTCAAGGAAGTATGGGCGCTCGAAAGGAAAGGAGCGAGAAGCTTCACCTGTTGTAGAAGAGAATGAGCACCACGAACTCTAATTTCTTGATGAAGGTGGGCTACTTAGAATTGATGTATAAAAGTCCTGTCTCTGTCGTCATTACATACGATACTCTTGCCAACTCTGTATCAAGTGAGTTTTTGCACGAGTCTATTCTGAGACTCCGTAGCTCGCTTCCATTACTCTTTTTGAAATTCTGAGTTGTATGGCTAAACTGAATCGGTTTGCTAGCCGTGGAAAGTACAGAAGAAACGTCGTGACGTGGAAAAATTCGATGTGAGGGACAAATCCTCATTCTACATTGAAATAACTATGAAAGAGAGATTTCTGAGATATTCAGAAACTTGTCTTTTTACATTAAGTTGACTACAGGGGACTGCCAAAAACAGAGCGTGTAGGTGCATTAGAACTTTCAAATTGGAGAGGGCCTATTTAGAAATAACAGAGAACACAGTCTGAACCAAAGTGAGCAGGAGAAGAACGATGGCTGCGACAACTGATATGATGGACCATGGACTGTTGAAGTAGTCTCGCTTCAGCGTTGCCTTCCACCTGTGCCAAGGGATTCTGTAGTACTCGTTCAGCTCGGCACAGAGACCAGAGAAGTAGAAATCCTTTGGAAGGAACCTCGCTCCTTTCACGAGGCTCTTGATGAGCCCAAAAACTTCTTTGCTGTCCCATGTACTGATGCCAATAATTCCTTCCTCCACCAGCATCTCCACATCCGCCGGAGAGTGAACAAGGAGACCGATGAAGATGATGTAGTCGTTGATGTAGTTCTCATGGTAGTTACATTTCTCAAAGCCGATGAGATTTCTGAATAGTACATCTGCTCCGAAGTATATGTTCAGTTTCGGGATTTCAAGCGTTCCATTGGAGAATCGTATGTCGAATAAACTCTTCCCCAAACCAACGTGGAACTTGACCCCAGCTTGGCTTAGCTCCATCACGCTAGGAGTGGCTAGACTCTTGAGATCTTTCTTAGGCCACGACGGCATCACCGACGGCAAGTTATAGTTTCTGAGCGCGTCCACAAAGTGCCTTGATTTCATGGAGGAGACCTTGGCCTTGGCAAAGTCATCTGCTATCTCTGTTATGCCTCCTAACTGCAACTTGAAGAATTCATGTGTGAGAACACCAAGAGAGAGCCTTTCATCATCAGACTCTCTGGTTGATTGATGCAGTGCCAAAAGGTCCTCAAGGATGGCGAAAGGGATCTGATTTTCAATCTTCAACATGTCGAATTTGATGTCGTGAATCAGCCACGGCTTTTTGAATATCCGGTCATTCTCGCCTACTAAGCTGCCATCTCTGTTCTTCAATAAGATCTCGATGACGAAAATGGCGTCCTGTAGAATGCACATTGCAAGATCGTCGCTTTTTAGCTCGATTGTCTCTGCATAGCACTTGCGAATGGCTTCTTCCCTTCCCTTGACAAACTCGAACAGGTATTGCACGCTCAGCTTGCTCTCTCTCAGGAAGTCATCGTAGTAACTTCGCTTGTGCCCCGATGCTTGCAGATCCTTGATGTGATGGTGAAATGGCCCCAGCGAAACGAATCGAGGGCCGAATGCCTTTTCATACCCATCGCATATCGACTTCGGGACTCTGTAGATGCTACAATCCGACACCGCATCGATATCGATATACACCAACTCATCCCTCGTGGGATTCTCCGGCAGAACCAGCGGATTCTTGAAGTCGAACAAACCCTCCTTCCTTAGTCCTTCCATAGGCTTTCTGCTTCACCAACACAATCAGCGCATATTTCAGATCAAAAGAGTAGAAATGTCTAGCTTTTGCTTCTTCTTTTGCTTCTTTTGACCGAAGGAAATAAGCAAAGCCCAATGAGAACTCATCAAAACCCCCAGTTTCACATGCCAAGCTTATTCATGGGCAAAGGTAACATGTGCTTTGCGTCCCGTCTCCTATGGAAAAACCTGCGGCAGAACCAGAGTTCAGACTTCCTAGGCTTACGTGGTTCGGTTGATATGACCCGCATCTACGGCAACATCACTAAGAAATCGACTAGATGTCGCGCCAAATTCTCTCTCAACCAATGCAAATTTTCTCCGAGAAGACTCTGCAGATAGACAGAGCAAAGAACAAAAGTTGGGAGAGAAGAAACGTACCCGTCTTCAGTTCAGGGTCGAATTAGAAGTGTGCTGTGCATTCTATTATTCTCATCTCATGACTGGAGATTTAGGAAATGATACGTTGCTTGCCGGAGAGAGATTACTGTGATGGATTGAGGGTGAAGAGAAGTATGCTTCAGGCTGCTCTCAAGAATCTGAGACAGAGAAAAGTCAACAGAGGAACAATCGTGTCCATTCCTTGGATATTTTTCTGCTGTGATTGATTTGGTTGATCTCAATATGCAGCCACTAGAATGTGTACAATATCTTACATATATCCATGTTTTAATTTTTAGCTCTACATTAGAAATTCTAAAATTGAGGATAAAAATTAACCAAATCTTAAAAATATCCGAAAAATGCAATCAATGAGTGACTGAAAAATCCAGAATAAATTTTTTAGCTGATATGTTCTTCTCTAAGAAAAAAAAATTATCTTTCCTATTTTAACTCTCAATTTATTATTGGACTTTTGTCCTGCTTTTTTATAAAGCATGAAAATCGAACTTCATACTTAAAACTAAACACCTCTACCCCTAGTCTCCTCTAAGAAGATAAAAAATCAAACCCCCGACTTTACCTTACCACGTGGGGATGGTAGCCAATGGAATAATCCCCAAGTGATTACAAACTTTAAACTTAAGTAGGACACTTTCAATAGAACTTTGTGCCAAGTAGGCAATGATATTGCTTTATTTGATTTTTCAAATTTTGATATCTAAATCAATTAAGAGAACGTCTAGATACTTGCCTTTTTTTATGGCACGAAAATGATTTTCTTGACAAAGCTGAATATAGTGTGCGTGACCAAAAAAATAATTACTAAATTATCAATTATTTAAATGTCTTGTTAAATTTTCCACCACTTAAATCAAACGGAGCTAACGAAAATGCTGTCAATACACTTTTTGGACCAGATTTAAGGCCTTATTTCATTATTTGAAAGTTTTGGAATTTTTTTTTGGACTTGATGAGTTTTCGAATTTCTAATTGATGTAATCTTTTATAAACCAACAAAATAGTAGAAGTTACCTACTAGGAGTGAGCATATCAGACTCTCGGGATCGGCAACCGCCCGAGACGGGATTAGATCGGCCGTTTTGGTTCAATTCTTGGGGGCATCAATCCAATTCTTGGTTCCATAAAAATAAAACTGGTGATTTTTGGTCCAATTCCCAGTTTCAAGGGGAATCGGACCAACTCTTTTTTAAAGATATATATATTTTTTAATTTCTTTAAAATGGCAATAAATCTTAAAATTGTAATAACTCTAGTATTTTTGTTTATTTTTTTTATTTTTTTGGCTAATTGATTGGTTGCTAGTCCTAGGATTGTTGTTCCTGTCCTCATTCCCAAAAAATGAGAATCGCTCCTCTCGATTCAATTCTTGGTTCTTAAATAAAACTAGACCAGATTGGACTAGAAACCTATCACTCCTAAAGCAAAAAGTTATCTACTTGAAATGGAAGGAATCTCAACCATTGGCCAATTAATATTACACATCAAAATTGAGATGACTCGAAATGGAATTCAATAATTTTCAATTACATCTAATCCCAGTAGTGACCCACGAGTTACTCGCGTTCTTGATGAATATTTTCTTTTATATCCGTACGTATAAAAGTAAGGGTAAGAACGGTCTACGATAATTTCGGAAAGATAACGGATACATCATCATAATACTGATAATTAAGTTCGATTTAAATAGTGAACAAACGAAAATCATGGAATTGAAGAAATTAGACGCTAAGCCAGAAGCCGTCCCCAACGGCCGAATAACCGAATGTTCTACAGAATTTTCTAGTACTCTCTAGGCTTCTAGAAGGAATCCCAGTTACTGACCTCGAACCGTCTCGAACCTCCCGCGCCATCCCCTCTGATCTTCTCGAACATTCCCAAACCGTCAACCTATAAATACTCCCCCCCTCCCCACCTCCATCCTCATCAATCCAAACTCCGATCAGAAGCACTTCCAACTCCCAATCGATCTCTCGAAACCCTAATCAATCTCCTTCCTTCAGTTTCACCGATCGACGATGGATTTCCGGCTGACCGGCCTCGAGTCCCCGCTCTTCGCCACGCTGCACCACCTGATGGACGTCCCCGAGGAGGCCGAGAAGTCCGCCAACGCCCCCACCCGCACCTACGTCCGCGACGCCCGCGCCATGGCCGCCACCCCGGCCGACGTCAAGGAGCTCCCGGGGTCCTACGCCTTCGTCGTCGACATGCCGGGCCTCGGCTCCGGGGACATCAAGGTCCAGGTCGAGGACGACAACGTGCTGGTCATCAGCGGCGAGAGGCGGCGCGAGGAGGAGAAGGAGGGCGCCAAGTACCTGCGGATGGAGCGCCGGGTCGGCAAGTTCATGCGGAAGTTCGTGCTCCCGGAGAACGCCAACACGGAGGCGATCTCGGCGGTGTGCCGCGACGGGGTGCTGACCGTCACCGTGGAGAAGCTGCCCCCGCCGGAGCCGAAGAAGCCGAAGACGATCGAGGTCAAGATCGCCTGAAGTGGGCTCGTGGAGATGAGTTACAGGGGCTCCGATGAGCGAGGTTTATGGGGAATGAAGAATAACGAGGGGCGTGCTTAGCTTTTAAGAAGGGTGTTCTTGTGTTTTGGGCGTGGAATTTGCAGGTTCTTGCGCAGGTGCTATGTTTTTTTCTTTTCTTTTTCTTTTTTTGGGTCGAAGCGCAGGTGCTATGTTTAGTAGGTTATGTGTTTGATGTTTGGCTCGTGCTTATGATGAATGAATATCGGTGGATGTTTCTTATTCTGGACTTGTTCGTATCTTCTTTTGCCTGATCTTATTCCTCATGGATCGTAAATCTTGACATGAACAAAACCAAGTTAAAATGGCACGTTGTGATCCTTCTCGCTTGAAAATGCGTCGTTGTCGATGTGGCAATTTCATTTCTTTACGACTTCGTCGGATTTTGCTGTGATTGTATTGCCTTGAGTCAAATTCTCATTGCTCGGTACAGAGTTTTGTTATCCGAAATTTTAAATTAAAACCACCCCATGTTTTTCGGGTTCATCCCATCTGAAATGAAAAGCGATGCTCACTGGAGAGGCTATGGTATCCACTCGATTCAGCATGTTCAGCGATGCCTAAATGCGTATCAAATGGAAATCCTAAAAGCTCCACGTAATTTCCAGCCGTGATGTGCCTCTCTTCTGATGAGTTCCCGTGCCCTGTTCCAGGGAAGGAATAGGAGAAAAAACCGGTTGAATGATTTGACAATCCATCCTATCGGAGCAAAATAGAAACCCGAAACGCTAGAAGATGGATGCAGTTGGAGAAATTATATGACCCGAAGCAGTGGAGAGAACTAAATATGCATAGATAACATGTTCTTAAATAGTCCCCATCGAAGAACAAACATATCATCAGAGGAGCAGGGGATATAATCCGTGACCCGTATGATTGTATGCTTATGGTCATGGACAGTTGTTTGCTCGTGTACATGTACTGCCTGAAGAATCGAATGTGAGCAGCTGTCACTACGGTGCTTTCACTTTTCAAACTGTTCGATAGGTGAGTTTAAAAGATGCCGCAGTTACTTTACCTTGTGCATCGTCGTTTGTAGAACAAATAGTTGCTGTCAAAGCAGTGTATGATACCGACAGAAAAGTCAATATCCACATCAAATAGAATGTTCTCTAGGCCATCACAACATCAAACACTTCCAGATTCAGTCCACCAAGTAAGATGCCTCAAAGTGGGAGAAGAGAAGGAAGCGGGAAGAAGCAGCAGAGAACCTTATAAGGAAGCGGGAAGAAGCAGCAGAGAACCTTATAGACACCTAGTCACATTTTGCAAAGCAGAGGAGAGCATAATCGTCTCGAGTATAATATCTAGAAGTGTTGAATAAATGTTAGAACAGTCATAAAACAAAGAGATGTATATAAAACAAAGAGATGTATCGTTTCTACAAAAGAAAACGAAAGAAAAAGAAAAGTTGACTGGGTTTGAACCTGTGTAAAATACAGGGGGCTGGTTTACTATTTCAAAACTAGAAATTCCTGTACCCACTTCCAAGCCTTATCTACCTACTAAGATCTTCAGATGGTCAACACAACCCTTAAAGTATCATGTCTCCTAGCCTGGTGAGTTATGCTTACCGGCACCACCAGCATGGCTGCTGGGCGATAAGTTCCATAAGTTCACAAGAACATTTCTATGATATCCGTAAAGAACTTTAAGTGATCCCTAAGTGATTGTTGTCCTGATAACAATTACTCTTCCAAGCAGTTATTGGCACACCCGAATAACGCAAAAACCCTTAAGAGATTGATTTTGGAGGGACACAAGAAACAACTAAGGCAAACGAGTGATTTCACCTAGGAAATTCATTCAGGAGCCACAAAATCAAAAGCCTCGGTCAGCAGGTCAACCCAGAAACCACTACATGCTTGATGCACTTAGTTTTTCAGTTCAGGCCTAGGATTCACAAGGAACTAAACGAGGCAACTACCTTCTTATTTTAAATGAGTTGACATTGCAAAAGAATCCACCCATTATTACAGAAAATCATCTTTATTTTCCACCTTTCTTTGCTAATGTAGATCCATGAGGGGTTCTACCGACAAGACAGATATAGAAAAAGAGACTTGCAATAAACATAATGCCATTATATAAATAAGCTTTGACGAAGAAATGAGTTTTACACACCTATTAACATGTCTCTAGAATTACTAGTTTAGAAAACTCTGCATTGTCACGCCATTACTGAAGTGGTATACCAAGCACCGGCCTTGCTTGGACCTCCTTACAAGACTTTTCGATTGAGTTCCTCATTTTCATGATTAGTGCAGTGAATGAATAGTCACTTACTGATTCGTTCATTAATGTTGTACTGACTCTAACTCCACGAACCAGCCTCTTCTAGACATCGCTTGGGAAGAATTAGAATAACTAGCATATCCACAGCAATCATAAATCACCAGGGAAATCATTTCCTGAATCAAATGACAAAAAATGGCCTCAAAAAATCACCACCCACATGCAATATCTTCTCGCTCGACACAATGTCGATCTCATGAATTAGTCTCCACACCATCCACCACATTCGCCGAGTCGGCTCTTGCGGTGCCGTCGAGGCCTTCAGCTTCCAAGAAACGGCTCAGGTGCTTGTCCTCCAAATGTTCCTTCACAACACCCCCGAAAAATCAAGCAGAAAAAAACTTCAATTTACAGGCAAACTACAATCAACATAACAATCTTTGCCCAGAAAAAACAAGAAAAGGAAATCGCATTTGACAAAAGCAAAGAATCACGAGGATTACGGAGAGGCAAGCCCTGTACTTCTGCCACTCGGCGACGCACTCCTCCTTCTGCCACTGACCCTTCACGAACTTCTCCGAGTACCACCTGAAGACCACCGAAAGAAGCCATTTTGAGGGGGGTTTTAGGGTTTTAGCCCGGGGTCTTGACCGAGCGGAAAACGCAAAAAATTCATGGTTTTTCTCAGTTGACTGCGCCAATTCGCGGCTTTACCTGTTGAAGCAATTGTGATAGGCGGCTCTCAGATCGGCGCAAGGCGACGTCGACGACGGAGGAGAAGAAGAAGATTTGGGCTTCTTCTCTCGGATGATCCCCATTCGTCTTCCCAAGAAATCCTCAACGCAGTTTTCCAATGAAGAAGGAAGCTCGCCCTGTCTTGTTCTCTCTCTAAAGTGAGAGAGAGAACTCAGGTGGGCCCATTGTGGGCCTGCCTACTCGCTTGTGGCCCACTTCAAATATTTTCGATGGGAAGCCCAAAACCTTTGTAACAAGTAATGTAATACTGTTAACCCAAATGAAGGGGAGGGTTTCGTAACCACAGTCAGACGTTGACTTCCAAACAAATTGTAGAGGGTTTTGACCTTTCTTGGGGAGAAAGGGAAACACTAGGCACTGATATATGGTTGCTTGTTCCATTTTGATTTAGATAAAGAAATCACCATCTTCGATGTTCGACCGCTTTAGGTCTGCATGGTAACATTTTTATTTCTTCCGATTTCTATTTTTTTTTTTCTCGGAACAAAAAAAAGGGAAATCAGTTTGATAAGAGCAACTTATTTTTCTATTCCCCGGAATAAAAAAGTGGCTGGGGAATAAATTTGAAACAAAAACAAAAAACAAAAAAAAAAAAAATAGCTTCTTATTTCCACGACAATTTCTAAAAATAAGTTTTTATTTTTTTCTTTTTCTATTTTTATTTTGTCCTTCTTTCTTCTTTCTTGTTGCGGCCACCGCCAGCCATCGGCCACCTGTTGGCCACCTCTTGCCGCCTGCGACCACCGTTGGCAGCCGATCGCCGATGACTACCGGCAATGGTTGCTGCCACCCGTAGCCCGCCCGATCGACGAGCGCCATCGTCCACCGGTAGCCCGCCGTCGCCGATTTGTCGCCGCACGACCCGCCTTTCGCCGCCGCATGATCGCCAACCTTAGTTGCCAACCACCACCATAGGACTGCCGCCCACAGCTCATCGACCACTGCCCCCTCCCGTAGCTAGTGGGTTGTGGGCAGTAATCTTGCAGCTGCGGTCGGTGATGGCGATTGGTGGTCGTGCAGCGATCGTGCGATGGTCATGCGACGGGAGTATGGTGGTAACCCATATCTTATGGAAGGATGCAAAGGTAACCCATTCTATGCTATCATGTTCCGTATTTTTTATTTTGATATATATTAGGGAATGTGCTTTCACATTCCGTATTTAAGGGCATTATACAGTGAAGCGATTTGTTCATTTCTAGATTTTTCTGAGAAAAATGCATACATGCTTTTCTACCTTCTTTTTGTTAGTTTTTCTGCCTAAGATTACACAAAGTGAATGCACTTTCGAACAAAATCGATCAAATTATATTGATAATAATTAACTGGAATTACAGGGGAGTAGGACAGTCATTTAGTTACAAGCACAATATATTAGCCATGGAATTAACAATTTACGTGGATATGTGACCTAGTTTTGGTAATTTTACTCAAAGAGATTGGTTCCGCTGTTAATATATTTGCTTCTGGTTTTACAACCATTTGGAGATGCACCTCAACCGCGAAGTGACTGTGTTGAAACTGTTGGGTGCAGATTATGCACAACCCAAGATCTCCATAACCAGAACAAGTAGAAGCAATTGTAAATAGAAGGATTGACGCACCTGATTTAGGATCCATTATTTTTTAGCGGAAGCGGAAACATAATGTTCCTTGCGCAAATCCTTCTCCTCTATTACCCTCCGAATCACTGGCTCAATGACGCGGCCTCTCACGATTGACGTTAAAGCAACGTCCCTTAGGTGAGAATATGTGAAATTAGGGCTAGAGGAGAGACTTGAGCACTATTTATAGAGTTTCCAACCAGTCCCCCTCATTACGGGCCAGGCTCAACTCGGCCCATACTAGCCAGTCCCATATTAGACTAATTAAGAAACCTTCTATCTCACCTAAGACCAAACCCCGTAAAACAGTAAACGTTAAACGGTAAATAACAAAGTCAATTAATTTAGCCCACATATTAGGAAAATTCTAACATTCTCCCACTTGGACTATATTAATTGAAATTGTATTGTATGTGCGCACATTGGTCCAGAGATAATTCTTAATAGTCAATCCTATCTCATAAAGCCTCCAACACCAAATCATGGCGGTAACTGCATGTATACACACAGAGCCTTCCATGGTCACAAGTGTTTTCAACTTTATTTAATATGGATCAAATATGGTAGTGTGGCAAATGGCTAACATCTCTCATAGAGAGATCCATTTGTCAGTCACCATTCTCTTACTTAGGCGACACAAAAGTTTGTGCCACAAGAGAATGAAATCACGGTTCTAATGAACCCACATATGATTCTCTTACTTAGGCAACACAAAAGTTTGTGTCATAAGAGAATGAAATTATGGTTTTAATGAATCTTTGTCAATCATCATTCTCTTACTTAGGCGACACAAAAGCTTGTGTCACAAGAGAATGAAGTTATGGTCCTAATGAACCCACATATGTCTTGTCCTTATGGTTAACCTTTTACAAGAACATATGCACAAGGCTAATAATGAATTGCCCCTAGCCTTCACTCAAGGTAATATCTTGAGAATTTTATGAATATGTATTCAACATAACAACACATTCAAAATATTTTATTGAATGCAAAAGTTGATACATATCAAACCGTTACTAAATGTAACAAACCACAGATGTGAACTTTATCAGAGTAAAGCCAAAGTAGCTCCCACTAAACAACAGTATCCGAAGATATTCCTAGGCCCATGCTAGTGACATGTCACTCAAATACACATGGGCATAGGCCTTTAGTTAATGGATCTGCAACTCATCTGTGAAAATATGTTAACGTCACCTTTCTGTACCCGTTTCTTTATGATCAAAAAATATTTGACCGCCATATATTTAGACCCCTTGAGACATTTGTTAAAAAACAAATTTATTATCTCAATACAACTGTATGGGTCTATCCAAAAAAAATCAAAACGGTCAACTCCATCATAAGGTTCTGAAGTATAATAACTCAATTAACAGCCTAAAATAAAGTTACAAACTCTACTTATATAGTAGACATAGAACTTTATTCACTGCACTGCACTGCACTACTTGCTAACATAAATATGTATCATGTACATAGAATATGAGAAAAATAAATTTTCTCCCACTGACCTTGCAGTGTATTGAATAATTTTTGTTCACAATTGAACAAAATAACAACACTATGAAACTTTATTAATATTGTTTGGAAACTTGCATAAAACCATTAATAAGCCTTTTCAGTCTATCCAGTTGCCACATTCACTCTGAAAGAATATATTAAAGAAATAATTATTTCTTCACCATTAACAATCCACCCCTCTTTCAGAGTGAAAATCATTTTAGTTTTGTACGCCAATTTGCAACTAAAGAATTTGTGATCTTTAGACAAGTCAGTAAGTTTCCAAACATGTTTCATAGATTATATATTGCCTTTCGACCAAATCTTTTGTCAGGATTTACAGGTATAGTAATTAAATTACCACCCCAGAATCTACCAAGTATTCGACAAATGACCCTTTAAGCTATTTCGCATTGTCATACTTGCCAAAATACTCACGGCCACTATTAAGCCTGACAACCTTTTAACCATATACTAGATGTATATGTAATTAGGACTTAAATGCAATTATTGCAAATGTGTCCTAATTTCGGTATTAGACAATATATCATTACAAGCCACTAAGGCTTTCATCATCTCTTAGCAGTGCAGTTAATAGGTAAGGCACTTTTCAAGTGTTCCAGAATGGAACGCTTAATGGACAGTAAGCACATTCTATTGCTATTTTCTCAAGCAATAAATCATATGTCCACAACTTAGAAAACCTCAATAATAGTGGAGTTATTAATTATAGAAAGGTGACTGAAAAACAAGCAATGTATATAATTAGCATCATGTGAGCACCGTGTAACTTGAAATACAAGTACACATCCAGAAAGTTACACGCATAATCATATAATCACCTTTGGGCAGAATACATGACATGCAGTTGTACACTCCCCACATGATAGCGGTCATGAGAATAAATTCCAATCTTCGTAAATTCATCACCTTTGGGCAGATGAACCACTAGGACCACACCGCACCATCATGTATCCCTCCATGAACTAATACACAATCACCTCCTTTGGGAGTATGACCACGCATTAAACCAGGAGACATCCCAACCAACATACGAGACCGAAATTTCTCAAACCCAATCAAGCATGCCACTTTGGCGGTCACTACTCAATTGAATCATTGAAACTCTCTCATACCAGGGATATATTTATACCTCACATAAATCATATACATGTGATTCGAACTTTAGTGATAGGACTCAAATCACATATCATGCTAATTACATTGTCTTATTCATTAATCATACATATATATAAATATATATATATATATATATATATATATAATCTGAAAAATAGATTCCAATGAGATCACCAACCACAGCAACTCAGGAAACTTCTCTTGTGCACCAAAATTGCAGATTCCAATTATTCTTTTAATGTTGATCAATATTAATAGCAATACATGGCACACCAGATCGAGAAACCTGACAGCTGATCTATTATAGCTCATGAATTTCATAAGGCAAAACATGACGCCAAGGCCAACAACTAATTTATTATTCAATTTCAAGTAACAAATATCATTACTTCAACCAGTGGCCTATAAATCGAGTCATACCACAGAACCAAATATCTAAACTATAACAGTAGATATTATTGTTCTACATAAATATTGCCATACCCCTTAACCATAAAGATATTCAATTTGATAGACGTCAAACAATGACCATATGAGTTTAGGTATAATATGCAATTACTTAACTTAACATGCATTACCTACACTCAGCAGATGTGTAAGTTAGTACAATCAGTTTGGTCACAAATTCTTAAGACGCCCAACATTCAAAGGTTAAAAGAAATATGCATGAGTAATAAAAGTTTTTCTCATTACCTCAAGATATAGTTCAATAACTATCTCATAATGATTGTATCTCATTAAGCTAGCAATAATTCACAATAAAGTATGATTTTTATTGACGAATCACACATTTATAATGATTATGTGATAATATACCCATAATCCAACAGTTGTATTTTCAAAATAACAGAAAATACAATAAAAATACGCAAAATTAACTTTAAAATACACGTATTTAGGGTTAAATATGTATTTTCACATCAATAAAATCACCAAACATGTAAAATAAATATGCCACAAGACAGAGGAGGACCATACGAATTCAAAGCCGCCAGCCACGCGCTGATCCGAGTCCCCACGCGCCCGCACGCGCCGCCTAAGTGCGCGGCGCGTGGGGCTCACGCGCCAGACGTCCAGCCAGCCAAAAACCGGTCCGACCGTCCGGTCCAATCGCCCGGTCCGACCGGCTGACCGAACCGGTCAACCGTTGACCGGGTCGGGTCGGTCGCCGGGTCGGATCCCGGGTCGGGTCGGTCGCCGAGTCGGGTCAGTCGCCGGGTCGGGTCGGACCCCAGGCCGAGTCAGACCCCGGGTCGGGTCGCCGGTTCGGGTCGGTCGCCGGTCTGCTGATGTCATTGGGCTGTGCGCTAACGTCATCAGGTCAGTCACCAGGTCGGGTCGACCTGAGTTGCTGACGTCACCATGACGTCAGCGTCACGTGCGACGCACGCATCGGGTCAGACCCGGGTCGCTGACGTCAGCGGCCGCATGCGACACACGCCCCGCGCGTGGAGGCGCGTGGTCGCGCATGGGCGCGTGCTCGACACCCCCAGCGGCGCATGGCCGCGCGTGAGGGCGCGTGCGGCGTCCCACGGCGACGTGTCGCCGACGGTTTTCACCATCTCGTCGAACCGAGTCCCAATTTGCAATTTAATTTGATTTTTATTGAACTTTAAATCTCGAAAATCGCAAATTAGGGCAAGAATTATACTGATTAGGGCAAATCAGTATAATTTAGGGCAAATTCGCACAGATTAGGGTAAAACCAATTGCGATCATGTTCTAGGGTTATGGAGGCTCTAATACCACATGTTGGGTGCAGATTATGCACAACCCAAGATCTCCATAACCAGAACAAGTAGAAGCAATTGTAAATAGAAGGATTGACGCACCTGATTTAGGATCCATTGTTCTTAAGCGGAAGCGGAAACACAATGTTCCTTGCGCAAATCCTTCTCCTCTATTACCCTCCGAATCACTGGCTCAATGACGCGGCCTCTCACGATTGACGTTAGAGCAATGTCCCTTAGGTGAGAATATGTGAGATTAGGGCTAGAGGAGAGACTTGAGCACTATTTATAGAGTTTCCAGCCAGTTCCCCTCATTACGGGCCATGCTCAACTCGGCCCATACTAGCCAGTCCTATATTAGACTAATTAAGAAACTTTCTATCTCACCTAAGACCAAACCCCGTAAAACGGTAAACGTTAAACGGTAAATAACAAAGTCAATTAATTTAGTCCACATATTAGGAAAATTCTAACAGAAACATGCAGGAGCGTCGCCATTTCCTTCCCCTTCGGAATACGAGCCGACTGTTTCTTGGATGACTAGTACCAAATCATCTTCAAACAAAACCACATGGTTCCCATTCTGAAAAGATTTGATTGTGAGTTCTCAACATTTCACTCCTGATGAAGACGTGAATGGCATGATTAATGTTAGTCTTCTTGTGATTTACTCAAATACAAGCTGCGGGGGTAACTGACGTGGTGTAATGGTAAGCTTAAAAGGAAGTCAATTTGTCTTCTCCCAGAAATGGAACATCTTTACGGTAGTCGGCTGCGACACTCGAGTGACAGGGAATAGTACTGAATCAGTTGTTTTCAAATGCCAGTCGAAATGTGCTGGAACCAAGTTCACCATTAGCAATGATAGTTGTAACGACCCGGGCCTCACTGTATAATATTGTCCGCTTTGGATGGGATTGCACGAAGCCATTTCCCTCCCTCACGGCTTTAAAACGCGTCATACAGTTTAAGAGGGGCCCAAGCCATTATATATTGGCCCAAGACTTTCTCCCTAGGCGATGTGGAACAGGGACTCCTTCCTTGCGTACGTCCAGGGACTGAGGCGCGGACGCACCGCCATCCCTCCTCCCCGTGCACCGCCGCTCGGGCTGTCACACTCTCCCCTCCTTGGGAGGACAGCGCCCTCGCTGTGGCCCCACACGCGGTCGAGAGTCGGCTCTGATACCATTTGTAAGGACTCGGGCCCCCACTGTGTGATATTGTCCGCTTTGGGGAAAGGAATGGCCGAGTGTAACCTTGTCCCCAGATGACGCGTTTTAAAACCGTGAGGGAAAAGACCGTCGCTGGGATGGCGGTTCGTCCGCGCCAGTGCGGGTGACCCAAAGCGGACAATATCACACAGTGGGGGTCCGAGTCCTTACAATAGTGCTTGTTCCAGGAGGGACGGATGCTGCCAGAGTTTGCTCCCCTTGAACTTGCAGAGTTTTAGTGTGGATTTCAAAGAAGAATGTGGACAAGGGGGTGCAAGTACGCTTTCTTGAGGTCTGATTTTACAGGTGTTTATGATTTGAGATTGAGCAATACAGTTCCAGTGGTGTTGGAATGGGGGATTGCAAACAATACCAATTATGCAATTGACCGTATCCGGCAAGATTACGACAATGATTCTTTCCACTATATAAGTGTAGAAAATTCGGCCCGTGGAGGAAGTGGAAGTATATATGATAGATATGAAAGCTATAGCCTTGACAGTGGTGAAATGCTATTTATGGAGTGCCATTGCACTGAGGGGTATCGTGGTAATGCCAACGTTGATGGAGGATGCAAGGGTAACATATTTCATGCTATCACATTGGGAATTTAAGTGCGCCATACAACAAAGTGGCTTGTTCATTCCCAGATATTCCTTTGAGAAGAATTCATACACACTGTTTAATGATCACATATATAATTTAATTATTTTTTTTTTTTGGCCCAAGAATGCACAAAGTGATGCACTTTTAAACAAAATTGAAGTTATTATATTGATAAAAATTTACTGGAAATAAGGGGGAACATGACAGTCCTTTTGTTACAAGCACGATATTTTAGCCCTAGAATTAGCAATTTTATGAGGAAATGCGACCTACTAGCCTCCTTAATTTTACTTCTTTTTTTTTTGTCAGTCCTACTCTATACCTATTCTACACTCACTCTCAGACTTTTGCCCTGCCTCTTGCAGGGCATGGGCATCGAAACCCACTCCTGAAACTTGCGCGTCCCCACCCCATTCCTCCCTGAGAAGGTGGGGGTTTGAACCCCTCACCTCCCCCTTCCATGTTGGAAAGGTGGCCACTGGGGCGAATCCCAATGGTTTCCTTAATTTTACTTAGGAAGATGGGTTTTGCTGCTAATATATTTATGATATCATTTGTCATTAGATATTGAGGAATGTGATTCACGGTGCCCCGGAACTTGTGTGTACAAACGAGGCTCCTTTCACTGTGTCAGTGATGGATAGACCAAGTTCATTCTTATTGGTAAGTAGATCTTTTGACCTAGAATTTTAGACCGCTTCATGCTGGAGAATTGCTAGAAAAAGAACAGCATAGCATAAATTACGTAATAAGATTTACATTACCCTTCGTTCTAGCATAAATTATGTAATAAGTTTCCATCAATAATATCTATCAAGACAACCTCAAAACTTTCTTCATGCACGAATACTTATAGGGCCTGCATGGTAAAATTTCTATTTCTCCCGATTTCTGTTCTTTTGTTTCTCGGAACAAAAAAAGAACGGAAATCTATTCGGTAATGTCAACTTATTTTTCTATTCCCTGCAATAGAAAAGTAGCTGGGGAATATATTTGGAACAGAAACAAAAACAAAAAAAAGTAGCTTCTTATTTCTGGGAACAATTTCTAAAAATAAGTTTTTACTTTTTTTCTTTTTCTATTTTTCTTTTGTCCTTCTTCCTTGTTGCGGCCACCGCCAGCCGTCGGCCATCTGTCGGCTACCTCTTGCCGCTCGCGACCACCGTCGGCAGCCAACCGCCAATGATTGCTGGCAATGGTTGTTGCCACTTGTAGCTCGCCAGTCGACGACTACCACCGTCCACCGGTAGCCTGCCGTTGCCAACCTCCGCACGTCCACCGCCTGCCGCGGCACGATCGCCAACCTTCACTACCGACCGCCACCATAGGACTGCCGCCCACAACTCACCGGCCACCGCCCCCTCCCGCAGCCGGTGGGTTGTGGGCAGCAATCTTGCAGCGACGGTCGGTGATAACGGTCGGCAGTCGTGCAACAGTCGTGCGATGGCCATGCGACGGCCGTGCGGCGGTCATGTGGCGACTAGCGGTGATTGGCAATCTGTGACTAAGAAGAAAAAATAAATAAATATAAAAATTTATAAATTTTTAACAAATGTATTTCTATTTTTTTCTATTCCAAGAATATAAATTTTGTATAATTACGAAATACCTTACTTTACTCAGAAATTATTTCCGGAGTAGAAATAGAAAAAACCTATTTCTGAAAAGAAATAGTTCCCCAGAAGAGAAACGTTACCATGCGCTCCCTTTATGTGCCCAAATATGTTTGTGTTCAACATTTTCAGTTTTCAATTCAGCCAATGTTTTCTTACGAGGAAATATAGGCAGGTTTCACAAACATAAAACATGACTAAACAAAGTTGAAGCACCGATATTGTGACTTCATCGAATTCATTCTAAAAGTGTGTATGGAAAAGAGGTGATTCTATAAGATACGACGCTAGATTTAGTCTACTTCATTGTGCGGGAAATTTGGCTATGTTGTGCTCCTTCTTTTAAATTTAAGTGCAATTTGAATAAGTAAATCGATGAAAGGTTGTCATTGTGTTGGATGGGTTGTAATAGATCTAGAGAGGACATATTAGCAGACCAAGCTGAAAGAAACCTGCCATGAGAGCATCATGACTGCACGCATCAACGGCTGCACGTGCTTTGAGGATGATCTAGTCCTTAAGATGATGAGTGAAAGAATTTACTATTATTGAAATGAGTAACTTAGTGGGCAAGAAACAAAGAACCGAGTGTCAAGGGGAGATTGTAAAATATGCACAAAAAGTTATGCTGGCCTAGGTCAGAGATAGAATAAATCAAAGATATAATTAATTAACTAAGCATAAACAACTTTGATGAGACAATATGGTAACACATTTCAACAGATTTAAAAATGCAAAGTTGAGTAGGAGCATCTGATGCCTAGTACTTGAACTTGAGTGCTTGTCAATCTCACTTATTGTAGTACTTTCATGGGGAGATGGAGAAGGAATACCGAAATAGGAAGCAACCCAACTCCGCAAGCAAGAAGTGATTGAGATTTTTCCTTTGCATTTGTTCCCTTATCTTCCTTAGTCCTTATCGTACCCTCTTTTAAACTAAAGTTGGCTAACTCTTTAACTCCTTACATTGCTTTTACTCTTGTGGAACCATATTCCTTGCAAACGTGAACTACACATTGGGTTTGGAAATATCGTCCAAAAAGTTCCAAACATATTGCATGGTAGGCATAAAGTCCAAAGTCTACTGTAAGGTGGTTAATTCAGTCCTAAATCTTTTAATTGTGTCAGTTTAATCTTAAATTTTTTGACAATTTACCAATTTAATTCTATATCTTTTACTGATTTGTCAATCTAGTTCTTTGGTGATTTCCAAACAAAATTATCCAGAATGACTATATTGACAAATCGTTCAAATATTTATGACTAAATTGACAAATCGTCAAAATATTTAAGAATGAATTGCCCAACATATGACAAGTTGTAGACTTAATTGACATTAATCAAAAGATTTATAACTAAATTGATCATTATATAAAGGTTTAGGACTTTTTGAACAATTATCCCCATTGGATTTTCAAGAAAACCTATGCTAGAACAATCATTCATTGGCAACTAGTAATTGTTTTATTTTTTCTTCTTTTTTTCTGTTTAGAATTTTATCTTAATTGACATCAATGAAGAATTTTGGTTTCAATTTGTGTATGATATGTCCTTTGTCTCCATATGCAGATACATTCATTCGGCTTATCATCCCTTCTTGTCAACGTAATGAATTAATAGACGGGACCACCAATTTAGGAATGAGCTCATGTTTTCTGGATTTTCTATCGTGTTTAGTGTACAATTTTGTCTCGAGGCGACTAATTGATAGTTGATATCTCTTAAATTATTCATTGAAGTAATCATAAAAGAATAAGTAGTGGCATCCAATACATTTTTGAAAATGATCCTTTTCATTAACGACAAAACAAACTAAATGGATAGTCAATATCTCTTAAATCATTCATTGAAGTTCGAGACTTTTTACGAAACCCAAAAAAGAAAAAATTTATGGCAGAATTGAAATTGATCTTAAAATTTGGAGGTCGTTTTAGGAATTTCAATTACGAGACTTACATTTATAAAACTTATGGATAAATATATTGGAAGTTCTAAAACTTTTAAAAATTTAATTAAATTTTAAAATTTATCATAAAAATACAATCGAATTTTAAAATTTTTAAAAAGTACAATCAACTTTTAGAACCCCTTAAATTGATTAAATTAAATTTTTTTATCGATTGTATTTTGATGATAAATTTTAAGATATTTTGAAAATTTTAAATTCGATTATATTTTCGTTACCAGTTGTAGGACCCAAAACTTACCTCTATAAATTTCCGCTGTCACTCATCTTCTTTCGCGCATTTCGAGATCCGCTAAGAGAGAAAGAGAACGCGTGCAGAGACTGAGCTGCGACGTCGCCGCCGCAACGGAGATCCGATCGCCGCCGCCGGAGATGGAGCAATTCAAGGGCCAGCCTCGCCTCCCCAAGTTCGCGACGCCGAAGCGGTACGACATCCGGCTCAAACCCGACCTCGCCGCCTGCAAGTTCGCCGGCACCGTCGCCATCGACCTCGACGTCGTCGGCGAGACCAAGTTCATCGTCCTCAATGCCGCCGACCTGACAATCCGGAACGGCACCGTCTCGTTCACCGCCAAAGCGTCCTCCCAGGTGAAGCGTCTCGATCTCCCGGCGTCCGCGGTGGAGAGAATCGCCGTATCGTGCCCTGTCTAGGCTTCGGTCGCGAGAGATTTCACCAAATCGTAGCTGATTTTGTGGGGAGCGATCGCTTGGTTCTGCCGTAAATTATTCATCTAAAGCATTACGTGCCCGAGACGTAGCCTCTGGGAGGACATTTTCGTTCTATTTTATTTTATTCTTTTCAATAAAAATGTGAACTTTTTTTAGAAAGGAAGGAGGTTCGCGACATGTTTAAGGATAGCAGGAAGATAGGCCCTTCTCTGTTTGTATGCGACTTGCGATGTTGCTTCTTCAAAGTTCTCGTTTTGATTTTGGGTTGGTTAAATGGAGTTTTCAATTTGATTGATCGGTTCCCTTTCGTCTTCTGTTTATTCAGCATGTAAAATGGCATCGTTGAATTTATTTTCGAATGATGAATGCACTTTAATTTGGAAAAAGAAAAAATTGAGATTATGGGTTGGCTAACAGTGAAGACTATTGTTGTGAAGTTTTGAGATTTAAGTTTCTATCTTATTTTATGTTACTTGGTGTCTAGAGGATTTGGTGTTGTAAAGTGACTTGATGATATTAAAATGCTGAGCAGGTGTTTGAGCCTTGTAAAGTGGACTTGGTTGAGCAAGATGAGATATTGGTTTTGGAGTTCCCCGGGACGCTGCCTACTGGGCTTGGAGTTTTGGCTATCGGTTTTGACGGAACTCTTAACGATAAGATGAAAGGGTTTTACAGAAGGTAATTATTTCCAAGAAAACGCAGAACATGATGATCTTCAGCATTATCTGATCATGGAACAGGGATTTTAAAACAATTGGGTTGCTATTTAACCAAACGAAGACTAAGCTTCATGCCACCACTTGCCTCCTCTGCTCTATTTTTTTATAAAATTTCGTTAGTTGTCTAGTCTGCATCAATTGGGATATCACTGTGCTGTCTTCTATTACTACTTCTGAATCTATGCCTATCTTCTATACATTGATCTAGAGGTACTTAGTTTTTTTCAATGAATTATTGGATTATGAGATGCTAGCACTGTTAGTATTCTCCCTAATTTCTGATTTAAATGAATATGTATTACTTCATAATTTTGTATGGCCAATTCACTCACTTAAGTTCAATTATACTCTATGCAGTACTTACGAGCACAATGGTGAGAAGAAGAACATGGCGGTTACTCAGTTTGAACCGGCTGATGCTCGGCGATGCTTTCCTTGTTGGGATGAGCCTGCATGCAAGGTTCTTATCTTTCCTTTACATGAGTCGTTTATCTGCAGCTGTCCTACCGATCTTCTCATGCTTACCATGGTGGTACAAACGTTTGAGGGAGGTGTCATTCTTTTCTTTAGATGTTTGATATACCCTCAATAGTTCTGCTAGTTTGGTCTATATGAGGTTACCAATCTCTTTAATGATCTGATTTTGTATACTGTTTTGAACTTCATGAAATGTATCTTTTAGGTGGGCATTTATTGATGTTACATGATGAGTTCGCTTGACTTTGATGAATGGTGTGACAGGCTACATTCAAAATTACTTTAGATGTGCCGTCTGATCTAGTGGCTCTCTCCAACATGCCAATTGTTGATGAAAAGGTCGAAGGACATGTTAAGACAGTTTTTTATCAAGAATCGCCCATTATGTCCACGTACTTGGTTGCAGTTGTCGTTGGGTTATTTGATTATGTCGAAGATCATACATCTGACGGTAAAGTCACTGATGATTGCTCCTCTCTTAAGAAGTGCTGTTTATCTAGTGATTAGAGTGGAAAGCCTTGTGCACAAGGAAAGCCTTTTTATTCCATTTGTTTTGTCGAATTGTCTGTATATGTGCTACATTGTCTTTGCAGGAGTAAAGGTGCGGGTATACGGTCAAGTCGGGAAGCAAAATCAGGGAAAATTTGCCCTACATGTTGCTGTCAAGACGCTTGAATTATACCGAGAGTATGTTCCTATCAGAGTAGTTTGCATTTGTTAGTACTCTTACATTCTGAGCACTTATGATCATTGTCTTTAGTTGACTATCGGTAAATTGAATGAAATCCAGGTACTTTGCTGTGCCATACTCTCTTCCAAAACTGGATATGATTGCTATCCCAGATTTTGCTGCTGGTGCCATGGAAAATTATGGTTTAGTTACTTATCGTGAAACAGCTCTACTCTATGATGAGAAGCACTCCGCAGCAGCTAACAAGCAGAGGGTAATGTAAATTACAATTTGCCGGCTACCTTTCACCATCTAGTTTGGCTGTTCAAAGTTGGAAAGTTTCATATGTGTGGTCGCTGATTTGCATAAACATCTGATACTTTTGTCGGGCTTCTTTAAGGTTGCTACAGTTGTAGCTCATGAACTGGCTCACCAATGGTTTGGTAACCTTGTTACCATGGAGTGGTGGACTCATCTGTGGCTAAATGAGGGATTTGCTACTTGGGTAAGTAACCTTAATTCGTTGTTTTGTCCTTTATTTTGCTATCATGCTTGTTTGCATGACATGTGCTTGGCTTAGGTGAGCTATTTGGCTACCGATAGCCTGTTTCCTGAGTGGAAAATATGGACTCAGTTCCTTGAAGAATGTACTGAAGGGCTGAGACTGGATGGGCTTGCTGAGTCACACCCCATTGAGGTAAGCATAAACATCTTTTCCTTTTCAAAAGATATCCTTGTGCAATAAGCATTGAAGTATTTGAATTAAAGAGACTTTTCCTCCTCAGGTGGAGATTAACCATGCTGGTGAGATCGATGAAATCTTCGATGCAATAAGTTATAGAAAGGGTGCATCTGTGATCCGGATGCTTCAAAGCTATCTTGGTGCTGAATGTTTTCAGGTAATTCTTCTTACTCTCAGCTTATGATGATCTCTCAGTAACTGCCCAGAGGGTTACTTATTGAGGAGGTCTCCAAGACAAAAGTGTAATATCTGTTGCTATATAATTTAATCAAGAGGATAAGTTAGTTGCTGACGTGATGCTGATGAAGACATCTAATCTTCAATGCTTTACTAGCAGTTTCACTGACTCGAGCGGAAACAATGTCCAGTAACTCAGTATTAGACTCTCAACTTGAGTTGGATTTTGCTTCACTTTTTTGTGCTCTGGACTTGATGAGACTATAATATTCATGAGCTACTCAAATCATTTGGGATTGACAAAAAATATTGTTGCCCAAACAAAGCCTTCATTTTGATGTAATCTCAACTTATGTTCGAAATATTAAATAAGATACTCTATATAATGCACATTCTACTTAGGTGTCAGAGCACTCAAGCTTGCAATTTACCACATATGGTAATGATATCCTTTGACAATTGTATTTTGCTGCCCCCCAATCAGCAAATGCACTATGGCTTGATAAAACTACTGTGCTGAGTCAATTATCAGATGCTCTGAAATTAAACTCCTGGGCTCGTAATGATTCTGTTTGATTTATTTAATATAACAGATTTAAGTTGATGAGATTAAACTCAATATGTGAAATAAGGAAGATTCTACAACTCGGTCTTTCATATCTTCAGTTAGTCTGTTGAATTATGGGTTCATGAAATGAACTTGCTAACTAAATCATGATCTATCTAAATCACTGTTGATGTGAATGTTCTTACGCCATATTTAGTTGCGTATAGTACACTTTTGTTTCAGATTTTACTTGTATTGGATTTTCCTTGAGATTTAACATGGGCATCTATTTTTTCTGTTTGTGAAAATAGAAATCATTAGCTTCATACATAAAGAGGCATGCTTGCTCAAATGCAAAGACAGAGGACCTCTGGGCTGCCCTTGAGGAGGGATCAGGTGAACCTGTGAACAAGTTAATGAATTCGTGGACCAAGCAGAAAGGATACCCTGTGGTTTCCGTCAAAATCAAAGATAACAAGTTAGAGTTTGAACAGGTTCTACAATGTTATAATTCTTTGAAGTTGAAGTTTGTTGTCTTGTACATTACCAATCTCCATAGAGTGAACCAGCTCCAAAGTGACATGACTTTGATGATAATGGCAGTCACAATTTTTATCAAGCGGTTCCCCTGGGGATGGACAGTGGATTGTGCCAGTAACAATTTGTTGTGGCTCATATGATGCGCGCCAAAGTTTTCTGTTGGAAACAAAATCTGCATCTATTGATTTAAAGGAAACCGGAGCTTGGATAAAGGTCAATGTGGACCAGACAGGTTTCTATAGGGTGAAGTACGACGAAGACCTTCAAGCCAACCTACGATATGCCATAGAGAATGAAATTTTATCTGCAACCGACAGATTTGGTAACTTTGTTATTTCTTCCAATATTCGAACATCTTCTACACGCGCCCATTTTTCTTCTCTCTTTCCAACCTAAAAGATCAGCGTAACCAACTTATGCGATACTTGTAACAGGTATACTGGATGACTCCTTTGCTCTTTGCATGGCTCGCAAGCAGTCTTTGACTTCTTTGGTCACTCTAATGGCTGCTTACAGAGCAGAACTTGATTATACTGTGCTATCGAATTTGATAAGTGTATGTTCTGCTGTAGCTGGATTCTCACTTTATATGTATATATTGTGTGCCTGAACTTGGATTGGGTGATTCTCACTATGGATTCTTGTTAAGATAATGCTATCAAGACTGATTTTACTTCCTTCTTTGCCAGGTAAGTTACAAAATTGCAAGAATTGCTGCAGATGCTACTCCTGAATTAATGGATTATATTAAACAATTTTTCATCGGTCTTTTTCAATACTCTGCAGAGTAAGTTAAGTTACTTTTATGAATCTAGCATAGCCTTATTGTAGAATTTCAAATTTACATTTTACATCTCTTACACCATGATAACAAATGAACCAAAACAAAGAAGCTTCTTTGGCTGGGTAAATTAAGTTCATTTCAAGAAATTAGATGGCTTTGCCAATTTCACGGCGGATGACTTTTATCTTTATGGTGGATTCACTTAAGTAAGAGCACTGGAAGAATGCTGAATTAATGCTTGAAATTTCTCATGATAATTATCTTTTCCACCTTTATTTCTCGATGAGTTAAACTGTAAAACCATCTTGATGATTTCCTTCGAGTTTAATTTGTCTGGTGGTCTTTGGATATGTAGTGAGAAAGCTGCTTATGTAATATTAAAGTTTCAAGAAATTCTTTTAGCCATTGTTGCAATGTTAGTGAAGTTTTGGATTCGGACTATTTAATGTTCTAAAGAAATTGTTTTCTGTTAAGTTTTAAGTCAAAGTTGTGATGGTGAAAGTGAGGCTCTGTCATTGTCTTTATTTGCTGCAATTTCCTGGCAGGAAGCTTGGTTGGGATGCCAAAGAGGGTGAGAGTCATTTAGAAGCTATGTTAAGAGGACAAATTTTAACTGCCCTGGCTGAGTTTGGAGATGAATCCACACTGAAGGAAGCGAGCAGGCGCTTTTATGCATTCTTAGATGACAGGAGCACTCCTCTTCTTCCTCCTGACATCCGAAGGGTTGTGCAATCTCCTGCATTTTCTGTTACCTTGTATTTCTTCATATTCTACAGCTTCTGAACCCATTCTTTT
Source organism: Eucalyptus erythrocorys (assembly GCA_014182555.1). Taxonomy (NCBI): domain Eukaryota; kingdom Viridiplantae; phylum Streptophyta; class Magnoliopsida; order Myrtales; family Myrtaceae; genus Eucalyptus; species Eucalyptus erythrocorys. Next base: position 42,187,334 of record CM024599.1, on the reverse strand, counting down.
ACCCGTTTTTATAGGCAGGCTACGTGGCTGTCATGCAAACTGCGAATGCATCAAACCGATCAGGTTTTGAATCTTTGCTGAGAGTCTACAGAGAGACTGACTTGAGCCAGGAGAAAACCCGCATTTTAGGTACATAATGTCATTTGGACAAGTGTTGCAACCGTCTGATACTCCCCTAAAATCTGCCTACTTTTTGTCTTTGTAGGTTCATTGGCCTCTTGTCCAGATCCTAATATCATCCTTGAAGTGCTCAACTTCATATTGTCTCCTGAGGTACTCTGGCTTGTGTACTAGTTGAATATACCTTCGTAATTTCCTCGAAGCCTCCTTTGTTAAGTTCACCATGTGTTGATCTAAAAGGCAGAAACTAAAATTTTGCACGTTTGGTTTTGATTAGGTTCGCAGTCAAGACGCCGTCTTTGGGCTTGCTGTTTGCAGGGAAGGACGTGAAACTGCTTGGACTTGGCTGAAGGTAATTCTGTTATTGCCAGTGGAACATATTGACTACTTATTTATATTCTTAAATGAATCAATGATGCTCTCATTGGGTCTGAGCTAATATAAAGTAGATTATATTTTGCTATTGCCAAATCCACAACTGAAACAAAGAATTGAAAAGCATGTGTAACTCCTCTTAATTCTTCTTGTCATTGCTTGTCGTTTTTGCCGAGTTTTTGCTTGTACCAAATATCATTTGATGCTTTCTGCCTTATCTAATCTGGCATTCTTCTCTATTATCTCAATCATTGATTGCAGGAAAATTGGGAAAACATTTGGAAAACATATGGTTCTGGGTTTCTCGTCACGCGGTTTGTTAGTGCAATTGTCTCACCGGTATGTAATCCTATCGCTTGTGTGCCCGTATGTGTTCGTGGGGGTTCAAACTTTTCTAAAGCAACTCTCGTGAAAAGCTGCCTGTTCCCAAGGATTGAAATTTTTTTGTTTATGTTATTTTTCCCTTATGTTTGAATATATGGGACAAACGTGGTCAATCCCTTGAGTTCCCCTGCTTTTTCATTATTTGTCCAGTTTGCATCACTTGAGAAAGCCAAGGAGGTGGAGGACTTCTTTGCAACCCGCTCGAAACCTTCCATTGCTAGGACACTGAAGCAGAGCATTGAGCGGGTGAACATCAATGCACAATGGGTCCAAAGCATTCAGAAAGAAGAAAATCTTGCCGAGGCGGTGAAGGAGCTGGCATACAGGAAGTATTAGAGTTGTGTCTTTTTTTATGATTTGATGCTTCACTGCTCGTCCCCAAAACACTCGACATTTCATCTGTGTCCCCTGAACTTACCTCAATAGTTGCGAATGCAATAAAGAGGCTCATCATTCAAACGTGCGAATTTTCAATCCATTCTGCCATTGTCTCGAAGGGCAAGATTTGCCGCTCTCAAACGTCCATTCTCTCGAGGAACAAGCAAATTACATTTAAGTCTAGCTGAGCCTTATATTTCTTTTTACCTTTTGATTAGTCAGTCATAAATGGCTCCTGATACAATCATTGTCAAAATCAGTAACCTAAAATTCTTCCGGTCCGCACCGCGAGAAAACTCATATGGTGTGTTATTCTTCTGGTTCTCACCGCAAGAAAACCTAGTGTTATTGCAGATGAGCACTGCTAGAGCATCGAAGAAATTGACTTGGACAGCGTACCTTTCGCTGCACGTGTAAAGCAACCTAGGTAAAATTCTGGCATTGTGAACACGGAAGAGCTTAAAAACTTGGGAAAAGGGTATTTTGTAATAAATGGGCCCCGCACAATCCAACCCAAAACCCATCCAATTTGGCCTTAGCTCCAACCGCCTAAGAACAAAATTAAAAAATAAAAAATAAAAAGAAATAAGAAAGGGATGAACCAGAGACAAAAGGAAAGATGAAAGAGAGGCTTTCGACAAGGGGAGAAGATACCGAACAGGGGACACAGAAAAAATTGTGCATACACGCTCAGACGTCTCAATAAATCAAAATAACTCCGATCCGCAATGTCTGGCAAGGATTCAAGCCCTGTTTCCATCTAATCGGAGGAATTTTCAGAGCTAAAAACTATAAATTCAGAGCTATACAAATTCTCAATTGTAGGGTTCAATTTAGGAGTCCATAGTTTTAAATCTACGTATTTTAAGAGTGCGTTTATTTTACGAAAAATAATTTCCAGGAAAACGTTTTCCTCATTTTCTAGCATTTGGTTCATTTAGGAAAATGAGTCAACGGAAAATGTTTTCCGAGTCAACGGAAAATGTTTTCCTTTCAAAACTTAAATTCAGGAAAACGATTTCCCCTTTGAAAAAACCGGAAAACATTTTCCAAAATGTTTTAAAGTTCTTACTTAATGAAAAATTTATTATTAAAAAGAATTTATGGTGTGTTTGTTTCATGGAAAACGTAACGTTTTTAGAAAATGTTTTCTGGGAAACCATTTTCTAAGAAAACGATTAGTTTTCCTTTATTTGGTGATACATGATTGAAAATATTTTTTAGTATTTGGATTGCATTTGAAAAATTATTAAAGGTGTAGAAAACGTCAACGAAGAGGAAGAGGAGGGAGCGAAACTAACAGGAGCGCAGGAGGGGCTAGGGTCGGAGGCGGTGGTGACGAAAGTGAGGCGACAGTGACAAAGGAGAGAGAGGAGGAGAAGTTAGGGCTTACGTTCACAAGCAAAGAAATAAAAGAGAAAATAATTAAAAAAAGAAAAACAAAAGAAAGAAGAAAGAAAAGAAAAGATATAATAATAATAAATTCAAAATTTTTAATTAGAAATTCTTTTTTTACCAACAAAAAAATTATAAATTCTTTTTAATAATAAATTTTTCATTAAGCAAGGATTTTAAAATATTTTGGAAAACGTTTTCCGGTTCTTTCAAAGGGAAATCGTTTTCCTAAATTTAAACTTTGAAAGGAAAACATTTTCCATTGATTTAGGAAAATATTTTCCGTTGACTCATTTTCGTAAATGAACCAAATCTTTGGAAAATGAGGAAAATGTTTTCCGAAAATTGTTTTTCGTAAAACAAACGCACCCTTATAATTTTTTGGTCCGTAAAAAAAAAATTTCTAATTAAAAATTTTGAATTTATTATTATTATATCTTTTCTTTTCTTTTTTTTTTAATTGTTTTCTTTTTTTTTTCTTTGCTTGTGAACGTAAGCCCTAACTTCTCCTCCCCTCTCTCCTTCATCACCGCTGCCTCCCTTTCGTCACCGTCACCTCCTCTAACCCTAGCCCCTCCTACGCTCCCGTTAGCTTCACTCCCTCCTCTTCCTCTTCATCGGCGTTTTCTACACCTTCAATCATTTTTCAAATGCAATCCAAACACCAGAAAATATTTTCAATCATATATCACCAAACAAAGGAAAACTACCGTTTTCCTGGAAAATGATTTTCCGGAAAACATTTTCCAAAGACGTTACATTTTCCGTGAAACAAACACACCCTAAATCTTCAATTAGAAACCTACAGTCTCAAAATATGAGATTGAAAGAATTTAAGCCCAACGATTATAAACATTCCAAAATCAAGAAACAAGTTTGTTGTGAAATGACGATCGTCTTAATTTTATAAGCAACATCGAGAAGTTAATGGAAGAAGCGTAAGTTCAAAAATCCCAAAAGCAGCTAGAAATCCTAACGGAGTATTAATTTTGCATATGTACACTGCCCCCTCAGGGATAAGGAAGCAAAGAACATTTTGATAGTAAAAATATATCGAGAGTATGGGTTTCCCATAAATTCCCAAGCCTCTCTGAAACCTTGGAAGGTTTATAGGGAATGACCCTAAACCCAACCCACTTCTGCAGACCCACTATCCTTATACATCCCGGCTAGACGGGTCATCACTTGACCCGGCTTCCATACTTACCAAGAGCGAGGATCGAAACCCTCACCTCCAGATGCTCGGAAGGAGAACTGGCCAACTGAGCTAAGTTTTGTACAGTGGAGAAGTTGGTTAAGTAGCTCCATGGTAAATTTTGCATAAGGAAACAGTTATTTATGCATCATGCCTACATGTCTGACCAACAATAGAAGAATGATAATGATGTGAAATTTAAGTAGAAAGTACAGTTATTGATAAACAGGTCATTTAAATACAACACAGGACAACAGGGGCATTTTCTATTGGGTGTAAGGTCGTGCATATGACATGAACCAAAAACCTGGATCGTGATGCAATACAATCCGGAAATGAGAAAAGCCAAGTACACAGACCAGGAGCACTCTCATCCATTGAAAAAAGCAGAAGGTAGACCTTCCTTTCCTTACAGGCAACAAGAGATCAGTTTTTCATCCTACAATTACTTGTTACACTCTGTCGTTGGCCCGAAAAAATAAACAGGCACACGAACACAAAGAAGCATTAAGCCAGAAAACCAAGCACGCCAAATTCAAAGTCTTTGTCAAAGGGCACCATGGAAACTATCAAAAACCACTAGCAGAGAACAACACTAACGGAGAAGCCTGACATCACACTCGCGCAGAGCCTATGCTTGCATGGAAAAGGGAGTTCGCTCAAGATAATATTTTGGACTAGTCCCAATGAGAATTTCAGGTAAAGAATCTACAGAATGAAAAACGCTAACCCTATGTCATACGTGATCTACGACTCAAACCCCTTTTTTTAAGTCACATGCGCTTCCCTGTACATAAAAAATGTTCACGACTTCTGGAGGACGAGCTTCTCGTATAGTGCAAGGAGGTCCTTCTTGTTAGGATTCTTCAATTGAAGCAACTCGGCACCGAAATTGTGACTCGTGAGTTCTTGCCTCAGTTTGAGCATGGTGAACTTGGTATAATCCTCCTGCGATGATTTGTTGCTGTGGTTGTCTTCATCGCCTCTGTACACGGATCCACCATCTTCTGGCTGAATGTGCTTTAGGGGACTGGTTGTGCTTCGAGACCTCTTATTTCCTCTGGAGGCCTTATCAATATCCATATCTTCAACAGAGTCCATGCCAATTTCACCATCGTCTGCTCTGAGCCGTTTCCCGAGAGAAGCAGTCTTGAGCTTGCTGTCCAATGCAGTTTCATTTATAAGAACAGTAGTTAACTTTTGTTGGAGGGAATCAATTTTTGCCTGGGCAGATTGTAGCTTGACTGAGAGATCTTCTGCTCTGCTGTTGGCTTCTGCACGAGCCTTTCGTTCAGTGTTGAGGAGACTTTCCAGGACCTGAACCGTACTAGCCCTTTGCTCATTATTTGAATCCAGCAAGGACTCAATTTCTTTCTCCCTTTCCTCCACTCTCGCCTCTAATAAGGTGACTTTTGAGAGGGCCTCTGTCTCTGACATACGTGCTTCCTTAAGTTGATCTTCTAATGCAATTTTATCTCTCCCTATACTCTCAATGAGCCTCTCAGCCCTCTCAATTTGAGCCAGTCTCTCCATCGCCAGCCTTTGAATATCGTTCTTTTCCTTTTGGGCAGTGACTGCATCTGCTCGTGCTTTGTCAGCCATTTCAGTAGATCTTCTGGCTTCTTTTTCAGCATTTCTGCACCGTTCCTGAACTTCCTCAAATCTTTTGAACTCAGATAAGTACTTCTGTTCAAGATGGATCTTCTCCTGCTCCACAATTCTAGCTTCTCTTTCAAAAGATAGGGCTTTAGCATTTGCAGCTTCAAACTTCTCACTCAATGCTCTGATTTCATTCTTCAGGGACATAATCTCCACATCATAATTCTCTATTTTTGACTCTGCAGCCTGGAGACCATACCAATCATCAAGTACAAGAAAGGGCAAAAAGATGAACTGGAGAAATTGTCCTAGAGACCAGGATTGATGGAGATAATAAAGAAGTTATCAGAACAGTAAATTCAAATAAACAAGTTGCTTTCCTATACATGTTTACTAAAAAATGTGCTAAACCCTGAAACTTCAGCAGTAAGATCTTCGCCATCAATTTTCACCGCTCCTAAATCAAAATGATATGAGCTTACCTTCAGCCCTGACTTTATGGTGATCAAGCACTGTTCAGCATACTCCATTTTTGCCACCTTCTCCTTCACTTCTTCCTCCTGCATTATCATCGAGAAATGGTAAACACATCGATTCCACTATTATAGGGCACAAGGCACAAGAAGAAAGCTACATGTGTTTGCATCAATACAAATGCGCGTGTGCTTGAGAAAGAGACCTTTGCAGCCAATTCAATGGAAAATTCCGCCCTTAGAGCATCTTCTCTCTTTTGTGTATCCTTATTCGCGCGCTCTTGTGCAATTGCTGCCTTCTCTAAGGCTGCTTTTGCTTCTCTAACAGCAATATCATACTTCCTTTTCCACTCCTCTGCCTCCTCTTGAGCTGACTGAGCTTGTTCCTTAGCAGCAGCCAGTCTTGCCTCAGCAGCACTGCTCCGGGATTTGAGGATAGCAATTTCAGAACTAGCCTGGTCTTCCTCAGCTTTCTGTTTAGACAACACTTGCTCGTATTTTCTTTTCCAGTCCAAAGATTCTTGCTTTGTAGATTCTAATGTTTTCAGCAAGCTAGAAGATCTCTCTTCAAGTAAACTACAAGTGCTCTGTAATTTACTTATACGACTTGAATAATCATCAGAAAGTCTGTTCTTATCACCGATGGCATCTTTATATTGCTTTAAATACTGAGATTTGTAATTCTCACTGGCTTCCAGTTGCTTATTAAGCAACCCCACCTGATCTTCAATGGCCCGACATTTCAGCATCAAGGAACTCCTCTCAGATCCGACCCGATCAATTAGCCTTTTCGCAAGGTCTAGTATTGGGCCTTCCAAGCTGAGTAGTTTGAAAGCAGTAAGGATACAGATGGAGATAACAAACTTGGAAAACAGGTTAAAAGAATAAAGGGAAAACCTTTGTTGCAAGAACATGGCAAGCTTTTGCCATTTTGATGGACCATGAGATGATGCTTCATATTCTGACAAAAGAGCATCAAGAACCTGGATGATGCCCAAAATGACATCAACAATCCATACTTTTCCAAAATATGATGGGCACAACAACCATAAAAAATTGTAACATTTATTTTAGACCTCAAATTACGACATATGGGCTCGTTGTTAATTTCTCAGTAAATCTACAAAATATAACTTTGGGACATAGGTGAAGATGTTTATCAAGCAAGACTACTTTGTGTTAAGCCATTTACATATAAACTGCACCTTCATCTAATAGCTTAACCTTTTAGAACAGTTGGAACTGGTTCCACAAAATTTTACATAGTATTAAAGCAAAACATCATGAGTTCGAATCTTTGTTAATTCCTTATTTACACCCCGCTATATATTTCCACGCGTTAATCTTAAGCCAAACACCAGTCTTTACGTGAAGGGATGTTAAATCATTCCAATATTAAACTGCACCTTCTTCTAATAAAGCTTTTTAAATTGTTCGCAGTGGTCCCATGATTCTACACCAAGTCATCCCATGCAATATCTATTGAAAGAGTGAAATTTTGACAATGATTTAATCATCTCTTGGCATTATGGGGTTTCTGATCTGTGATGGGCAACTCTTATCACATAACAAGAGGCATTGTAGAACCAGAGATCTGCGCAATAGAATACAAAGTGGCCTTTCGAACCCCTATTATACTTGTTCCACACTAAATGCTTTGCAAAGAGAAGAGAATCTCATCTCACAGCATCTCTATACTTGCTTGCAATGGTTAACTCGAAAGCCACTCAGATTTAAATAAAAGCTCTTTATGCTTTTTATGAGATTGATCAACCAATAAATAGCCTACCAACTTTAGCTTTAGATAGAGAATAATCTTTGATAGACCACACTCCATGTCTGCACTAATGGTCAATACATCATAGTTCCCCTACATTTGGAACTGGACCTCGTTTGCATTTGGTACAAGCATGGATAATTTCCCAAATGCCCTCATCTCTTCTGCCCTTTCAACACATCTACTTCTACTAGACACTGATCAAACCCCACACAAATGATGGCCGCCTCACGATTTCACCATCATCAACATTCTACAAGATTATTTTTCAGTAGATAAAGACAACTTCAAATCTGTATTATTGAAACACAGCCCAAATGCTGTAAAAGTAAGACAGGCTCTGATTGTCAAAAGCAATTTGATCTAATGAGACATCAATACAAGATAAGTTAACAATTGCCCGATCTCATAAACAAACAAAACAAAATATTCAAGCTCATACTATAAGGTATACATAGAAAAGTATGAAAAAGAGAAAAAGGAATATCCTTTATAGATAGGATCAAACATGACTACTAACCTTAACAACATTATCAATATTAGCATCAGGTGTATGACAAGCTGCTCTCAGCCTCTTTTCCATGCTTCGTATAGCATGTGAACACTGCAAGTCTGCCTCCATAAACGCATTCCTCTTGTAATCCTGTATGGACCAATTTAGTCAAGAGGGGATTGCTCAAGTTATTGATCCTAGTACAGAAAAAACTGATAACCTAACAAAAATAGACCATCATCATTAACCATAATTAGTCAACACACCACAGCTTTTTTATGAAAAGAAAATATTTCAATTAAACCTTATCTAGCAATGCCAGCATCATCTTCTAACCGCATCAAACTCAACTGGAGACTAAGCTTTTCAAAATCCTGGTAAACAAGATTTTCAATTATGTTGGCCACTCAATTTTTGCACTTTTGTGCCATAGATCAATTCTTAAGACCAATTGTCCCATACTGTGAGAAATCTAGTGGTATATGGATCTCCAAAATCTGACGTGACAATGCACATCAAAGGGAGCAAATCAAATGAAGCGGTGACCCAAAAAAGACAACTGTATGAACACCAAACCCAATGCAACCACCTAATCACAAGCACAAAGGAAAAAAATAAACAGAGTCCATAGAGATGTAATTTCCCCAATGTAATAACCATCATAGAACCAAAATATTGGGAGCCACTCATGATAAAAATAGGACTAAAGATTCCACTTCATTGCAGCAGAAAAATAGTTAGCATTTTGTGAATTAAGGCACCACCTCAAAAGCCTTTCTGAAGAACTTATGGAGAAGCTCCTCATGTTTCTTCCTTGCTGAACCAGCACCAACTGCACTCGCATTGAATACAGCTAATGATTTTTGTACTGCTTCCTCGTGAGCCTCCCTCATACCAGCCTACATTAACTGAAATTAGGAATATACCAAAATAGAGCATTCATTTCTCTGGCAAAATGTTGCTTACTTCCTCTGGTGGCTTCGACCGGTCAAAAGTAGACATGTAAACCTCAGTAGCTGAATCATAAGCTTTACGGCACTCAGCTTCTTCGACACTCTACAGTAATAAGAGGCAGATAGAGTGAAAACATAACTACTGCACATTCAATAGTTCAATAGATAGCAATGACAAGTGACGATCAGCACCAGATAGCTCTTTAGCTTTGTTCTGCTAATAATTGATAATTCTTATCAAAAGATGACAAAACCATTTTAGACTTAACTCAATGCATTATAGAAATAAACAGAAAAACACAGATTTAGGACAGACATGTCAATTTGCAAGATGAAAAAGATTCTGTCATCAAGACAAAGTGGAGAAGTTTCTTAGCTCATTAATATGAAACAACTCAAATCTTTAATAGAAGCTCATGAAAAAGTTTTTTTTTTCTTTTTTCTTTTTTCTAGTGACACACTATAAGGTAGCAATCTCAGTGGCAGGCACCAAAACTATTTTGGTCAATAAAATGCCATCGTATTGCCCAAAATTAATCAAATGCTCATCTTTATTACCTTAATTTTAATTTATAAAAATTCATAGCCAGGCTTGTTAGTTACCTAATAATTGTATTTATAAAGATGAAAAAAAATGCACCAATATATAAAGGATTCTTTCTCTTAGGGTGTGTTTTGATAACCACATTAAATCTCTGAAAATTATACTTCTCCAATACTTGATGTCATCAAGTGCGTTGATCATATTTAACTACACAACTAGTGTTTTGCGTAAAAATCACTTAATGCAGTAAGGAAGGCCTTACTCAATGGCTCAAGTGATACAATATTCCATGGAAATTAAAACCTTACCCAATCATATAACCAAAACCTTCCAATAATGCTCACTATTTGATGTTTGGTAAAATACTAGTAAATTTTATTTTCTATTATCAAACAACCTTTTATTTTCATTTTCAGTACTTAAAAGACTTTAGCACTTCATATTCAGTACTTAAATTTCCGCACTCATTTTAATGTTATCAAACGAGCCCTTCATTGCAGAAACCCATGTACTCATAAGTCAACTTGCGAAAAAAAATCCTCAACCTCAACCACCCCAGGAAAAATAAATAGAAAAAGAACAAAGGCATAGGGGCACAAGGGGATTCCAAAGGGCTCCATATCATGACTAAACATGGCAGACTAGTTGTACAAATTGCAAATGACACAGAAGTCACTTGGTGGTTTCATTTAACACTTCTCAAGATTGTTGTGCAAATCTTTAAAGAAAATTATCACGCCTACTCAGATCCAACCCAGTTCGGGAGACTGACCAAGTTTTTTTTTTTTTGGTAAAGGGAGACTGACCAAGTTTTTATATTGGAAACATAGAGAAATTCAAGATATTACCAACCTGCCATGAAGATGATATCGTAGGCACTGCACCATTATTCAAGGCCTCTAAGTAGGACTCTGTGATACCCACTAGAACAGGGCCAGTCAAGACAGTGGTCCCAACTTGCTTGGGCCTTGTTCTCTCAAACACAAACTTTGTCAAGGCCTCCAACCCAGACCTAAACTCAGGCCTTAGTTTATCCATCTGCATCCAACATCACAAATACAAAGCATGAACTAAAAACTACAGACTGAAAAATATTTTCTGAAGTAGATAAAAGCACATCTGACAATGAAAAGATACTCACTGATATTTGATCAAGCCGCTGGAGATCATGTTCATTATTCAAAGGTCGCACAAGGGTGAAACATTCTCGATCTGGAAATAGAGCTCGAATAGAGTCCCGAATCTGGAAAGCATTTCTTTAAAAGTTTACAACCTCTAACGACATAAAGAAACACTGAAAAAGTAGTAGTAGGTAACCCCACAGCACAGATGTATACATAGACACAAGCAGGAACCGGGCAAAGAAGAAACTGATGATGCAGTGAAGCATCACATTAAATTCCTTTAAAACTAGAACATGACAAAAGGAGCTTCTAGTCTAACCATTATAATGAATCAGTTTCTAAGCAAGTGGTCTAACTACAATCCAAATAGAAATGAAGGAATTTGTTATTTAACAATCTACTCCCAAAGCTGTTTTGTGTGTGGGTGGGTGGGTGTTGGGGGGTGGCAGAGGGGAGGCTAAAGCTTCCAATAAATGTTTGCTTGCCTACCCTAAATTATTACAGCACACAGTAAGGTCAGTTGCAACCAAACAAGTTCAAGTAGTACTGATAACTAGAATGACACAAACACACAATTGTCTATGGGAACATGCCACTATCATAGATGGACATTTGCCTCACATAAACCAGGCTAAAATAAGATCAGACATAATTTTTATGGGAGCTCCTATTGATGGATCTCACACTAAAAGGGTAAAAACAAAAAGCAGATGATACCTCATTTTTGGCAGCTATATCTCTTCGAGCACCTTGAACTGGCCTCAATGCAAGTTCCAAGTAGTCACGTGGTGTTATTCTCCTATTATCTTCCACTAAATCCAAATAGAAGTCCTGCATTATGTAGCAACAAAAACAATAGTTCAGTACCCAAACAATCACCTAGTCTAAATTCACAATTACAGTTTCCAGAGAAAAAGCAGCAGAATAGTTTGGGGAATTACTCTCAGAAGCCAAACAAAGATAGGGGAGAACTGTCCCAACTCAGAAGCACCACTCTTCCCCCCAGACGCTCTGACGCGAATATGCTTAGTCATCTGAGTGACAAGAGACAGCCGATCCAGTGCAGCTTCATCAATCCCCCCCATCTGAATATGAGTTATACACAAGCAAAATGGTAGTAAGAAGACGTAAAACTGTAGTTTGAAGTCTACTTCAGCAAAACAGTAATAAAGCTGAGAGAAAGGAAAAAGTTTAAGACAAGATCAGCAACTTATAACTAAAGCTAATAAAACAAATCTTAAACATCTTAAGACTTGAAAGCAATATCGCCATAACTTTGCAAGACTTTACCAACCTGGTTGTAGATGAACATGCTAGACAAGAGGACAGCCAAAGAAAATATTTGTGTGCTGTATGTTCCCTGTGAGAAAAAGAGTACAAGGACAACCATAAGAATTATTGTTGGGGTGAAGAAAAAGTCTAACAGGACAGTATGTCACCATTCTACAACAATCAAATCAGTGATCAAAAAGTAATTCTCAGTTCATTGAACTCGGCCTACCGTTTGATCATAAGCATCAATCCCTTCACTGTCCAAAAGTAAGAGATTATACTCAGTTCCATCAAGAGCTCTTCTCTTCAACGGTGCACTCCACAACCAAAGCCCTTTAGTGCATGGCCGGTGGGTTGATGCTACTTGGAATCCACTACTCTTTCCAAGAAGCTACAGTACAAAATAAACATCATAATAAATATCATAGCACCTTCACCGGATCATCTACACAGGCCAAAAGAGAGAATTGTACAACTAGAACCAAAGCAGAAATCGTAGCAAATGGAAGAACTAGCACACTAATAAGAAGATTAGAGAAAAAAGAGATTTAAACACAATCTAGGAGATAACTGATTTGTTTATTTTCCTGCAGTAAGCTGCTGAAGAGAGAACATGTTTTACTGTGCTTAGTGATTTTTTATTAGAAACTTCCGTCTTGATCACATTTGGCATAACTTTATTTGTTCATGCAATATTGTCCATAATATGACTTCATCAGTATCTTCTCATAATATTAAACCCATGCTTTTCATTCAGATGTTTGAATAGGCCAGCAATTCCTACATCTTAAATGCACTACAATTGTAAGAACTTCCATCTCATTCATATGAGAGATTCCTAATAGCTAGGTGCCATCTTAAGGTTATTTCGGGGGTCATATAAGGAACTATCCAGAGCAGCAGCAGTAGGAAATCTAATGTTTGATGCTTAAAATTTCTGAACTTGCTGTTTGGAATGAAATTTATCTTTTCTCTTCACTTCTAGTGTCATTTGCATCATCAAGACCTTCAACCTTAGCAAAACGTTCAACCATGCTCTGATTGTCAATGATAGAATTAGTAGTGGATCCTGTAGCATGGAACTTACCATCATTCTCCAGAACTGGTTGTCTTAATATTTCGAAAAATGATTCTGCTCTCACCTCGCCCCAACAATTCATGAATTCAGTGAAAGGAGACTTTCAGTCTTACAAAGACCTTCAACCAGGCTCCAATCATCAATGGTACAATTAGTAGAGCAGACTGTCCACCATTCTCCAGATTATTTATATCTTAATATATACCAAAGAATGATTCTGCTCTCACCTTGCTATGAAAATTCATTCATTCAAAGAAAGGAGGGTGTCGCTAAATAGATAGGTTAGTAATAGCCCACTTTAACATATCTTGCATAGAAATCAAAGAAGGATATTACCACATGCATTTATATGGCACTTGCCACAAACGAAGACAACTAAACCTTAACTAGTCACAAATGAAGACTACTATAAACATACTCTCAGATCACTATTTGAGTTAACAAAAGCTGACCGTGACACCACCATTAGATGCTTGCCAGAATTTCAATTATGAAACGCATAAACTACTATTTAGATGAGGCCTAAACTTGTGTAACGAAAAAAAAAAAAAAAAAAAAAAAAAACACAGCAATCAGGCATGTCAAATCCGTATCAGGCCAAATTACATTAGAATTTACATATCCTAGCCTCCACCTAGCCTACAAAACAGCGTTTCACCTTCACACTTGTGCAACGCAAATAATGCTCACCATGACTCCACTTTCAAAAGTACATAAACCACTATCGAACATGACACCTAACTCATCCCCATCCGGATTCCACACACAGGAATTACTTCAGAACCCAGCAGAATGAAGTGACCAAACCTAGCAAAGTCAGCCCTCGCCACTCTAGAACTGCGATTAGAAGCTCAAGCAGTTCGAATCCTAATCACACTGGAGAGAGAGCTCAAACCCTAGCCATCGCCAAACACCGACGAACTCCACATCCACCGCCGGGACAATGGCGCATTGAGAAAAGCGCTCACCTGGTTCAAGATAAAGCTCTTCCCCTGCCGAGCGCGGCCGCACACGGAGACGACCCCAATCGGCTCCTTCACCAGCTGCAGCACCGCCACGGCCTCCGGATCCATCCGGAACCTCCCCTTCTCGTCGCAGTACACGAGGCGGATCGGCCGCGCGGGCCCGGTGAGCGGCGCCGGCGACGACGACGCGGAAGGCGCGTGCGGCGGAGGGGGCGACGGCGAGGCGCCGGAGGGATCGTCCCTGCCGCCTCTGTTGAACAGCCTCATCATCGGTCTCGAGCTGGGGACGATTAGCGCGAGATCAAGCGATCATGATTGGGAAGAAGATGGTGGAGTGGAGTGTCTCGTGTCGCTTCGATTCAGAGATATAAAAAAGATGAGATTTTTTAAGAGGACTTTACAGCTGCGACTGGGAAAACAAGAGGGAGGAAACTGGGAAAGGAAGTGGAAATTTGGATTTCAATTCTATTTCCGAGTAAGTCCGCATAGGCGGATGGTTCGGGTAGGCTGGCTCCACGCTAGAACCCGAGATGGTCCGGTTTCAAGTTCCAATTTACGTACCTATGGGAACAACCTAAACTCGATCCGGGATTCTGGATGGTTAGAGCGGTTCTCGATTTTATATTTTTTTGTAGGTGCCTAATATCTAGGTTTTTGGATGTGAGAGAATTCCGCCGTAATTGACTTTGTTAAGAGCCATCACTTGGTTTAGTCGTGAATTGTTCATCTAAAGCAACGCATACAACTTTGCATACCTTGAGTCTTCTTTGAAATAAAGCCTTGAGTCAGATCAAAAATGGTCAAACTCGTTTAACCTATTTTGATGGGTTTATACACATTATTAATTTAGTATATGATAATTTATTTATATCGACCCAACTCGTATTATTAAAATACATCTTATGAAATCAAATCTAGGAAAATCTGTACCAACTCATTTAAAGCCCATTAAATTCATATTTATGATGCATGTATGTTCTTAGCTATTTATTTATTTATTTTTCCATGTTTGCTTTGCCCTTTCTAATTTCTTTTCATTTCAATATATTTTCTAATTCCAATGATGAATGCATTTAATGTGAAAAAAAAAATTAAGATTATGCGTTGGCTCACACATTTAATGAACTTCTAGCAAGAACTTGGTGTAGGAATGACCTGAAGTGAAGAGTTATCAACATTCATCTTTTTTTCAGTGTAAAATCGTTGGTATTCCTTGGTTAGTGGGGAAGAAAAATATTCACAATCAATTGAAAGGATGTGAGGCATGTAAGAACCAACATGTTAAAATAAGAAACACAATTCCCAAAGCATCTTCTCGGGGGATTACCGAGGACGGCCCTCACAAGTAGAGGTGTTAAATGGGTTGTACAACCCATTTATGGACCCATTTATGGTTAAATGGGTCATTAATGGGTCAAGCTTTATTTCATAAAGCACCCATAATGGGTTTTAATGGGTCAAGACTAAGATATATGGGTTTTAAATGGGTCAGCTCTCTGACTCGTTTATGACCCATTTATCAACCCATTAAAAATGAACCCATTTATTTTCACTTAAAACCTCACCATCTCTCTCTCCTCTCTTTAACTTTACAATTTTTTTTTTTTTTTTTTATAAAAACAAAAATTATAATTATTTTTAACTTTTTTTTTTTTCTTTCTTCTTTTTTTCTTCTTTCTTCTTCCTCCTCCGTCGTCGCCGCACTGCGATGACCGGCGACCGGCCCGGTGAGCCTCGAGCTCGCGGTGTCGGGCGAGCTCGAGCTCACCTGGATCCGGCGAGGCGGAGGCCTCGCCGACGCCCGGCGAGGCTCGAGCCTCGCCGATCCGGGCGAGACTCAAACTCACTGGCGTCGAGCGAGGCTCGAGCCTCGCCAGATCCGGCGAGGGGCGAGCTCGAGTTTAATAAAAAATTATAAAAATTGTCCAATGTATAAAACTATTTTTCATTTTCTTTCCTCCTTTACAAAGTGTCAAGCAAAATTCTCTCTAATGAGGAGAATTAGGACGGTACAAGTTTTTAATTATTGAATATTATTCTAATGATGCTTAAAAATTCGAAACCATATCTTCCGATTACTTATTGGGCGAAGAATGGGAAAAGGGCGAAGTGAGATAAGTACATAGGAAGGCCGTCTATTCCTTGGACGATCATTAAATTTAAAATATTAGGACAACCATCCTTGAATTGCTAAAAAATTAAATGCCCTGTTACATGCCGAACATACACCTCACATGTAGTGACTCCCAAATGAAAATTTCACGTTGTTTTTTTCCCCTTTCCCTTTTTACCAGAATTGTCAAAAGCTGGTGTAGCACATAAGAAGACAAAAGAAGACAAAAATCAAGTGTGGGGTGTTGCCCGTTCTTTCAATTTTTGGCTTTTATCATATTTTATTTTAATTGTTTCGAACTAAACACCGAAAACAATTAAAATTTGATTTTAACATAATTATTTTAAAAATTATAAAAATTGTCCAATGTATAAAACTATTTTAGTTTTTAAATATATATATAAGAAATATTTTTTTGAAAAATTATAAAAAAATTGAAAAATTATTGATTGGATTTGTATTGCTTTGAAGTTTTTTAATAATATAATCTTAAAAAAAACGTAAGAATAAGTTTTCCTAAATTTGGTTAAATATGAAAATATTTAATTAATATGGGTCGAGTCGGGTATGGGTCGGGTATGGGTCGAAAAATTTACATTAGACGTAAATGAGTCATAAATAGGTTAATGGGTCAATTTGGATCGACCCATTAATGACCCGACCCAAACCCGACCCGACCCACCCGTTTAACAGCTCTACTCACAAGTAGCATGCTACCTTTTGGCTTCCATCTACGGTCTCTCAACCGACCAGAAGTCCAAGGCCTCTCATGGTGATGGCTATTCTTGTCTAGTTTTGAGATTGTAGTTTAGAGTTTGTATTAATTGGTACGTAGAGGATCCGGTGGGATAATAGTGATTTGACGAGATTAAAATGCTGAGCAAGTCTTTGAGCCTTGTAAAGTTGACTTGGTTGAGGAAGATGAGATATTGGTTTTCGAGGTCTCCAAGACACTGCCTAGAGTTCTGGCCATGGGTCTTGACAAAAATCTTAATGGTAAGTCGAAAGGGTTCTGCAAAAGGTAACTTTTTTTTCTAGGAAACACAGGTGGTGGAGCAGGGATCCTAAAGCAAATTGGATCTACACGCTATTAAACCAAATGAAGACCAAGCCCCGCATCATTTAGGACATCATTATGCATCGCCTATCTGCTATACATTGACTAGAGGTAGTTCCATACTGTATTATGAGATGTTACCCCCATTAATATTGTCACTTAATTTCTGAGCTCCCCTACTTTTTTATTAATTTTCCAGTTTACATCATTTGAGAAAGCTAGGGAAGTGGGAGACTCCTTTACAGCCCGCTCGAAGCCTTCCATTGGAAGAACACTAAAGTAGAGCATTGAGTGGGTGAACATCAATGCACAATGGGTTCAATGCATTTAGAACTAGGAATATCTTGCTGAGACAGTGAAGGAGCTAGCATGCAAGCGGAATTCGCCAAGTCAACTTTTCTTCTATAGTGATTCCACGGAACAAAACGTCAAATAGCTTCCTTATATGAGATCGTACCACACTCAGCTTAGCTCAGTATTTAGTTTATCAAATGAGACAACATATCTCTTAGGTTTATCGATTGGCTTTAGCCTGCCATGGCCTCATTAGGAGAGCAACATCAACTCCCGACCAATTCATGCATGGGAGGCCAACCCCGCTGAGTGATATAATCCTTCTATCCTAAAACTCCTAACACCAATCGCCCTAACGTCATTTCCATGGACTAGTTGTGTTCATCCTCTCTGCATTCTCACTCTTCACTCAATAACCTCAAACTTCACTTCGAAGGATTCACGAATACAAGAAAATCATGAATGGTGACAAACTCCCCCACTCAATTCCGCAATGCCCTTATTGCGAGTTGTTATGTCACTTCTTTGTATTTCCCCTACCAGCAATGCCACTTCTTGGGACTTGTATAGATAAAAATGCTTGTACAACAGAGCAAGCCACTCCACTCCATTAATTGCTTTCCATGATCAAAATCGTTCGCAAATCTCCAGTCATTTGTGCTCGCTGACAAAGTGTGGCACCCCTAGCCAATTGCACTACTGTGGCAGCACATTCTTTCGCCTACTAAGCTCCTCCTAATCTCTGCAAGCCAACGAAGGGTCCCCTTTGTTGGAAATGTGATCATAGACCTCCTCTTGAGATTTGCCAATTGATCTGAGAATATTATCCCCACCCGACGAGCAATTCGGTTCCTTCATGTGCCCCCATTGCCCTCTTAGAAGCTAGACAAGAGCTGCAAGTTGTTCAAGCCCTCATAGCCCTAGCAATCACTCTTCGTCCTCATAAGACCAGGAACCCCACAGGCTTTTCCCTAAATCACCCACCTACTAGAGGGATCTCCGCTTTAATACCATTTGTCATGAGTCGGTAGGTTTTTGGTCGCAAAATAACCCATGTGGCTCCTGGTGAGTGAAATTCGCTAGGCCAACCTTTCTTCTATAATTGTTCCAGCGAATAATACAGCAAATAACTTCCTCATATGAGATTGTATCTAAGCAGCTTAGCTCGAGCATCTAGTTCATCAAGCAAGACAACAGATCTCTTTAGGCTCAATAACTGGTTTCGGCTTGCCATTGCCTTATCAAAAGAGCGGCATCATCTCTTGATCAGTTTATACATGGGAGGTCAATTCTACTTTCAGAGCTTATAAGTAATATAATTCTTCTATTCTAAAACTATTAATACCAACCATCCTGACATCACTCTCATGGACCGGTTATGTTCATCATCTCTACATCCTCACTCTTCACTCGACAACCCCAAACTTCACTCCCAAGAGTTCGTGTGTACGGGAGAATCATGGACCATGACACTTGATTGTTTGTCCACAAAACATGTGAGGTGGCATTTCATATGTGTCTATCTTAAACTTACCTCAATAGTTGCAAATGCAATAAACAAGTCCATTTGGCCGTTGTCTGAAAGGGCAAGATTTGCTACTCTCAAACATTCTTTTTTTCTCGAGGAACGAGCAAATCACATTAAGTCTAGCTGAGTCAAAAACTTCTCTTTACCTTTTGATGAGTAAGACATGAATGGCTACTGAAAGTAGACATTGTCATATTGCCAAAACCAATAACCTAATTCTTATGGCTCTCGCTGCGAGAAAACTCATATGGGGTGTTATTGCGAATGAACACCGCTAAAACATCGAAGAAATTTACTGGCAAAGCATACCTTTCCCCGCACTCGTGAACATGGAAGAGCTTAAAAATTCAGGGAAGAGGTATTGCCAATTTTGTAATAAATGGGCCCAGCAAAACCCAGCCCAAAGCCCATCTAATTTGGCCTTATGCTCCGCAAGAAAGGGGTGATCGAGAGATAAGAGGAAAGAGGAAAGAGAGAGGCTTTCAGCGGGAGCGGAAACTGAAGAGAAAAGGGTGGAAAATTTGCACTTACATGCCTCAGACCTTTTGACGGGTCGGATATTTTCGATTCACAATGTCCGGTTAGGATTCAAGCTCTACTTTCATCAGATCAGACGAATTTTCGGAACTAAAGCTTAAATTCAGAGTTACGTGAATTCCAAACTGCAATGTTCCATTAAGAAATCATTAAGATGTAAAGTTATATAGAAATGATAGTTTGGGATATTGTGTATTTATGAGGCTTATTAGAAATTAATTCCGAATTACAAGTTAGTTAGAAAGAACTTTTAGAGTTTCGCACATAAGTTACGCATAGTAGACAGCACTGACTGAATGCCCGCTATGGGCAAGTTTCCTGGATGGCACGGCGCAGAGAAGTTGTTTTGTCAGTGGACGAACTTAGTTTAGTCAAGTAATAATAGCTTGTTGCTTAATTTTGATATCGTTTTTTACTTAATCGATAGGATTTTGAGTTCATTGGCTTGAGACAGTTTTCGTGATTTGGTTTAGATTTTCCCAAGTGAGTTATGTCTGTTTCTTCAATGAATTTGTACACTTATGTGCCGCAAGTGATGAAGATTTGATATATTGTGAGTTATTACAAACAGATCTGTTGCATAAAATGTAGATTTGGCATTTATTAATTTTTGATATTTGTAAATGATTTGAGAAACTTTATAGGAAATGTGCCGCGAAAGTGTTATATACATACATACATACATACATACATACATACATACATACATACATACATATATTCTTATTTTTGAACTTGGTTTATGAAATAAATTTTGAAATAACTTATGAAATGTATTCTGATTTATAAGATGAATTTATGAATTTAATCTCGGAATTATTGGAGGATAATGTTTATGGATTATGCTCATGTAGCTAAGATTAGAACCCATGGTGGGGTCGACTATACATATTGTTTTTAGAATATCTTTATGAACCAAGCTATCAACTAATATAGATGTAGATATTGCCAATGAGTGTCTTAGTCTCCTTTGTCACGAGCATTAAGTGTGATCTCAATTGGATAATGAATATATGATTGATTAATAGACTAGACCATTAATGCCTGTTTAGATATTATCGATTAAATGAATATTTCTTATATAGTTAAGTTGAAGTGATATCACCATCTTAATCTTGTAAGTGTATCATATATTGGATTTGAGATAATTGAGTTATGATATTATTTTATGAATGTGCATAAGGTTACTTGATCTACTTAGAAAAGTTTTGTACTACCCATTGAATTATGGTTGTCTATACTATTCATCTTACATCTTTTGGGGGTTATTTAGTTAGTGGCAAGAAATCAAATGACCAACTCTATGACTTTGTTGAATTTAGTCAAATGGCATGTATAAAATGAGGTAATCTCATAAGATTTACCGTAGATTCAGCCCATTTCATTGTGCTCAGAATTTAGTTATGTTACTTCTGATAAATTTAAGAGTGTATCAGAGAAGCAAATCAATAAGGGTCCTTATTTGCGTTTGAAAGGTTGTGATAAACTAGAGGGGATCCATTAGCATACCAAGTTGAAAGAAACATACCATGAGAGCATCATGAGTGCATACATCAATGGCTTCACATGCTTAAAGGATGATGCGGTCCTTAAGATGATGAATGACAGGGTTTAATATTATTGAAATTTGCACAATTGAAGGCTGACTTAGGTCAAACATGATTTTATAAATAAAAGATTGATTAATTAAGCATTGCAATCTTGACCTGACAATAGAATAATATATGCGTTCTTTAAAGACTCAAAATGCAAGTTGAGCAAGAGCATCTAACATCTAATGCTTTGAGTGCGTGCTAGTTTTCACTTATTCTAGCTCCGTAGCTCCGTCCAATAAGAAGCAACACAAGCTCCTTAAGAAAGAGATCAAATTTTCTTTTGCATTTATTCCCTATCTTCTCATTCCTTAGTGAATCATTCTTTTAATTAAAGTTGCTGATTATTTAATTCCTTTTATTGCTTTTGCTCGCGGGGCCATATTCCTTAGAAAGATCAATTACCCATTGTGTCATCGAGAACACCTACATTAGAAAAATAATTCAATGGCGGCCGGTAAGTATTTTCTTTTTTTCTTTTTTTTTTTTGTGTGGGGGAGGGGGTTGGAATTTATCCGTACAATGTTACCGCAAATCATAAGTCTACGTTTTCCTTGTTCATTTAAAATCCAAGTAGAGCATAAAACGGATGACTAAGTGACAAATCTAACAAAACCGATACATTACCATAATTATCCTCTTAATCCACGATAACAAGCAAACTAAATTTCTAAAATGCATATAACTTAGCTTGATTATTTAAAGTCCACATCATAAATTATTAACGACGAATGTGGAACAACAATTAAAATATGTAACGTAGAAAATAGGTGCCAATGAACAAGAAAGACAACATGAAGACACACGAACTCACGTAACTTCTCGCGTACGAGCCATGCAAGAAGAAATTTTTCAAATGCAAAACTAACGTTATAAATCTTCTCTCTCGCTCGTCTTCTTCCTCGCTCACTTCGAGATCGAGAGAGAAAGAGGGGGGGAGGAAGACTGCAGAGATTGAGCTGTGACATCGCCGAGCAAATTTCCCACCAACGCAAAAATGGAGCAATTCAAAGGCCAACCGCGCCTCCCTAAGTTCGCGTCACCGAAGCGATACGACATAAGGCTGAAACCCGACCTCACCACCTGCAAATTCTCCGGCTCCGTTGCCATCGACCTCGACATCGTCAGCAAGACCAAATTCATCGTCCTCAACGCTGCCGACCTGTCGATCCAGAACGAGACTGTTTCCTTCACCCACAAAGCGTTCTCCTCCTATTCGAGGCCGGCTCCAGGAAGAACCGGTCCGGTTCTCGGTTCAGCACCATCGTCATCTTCAAGGATTTTCTCTCTCTTCCCTTCGGCTGTTCTGAATTATCTGTGGCAATGGTGGCAACGACTGTGGACCTGGATTTTTAGCCTTCTCAAACTTGAACGATTCGGCACCAAGGTTAGTAATGCACAATCGCATCTCATTTTCTTTTCCGCGATGCGTATCTAGGCTTCGGTTGTGAGAGAATTCGCAATAGCTGATTCTCTTAGAAGCCATCACTTGGTTTAATCGTGAATTATTCATCTAAAGCAAAGCATACAACTTTGCGTATCTCTAGTCTCTTAGAAGTAGGTCGGTCTAATAAGCAAGTCGGGTCGAAAAGGTCTAGTCCATCTAACTCGTTTTGAGTGATTTATATACAATACAAATCTAATACCTCTTAACCGGTTCATACTCGGTTCAACCCATATTAATAAAAATATATTCATATTTAACCCAGTCTATGAAAATTGATAGCCACCCATTTTAATGCCCATTAAAATCCTTATTTATGATGCATATGTCTTTCTAATTATCTATGAATTTCGATATATTTTTAAGTCTAGTGATGAATGCATTTTAATGTGAAAAAAAATTGAGATTATGGGTTGGCTAATGGTGAAAGCTATGGTTGTCAAGTTTTGAGATTTTAGTTTCTATCTTATTTTGTGTTAACTGGTACGTAGAGGATCTGATGGTGTAAAGTGAGTTGACGACATTGAAATGCTGAGCAGGTCTTTGAGCCCTGTAAAGTTGACTTGGTTGGGGAAGATGAGATGTTGGTTTTGGAGTTCCCCGAGACTCTGCCTACTGGGATTGGAGTTTTGGCTATCGGTTTTGACGGAATTCTTAATGATCAGATGAAAGGGTTCTACAGAAGGTAATTCTTTTTCTGGGAAACACAGAACATGATGATGTTCGGCATTATTTGGTTGTGCAACAGGGATTGTGAAGCAATTGGATTTGCATGCTATTTGACCAAATGAAGACCAAGCTTCATGCAACCACTTGCTTCCTCTGCTCCTTTTTCTTTCAAAAGTTTCGTTGGTTGTCTGCCCTGCATCATTTAGGACATCACTATGCATCTTCTATTACTGTTTCTGAATTTATGCCTATCTGCTGTACATTGACTAGAGGTACTTCCATACCAATTGTAAGATATGCTACTTCATTAGTTTTTTGAATGAATTACTGGATTATGAGATGTTAGCATTGCTAGTATTGTCACCAAATCTTTATTTAAAAGCACAGGTATGACTTTATTAGTCGTGGACAGCCAAATTCACTCACTTGAGTTCTAATGCACTCTATGCAGTACTTACGAGCACAACGGAGAGAAGAAGAATATGGCGGTTACTCAGTTTGAGCCAGTTGATGCTCGGCGATGCTTTCCATGTTGGGATGAGCCCGCATGCAAGGTTCTTATCTTTCCTTTACAGGAGTGGTTTATGAGCAACTGTCCTAACGATCTTCCCATGCCTATAATGGCGGAACAAACCTTTGAGGGAGGTGTTATTCTTTTCCTCAGATGATTCATACGCCCTCAATAGTTCCGCTTGTTTGGTCTATGTGAGATCGCCAATCTCTTTAATGATCTGACTTTAAATACTGTTTGTCCTTCATGGAGTGTAAGTTTTTAGGTGGGCATCTATTGATGTTACACGATTCGTTCACTTGACTTTGCTGAATGGTGTGACAGGCGACGTTCAAAATTTCTTTAGATGTGCCGGCTGATCTGGTAGCTCTCTCCAACATGCCCGTGGTTGATGAAAAGGTGGAAGGACACATTAAGACGGTTTTTTATCAAGAATCACCCATTATGTCGACATACTTGGTCGCGGTTGTCGTTGGGTTATTTGACTATGTTGAAGATTATACATCTGATGGTAAAATCACTAATTATTGCTTTGCTCTCATAAGAAATTCCGTTTATCTAGTGATTAGTGTGGAAAATCTTGTGCACAAGGAAGGACTTTTTCTTTTTTTCCCCCTTTTGTTTTTGCCCAATTGTTCTTATATCTGCCTCATTGCCTTTGCAGGAGTAAAGGTGCGGGTATACTGTCAAGTCGGGAAGCAAAATCAGGGAAAATTTGCCCTAAATGTTGCTGTCAAGACGCTTGAATTATACCGAGAGTATGTCCTTATCAGACTTATATAATATCTCGCTTAACTCTAAGTGATTTGCATTTGTCAGTACTCTAATATTCTGAGCACTTATGATCATTATCTGTAGTTTTTATTTTTTTTTTTTTTTTGGTCGAAATCATTATCTGTAGTTGACTATCACTAAATTGAACGAAATCCAGATACTTTGCCGTGCCTTACTCTCTTCCGAAACTGGATATGATCGCTATCCCAGATTTTGCTTGTGGTGCCATGGAAAATTATGGTTTAGTTACTTATCGTGAAACAGCTCTACTCTATGATGAGCAGCAGTCGGCAGCAGCTAACAAGCAGATGGTAATGTAAATTACAATTTGTTGACAATATTTCAATATCCAGTTTCGCTGTTCAAAGTTGGAAAGTTTCATATGTGTGGTTGTTGGAATAATTAAATGTTAAACCGCATTTTCATCTAATAACTTAAGCTTTAAATCTTATATGGTATCAGAACTTGAGGTCCCGAATTCAAATCTTTTCAAGCCTCATTTGCCTCCCCAATTAAATATGTCCACGCTTGATATTAGACAAAAAGACCACACTGAGCGCGAGATGAAGTATTTGAACAATTAAATATTAAACCACACTTTCATCTAACAGTTTAAGCTTTTAAAATAATTAATAGTGGTCCCACAAAATCTCATAGTGGTCACCAATTTGCATAAACATTTGACACTTTTGTCTGGCTTCTTTAAGGTCGCAATATTTGTTACCCATGAACTGGCTCACCAGTGGTTCGGTAACCTTGTTACCATGGAGTGGTGGACTCATCTGTGGCTAAACGAGGGATTTGCTACTTGGGTAAGTGAC
Organism: Eucalyptus erythrocorys; assembly: GCA_014182555.1. Classification (NCBI taxonomy): domain Eukaryota; kingdom Viridiplantae; phylum Streptophyta; class Magnoliopsida; order Myrtales; family Myrtaceae; genus Eucalyptus; species Eucalyptus erythrocorys. Next base: position 42,161,869 of record CM024599.1, on the reverse strand, counting down.
CTTGCTTTGTGTATTGAATCATGCATGCTTTATATGACGTGTGTTTGGCTTAGGTGAGCTATTTGGCTTCTGATCGCCTCTTTCCTGAGTGGAAATCATGGACTCAGTTCCTTCAAGAATCTGTTGAAGGGCTGAGACTGGATGAGCTTGCTGAGTCACACCCAATCGAGGTAAAACTTCTTGTCCTTTTCTAAAGATATATGGAAGTCCTTGAATTGAAGAAACTTTTTCCCTTCAGGTGGAGATTAACCATGCTGGCGAGATCGATGAAATCTTCGATGCAATAAGCTATATAAAGGGTGCATCTGTGATCCGGATGCTTCAGAGCTATCTTGGTGCTGAATGTTTTCAGGTAATTCTTTTACCTCTCAGCTTATGATGATCTCTCAGTAACTGTCTGGAGAGTTCGTGTAGATGACGTGTGAAATTTGTGTATAGAATCAGAAAGAGAATGAACTGACTAGAAGGCCTTTCTTTAAGGAATGTTGAGGAGTTCTCCAAGATAAAAGTGTATGGTCTTCTGCCATGTAATTTAATCAAGAGAATAAGTTAGTTCTCGACATGATGCTGAGGAAGAAATCTGCATCTCCAAAGCTTTACTAGCAGTTTCACTGACTCGAGCAGAAACAATGTAGTAAAATTTCTGAACTTGATTTGATCAGTAGACCTGATATTGGATGCTTAACTTGAGCTGGATTGCGCTTCACTTTTTTGTGCTCACCTTATGAGACTATAAAATTGATGAGGTATTTAAATCGCTTGGAATTGGATTCTTTTTCTTGATATTATTGCCTAAACAAAGCCTTCATTCAGACATAGTCTCAACTTAAGCTCGGGTTCAAAATTTTCATGATACTTTCTATAATTTACGCGCTACTTAAGTGTCAGAGCACTCGAGTTTGCAATTTACTGCTTATGCTAATGTTATCCTTTGACAACTGGCCTTTACAGACCCCCATTCTGCAAATGCACTATGGCTTGATAAGACTACTGCTTGATTGATTTGGAATATAACAGAATTCAGTTGATGAGATTAAATTGTACAAGTGAAATAAGAAAGATTCTCCAACTCATCATATCTTCTGGTTAATTTATTGAATTACGGGTTCACACAATGAACTCGCAAATTAAATTATCATCTATCTGAATTATTATTGATGCGAACGTTCTTCTGCCATGTTTTGCTGTGGATAGTACACTTCCGTTGCAGACATTGCTTGTATTGGATTTTCTCGAAGATTTAACATGGACATCTTTTTGTAAAAATAGACATCGCTAGCTTCGTACATAAAGAGGCATGCCTGCTCAAATGCAAAGACAGAGGACCTCTGGACTGCACTCGAGGAGGGATCAGGTGAACCCGTGAACAAGCTAATGAATTCGTGGACCAAGCAGAAAGGATACCCTGTGGTTTCCGTCGGAATCAAAGATAACAAGTTAGAGTTCGAACAGGTTCTAAAATGTTATATTTCTTTCAAGTTTTTTTTTTTTTTTTTTTGGTCTTGCACATCACCTACCAATCTTGATACAGCGAACTAGCTGCAGACTGACATGACTTTGATAAATATTGGCAGTCACATTTTTTGTTAAGCGGTTCCCATGGGGATGGACAGTGGATTGTGCCAATAATATTTTGTTGTGGCTCATATGATGCGTGCCAAAGTTTTCTGTTGGAAACAAAATCCGCATCTATTGATTTGGAGGAAAATGAAGCATGGATAAAAGTAAATGTCGACCAGACGGGATTCTATAGGGTAAAGTACGACGAGGATCTTCAAGCTGAGCTAAGATATGCCATAGAGAATAAAATGTTATCTGCAACAGACAGATTTGGTAACTTCATTATTTCTTCCAATATTCGAACATCTTCCCCCCACCCCCATTTTTCATCTCTCTTCTTAAGGCTAACCAACTTGTGGCATGCTTGTAACAGGTATACTGGATGATTCCTTTGCTCTTTGTATGGCTCGCCAGCAGTCCTTAACTTCTTTGCTCACTTTAATGGCAGCTTACGGAGAAGAACTTGATTATACTGTGTTATCGAATTTGATAAGTGTATGTTCAGCTACAACTCTACTCACATGTGTGTGTGTGTGTGTGTGTGTGTGTGTGTGTTGTGTCTGAACTTGGATTGGAAGAGAATCTTACTATGAGTTTTTGTTGAGACGATATATTCGTGACTGATTTTACTCTCTTCATTGGCAGATAAGTTACAAAATTGCAAGAATTGCTGCAGATGCTACCCCTGAATTGGTGGATTCCATAAAACTTTTTTTCATCATTCTTTTCCAACACTTTGCAGAGTAAGTTCATCTACTCTTATGCATCTAGCATAGCGTTGTAGGTAGAATTTTGGATTTACATTTTTCCAGCTCTTACATCATGATAATAAATAAACCAAAAAGAAGAAGCTTCTTTGGTGAAGTAAATTAAGTTCATTTCAAGAAATTGGAAGGACATACCAATTTTTACCCGGATGTCTGTTATCTATAACATGGGTTCTCTTACTGGAAAACTGCTGGATTTATGCTGAAACTTACTCGTGATAATTTTCTTTTCAACCTTTACTTCATGATGTATTAGCCGATAAACTATCTTGATGATCCATGTCGAGATTACTTTGTCTAGTTCTCTTTGGATGTGTAGTGAGAAGCCTGCTTAAGTGATGTCAAATTTTCAAGAGATACTTTCAGTCTTTGATAGGCTCTTAGTGAAGTTTTAGATTTTAGACTACCTAATGTTCTAAAGAAATCATTTTCTGTTAAAAATTTTGTCAAGTTGTGATTGTGAAAAAGAGAGGCTCGGTCATTAGCTTTTTTGTTGCATTTTCATGGCAGGAAGCTTGGTTGGGAGGCCAAAGAGGGTGAGAGTCATTTAGATGCTATGTTGAGAGGACAAATTTTAACCGCCCTAGCAGAGTTCGGAGATGAACCCACACTGACGGAAGCAAGCAGGCGCTTTCATGCATTCTTAGATGACAGGAGCACACCTCTCCTTTCTCCTGACATCCGAAAGGTAGTGTAATCTGATGCATTTTCTGTTGCTTTGTATTTCCTCATGTCCTACAGCCTCTGCATGCATTCTTTTACCTGATTTTACAGGCAGCCTATGTGGCTGTGATGCAAACCGTGACTGCATCAAACCGATCAGGTTTTGAATCTTTGCTGAGAGTCTACAGAGAGACTGACCTGAGCCAGGAGAAAACTCGCATTTTAGGTATTTAGATGTCATTTGGGCGAGTATTGCAACTGTCTGCTACTCATCTTGCTAAAGTCTCCCTTTTTTTGTCTCCGTAGAGTCATTGGCCTCTTGTCCAGATCCAAATATCATCCTTGAAGTGCTCGGCTTCATACTGTCTTCTGAGGTACTATGGCTTGTGTACTAGTTGAACATACATATGTCATGTTAGTTCCTTGAAGTTTCCTTTATTCAGTTCACCTATTATTTGATCATAAAGGGAGAAACTAAAGTTTTACACCATTGCTGTTATTTAGGTTCGCAGTCAAGATGCTGTCTTTGGGCTTGCAGTTTGCTGGGAAGGACGCGAAACCGCTTGGAATTGGCTGAAGGTAATTCCATCAATGCCAGCGGACCATATTGACTTCTTATTTATTTTACTTGAACGAGCCAATGATGCTTTCCTTGGATTTGAGCTGATATAACATAGATTGTTTTTGGCTTATTGCAAAAACTACAATTGAAATGAAGAATTGAGAGCATTTGTAACTTCTCCTGTTCTTTTCGTTGCTGCTTCTGGTTTTTCAAGAGTTTTTGCATTTGCCTTATAATATTTGATGCTCTCTGCCTTATCTAATGTGGCATTCTTCTCTAATAGATCAATCATTGATTGCAGGAAAATTGGGAGTACATTGCAAAAACATGGGGTTCTGGGGTTCTCATCAGACGGTTTGTCAGTTCAATTGTCTCACCGGTATGTCATCCCATCACTTGTGCGCCCGTGTGGGTTCGTGTGGGTTCAAACATCTTAAAAGGGGGAAGGAGTTTTTCAATAAAAGCGAACGAATAGTTAGCTCTGTACTCATGGCAAAAGTTTGTGTGTTTTCTAGGACTGCATGTTAATGTTCTTCGATACGGTATTTTTCCCTTCTGTCTGTCGTTATGCAACGAACATGGTCAATTCCTTGAGTTTCCCTGCTTTTTCATCATTTGTCTAGTTTGCATCATTTGAGAAAGCCAGGGAAGTGGAGGACTTCTTTGCAACCCGCTCGCAGCCTTCCATTGCAAGGACACTGAAGCAGAGCATCGAGCGGGTGAACATCAATGCACACTGGGTTCAAAGCATTCAGAACGAAGAAGAAAATATTGCCGAGACCGTGGATGAACTGTTATATGGGAAGAGCTAGGATTCTCTTTTTTATGGTTTGATGCTTAATGGTTTGTAAGGAAAACATGTAGTGATATTTCATCCTTGTCTATGCTTAAGTTATCTCAATATTTGTGAATGTAATAAACACGCACATGCTTCAAGTGTCTGAATGTTCAATCCATTCTGCTACTACCCCCAAAGCGTAAAATTTGCCAGTCTCGAACGTACATCCTCTGAAGGAATGAGCAAATTCTATTAAGTCCAGCCGAGCCCAGTGCTTCTCTTTACCCTTTGATTAGCCAGTGATGAATGGCTAATGAAACTATCATTGCCCAAATCCTGTAATACAACAGTTTATGGGTACTCTCTTATGGCTTGCACTGCAAGAAACTTAATATGGTGTCCTATTGCAGATGAGCACTGCTAAAACATCGAAAAAATTAACTAGTTGAGCTTATCTTTCTCTGCACTCGCAAAGTAACCTAAAAGTATGGCATTGTGAACATGGAAGAGCGTGAAAACTCTGGCTAGAGGCATCCGCCAATTTCAGGCTATTTCTCAGCATCAGAATTGTTCATTCAATTCATGTACCACGCATTATTAACATAACACAAAATCCTCGTTGAACCCTCCAGATCTACCCAACTATGATGAATGTAATTGCTCGCAATGTCAAAACGGCGAGGTCATCACAATCTCAGTCATTACAACCAATATTAGCTGCCATGTACAGAAGCCAGTAATAGGCAGTGTGTAGCAAGGGAGCATGTTCCCGCAGTACATTAAGAACAATACTCTCGTAAATCGTAAAGCCCGGGGATAAAAACATAGGGGCTAACCTTATCCGACCTTACGCAGCTTTATATACTACAGTCAAAGAACAAGAATCAATATTAAGAAGCCAGTATACGAATCATGTCTTGCTCTTGAACTTCCTTTGAGCTTTCAAATCTACAACGATCACTGTGATGTTGTCTTTGCTTCCTTTTTGGAGAGCACATTTGGAGAGGTACTCAGCTGCCGCTTGAGCTGCCGGGTCCACCACCTCACCCCTATTGGGAAGATGCGTGACCCCATTCTTCTTGTGCCATAGAAGTAATCTCTTTCGAGCCAAATCACATGCCTCCTCATTTGTCATCACATCCCATAAACCATCACTTGCCAAAACAAGGCATTCGTCTTCCCTTGTTCGGGGAACAAACATCACTTCTGGTTCTGGGATAATCCAAGGTTTCAGGTATCTATCACCTACAGCCCAAAAAGATAGACCCACTCAGTAATTGATCAGGTAGCACACATATCTGTTTGGAGATTTCACATCTATCTGACCACTAGATTGTGTCAATTCATAGTCATTTTATGACCTTAGGTCAAGTTCTAGAATTGCAGAATCCTGAATGAATATGAAATTTCATGTTTCAGAGTAGAAAGATTGAGCACAAATGATCCTCCAATCGGAACTCCCAACCAAAAAGCATGTGAAAATCAATTTATAACTGGAAAGGAAGCCAATAAACTCCTTCAAGACAATCAACATTGACTAAAACACAGAACTCCACGGAAGAGAATCCTAAGAAAATTTGTAGAGTTGAGATGCTCAATTAACAGAGTGGAGCCAGAACAAAGTCAATTCTAAAGAGTGAGGACGATATCTAGCGACCCTTGTCTTCGCGAGACGAGTTTAAAAAAAGAATAACAAGACTAAGACCAAACAAAGTCTGGGGTTACAGGTAAACAGTAGACACTTATTACAACGTAAGCTCATATATTTTGATGGACCTTTGATAAAGCACTGGATGGTTTCTACTTTCAACATTCAACACAGAAAGAGTTCTATATCAATTTTTTGGACATACTTTTAACCTAAACATGTAAAGAAGGAGAATGCGGATCAAAGATAGAGATTATCATCACAAGAACTCCAACTTATTGCCAGCAAGTAAAGGGACATTTGCTAGGATAGGATCACATTTATTTTCCTAACTAAACAAGCTGAGTACAGCCATTAGATCCATATTGATACGCAGACTTCCTCCACAGGTTAGCTCTTCAACATCATGATCATTTTAAGAGAAAGAAGTCGGCAATTCAAGTCCCATCTAAAGTGGGAGACCAAGGGAACAGGAAAAAATCAAATAGACAAATCAAGCCCTTTTGACAGGTAAATATAATATCAAAAAAAGGCTACAAAAAAGTTTCTTACCAATAGACCTCGACATTGCCAGAACACCAAAGACACGATGACCGTTCCACTGAATCACCTTTCCTCCGGCTGCTTCGATCCTAGCATATTCATCTTCCCGATTTGGCTGCCAAAGCATGATTAACCAAAATGAATTAAAAAAACTAACACACTTCAATCATGTAGATGCTCAGTAGGAGGTTTCTACCTTATGATCTACTGAAAGTGCAATGGGTTCTTTTCCACGATAAAGAACTGCTCTGGAATCTCCACAATTTGCCACAACTATATGTGATGAACAGATTATGGCAACAACAGCAGTAGAGCCAACTGTCTCCGGGGCAACAGGTTCAGTGCTTGATTTGCCGCTGACTTCTGCATCAACCTTGACAAAGCACTTTGTGAATGCCTTCCTCCATAATTCTTGGCAACCATCCATTAAATTGCCATTAGTTAAGTGATCCCTGACGCACTCTATTTCCTCAGCCAATGCCGAATGAACACGCTCTCGACAGTAATTTGCAACCTAAAAATGAACAAAACAACTCAATGAGTAAAATATTGTAGAGGTACAATTTTTCTTTTATAAGTTGCTTGCTAAAATTTTAAGAAAATACTCCAAAACAGACAACCCGGAAAGAAAAGGTAGATTAATCAGGACTAAAAGATGGAAAACCTTGGCTGAAAATTATTCAGATAAAACATAAAAATGAAGTACCTGCAAACCTCCATGTCCATCATAAACTCCGAAGAAATGAGCAGTCTGCTCACTCACATAATCACTGATGCCATCGAGGGCTGGACCACCAACCAGCATCTGGATAGGAATCTTTAGAAACTGAGGCACAATTGCAACTGCATCTTCCATCTCAGGTCTCCTGCCGCACAGCGAAGTGAATCCCCAAAGGGGCACATATTCCACTTCAAAAACACTTCGGCCAACAGTCGCATTCACTTGTTTGCCTGGGGGCAACTGAACTACAACAGCAGAAGATTCGGAACTCAAACTGTTCCTGATATCTTCCTCGAGGCTTACTGCAACAGAGAGAGGTCCATTGGTCATCTCTCTCTCAACATTCACCTCCTCCACTTCACGCGCCTTGGCAAGAATATTGACACTGCAAACACTCTTCTCAACATCTAAGCACCTAGGTGTTTCTATTTCAGAATTAGCATCAACAATTAGGAAATCTTCTGCACATAAGCTACTAGTCTCACTTGTCACTGAAAGAGAACACGAACTATCAAGGAATCGATCACCCTCCAATGATAAGGAATCATCTTCACTTTCTTGGGCAATCACATCACCAGTAGCAATCCAGTCAGTTTTGTCATCAGTCATCATATCCAGCAAAGGTATTTCGTTACCTTTTTCCTCTCCTGGAACTGACACTGCTACAATCCTAACCTCATTATCCAAATCGCCACAGCTAGAGTCATCTTCTTCACCAGAAACCACCTCTGTTGTATCCTTCATCACAGAATCAGACAGTGAATCCGAAGTATTCGCCATCAAATTTAACCTTGACATATCCATGTCGCTTACCCTTCTTGTGTGATCAGAGCCAGAATTATCTACTCTAAATAGCATCAAATCCGCCAGAGACATCTCCTACATCAAAATCCTTCGCCCAACCAAAGAAAAAGTCTCCCTCAAACCCCTCAGAAAACAAACAACCTTCCATTTTTCAACTAAATCATCAACTTCATCACTCTCAAAGAAATATTCAGAAAGATCATTTGCACTATTCAATTGTCCATTTTCCATGCCCAAGAGCCAACGCCAGAGAAGAAGCTAGTCCATGCTTGCCGACATTGAAGTTGGTGAAAAGTGTTGAGAAATGCAAAAGAGTGAGTATATCTGGCCCAGTAGAGAATTTAAACCAGACAGGTACGGTAGACCTCTAATAAAGCCTTATCAACTTCCCCTTCTCTGGAGTCTTCTTTATCCACATCCATCAACTACAATGAAAGCGAAATAACCAGAAAAGAAAGGATGGGCTTAAATCCTCAAAGCAAGGATTGCAGAACAAAACCCGATAATTGAAACCAACCACTTATCTCCAAACACAAGAAAGAGAAAGTGAAAGGGTCATGAGAAAGTGAGCCAAGAAAAGGGTAGAAGTCCCAAGAATCACAGGGAAACCCTAAAAAGATATTGCCCTTTTCCTCTTACTACTTGAGTTCCCTGGATCTGAGGCAACCCACTTCAAACTATTGCAAATTGACTCTCTCTCTCTCTCTCTCTCTCTCTCTCTCTCTCTCTAACCTCTCTTTTCTATCTCTCGCATATGTATCACAATTAAACAAGAAAAGGAACTTGTAGGAAAGGCAAAGAAGACTTGCTACCAAATTTCTTCCACTGTAAAAAGCGCCTCCTCCGCACTCTCTCTCTCTACAACTCTTGCAGAGACCTCTAAAATCTGAAATCTTAAAGCCAGGAACTTCCAGGGAAGAACCACGCAACCAGGCTCGAACGTTGCCAAGAATCACAATACAACAGCTCAAATACGATCACAACAGTTAAAAGAACTCAACTTTCACTCCTTTCTCTTTTTCCGAGAACTGAAAGGGAAAGGAACCACAGAGGAACTGAAGCAGCAGCGGGTGAAATAATAAAGGGAAGATATTAAAATGGAGAAAAAGAGGAGACCCAGGAGACAGAGAGAGAGAGAGAGAGAGAGAGAGAGAGTGCGTGTGTCCAGAGAGAGAAAGAGAGAGAGATATGTTACACGTGTCGGATCTGGAAGAGCAAGTTAAAGCATCTCCACCCATTTTCATCCCATTTTGCTTTTTCCTTCTCCAATCCGGTGTCTGTCCCTCCCTGTCCATTTCCATCCTTTGCCTTGCTTGAAGGGACCTTCTTTGCCTTTTGTGTGCACACAATCAAAGAAGGGAAAACAATGTTCCCTCGGTTAGGTTTTGCCCATTATTGTCGGACACTAGAGTTCCTTTGGCTGATGTGAAAATTCCTGAAGCAAGCATCTTTTCTTTTCATATGGGAACAGTTCACTTCTATTTCATCTCCTATGGGCATGTCAAATCCGTTGGGTGGTTCGCTTTCTCTCACCAGTATGATCTAACGTATCAGGGATGGTTCCCTTTCTCTATATGAACCAGCTTTGATTCTCAAAAAAAACCTCTACATGCAGTATAATCACCTTAGTAGAAAACTTTGTGAGCACCTTTCTTAGGGTCTCGTGGGTTATCTACAGTTTTCTTTTATGCTAGACTCATATTTAAATTTTAAGTCGGGTAGACACATCATCTAAAAAGTACTTTAAATAGTTGATTGTATAAAATATATAGATCTTGATCAATCATCTTTTTTTTACTTTCCGATTCACATCCTCATGAAATCTTTCCTATTATTTTCATGCCCATCTTTTTATCCGGAAAATTCATATATAGTCTAAGACAAATTATTCTTATTCCAATCTTCTCTCACCACTGACCCCTTAAAGAGAAATTCTCCGTGACTCCAATCCACAAAAAGGAGGAGTCACTTGTTATTGTTTCTGTCGTTATTGCTATTGGCATTTTCACCTTTCTTATCACTGTCATAAAAATCATATATTGCCCCCCTCACATGCACCCAAATAATTTAAACCCCAGAGAAAAAGAAAACTCTTGGCGTGTGCCCATCGCTGGTGAGCACATGGTGCCCAAGCAATCAGCCCGCAATCAGATAAAACTCCATCACTGGTCAAAATCACTTTAGAAAAGACTGATTAGAACCGTTTCTTGGTAACTTCTTTTGGAAAGGGAGCTTTTTGCTGCTTTTATCAAACAAGGAGATGGAAACAAGAGGAATTCCATGGGTCGAAGGAAAAAAGGTCCTTTTGTCTGTTTCTAGAAGTTAATTATAGCAAAAAGATAGGAGTTGATGGTGGGGAGGCATGGGCTCCCCCTCGTGACAACGTCTGCAGTGAAAAAGAAAAAGAGATTTTGATGTAATTGTCAAGTCTTTCTTGCGAAATTAGACACTGCTTTCTTTTGACTTGGGTTTGTATTATATTGGGTGCTGAGAGAGACTTGGCTTTGGTTCTAGAATGACTCCAATGAAAGTCAAAACCTGGCCTGATCTGTGATGTCTGTCCGGACATAATAGCAAAAGATTGGCTTCGAAATAAGGTATTTAATTGGGCAAAAGGGCGAGAAGATGAAAAGGATAACAGACTCGAGCGGAATCGATGATCAACCTAAATAATATAAATATAAGGTATTTGTTGGGAAGTATTTGTTTATTACGTGACAATCTTATAGCGATTTAGGTGAGTTTTTACCAGATTTTCATATGATTTAGCGGTTTCCTAGTATTATAAAATAAAGGGTGCATTTAATTTTCCATGTTTTGGTGAACCTCACCTTTCTTTTCTGGTCAAAGTTTGACCCCAATTCTAGTATAATACCTGAGGTGCTCCTAGAGATTCAAAACGACTAAAGATCCCAAAACGACTAAAGATCCCAAGGTCTTCTGTTTTGCATTTTTAAAACCAAAAGTGTTTCTATTATTATATAGCGATAAGATTACCTAATACCATATCAAGTAACCCTAGACCCAAATACCCAAACATATAAAATTTGTATCGAAATGACTCGCGTCATTGGTAAGTCTCAAAATGCTTTAGTTAATTGATTAGATCTAAAGATGAAGTCATTGCGGATTAAATATTTCAAGGGGGACAATTTTCTTTAATATTTTGAAGGAAAGGTACTTAAATAGCAAATAATAATAAAATGGTATGTAAATTGAAATACTATATCTATGTATGTATGTATGTATACACGCATGTATGTATATACATATATATTAATATTTTGATCCAAACTTGTCATTTTCACAGAAAGATTTGCTAGATCCACGGGCCCCATGAATTATGAAGATACGGCGAAAAGTCCCAATTTTTTTTCTTGGGCAAATACAAACCCAAAAAAAAAAGTCAGATTCACGTTCTGTAAACTGGCCAATGGCGCACACGACTTTGATACTATAGTGGAAGTCATTCCCTTTCCTTTGGATTGCCAACCTGGTTCTTTAATTGAGCTTCACGTGCTAGGGAAGGAGAAGGGAAAAAAAAAAAAAAAAAAGCATTTTGCTTTGAGTTGGCACCAACCGGGCACCCTTTCTCCACTTCTGGAGGATTCCATCAATCTATATGTCTAAAAAAATAATGTCAACACAGCCAATGACCCAACCACCCCTTGGTGAAGTCAAGACGATGCAGCCTTAGCTCAGCAATTTTAGAAACTAAACAAGACGAGGAGACGCCAATGCTTGACTTCGAAAGGCTCGGTAGCTCACGTTTGTCATCCGATTGAAGCGGGATCATCGGCATTGGGATTAGGGGATTTAAAAGAAAATTCCTTGCACTTGACCCGACCTCTATCGACCGGGCCAATCACGGATCGCACGTCTCCGAAACAGTGGGGGAAAAAGATTAGGGGACGAAGCCGATGCAGACAACATCGAAGAAAATTTAATAGCATTGATGCTTCCAACAACTTCAGATGTTCAAAAAGAAGGGCAACGCTCAATAGGTAAGTTCATGATTAGTAGTGAAGTACCAGAAACTGCCACTAGAGAAGGCAAGGGTGTCACTATACCAACCTGGGCAGTCAGCACATGTTTGATCACCATCTCTGTTCTAGAATGAATATACAAACTCTAATGAAAACTTCCTTAGTGCCCACCGGTTCATCTACCACAGCTAAAAGAGGCGAAGGCGACGGCAGCACGGAGAAAATTGCCATCATGCTGGTTCATGGCAACATGGCATCGCCTGATGCTTCCAGCATTTGCACCTCCGTCTCGTCGGTGCTCACCTTGGAACCATGTGGAGCCCTAGGATCACCTACATGCAACAGACGAGGTCAATAATCAACGAAGGAAACAGAAATCATGGTATTGGATGAAGGACCCCATTTAAGGGTTAAAAATAGTAAGACACACGACTTCAATAAAACACCTGACTGAAATTATTCCTGATACGTACAACGGAGTGCAAACATCGTCCAACGATGCGCATAACCACACAAATCATCAGCTCACAAAAAGTGGTATAGACATCCGCATATATAAGTAAAATACACCTAATGAATGACCTTTCTTCTTCCTTACTTGGCAAGATCAAACAAATTATGTTTGCCACATTGAGCCTCATTACCTTTCCTCCAGTATAATACCAAAAGATAAATACATGCCCTTGGATGCAATGAAATGAAAAAAAGATGCATCTTTGTGCTTCCCCTCCTCACTTCACGGTTAATACCTCAAGCTTGTAGCTATCTATCAAGTGCTCAGAAATATATAAAAGTCTGTAGACATTAGCTCCATCGCCTTAACTAGACCAATAATAGCTGACCTCCTCAAGCCTGGTAAATTGTTTTATGGGTTTCAAGAACAACTAAACTATTGGCATTTCAACCAAAAAAATAAAAAACTATGGGCACGAACAGTTGCACAACAGCATGAGTTATGGTGGTTGTTCCTCTTCTATAAAAGGGGTAACCTCTCAAAACCTTACTTGGCTTTTTTCCAGTTGCCCAAGGCTACTCAACAGAAAGCTGATATAGAATCCAAAGCAGATCCTACAGTTTGGAAGTATTTTTTGAGGTCAAGTCCTAATTTTCGAAGTTGAGCTTCTTGATGAAATATGAAATTGCGTTCTCATTTTCACTTTAAAATGTCGTATTTTAGCAATGCCTTGTTTAAACTGCGTTCTGAACGTTATGCACACCTCAAAGAACTGATTTACCTACTATAGGAAGAATAGCCAGTCCCATGTCTGAGTAGGCACTCTAAACCAACAAAACAATGCTACCAAAGACTTCTCATCATTCCTCCTGATTTTTGCCTCCTTATTCCGCTCTACTCTATTAAATCTTTGGGCATTATTGGCGAACTACTCACGCTAGGGAGCTGCTCATGGTTATTTAGGATATATTATCGCATATGTATCTGGCTACAGTCCACCTGATAGGCTACTAAATGTGAATACAAATCAGAGCAAACATGACACATGAACTAAGAAGCAAGAATCCATACCAAAAGCACGACGCAAGCCCTTCACGGCATCAAAGTTCTTGTATGTATAGCCAACGAAGCTTAGATCTTTGGGTGTCAAAAGCAGCTGGAACTCATGAAAGACAAATTTAACAGAGAATTCAGGAGATGGAAGTAACTAAAGGCAAGACTGCAAAGGTCATAAAAAATAACACAAAAGGTGTTTGTTTAAGCAGTCAAACCTTCCGGGAGGGTCCTGATCCAGTTCTTGAAGGTGTTGGAGGATCCAACTAAATCAACATCCAAAAAGCAAGTAATTATTATAGAATATAATGACTTATAAAACAGATGTAGTAAAGAATTCTCTAATAATCGATAATAATGAAACTTGGAAAAGAAAATGCTGAAAACGTGTAAGGAGTTTAGCAGTTTAGCAGCACTAATAAAATTAAATAAAATGCAACAAGGTAATTCTACTGGTAGTCTTGATAAATTAACAAACAGGAGTTATCTTAAGCTGAAAGTACTCTCGGCAACATTAAAAGAAACAGTTCAGTCTTTACTTCGTCAAATTTCATGAAGTTCTGAGTGTCAAGCTCTCCATTGACCTCTGGTTTGAATGCTGCCTCCATTTCATAAAGTTTATCCCACTGGACGGAGCTGAACCAAGGATGAGCCTAGTACAATGAAACTTGCTTAGAGAGAGTAAGTGACAACCAAAAGACCGATTGATTCAGCTAATTACTTTGATTTGCTCTGCTCCTCCAGAACCAAGCCTATGCTCAGCATCACAAAGCAACCGACAAATGAGATCCTTTGCTGCAGGGGACAATCTTGCATCTTCCGGAAATTTCAATTGATTTCTCCAATTAACAATCTGACAACATTGGCAAAATGTGTAAGAAAAATCTGTCCAAGCATTCCCTCCGTTTTTTGGGGCCACCTCCTCACATTCTCTCCTTGATGTTCCACATGAGTGAATGTGAGCATTAAGAATTCACGATAGAGAAGGTTTTAGATATCACGAGTTAGTTATTAACAACTAACTAAGCCAGTGTTTCTCACTTGATCCTTCTTTTGCAAGGGAACAATGAAAGACTAGCAAGTATCAAACAAGTATCTAAACATCAGATAGCCAAATGATAGAAGCTCAGTATCAGAAGAAATTACCTTTCTGCATGTAGTTAGTGGGTCATCTGAGTAGAAAGGTGGATATCCAACAAGCATTTCATACATAATTGCTCCAAGTGACCACCTGAAACCAAAGAAAGGTTAAATAAATAGGGACCAGAAATCAAAACAAAAATGGAATGAGGAAGGATGCAATGAAAATCCACATTTGTCAAGAAACACTTAATCTGACTGGAAACATAATTAAGAGACAAGAAACCCTTGGCATGTGCAAGTCATAATTTGGAATATAACCTGGTTACCTGAAAGTGAATGTATTGCGGAAGAACAAATGCAGAGATATGAAAATTAACTATTGCGACATGACAACAATATGAAGTCAACATTCATGTCATAATGAAACTTCTTTAAAAAAAAAAAAGGGACCAGCGATGGATGAGCAAAATACTTACCAGTCACACTCCATGCCATATCCTTTCTTCAGTAGTACCTCTGGAGCAATATAGTCTGGTGTTCCAACCGTTGAAAAAGCCTTCAAAACAAGATGGTAAAAAGCATTAGAGTTTTCATGACAATTTTCATGAAAAGTGTAGATCAAACCTCTCTGTGTGCGTGTGCACACATGCGTCCTCAGGAACACAGTAACTGCATTACTTCTAATGAATTTATTTGAAAAGCATGAAACATCAAGTTTACAAGAAAACACTTCTGTTTCTTCTGAACAAAAGCAGTCAGGAATAATAAAAGCAAGACGGTTTAAGAGAATTGCTAATTATTATTCATGTTCTTAAGGACCAGAATGGAAAAGCATCACTCTAGGTGACTGGAACTTATTCTGTCTTCGCCAATATGTTCTGTAAACGTGCTATACTGGTCAATAATATGAACCTTACCATTGGTTTTCCCCAGAACCATGATCTGACTTGCAATTGGTCAATGGTTAGAAGAAACACACATATGAAATTGAAAGAAAAAGAAATAGGTTTTCAAAGTTGCATGCTGTCAAATTTTAAGGGGATACCTTACATTCAAAAAATGAATATTCAAGGTTGTATCCATACCAAAGTCCTCCTGTTCATCTGCCAATGCTGAAGCTGTTCATGAGGGCTCCTCCAGCTCCTCCCATAGGTTGTACCAGTTGAACAATGATCAATATCCATTGGCTCTGCCAATTCTCCATCTTCCATCATCTTATTTTCATGAATAGCAGATAAAGTTGTACAATCAAGAGGCTTGCAAAGGCCAAAGTCAGAGAGCTTCATGTGACCATTTTTGTCGAGGAGAAGGTTGTCAGGTTTGATGTCTCTAAAACAAAAAGAATGTGAACAAGTGAGAAAAGATAACTCTTCAAACTCAAACCAGACAGCTCTCAACCTGTGGAAGTGCAATCCAATGTATGATCTTGTCTCTGTTTTCTAACCTGTGCACGTAGTTATGTTTATGAATGGATTCTATTGCCAGAACACTTTGAGCTATGTAAAATCTGGCCACGTCTTCAGATAATGTGTCTTCCCTAATAAGCAAGGTCATCATATCTCCACCAGGCAGATACTCCATAATCAAATATAAGTACTCTGCATCCTGAAATGAGTAGTACAGTTTTACAATGAATTGGCTGGCAACTTCTGCCAGCAAGTTCCGCTCTGCTCTCACATGCTCCACCTACAATTATCATTACATCAGGATTTATTTTTCATTATATCAGTATTTCAGCAGTATAAAAACTTGAAGAATGGAACCTCAGACAGACATGATAGAGTCACAAAGGCAGTACATTAGAAAAGATGTCAAACCCAGAAAGATAGCTAAATAGGTGGCCAATCATTTTTAAAAATCAGGTGCATAAGTTCCAGCATAGTAGTTTGATAAACTATTGATTGACTCATGCAAACTAAGTTATATCATTGGGTACGCAAACAATTGAAACACAAATAATTTAAAATATACAAGGAGCTCAAAGGAGAAATTTACTGGAATCAGTTCCCAAAATGCACAAGCTTCTTCTTTCATAGAACATAATACAGTTTCTCACGTGCTCATGAGTATTGACCTATTTCCATATGCACCCAGAATCATTCTTAATGAGGAATGGTCACTAGCTGGTCTGTGAGTCATGACATGTTACAAGAGCCATTGAATTACTAGCATAAAGATCTAGCAGCTTAAATATCCTTTATGCAACTTAATCCCATGGAAATTTACTTCACGCTGTCTCTATATGCGGTGGTACCTTAAAAATCTGTCAATTTTATGGGTGACATGTTGCAGCAGAGAAAAAGTGGCAAAAACATGGTGGCGACGTGAAGCTTCAAGGCCTAGTAAATGAATTTGACAAGTGCCCTTTTTTTTTTTTTTTTTTTTTTTTTTTTTTTTTTTTTTTTTTGTATGTTCTAAGCTAACTCTCAACTCACTCTTTAACTTTTGCTCTGTCTTTTTGCAGAGCGTAGGAGTCAAACCCTACACTTGAAACTAATCGTCCCCACCTCCAACCCCCTTGAGAAGTTGGGGACTCAAAACTCCCCATCTATCTCTCCCTTCCCATGTGGGAAGGATGGCCACTGGAGCAACCGCTAGTGGAGAATTTGACATGTGCTTAACAAGTAATTAAACAACAGCCAGTTTGATTCTAAGACACTCATTTGGAGGCAAGGCCACATGTTAGTGTTAGCTAGTTACATGCCGATAAGACTTTATCAGGAATATTATCTATGATGTATAAACCGTATTTTACTTAAGTAGCTCATGCAAACAAATCATTAACAATAGAACAGTAAGCCATACCACACTTACATCAACAGTTAAAATGTCTCATCTCACCTGCCCCCTCTTAAGCATTTCGGATTTCTTTAACTTCTTCATTGCATATATATTGCCAGACTTCTTCTCCCGACATAATCGCACCTGAAATCGAGAAAGTACGCAAAGCATGGTTCAGCTCCCAATGCATAAGGAGACATTCAAAGAAGGATAAAGATGCAGATAAACATTCATTGATTGGCTTATCTTACCTCGCCGAAAGCTCCCCTTCCAATTATTGTCAAAGGCTCAAAATCATCCACACAGATTTTGTTCCTTTTGAGTCGCATATATTCTGTCTCTTTCCGCTCCAAATCTTTTATCAGATTGATTTGCACTTCCTTGGGAACATCTGAACAAGCTAATTTTCTTTCCAACACCCATCTCCTGCCATATAAGCATGTAAATTAGGCACTTTTTTTATGCATCTCGAATCAGGATTCCACCAGCATGTAATGATCACACTCATAATTGCACAGGTCAATCCCCCAAAAGAATACTTGAGATCGACGACCGAAAATTGATGACATCCACTCATGCATCACACCACGAACTTATGCCTAACGATGCAGACTTTGAGTCTCATGCAAAGTATGGAAAAAGGATAAGGATAGAGATGCTTTTATTACGATTATAAACATGACTGACAAAAGAAAAGAAAAAAGGGAGATATTCTACGAGAAACTCAAATAGACCATTTTCTCTTTACCAAAAATCTTCTCAAAAGACAGCCTCAATAAGCTGCACAAACACAAATCGAATGCTCTCCACTTTCGCTAGACAGGTCCAGTAGCAGTGATAAAAAGCAGACTTAAAGATTTGGCAAAATAATATGATTAACCTGACAACCCATGATATCATCAGTAGAGGAAAAAAAATCAGTCTTTCTTAAGTTCCTAAAAGATAATAATTATTCATTCTGCGCATCTTGGCATACCCTAAACTAAACCAAAATCAGTAAGAGCTTTAAAGATCAAACCATCAAGACAATTCATTTAACCCAAATCACAAGCTTGAAGTCTCCTTCTACCGGCCTCCAAAAAATCTAGTACTCAAACTGGGCTTCCTCCAGTTTCCTACATTTTCTCAACAACCAAACAGATCATAACCAAAACAATGAACCAAACGAACTGAATCTAATACCGTCAACCGTTTTGCAAGTTAGAGATTCATGGTACACTCGCGGTACACGAACTTTGCTCAACTCAATTCTTCTCCCAAGCAAAATCATAATCCAAGATTTTCGACTTTTCCAGCTACCCTCGTCTCTTTTATACATTATCCCCGCAACCGAGCAGAGAATCAACCAAGAAAAAGAAGAACCTACGAACTATCACGCTTGTTTCCCCCCATTTTCGAGCATTACCTTTCTTTCCGTTCTTGAATGTTCTTCATCTGGGTCCTGTAATGGTTCTCTATGTACTGCTTCGCGGCAGCCACCTTCTCCATGGTCAAGCTCGAGCCCAGCACTTCCTCTCCGCCGTTCTCGCCCTCCTCCTCCACTATGCCCTCCATGATCTCCTTCTTCACAGGCATAAAAATCGAACCTTTCCCGCAAAAGTACAATCTTTACTAGATTTTACTCGTGCCCTTTTGCTGATGAGCTCTCAATCCGCATAAATCCTCCCTACCCACTCCCCTATATATGCTTTTTTAGCTTTTTATGGTCTGACAAGAGCTCCCTCCCCTCGCACTCTCTCTCTCTCTCTCTCTCTCTCTCTCTCTGTGTGTAAAGTGTGACCACTTTCCTGTTGCTTCCAAAAGGAAAAGAGATGAACGCCCTCGCAGTCACAGTAGATGCTTAAGTGTCCATCTTAATTGCAGCAACTTGGGGTGGGATGAAATGATGCAAGCAGGGGAAGAGGGTTTAAAGAGCAACCCAAGATCCATCTACAGGCCAACTCACACCTTCCCTCTTTTCTTGTTTTCTTTCTCTTTTCTGCTGCCGATGTCCAACTCAGAATGTTGAAGCGCCCCCCATTCCCTCATTATTTATCTCCTCCAGCACCACCTTTTTCCTTTTTTTATTCCTTTTTCCCCCATTTTTTAGTTACTGTCCAGCTTTGTTTATTGTCTCCTGCAAAAGCGGGAAGAGAAAAAAAGGAAAAAAAAGGGAGAAAACAGAGCATTTCTTGTCAGCTGTCTGGCATCCTCTCATGCTTTCAGACGACTCAATTTGACCCTCAATCCACCGCAAACTGAACTGGCAATGTTTGCATCGGAAACTTTTGAGGGGGATGCTTTCTAGATTTTTTTTGTCCCCAGGCGCGAATATTCAGTTTTATAATAATAGTGACTGAGATACATATATATTTTTAACGTCAATAAGTAGTATAATCTCTGAAACACTCAAGCGCGACAATAATTGTCTTCAAATTTCCAAAAAATATATATATTTGTTTCCTTGCGAAAGGTAGGCATTAATCACAAAAACCCGTTTTTTATTAGGATTTTCAAATTACCAAAATATATATATATATTTGTTTCCTTGTGAAAGGAAGGCATTAATGACAAAAACCCGTTTTTTATTAGGATTTTATTTAAGAGTATATTAACAGGCGACTATCAAAAGAAGAAAAATAAGGAAGGCTAGAGCAGGCGAGGACAGAAAAAATGGGTTTATTTATGTTAAACAATTTCAATGTTTATTATCTTTGGTAAATATGAAAAGCTATATTTCAAATGACGCAGTTAAAGAAGTTTCAAAAACAAAAGCAAAAAAACCACTTACCCTATAGCAATTCTCGACAAGCAGGCTAACTTGTATACTATAAATAAAACTGACTAATAATGTGTCGATTCCATACTGGATGCTTAAATAAGCCAATCATACGTAACACGAGACTCTCTTATTGCAACACTCAATTATAAAAAAAGAACTTTAAAAAATCAGTAAGATTTGTCTGAGCATTTCTGAAAAGGCAAAAAAGAAGAAGGGAAATATCTTAATTTTCGGATAGGGTGTCTTTCTTTCTTTGTAGTTGCTGCTTACATTTCATTAATCAACTAAAGATTGGCTCAACCATGATTGTCCCGCTTTTGGCCCCCACATAAAGAGAAAGAAGAGGATTGGGGTGCAGGCGATTGGGTCCACGCGCGGTTAGGTGTTGGGCCTTTTTTGGGGGAAGGCGGGAGTCGCAGTCGGGATCCTGAACTTTCACCCCATTCTCAGTAGCCCGACTGCGACGTGTCAATCCCTCCTTGTACTAGCTTTCCCTCGCCCTGCTCTCCCCCCACGCGCCGGAGCCGGCGTTTGATGCTCAAATTCCATTATTTAGGCCGCATTTTTGAGTTCCAAAGTCCGCTAGGCATGTGCAAATACCGTTTGACAAATCCTTTTTTATAGCTCTAGGGAGATGCAATTGCATTTTCAAAGGCTTTTAGGCCAAAGTAGGTCGAGAGTTACTTTGAGGTTTGAGTATTTTCGAGGATGCAAATAGACCTTTTTTTTCTTTCCGATTTTGCTCTTTTATACTTTCATGATAATGGAAATGTTCTCGAAAATCTTAACATTGCCGATGAAGGTCTTATTCATCAGTGAGTGGCTAGCAAGGCTAGCGAGACTAGATTTAGCCACCTACCACCGATTTGGCTCGCCAACAGCTTGAGTTCCACCGATAAAACGAGAAAAAATTCTTTACCAAATATTTTTTCTTTCCAAATGATATTTAAGTCAAAGTTACTTTTGAATATCTTTTTAAATTACACTTTATCAAACATTATTTACATTTAGAAAAAAAAAAAAATCTTTCACCTAAAATCCATTGCGTGTTCCCAAAGGCTTTCCCCCAAAATATCTCCGAAGGCAAGAACATTCTTTGGATAAATAATAGCGAACTAGATCGTCATATTTTACCAAAAAAAAATAAAAACCTAGATTGTCATATATTCAAATGTATACATGTGATTGGGGATAAGCCAAAAAAAATGAGATATGTGAGATTTTTGCATATGAAGATCAACACAAATTAACAGACAATTCGTCACTTCGCGTCAATTTCAAAGTTCCAATCAGCTTTTAAATTTGAAGCTAGGCCTAGTTGGGATGAATGCGTTAGAGGGGGGGGATTTCATAGTCTACTGTGTTTGCTTATGCAGCATGGGTCATGTGTGCTCGAGGTGTTGCATTTTGCAATCAATGTCATAAGGCCCTTCTTCCAATAGGGAATGTGCCCAGGTAAAATTAATTGATTCCCAACAAGATTTGCTTTGCTTGTCTAATCAATGACACACATGCACACCATTCACATGGTGCTAAATGAGGGGGGGCAAATGCCATTAGCTTCGCATGGGGGACCCATGATCTAACATATCAATCGTGTATATGATTCGAGTGCCAATTGATTATTGATTTGAGCCACTCAATCCCACCACACCTTTTCATTGATAGTTTATTTGTCAGTTGAAATTGCACTATGTAGTCCCCTCAGCTATCTACGAGCAATAGATGACAATATATGGGGTTCACTATAGTTTCATCTGTACTAGATAAAAATCTCAAATCTAATCCTCCCTTGTCTCTTCAACAATCGTGTCATCTCTGCTGCCCAAGTTACCGCAACCTCCGTTTTTCCTCGTCACCCTATTGTTGCCATCGTGCCCAAAGGGAGAGTTCCATTTTCCTACTTTCGTCCTTGCAATCTTGTCCCTCTGTAGTTTTCCCTTTGTTTCTGAAACTCTCTGTTTGTGCACATTGCTGTTGGGCTGAGCTTGGTGCAATGTCAAGCTCTTCCCGGGCCAAAGACGATACTGCTTAGCGACGACGACGACGACGGCTTGTCCATGGCTTCAAGTCTCAAGGATGAGGCCGAGATTTTACCAATGAAGAACTAGCTGGTGAGATGAGAAACAACTCTGAGCTTAAAAGAAAATAAAAAGAAAAGGAAAGGCGAGGAGTCAGCCTCAACTTGGATGCACGGGGAGATGGAGAAAATAAAAAGACAACAGAAGGTGATTAAGGGTGCATTTGGTAACTATTCTCGTTTTTTAACAATTTCTCGCTCATAAATGATTTTTTATAATTTTATATTTTATATGAGTTTCGAGCATTTGAAGGTATTTGATAACTATCCAAAATTTTTATACTTGAAATAGAAATATGTTTGATATGATTTTTAAATTCTTTTGAGACTTAAATTTTTTAATTTTTAATAATTTTATTATGTTTTTCTTTTCTTTTTTTCATTTTCTTCTTCTTCTTATCAACCATGGTTGAGGTCTTAATCAGCTAAAGGAAGAAGAAGAAAAAAGAAAAGAGAAGAAGAAAAAAAATAATTCGGGCTTGATTCTTTACTTGTTCTTGGAAACAAAAAAGTAACTTTCTTTTAACTTTTTTTTTTTTTATTCTATTACAAATCTATTCTTGGAAACAAATTCATTTCCAAGAGCAAAAAAGTTACCAAAATGAACACTATTTGTCATGTTCTTAGGCAAGCCCTAAACAACTTGGATGCACAACAATTGGTCGTCCTGCTTATGGTAGCAGATTCGTTGATGGCAATGGTTAGGGGAGGCACAAAGATTAGGCTCAGAAGTGGCTAAGGGGATTTGAATTAAGTATGAGGCAAATTAGAATTGAGTAGACACTTGTCACAATCTCAAAATAGATACAATAAATGGTTCCTTAATAGAACAATAGATATGCATTCCCTACTCAAATGCATCATACTATACTTCCATTATTTTATCGGTTGAAAAAGCATTACCTATCATGTGTAGCAATATTGACGTGTAATTATTCTCCAATAGATAGGAATCCTTTTGATAAGCTAATCATATTGAGATAAGATTGCAGTACATATTT
This sequence comes from Eucalyptus erythrocorys, assembly GCA_014182555.1. Classification (NCBI taxonomy): domain Eukaryota; kingdom Viridiplantae; phylum Streptophyta; class Magnoliopsida; order Myrtales; family Myrtaceae; genus Eucalyptus; species Eucalyptus erythrocorys. The sequence continues at coordinate 42,138,624 of CM024599.1, read as the reverse complement.
TATCCCTAACACTCAGTTACATCAGTCTATTTTCTTATTCACAAACGTCGCAGTTACAAGAATTGGCTAGAGATATACATCTCACAACCTTTGGCATGTCGTCACGTTGAAAAGTTAGTAAGGCATAATAAATCTTATCCTCGAACAAGAATCTCTACAATTAGTAATCTATTTTCTCAGTTATGTCCATCATTTTATAGACCGATACATAAAAAGAAATGCACAGCAAACAGTGTAACCTGGCAAGAACAATTTAATTCTCAGTCTCATTAAAATCTATATATTGTAATATTTTCAATAATTAAATTTTTACATATATAATGAACAACGCCATTTAATAATAATATCTTTGTCCTTCCCAAAAAAAAAAAATCTTAAATCGGACATCCATCGTGGCTGGGCGTCGAGGACAAAAACCTAAGAAAGCCGCGGGACCCACTCACTCCTGTTTCACTAAATTTCATGCGACACGTTGTGGGCCCCAAAGTGCATGGTCGGTTGGAAGCTACTCGGATTCCTCTCTAATTTAATTCTCTGCCTTCTGACACTTGATGTCTTTCTTTCTTTTTTATTTTCTTCTTTTTTTTCCTCATGCAACGAAAAAAAAAGAGAAATAAAATTAAATGGAAAAAAAAAAAAGGCCTTCCCATTCCCACTATCAATAAATAACACGGGCTGATATAAGACATGAGGCGGTTCATAATCATATAATGTGGTTGGGTTCCCTTTTCTTTGAATTTTATTAAAAAAATTTTCGAGATCTGTTGTTCTGCATGGACAAACTGTAATGTTATTCATTAAATAATACATGGGTTTTCGACAAGCATGTGATATTTATGGTGCGACGGGGACCACGCCAGAATTTAATCAGTCATTGGTCAAAATATTGATTAAAATTCATTTTTCTTTACATATTCAAGTTGTACGGTTTATAAATCTTTGTTACTTCCATTTTTCTGTAAAGAAGTGAAGATTGACTTTATTATATTTCTATGTAGGTAGGTTTTTGATGAAATTGAGTGCTAATTCTGTTTACAAGTCCATTCGATGGTTGCAGAAAAGATGTTACAATTGAAGTTGAACTTATTTTCTTTTTCTCTATTGTGATCGAACTTATTTTCTTTTTCATGAACAATGTGAAATTAACTTTCAATATTCAATCCTATTGTAATTAATAAAATGAAGAAAGCCTTAGAGTATATTTGGTAACAATTCTGTTTTTTTGAATAATTTCTACTCATGAATAATTTTTTCTGATTGTGTTCCATAGACGAGTTTTTGATTATTTAAATACGTTTAGTAAATATTCAAAATTTTTATTCCCGTAATAAAAATGCATTTGATATGATCCTCAACTTTTTTGTGACTTAAAATTTCTTTTAATTTTTAAATAATTTTATTAAAATTTTATTTTACTTTTCCTTCTCTTCTTCTTCTTCTAGCCGGTTGCCACAGACTCTTGCCTAGTCGATCGCAAACGACGTGACTGGCGATCGACTAGAGGAAAGAAAAGAGGAAAAAAAATAAAAAGGAAGAAAGGAAAAAAGAAAATGACTTGGATTTGATTCTAAAGTTGTTCCCACGAATAACGAAGTAACTTTTGTTACTTCTTGGTTCTAGTTCAAATCTATTCTTAGGAATAAAAAAATTATCAAATGGAATTCTGTTATGTTTTTATTCTGAAGAACAAAAGAATATAATCAGATATTGTTTGGCACGTTATTAAATAGACTCTTATCATCAAAGTTTTCATGTTTTTGGCTTATATATATATATATATATATATATATATATGCATATATATTTTAAAGAAAAAGGTTTTGCACATTTCTTGGCGCTTCAGCTAAGGATAGAGTGCGATGTGGTTTAATCATCTGAGAAATTCCTGTTAAATAAAAAAAAAAAAAAACCGTAAGGCCTTGAAGAAAGTTAATCATTGCAAATCCAGAAAAGGTGCGCTTAAACTTGAAGGTGAAACTCTGGAAGCCAAAACCTTCAAAAGGCACATCTCGTTGAAGCAGAGGAGGGCAAAAAGGTGGGTGTTTTATCGAAGTGAGAAGAAAGCATCACTTCAAGAATAGCCTGTCTTTCTTTCATATGGCCAAAGCACTAGAAGATGGATTATGTTTGGAGAAAGGTATTTTCACGATAGAGATGCCGAAACTTTACTAGAGTAGCACGACTGCTGTATCGCATGGCACCTGAGATTGGTCGTGGCGATTTTAGGTTTTTTATGATTCTCGCATGTGCTCATAACAATTTATTTCATGACTAGTTCTTTGAAAGACGGATTTCAAAACAAAAGAAGGTGAGATGACACACATATCTATTGGATTAATTGAGATTTGACAAGTTATATTAAGTCCATAGCTTCTCCAATGTCTTTTAAAATATCTTCCATTTTCAAAAATGGAAAGGTTTCAGATCGAAGTCTTGGAAGAATCACATCCTTAACGTATGAAGAGTGCAAAGGCCAACAGATTCTCATGCTGGTGACCAAAAAGTTTGCAGGAGTGACCAATGACCATGTACCATGAGCCAAGTAAACCTGAGCTTGATCCATCATGCATTATTCAAATCTTTATTTTTAAGGTATTTCTCTTTTCCGATATCGAGGAAACCATCTTTAAATAAGTAAATTTTAAGCCTACCTTACTATCTTTCCGAATGACATAAAACGCGAGCCAAGACTCTATTGGGCGGTCCAAAAGTAGAATTATTAGCATCTCGTGGCACAGGGAATCAACCTGCCGTGTCGCGAGCCTGATTTACATAGACCAATCGATTCATTAATCGCTAAGCTAACCGGGTCCGAGTATATTTCTCTGTTGGCTTTTGACCAAAGACTCATCTTTTTCACTTGGACAAAAATGGAAACTGAGGCTGTCCGCTGTGTGACAGCAAAGCCCGCTCCGATCCTCCTATTAAGTTTCAAGAATCAACAAAGCATAAAGGGGAGTTCGAGGTGCAATTCGCTTTGCTATAAGTAGAAGCAAAGTTCTCGGACAGCATTCATGCGACGCGATGGGACGAGAAAAGAGCTTGGCTCCCATCATCAGAAGGTCATTAGGGTTTGTGAAGATCATTGGTTTCATAGGACTCATCACTGTCGCGGCAAGAGTGAAATCCGAGGATGCATTTGGAGAGCCGGCGTACGGGATTCTGTGCATAAGCGAATGCCCGACATGCCCCAGCATCTGCTCGCCGCCGCCGCCTTCGCCGTCGTCCAAGTCATATCCCACTCTTCCTCCCGCTCCACTATTACCGCTGCCGTCGCCACCGCTCTCTCACTCTCCGCCTCCATATTCCTACACTAACCCGCCATTGCCTCCACCGCGTTCATTGCCTCCGCCACCTACGTCGCTGCCGAAGTCGCCATCGCCGCCTCAGGCACCCGAAGTGTATCCCGTATGGGGTCCTCCCCCTTTGCCGTCACCTCAGCCACCCAGTATATATCCCCTGTGGGGTGCTCCCCCTTCGCCGCCTTACAAGTCCAATAAGCCGCCGTCGCCGCCGCCGCCATCGACGCCGTACTCCCCTATAATTTCATCACATAATAATGGCTCCTCTCCTTTCTACTACTACTATTCCGCAAATGCTGCTTTCAAATCTTCTCTTCCTGCCTACTCATGTATTTTGTTGCTCCTCCATGTTCTTCTCCCTTTTCGGCCCTTTTGACAGGTTGGAGGTTCTTTTAGGGGGGTTGGGATCATCTCTTGTAATTATGGCATATTGCTTTCGTGATTTTCAGCTTCTTTTACAATACGGGTGGGGTGGATATTTTTTCTGTACGTGTGGATTACGAATGAGCAGTATGTAAAGTACTACATTTTGATGGACGTTTTTCTGATTTATTCCAATGACTGCCATGTTGAATAGAGAAGAAGTTGCTTCTGCGTCTGGCAACTGGGCACCGAGAGATGCCAAGAAATGATGGATAGGGAAACTCACATCGTGCATGTAGTCGCGTTAACTTTGGATGACAAATTCGATAGATATCAATTACCAAAAAGAAGTTATAATTTCTATTGTGCATCACGGCGCTTTATTATATAAAAGTTAAGATTTAATATATTTAACCGCGACTGGTTGTATGGGTCAAAGGCGATCGTTTCGAAGTGTGAGCTGGAGTAGTTTGCTGAGGGAAGCTCCTGTTTCCGACGAGTGGCTTGTCCGCTGTGCACGACGTAGAGTGTGCCCTTTTCAACGAGACCTGACAAGACCGAGGAAGCACAAACCGATGAGCTTCAACTTGACATGGATCAACAATTGTTCGTGACAAAAATCAATGCGTTGCGGCCTTCATACATACATAAATTTAAATAGGGATAAAGCGCATTAAAAATTTTAAAATTTGTCATGAAAGTCATTTTCAAAAAGTGTAATTAAGTCTTAAAATTTCTCAAGATAATGAAATTAAATTCTAAAATTTTCAAAAAATGTAATCAAATTGAAGACTTGATTGAATTATTTTGAGAAATTTTAGAACTTGATTGCATTTTTTGAAGACTTTAGAAATCAATTGCACTTTTGTGATAAGTTTTGGAATTTAATTACGCTTTTTAAATATTTTAAGACTCGGTTGTACTTTTATACCAAATTTTAGGACTTTTAATGTATTTATCCCATTTAAATTCAAGTCCCCATCCTAGTACTACTTGTATTTTTTTTTTTTACCGACCAAAAAAAAATACGAGTCCAAAAAACGAGCTAGACAACTTGAACAAGAATTCCAATGCCGGGAAAAAAAAAAAAAAAAAAAACCGAACAAGAATTGACAGGCCCAACTGGGCCTATGTTTTGGGCCGAAGCCCTGATTCGACAGCTTAAACAAGAATCGACGGGTCTAACTGGGCCTCCATGTTAGGCCAAAGCCCAATTAGACCCCACGCGAGATCTCCATAAGAGGCCCATGAACTGCTCACGCGGCCCATGAAGGGGAGCCCATCTCGCGCTCCTTCCAGCCTCAACCATGGCGACCAGAACCAGCAAGGCCACGGGACATCTCAAACCGGTTCGTCGCAGAGGAAGAAAGCTTCAGATCCGTCGTCAATGGAAGCTCGAACCTGAGCTGGTTCAGTCCACCCGCCGGATCGCCGTCCGAAGAACCTCCCTCGATCCCGCCGCACCGCATCGTCCGAATCCCGATCCGCCGGAGTTCCGAGGAAAACCCGGGGCACAATGGAGCCGGAGAACGGGGAGGAGGCGGAGGCGGTGGCGGGCCTCCTCCTGCCGCTCGCCTCCGCGGCGCAGCAGCCGTACGTCTCCGAGCTCCTCTCCTTCACCCTCGACCGCCTCCACAAGGTGCCGTCTCGAATAATGATGATGACGACGATCTCCGGCCCGTTCGGCGCCGGACGCGGTCGTTTTTGATCCGCGCAAGCGGCTGATTCGTCGTGTGTGTGGTCGAAACTGCAGGAACCGGAGCTGCTCCGGGTGGATGCGGAGCGGATTCAGAGGCAAATGCAGGAAGTCGCGGTCGGCAATTACAGGGCCTTCATTGCGGCCGCCGACGCGTTGCTCGCGATCCGGGAAGAAGTTTCGTCTATCGACAAGCATCTCGAGTCTCTCGTAATTCTCGCTTTCTTCTGTCAATTTAGCTTGGAGTTTTGACCAGTATGGTGAATGGTCGTTGGGGATGATGGTGTTCTATCTGTTTGCAGATAAGTGAGATACCGAAGCTCACTTCCGGTTGCACTGAATTTGTTGAATCTGGTGAACAAATTTTGGAGAAGAGGAAGATGAATCAGACTTTGCTTGCCAATCACAGTACATTGCTTGACTTACTCGAAATTCCTCAACTCATGGACACGTATGTGTTTGCCAAATTTATAAGTCAATCATTGGTTTGATCTCATTGTATGTGTCTGATGGGACATTTGGCGAATTGCTTAATATGTTGTCCTTTAGATGGCTTATTTGTTCTCTGGCTATGTGAGCTTTGTTAGGTTGTTGTAGAGTAAAGAGTTGTCTGCACGCTGTTTCAGCTTGATCTCGTTGATTGATATGGAGATCAAAGAATTTTGAACTTATTTGTGGAGGACATGCACTACAACCTGTGGTCTTTTGTCATTTTGGGTATCTGGCAATAGGCATTTGAAAAATTGAACATGATCGGTCTTATTAGAATAATGAAAGCATCTATATTGGAGGTCTAGAAGGCTTGACTGGAGACTACCACATAGTAGGATGCTATCCCAGACTATTGTTGAGAGAATTGCTGGATAGCTTAGCCCAACAAAGAATTCCTCGTTTCGTAAAAGCAAGGAGTCTGACATCTTAACCTTTTGGAATGGGAAGTATTTGTGGGGTATTCAATAAATTTACAATCTGAAGACAATTTAGCCTTGCCTTCTGTGGTAGCATTGGAGCTCTTCCTTTGCATGGCTTCTCTTTTGGTGGGTAGTAATTACGAATTTTCTGAGGAAAGTATATGCTGATATGCGAACATTAATAATATGCCGGGAAGCACCATGAGAGAAGAAAATGCAAAGAAAATACCCTCTATTTTAAAATCTTTCTCCTCTCCCTTCCCCCAAAAGTTTTAATTGTTTCAAAACTTTCCACTCAAATTTTCATCCCCTCCATTTTCTGCCATTTCCCAAGCAGAGAATGATTGGTCCTTGAGTGGCTTGCCCTGAGAAATATTATACCTCACCCCTCGACTAATTAGTCTTTGATAGCCACTGACTCTAAACATGCTGCAGATGTGTGAGGAATGGAAATTATGATGAAGCTCTTGATTTAGAAGCATTCGTCTGCAAACTTTCAACGATGCACCCCAAGTGAGTTTCTCTCGTCACTTTGCTGTGAGTTATGCCTTAAGTATCACTTTTATCTAATTAGCTTGCTGTGGCTTCGTAATTTTGTCCAAGATTACCTGTGATTCAATCATTGGCAGCTGAGGTCAAGCAAACCACTCAGTCTCTTCTTTCACAGCTCCTACTGAAACTCAAGTCAAATATTCAGGTAACCTTGTCTATTTGGTATTGAGCATATCTTGCTTCACCTGGATATCTATGCATGGATTTAGCATTCTGAATTTGATTTTACCCATTTTCCTTGACAGTTACCTGAATGCCTCCGGATTATTGGATATCTACGCCGAATAGGAGTTTTTAGTGAATATGAAATGCGGTTGCAGGTAAAACCTGTTCTGTATTTATTACGAGGAGATCAATTCATGTTGCATTTAGATTTTTCATGACGTCTAAAGTTTCACAAGCATGAATCACTATTTGTCAAACTCAGCAGATGAGTTTTAGTGGTTCTATTAATTCTGTTTTGCATGTTAGACAATTACTTATATCTCACTTCTCTCTCTCTCTCTACTTTCTTTCTTTCTTTCTTGTATTTCAGTTCTTACGATGTAGAGAGGCTTGGCTTACTGGGATTCTCGAGGACTTGGACCAGAGAAGCCCTTATGAGTACTTAAAAGGCATGATAAACTGTCATAGGATGCATCTTTTTGATGTGGTTAATCAATATCGGGCAATATTTGCTGACGATACGTCAGGAAGTGAGGAAAACTACGATGGTGGCCTCCTTTTTAACTGGGCAATGCATCAGATTACCTCGCATCTCAAAACTTTGAAAGTCATGCTACCCAAAATAACTGAAGGAGGGTCTTTATCAAATATATTGGATCAATGCATGGTGAGATACATGATAGTTTGGTTTTATATGCATGGGCTGGCAATTCTTTATTTATTTTGTTGATAATCCTTTTACATACCTTTGTTATATGCCTAAAAAGATAACTAACACAAAGAACTACTCATGGATGGTGAATTCTAGTTCTCTGCTATTCTTGATGATCTCGTACAAATAGTCAAGTTCTATTGCATCCCAAGTTGATGATGAGTTTACTTTTGCTGCAGTACTGTGCTATGGGCCTCGGCTGGGTTGGGCTCGACTTTCGAGGCTTGCTTCCATCACTGTTTGAAGAGTAAACATAAATCTTATCTTTGTTTCCTGCTACTTATTGGCTTTTCACTAGCTTCGTGCAAAAGTTTCACTTTGGTCTGCTTTGCAGGGCGGTTCTTAATCTGTTCTCGAAAAATATGAGCACTGCAGTCGAAAATTTTCAGGTGCATGATGAATATGATGTCTGCAAAACACGCATTTAAATGTACTTATATGTTATTACTGGAGATATAGTGAAAGTATTAAGCGCGGTGATTCTCATCTTAGTGTTTTTGACCCAGTTGGTCCTGAATTCACATCGTTGGGTTCCTCTGCCAGCTGTTGGTTTTTCAGCCAACAGTGTCACAGAAGATAGTCAAGAGGATGTCACTCCTCCATCTCATCTGATGGAACATCCACCTCTTGCTGTATTTGTCAATGGTGAGTGTATTTTTAGGATGGAAATATGTTCGAAGAATGTAAACAGATATTTGTAGAGGTATTCCGGGGTTTGTTGCCTGTGCTAACTTCTCGACTATGGTGGTTGTAGGTGTATCTGTTGCAATGAATGAACTACGCCCTTGTGCCCCGATTAGCTTGAAGCATATCATTGCTCAAGAATTAATCAAGGGATTGCGAGAAGTGGCCGAGTCTCTATTAAGATATAATGCAACTCAGATACTGAGAGAAAACGAATCTAGCCTTTTTCTTTCCCTTTGCCGAGCATTTATCGAGGTATTGACAATAGTGTTCATCCATCCCACTGTTCAACAATTACTTTTGCACCTTTGAGATGTAATCTTCTTTCTTTTCCTTTTCAGGTTGTTTATCCTCATTGTGCCACTTGCTTTGGGCGATGTTATCCAGGGGGAGTGGCTCTTGTCATGGATGCGAAAGGTCTGTATGATGGACTCAGCCGTCTGTTAACGGTTTCTCCTGCAGTAGAAGTACCCAAAACCTCGACACCTGTTGTAGAAAGAACCACATCTGTGAATGGTGAATTACCCATTCTAGAGAATGGAGCTCCTCCACATTCCGAGGAGGCCCGGTCTAGCAACGTGGACGAAACAGAAAAAACAATTTTGGAGGCTGATCCAAAAGATGAATGAATAGATTGAGATCCGACTCTAGTAAAAAAGGTGCCCGTTGTTTTTGCAGTTCTATATTCTTTCCATTGTTTCAATATGGGTCTCACGAGTTATATGTGGTCATAGAATTAGACTTGTCCATATGTATTCAAAGCTTCTCTTTTTGCCATAATAGAAGAAATGTAGCATGAGAGGAGATTGCCTTATAGTGAACATGCAGCAGCTTACAGGCAATTCATGGATTCCATCTAGCCATATTCTCTCCTTTGTTCACATCATATTCAGTTTTGGATTGCTTACTGGACGATGCTGGTGGTAACCAGTAACCATAAATGTCTGAGGTAGCTGAAACTGAAAGAAGTATTTGAAGCCTCGTATCAGCTAAGCTCCGTCTGAACCGATTTTACTAATATAACGGGAGATTGTAGAGTTTGATGTACGGACTGATGAATTGTATGCGTTCGAGAATGAAAAACCGCATGAGTTATTTTGATGCGACGAAGCAAACTGAAAGAGGGATTGCAGTGAAAAATTCTCTTGCTTTTGCTCGGTTATGAGAAAAGTTATGCTGAGTGGACTGATCATCTTAATGTTCAGTACGCGGCAACTGTTGCACCGATGATCCAGGAAAGAAAGCCCTTGTGTCGCGGTCTGACTGTTATATAAGGAATCAAATCTCTGGTCACCTCTTGTTCTTACTTTTTTGAGGCATGACATCTCGATTGTCCTATCAATTCGTAAATCTGACAAAAATGATTCGAGTGGTGGTCGGGCCCTAGATGGTCATGCCGACTCAAGCTCGGTTTTTACTTTGGGACGACCCAATAGGGATGACTAAGATATGTGGAAACGTGAAAAACGAAAACAGAAAATACCAAAAAACATACTTGATTTTCACTCCCATTACAAAAGATATAATTCCATCTGTAAAATTACGAATTACATTCCTCACTTCAGCAAAATTGTTCATCTATCTATAACTTTGCCATCTCGCTTGTGCGACGGAGGTTGAAAGCACGGGCGGTTGATTTCACAGTTCGAATTTTCTCTATGTCAACTCCTAAATGATGAATGTGGCTAAAGGGCAAATATTCAATGCGGAGCTATGTCAACTTCTAAATGATGAATGTGGCTAAAGGGCAAATATTCAATGCGGAGCTATTGTCAATCACTCTTGCAACAGCCATATCATGGTACCTCAACAGAAATATACAAAACTTTCGTATGAGAACGGCCTTCAGCGAGGAAGTCCTCGTCAACGAAGGAAATTTGGTCTTTTGACAATATGGATCCAACGAACTCCTCCAATTGACCTGGTATATGTACTTCATTAAGAATCTTCAGCAAAGCATCCTAGTGTTTTTCAGGAGATTTAAAAAGATCCAACGAAAGAGATTTTCAGCTGGGCTTCGACTATTCGCGAAGCTCGAACTAGTCTCCGCTCCTCCATCGTTCCCACCTCCCCATCGATTTCGACTACTTCGCCACTTGGAAGAAGCTCTGCTTCTGATTCGCTCTGTAGAAAATGATGGAAACGAATTCCTATCTCAAATTATTGAGTAACACAAGAAACATATCCGACAAACGTGCCGAGGATGAAAATAAAAACTCTTATTTTCAATAGTTTTACATGACTTAAAAGTTAAAGATCAAAATTTTTGCCTTTTGCCAACTCTTATTGGTCATTTATATATAAGTATGATGAAATGCATATTATAATAGTAACTCATCCCTCAAAGAGTGTATATCTTTGTATCAAATACCGAACAAATGATACTTCAGACATATACACTGTTTACTTGAGTTCACTAGTCTACTTCTTTTAAAGAATCCATTAGACTAACAACTAGCATCAAAAACAAATAAAATAAAATACGTGGGTTGTTTTACTTTTGGACATAATAAATATTAGGGAAAAAGCCACGAAAAACCCCGAAGTTTGCCCCGAGTGACACATTTATCCCAAATTTTTTTTTGTGCCGTGAAAAACTCCAAACTTTCCAAACCGTGACACATTTACCCCAAATTTTTTTTTGTGACACCAAAAACCCTGAACTTTTATTGTGTGACACATTTACCCCAAAATTGGAGGGCATTTTGGTCTTTTCATTTTTAATTTTTTTTTTCTTCTCTCTTCCCTCCGCCGGAACGTTCCTCCGCCGGCGTCCGACGAGGGCTGTCCTCACTCGACGCAGCGAGGGTGGCCCTCGCCGCATCGAGCGGCCCTTGCCAAATCTGGCAAGGGCACCCCTCGCCCGACGCCGGCGAGGGTCGCCCTCGCCCACCGCCGGCGAGGGCGATCCTCGTCGGACGCTGGCTTCCCTCCCCCGGCTCCGCCATGGCCGGTGGAAGGAAGAAGAAGAAAAAAAAAGAAAAAAGAAAAACAGAAACTAAAAAGACAAAAATGCCCTTATGGGGGTAAATGTGTCACAGTTTGGAAAGTTTGGGTTTTTTCATGACACAAAAAAAAGTTTGGGTAAATGTGTCACTCGGGGCAAACTTCGGGATTTTTCATGATTTTTTCCCTAAATATTTTGATCTCATCTTAATGCTATGCTAATGCGACATTTATATTTTAAGCTTGAACTTTTAATTATTCTTAAGTGATAAGCATAAAATTTTTCCATCTCTATTTATCACGTAGTAAATAGCGATTATGTGTGAAAGAGCTAATCTCTTATTTGTCCGATATATTTTCTTCAGTAGTACAAGAGGATGTTTGGTTCAAGAGATATTTACTTGCCAATCTAACTACAGAACATATATTAAGTCTTATACATACTATAACATACATTAAGCTTTCAATAGTACTAACATAAGGAACATGTTTCATTTGATCCCGCTCTTATAGAGTCTTAGGACGCAGTCTATAACTCAATTCTTGCGATAGAAGTATCTATAGGTTTACAGTTTTGCGTACAATCATTCAAGTATTTTGTTCATATACGTCTCTTGCGAAAAATACAATGATCTCTTTAAACGATTTTTTGAAATCTTAACTCCAAAAATATATGTAGCTTCATTTATATCTTTCATCTAAAAATTGAAAGATAATTAATTTTTAATAATACTAACAAACTCCATATTATTTCTAGCAATTAGTATATCGTCCACATATAATGATAATATCACAAATTGATTTTTTAATCTTTTAATATATATATATATATATATATATATATACAATGATTTTTATAAATTATTGTAAAATCATACGCCATTATAAACGTATATATATCATTATCTTAAAAATTGTGTAAGGCCATATCGATTTTAAAAGTCGACATATATTTTGTCATTGGTCTTTGAAATGAAACAAACGAGTTGTTTCATATATATTTTTTTTAATTAGCCATTGAAAAAGCAACATTTACATTAATTTGATGTGATTCAAAATTCATGCTTGCCACTATTAATAGAATAAAGCGAATTGAAATAAATCTCACTATGGAAGAAAACATTTCTATAATCAATTCCTTCTTATTGATTACACTATTGCGCCACAAGGCAAGCTTATATCTCTATATTAAGCCATCAACTTTATGCTTTGTTTTGAGAATTCACTTATTCCCAATAGCCTTGTGACCTTTTGAATGATCAATAAATTTCGAAACTTAATTTAATTTCATTAACTCCACTTCTTCTTCCATTACAAGTATCTATTTTTCCTTATTAAGACAATTTAGAGTCTCATTTATATTTCTTGACTCATTTTCATCTTGTGAAGTGACCAGAAAATTTTTTCCTTCATTGTCAAAACGTCGATGGGGAATGCTTTTATGACTTGTTCATCATATGAGAGATTATACACTTGATACATTATTCTCTATTATGCTCTCACTTGGATTAGATAATGACGATATTATTTATTCAGGTGATTGTCATTGAGACCGAGTAGAATTTAATTCCTCACTTCTCACATTACTCCCGCTTGGAGGAACTTCATTAAGTTCATTATCTTGATCCAATATTTCAAATAACGAGCAGTTTTTGAGTATAGACGGCACATTCCCAAGGTTTAAGAAAACTTAAATTGGGTTTTCTACTTGCCCATAACTCGTGGAGTAAAAGTGATTGATTCTGAAGGTACAAGATTAAATGTATAGGTAACAGTTAACAAAGCATCCCTAAAAGTAATTGATAAGTTAGTTAGTACCATAATGGACCTAACCATTTTTAATAGGATCTTTTTTTTTTTTTTTTGCAACACTATTTTTTCTAGGAGTATATGTAGTAGACAATTGTCTTTCTATTTTTTTCATCACATAAATTTTTGAAATCATTGCATATATATTATTGGCCTCGATCGGATCTTAACACTTTTATTTTCTTACTCGTGACTTGATTTTCTATCAAGCTCATAAGTTTCTTAAAGCAACTTAATGCCTTAGATTTATGAAAAATCAAATAGATATATCTAAATTGAGTACAATCATATATAAATGTGATGAAATATACAACCTTATGCCTTACTATTACATTTATTGAATTATAGATATTAGAATGGATTAATTGTAAATAAAACTCAGCTCTTGTTCATTTTCTAAATGATTTCCTTATTATTTTCCTACTAGGCAATGCTTACAACTAGGCATGATAAGAATAGTATAAGTGTCATAACTTTCATATGACATTCACTTAAGTATCATAACTTTTTTTAATCTATTGCGCGCTAAATTAGTGAAAAATCGCTCACTTGAGTGCCTATTCTGGTGAATTGTCCTATGTCACATTTCAAATTAAATTTTTATTACCACGTGGCTTTTTAAAAAGACATTTAAATTCGAATTGGATAATCTTCGATTCATGTGGCAAGAAAGGGCAAAAACGATGTCATTTTGGCCCTTTCTTCCCCACATTCATCATACAATGAAACCCTAAATTCTAGAAAGGGGAACACTTTTACAAGGAAGAGGTTCAATCTTGAGATCAACAATGGACATTCCAAGCTTATGAGATAGTAAAATGGGGAACGGTTGAATCAACTTTGGTGAGATTGAGATGATGATAAATGTAACTGCGTGATACAAGGAGTTACACTTGATTTGAAAGAATCGCAGAGAAATTGTTAGATTTATGACATAAATTGCCATGGTACTTGCTGGAATCTTGCAAATCACAGAGAAATAAGGTAATGGAGATGCCATATTAGCTGCATTAAGGGAAAAATCACCAGCATCAGAGATCTCTTTTAAAGTAATACTGCCTTTTTTCTTTTTTCCGTCTATTTTGCCAACTCATCTTGTTTCTAGTTCAGCCTCTTTCTGATTTTCATTAACCTTTCACTTTATAGCTTTCCTGATTAATCAACTCCCTCTCTCAAATAATGTTTTCCCCTATGAACACCGTATGAAAGTGATGGTACTTGTACTATTCTTGCCCAAATAGACAAATCAACTTCATCAATGTTGCCAAACAAACCCTCTTTGGCTAATTTATTCATTTGTTATTGGCCAATATGATCAAGTCTAGCATGTGCCATACATCCATATCATTATCATAAGAGTTAGAATATGTAAATAGGGAATAACAAATGTTAACATTATCGTAATTGATATCTAATACAATAAAACCATCAATAAAATATCTAGAGCCATAGTAACTCGTACTTAAATACAAGTCCACACTAGTATTATGAAAGTTCAAACTAAAACCAAGTTAGACCAACATTAATACAGACATTAAATTTCAATGAATCTCCAAAGCATATAATATATTATGTAGGAATAAAGTGCATTCACCATGCATAATTAATTGGTATATAACAATCCCTTTAACTTCAGTTCTGAAATTGTTCCCTATAAATCCATTTTGTTTTGGTCGAAACTTGTCATAACTCCATGAAAGTATCTTGAGTAAAGAACACCTGGAGTGCCATAACTTGGCACGGGGGGATACTTAAGTGCCATAACTTTTTTCGGTACACTTAAGTGCCACTTTTTTTCAAATGGAACACTTAAGTGCCAATATCGGAGTAAAATGGAACACTTAAGTGCCACTCCGGTGAAAATCCGGCCAAACGGCTGACGTGGCAATTTTCCGGCGATGGAGGTCCAAAACGGCGTCATTTTTGCATGCTAGCGTGGCAAAAAAATGCAAAAACGACGCCGTTTCGCGTCTGACGTGTAAAAATAATAAAAAAATTAATTAAATTAAATTAAAACTTAATTTTAATTAAAAATACTCTAAAATTAAAAAAAAGGGGGCGGACGAAGGGGCGGGCGGCCGAGGGCCGAGCCCTCGCCGTCGCCGCCTCCCGCCGTCGCCGGAAGGGCCGGCGACGAAGGGGGAGGGTCGGCCGGGCGACCGGTGGCGAGGCCCTCGCCGTGATCCGGCGAGGGCTGCGGGCCCTCGCCGCCTCCCCGCCGTCGCCGGGAAGGGCCGGCGACGGAGGGGAGGCGGCAGCGGCAAGGGCTCAGCCCTCGGCCGCCGCCCCTTCGTCCACCCCCCTTTTTTTTTTTTAATTTTAGAGTATTTTTAATTAAAATTAAGTTTTAATTTAATTTAATTAATTTTTTATTATGTAAACGGCGTCGTTCTCGCCGAGTCGGCGCCGACTCAGCTCTCCGGCAAGCCACGCAAGCATTAAAAATAATAAACGAGTGCCACGTAGGATTTCCGGCAAAGTCGCCGGAGGTGGCACTTAAGTGTCTCATTTGAAAAAAAAAGTGCCACTTAAGTGTACCGAAAAAAAGTTATGGCACTTAAGTGTCCCCCCGTGCCAAGTTATGGCACTCCAGGTGTCCCAAACTCAAAGTATCTTTATCCTTCGTCACATGATCTGTTGTTCTCGAATCTATAGTTCATAAATGGTTAAATTCAATTAGAAAAATTGAACTTGATACAAAAGTAGTTTTCTTAAGTAGGGGTGTCAATGGGCTGAGCCGGGTTTTGATTTTACCCGACCCGACCCAAATCATAAGGGTCACATACCATGACCGGACCCGACCCAAAACACATTAGAGCCGCATTGAAAATTTGGGTCGGGTCGAGTTTCTGGGTTTTCCCTTTTTTTTTTTTTTTTTTTTTTTCACTTCCCTTTTCTTTGGGGTTCAGGTTGGGGGGCACCATTTTCGATAATTAACCTTTCAACACATTAGACCCGAGTTCCAACGGAGAAACATAATTTACAAGGAAGAGCAACGGAAACTTCGGATAGCCGCACAAAAGACTGAGGGCAGAGATAAAGCTCACGGCCATCACGCATGACATGAACATGTTGTCTTTGCAAACTCTGAACTGAATAAGCACGTGTGTGAGGATCTCTTATCAATTGGATTTTGTCGTTTGACTTTTTTGAATACTCTTGATTCATTGGAGGGTTTTGTTGCTTTGGTCATCTTTGCAAAAAGGGAATATCCGACTTGTTTCTTGCGTATTTTGAAGATTTGAAAGTTGTTTTATAGTTGATTCTAGTCTTCAAATAAAGGGACCTTTATAGGTGGGGGAATGTCTGCCTTATTAACATTTTTGACTTCCTTTGCTAGATCTAGAGAGAGTATTGGTTTAGACTGAAGATAGACCATTAAGCAATGCATGTATTATGCATTAAAAGTCCTTTTAATTGTCCATTTGCCCTAATTACCTGATCCTCACATTAGATTCATTTCACTCTCTAGTGTTCTCGTGATGAATCCAATGCATTGTAATTAGATACTCAATGACGAAAAAAACATCTACAAAGTCGGGAAATGGAGTGAATTGAAAGTATGCACTTTCGAAATCACAGAACCATTGTGAAAGTGAGCAACAAAGCTTTTGTTTCAATCAAAGTAGTGATTCTCCAAGATGATTAATGCACACAGCATGTCCGTAATTTCCTTTTGCATTTGTTTCACATGATCTTCTGACTCCTGATTGTGATAACGTCGCCTATGGAAATGGAATGTCATGAAATATTACATTAAAAAAAAATGGAGATGCACTCTTAAATCTAAGCTAAAGCACTAGTACAATGTCTTCATGCTTAATTTGCTGAATTAAGACAACACATCCAACGATCCATAGACCTGAAGATTTCACCAGTTTTGCCAACCAAAACACACAAGGCAAAAGAAGGGATCAGTAATTTGTAAAAGGTATTTCTATTGGGGCCAAAATTTCCTGAAAATATAAGCATTTTTGATTTGCTGCGTTGATATGTATAATGCACCATGCAAACAGCATTCATACTTGACTTTTAAAATGGTACCTGACCCATCCGGTCCCTTATACACCAATGAGAGTTGCCTCATAATTGAAGCTCATCAAAATTATATGAAAAATGGATGTCTTGATTCCGGTTACCTCTACTGGAGGTGGACTCCCTGGGACTGCAAGCTGCCCAAGTAGAAATTGAAAACGAATTTACCCATAGGCGAGCTACACAAGTTGCATATTATAAAATACTTACCTCTAATATGTCAATTATCAAGAAAAGTCATTATCGAGCTTGACTCAATGGTCATATTTGGCAATTCTACAAAAAATTCACAAAAAAATGAGAACTAACATATGCATTAAAGTAAAGAAAGGTATAAATATTCTACAATCATATTTTCTCACCCAACTTAAAGATTTCAAGGTCTTCTAAGTCTTCCTCAATCGAACGTAAAAGTGGCGCAGATCTTAACTAATCTTGAGCACGTATAAGAGCTTCCGCCGTGGTTGGGGTTAAGGAATTATAAAACACATTGAGCACATGACCTCCTTTGCTAAATGCCACCTCCGATGTTACAGTCGAGATGGGCACGACCAAGATATCTCGAGCAATGGTAGAAAGTATAGGATATCTCGATGAATTTCATTTCCACCAACTTAAGATATTAAATTCAAAGTTATAATGTTCACATGCTTCGTGCAAGTACTTGTCTAATTCTGATTTTTCATCTAAATATTGTTGTTCGGTTTGGCTAAAATACATTTCAATCATAATATCAGCAGTAACCACTGGGAACCTTGACATGCTTACCATTCTTGTGCTCTTTAGCCTCAAGTTGCTTTGAGGGCATATATCTGTGTGATATTGCTCACACAATAATGTCAGAGATGTTATCACATTTTCTTGAAAAGTTTTTGCCTTCTTACTTTTATAAACATGATTAATCATCCACTTCACATAGTCCCACTTATGTCGTGGGTCAAGTATGCAAACAATGAATAAAGTGATATTTATGTTGTTCAGGTTGCCAAAATACTTACGAAATTTCATTTTCATTCTTTGAGCCATTTCTCGCAAGCTTTGGTCCTCATTTCCACAATATCTCTCAATCATCATATAAATCCTATACACGTTCTTCGTCATATTATTGCTAGTGACAGAATAAGAACCTAAAACTTTTATAGTTGTATCAAAAAACAACTTCAGAAAAGGAAGAAAGTGACGTGCATAATTCCAATCCTCACTAGCGGGCAACCCTTTCCCCTTGGAACGCTCAAAGGCATATTTGCTATTTTGAAGTTCCATATTGCTAAAAGCTCTTTCAAATTTCAAAACTGATTCAAACATCATATATGTTGAGTTCCAACGAGTTTTCACATCCAAAATATATAAGACTTTTCGACTCAATATTCTCTAGCTCAACAAAACTCTTGAAATTTCTTAGCCTGCTAGGGGAAGATCTCACATAACGTATGGCTGAACGTATTCTAGCAATTGAATCGTTTATATATTTTGACCCCTCTCTAATAATCAAACTTAATATATTGGCATAACACCTTACATAAAGTAACTCACCTCTCAATAACAGAGAGTTTTAAGAGTTAAGTACTTTTTTCAGGTATTAAACTGCCAAATCATTCGAGCTAATATTATTTACAGTGATAGAAAAAACACTTTGGATCCCCTAATTAATCAAACATTTCTCAATTGCTTTTTCTATTATCTCAGTAGAATGACCTAAGATCTGACAAAAAATTTAATATCTCCTTCTACAATTTCCAATCAGCATCAACAAAATAAGCAGTTAGACACATATAACTTAAGTACACTCTATGAGATGTTTCAGAGAAGTATTTCTTCAATTTACTTCTTTCCTCCATGTATAAAACATAACAATCACATCTCAATATGTTGCGTGACAAGATTAAGAATTTTGGTTGGATCTATTCACAAATCGACGAAATCCCTCATGCTTCACTAATTTAAAAGGCAACTTACTAAGAAAAAACATAATTGCTAATTTTTTTTGCTAGCATCCTGATCAAATTTCCAAGGACCTGATGAACTACCACCCCTAACAACTTGACTCGAAGCAA
The DNA here is from genome assembly GCA_014182555.1 of Eucalyptus erythrocorys. Lineage (NCBI taxonomy): Eukaryota > Viridiplantae > Streptophyta > Magnoliopsida > Myrtales > Myrtaceae > Eucalyptus > Eucalyptus erythrocorys. Next base: position 42,119,395 of record CM024599.1, on the reverse strand, counting down.
TTTTTTGCCTTTTTTCGACATCTACATATGGATATTCCTTACATCTAGCTAGATGATGATGCATTGAGCTAGTCCCTTGACCACTAGTACAGCCAATAAGGGTGCTACAATACAAGCACTCAACCTTTTCTCAACTATGAATCTCTTTAAAATGTTCACACATTGTAGATCTCACCTTCTATTTGTGACATTAGAATTACTTGCTGAAGACATCTAGCAATCCTTCTGTTTATAACACTTAGAGCCTACAAATTATTATTTTAATAATTTATAGTAAGCTAGCATTTGGAAGGCATAAAAAAAAAAATAGTCATGGGTTTATCCTTTGTTGTAGATTAGAAGCATTACTATTTCTTAGTAAGATTGAAACACATGATTAGTTTGTACCTTTAATTCAACACAATTTTTCTCATTTTGCCCCTGGTAATATCAGCTCATAAAATCTTCAAACACCGAGTAACGGAATCAACTTGAAAGAAAAACAAAAACCTGAAACAACAATGTGCAAAGAGCACAAAATTCATAAATTCGAAGATCAAACATCAACTTGAAGACATGAAAACGCAAGTCCAACAGAATCAACATTATATGACTTTGTTTTGGAATATTTGGTAGGGATATGTTGAAGCTTGAATTTGAGAGTTACATCAGAGAAAGTAAGGCTTAATTAAACCCCAAGTTAAATACACAAATACTCACTACTGTATCATCATATACAAAGAACTTGGACACAATTTAACCATTGAAGATGACTTCACTAAGTGCTTCAAAATGTTTCTTCACAGTTTCTATTATTTTTACAGGCCTGTGGAGACAATGAAATGGCAAAATATGAAGAAAGAATAGCTAGCAGAAGTATCACTAGCTATAAAAGTAAAGTTTGTTGAAGTGAGAGCTTTAAAAAAATAATGGACAGCACTGATACATCATAAATGAGAGTATAATAACTAAGACATGATCAATGTCGTCTATAAAGTTATGTACAAATGTATCATAGTATGATATTGTGATGTTGCTAAGTGAGGAACTACTAAAAATCAGTCACTCACTACTTGAAGATAAGCAAGTCACTGGGGCAGAATGCATCCTGCAGTCAACCAGTATTATCATTAGCAAGTCATTACAGTAACATCAGCTCCCCAATGCATCATAAGAGGATTGACATCAGACTTAGGTTCACTGAAGAATTTCAATTATAGAAGTTACATTTCAACAAGTAAAGCAGAATAACATACCTAATGATTTGAGAACATTTTTAATTGTACATGTCAAATACAAGAATAGTACCATCCTCACATCCAACAACTGTCTCGGGATCAATGTAACTGTAGATCAGATGTTATTATTAAAATAAACAAATTTGTCATTACATCAACAACTATACTGAAATAAAAAATAAATAAACCAATTTACTGGAGACTATATTTCAAAAGGTATGCATCCTAGAGATAAATAATAGAATGATTAAGAATAATAAAACAACATTAATTGCACTGTGTCTTCTTATAATAAAAAAAGATGCTCTTTAATTATTCGATGCTTAATAGGTATCATTATTTTGCCACCTTCCTAGTGAGGGATAGTCTAAAGTATTTTTTAATGTTCTTGATTAGAATGAAAGCTCAATTTGTTCTCATTTACATAAAGTTGGAGGATGCCGATCCACATAGTTCACAAAAAAGACATTCCAAATTCATTTCCAATATGAACATTAGATACTGACTCAAATGACAAGTCCATAACATTGGAATGCCAATTTCTATGCAATCAAGTGAAAACATCTCTGTTAATAAAAAAACTCAATAAGACTATTTCCCATTGATATTGGAAGTATAGCTTGTGCTCATGAACCTATTGCTCTGAGAAGGCAAATAATATCTAAGTGAGTATATTTCAACGCACCATAGACACAAAATCTTAGATAACGTTCCTTCACAGAAGGAAAATATGCTTCTTTGCCCCCATGCCTCCATATGCCTATATGAGTGCCAATCAAGTGAACGATTGCAAAAAGTCAATAGGAGATTTTTAGAATGATAAACTCAAGATAAACCATAACCTCAGAAACGTCAAACTGAAAAATGAAACTTCCCCAGTCAATTCAACTACATACTTGGCATCCATTTGACATTCTGTTATTCACTATCCACCTAACTACAAAACAGAACTCCAAGACATCTAAAAGAAGAACAAACACAATATTACAAAAATTCTCGAGGAGACAAGGTGGCCATATGCATCGACGCAACTTCAAGAACTCACAAACATAAAAAGAGCAAAAGGAAACGAGAAATGTTCGAATTAAGTGAAGTGTGGGGTTATGATCCACCCAACAAGAAGAGAAGTTGACGAACTCACAAGAATTCCCCCCTTCCAGAGACCAAGTCAACTTAGTCAAACCAGCGTACAACAGAGTACATTCATCTTTATCGAACGAAATTCGCCAATAAGACAAGCAATCAAAGTACTCACCGTGCATCTCACTTTAGCCGTTACGTTCAACGATCACAACAGCCGACAGGGTAGAACAAAAGAGTAGGTAATCAACAGTGAGCTAAGGAAGAAAATAATTTTTTTTTAAAAAAAAAGAAGAGATAGAGACATTGGCCCCCCTAAAAAAAACCCAGAAATGAAAAGATCGTGCAAAGCGCAAGAATCCTCCAATCCGAGAGAGTGAAAACAGTCGGAGTCATGGAAGTCAAAACAAAGTCAACGCTAGCAACAGATGCAAACCCAACCGAAGACGACACAAGAACGACTGTCCTTCGCCGACGAGATCAGATCGAGAAGAACCCTATAATGCGAGGAGCAAAGAAGAGGGCAACGGTGGAATCGACAAGATGGTGTAGTCGTCGATAGTAGTGGCGGCAATGGTGGCAGCGACGGCAGTGGAGTCAATGACTGAAGAAGTGAAGAGTCTTCTTTCATGTCTGGGTTTGGGTGAAGACTGAAGAGTGAAGAGTGTTTGGGTTTGGGACTTTGGGTGAGAGGCTAATAATGTGTTCAGGGCTAAACAATGTTTTGACCCTAACCCGACCCAAAACATGTTTGTTTTTCTTGTTTCATAATAATTACCCGAACAATTGTAACATTTCACTCTTGACATTTCTTTCATGAGAGAACGCTTTTCTTTCTTATGTTGGTCGAACTTCAGTTTCTTATCTGAAGAACTTGCTCCCTTGCATTTCTACCTCTTGAACCTATCTAAACGCTTTTGCTTGGAGCTCAAAGCCCCATGTGAGTTAGGACTAGCAAAATAGATGTCTATTACTAGTTTAGTCACTTGGATATGGTTCTCTTTCGGCTCAAGATGGCGCATGGCATCCCCAAAGGTCTTTATATTTTCATTGTGGGTTAGGTACACCTTTATGTACCCAATTTTGAGGTAAGAAACGGATCATTGATTGCACTTGCTACTAATCATTCATAATATGATTAGCATCTTTTCGCTTATTAATGGTATAAGAATGGTTCAAGTGCCATAACTTTGCACGGAGTAAAGAACACCTAGAGTGCCATAACTTGGCACGGGAGGACACTTAAGTGCCATAACTTCAAAATGGTACACTTAAGTGACTTAAGTGCCACTTTTTTTTTCTAGTGGGACACTTAAGTGCCACTCCGGCGACTCTTGCCGGAAATCTTACGTGACACTATTTTATTATTTTTTATTGCTTGCGTGGCTCGCCGGAGAGCTGAGTCAGCTCTAACTCATCGAAACGACGTCGTCTGCATAATAAAAAAATTAATTAAATTAAATTAAAACATAATTTTAATTAAAATATTCTAAAAATTAAAAAAATAAAAATAAAAAGGGGGACGAAGGGGGCGAGCGGTTGAGGGCTGAGCCCTCGTCGCCGCCGCCTCCCCGCCGACGCCGGGAAGGGCCGGCGATGGAGGGGGGAGGGTCGGCCGGGGTCGCCACAGCGAGGGCCCGCGAGCCCTCGCTCGGGGCCGTCGGCGGGGGCGGACCTGGCCGACCTCGCCCCTTCGTCGCCAGCCCTTCTCGGCGACGGCGGGAGGCGGCGATGGCTGCAAGCCCTTATCGTCGGTCGGCCGAGGGCCGGCGACCCGGCCGACCCTCCCTCCTTCGTCGCCGGCCCTTCCCGGCGACGGCGGGGAGGCGGTGGCGCCGAGGGCTCAGCCCCCAGCCACTCGCCCCTTTCGCACCCCCATTTTTTTTATAATTTTTAATTTTAGAATATTTTAATTAAAATTAAGTTTTAATTTAATTTAATTAATTTTTTTATTATTTTTACACGTCAGACGCGAAACGACTTAAGTGTTCCATTTAACTCCGATATTGGCACTTAAGTGTACCATTTTGAAGTTATGGCACTTAAGTGTTCCCCGTGCCAAGTTATGGCTTTCTTAGTGTCCCAAACTCCTTTGCACGAAATGATACTTAAGTGCTATAACTTACCAAAGATACACTTAAGTGCCACATTCGAAAAAAAATGGATCACTTAAATGCCAAAAGGCCCACGTGGCATTTTTCGGGCGATTCGAGACCAAAACGACGCCGTTTTGCATGCCGACGTGGCCAAATAATGCAAAAACGGCATCGTTTTGGGTTGACGTGGTAAAAAAATATAAAAATTAAATTTAGTTAAAATATTAAATAATAATAATTAAAAAAAATGGGGTGGGGGAGGCGGGCCGAGGGATCGCCCTTAGTCGCCGTCGCCGCCGCCGCGCCGCCGTTGGGAAGGGCCGACAACGGCGAGGGGAGGGTCGGCCGGGGTCACGGGCCTCGGCCAAGGGCCGGCGACCCCGACCGATCGGCAGCGAGGGCTCGCGAGCCCTCGCCCGATCTAGCCCTCGTCGCCGGTCGGCCGGGGTCGCTGGCCCCTGGCCAGGGCTCGGCGACCCCGGCCGACCCTCCCCTTGCCGTTGCCGGCCTTTCTCGGCGGCGGCGGTCGAGGGCGATCCCTCGGCCGCCTCCCTAGCCTTTTTTTTTTTTTTTTTTAAAAGTTTTTAAATTTTTAAAATTTTAAATTATTATTTTTAAATATTTTAACTAAATTAATTTTAAAATTATTAATTTTAAATATTTTAACTAAATTTAATATTAAATTAAATTTATTTAATTTTTATATATTTTTTTACCACGTCAGCCCAAAACGACGCCATTTTTTCATTATTTAGCCATGTTAGCGTGCAAAACGACGTCGTTTTAGGCTTCGTTCGCCGGAAAAATGCCACGTGGGCATTTTGGCCGGACTTTCGCCGGATTGGCAGTCAAGTGATCCGTTTTTTTCGAATGTGGCACTTAAGTGTACCTTTCGTAAGTTATGGCACTTAAGTGTTCTTTCGTGCAAAGTTAAGACACTCCAGGGGTCAGCACGTCCTTATTAATCATATTTGACATCCGCCTCAAGTGTTTTGTTTCATAGTCCGTCCATGAGGCTTCTTGTATGAGTGAAACCTTATTATGAGCTATCTTAATTTGATCACGGATGTTAGACCAAATCTAGCCCCTAATGCTACCCACATATTTTTGGTATTTTCAAAATGCCTAAACTCCTGCATAATGTCCTTTTCCATGCTACTTAGTAATGTGATGCGAGTAATTGAGTTCTTTTTCTTTCAAATAGCAAATGCATCCTTATCCTTCTTATATTGTGTGGTATTTCCATCTTCATATTCTTCCATAATTTGGTAAAAAATATATAGTGTTTCTTGTTCTTCCAGCACATATTGAATTTTCATATTCCATATTATATATTTTTTGCTATTTAATTTCCTTTTTTTGTTCATTTCAGCCACTATGTTCATAGATGTTGAAGCTATTATGTCTAAACATTTCAGACATACATATACGAATTATTTAATGCTCATTATTTATGCATCCATTTTACGTAAACTAATCATCATGATGAAAAATTTCAAATAATGTTTTAGAATCGAAATGTCACTTTGTTTCCAATTATCATCCAAAATTCCTAATTTAAAATTATTATTAATGTAATCATCTATGCAAGAAGTAATTTATTTAAAGTTATTAAAACTTTCTTAAACTTCCTACAAGAAATGCAAATAAAATAATAATAGTAGTAGCCAATAACATTGAACATTCATGAACTAAATATGCCATTTACACAAAGTAACAAATCTAGCATAAAAAAATATCAACATCAACAGGAAAAGAAATATTTACAAAGGATAATCAAATTATTGTTTTATGATTAGCGCCACTCATCTATCTTATTAACGGGGAAAGACTTATCAAACTCCTCATAAAATTCCTCTAAAAATTCAATGGTCGCATTGGGCAGCCATGGAAAAATCTTCGGAAATTCCTTATAAATTCTCCATGGTGCATTCATTTTGCGCTAGGACGCAATCAAGCCAAGGGTTGACATCTTCGTCACCCCAATCTTTACGTATTCTATCAGAAAATCCATCGTAAGTTGTTTATAATTTGGAATAAGAGGGATTTCACCATCCACCACTTCGATTTTTGGAGCTCTCCACAAATCATTGATCACTTTTTGCCATTCATATGGAAGAGTATTTATCAGGGCATCAATCATCTCAATGTCCAACATACGATAACTTTTACAAATGACATCATGTATCATCTCATTGACTTTCATAATGTGTTTCACCATGTCACATCCATCACATCGATAGGCAACTAACTTAGCTTTTAGCTTTGTTAGTCTTTTCTTTTGTTTATCCATTTTTCACAAAAATTGGTGTGCGCATAAAGTGCGACATTGTTTTTGCAATAAGTATAGAAAAAAAATGATTACTTATAATCGTTGGTGCATCATAATAAGGAATGCTTATTTGCATTAGTACTTCAAGACACAAAGCATTCCATTACCCACATGCTGGTACCAATTACATTTTAATTGGAGCTCCCACACAACTATACGTGTGGACATATACATATATATGTGTACATATAAATATATATATATATATATATATATATATTTTTTTTTTTTATCAATGGTCAACTGTCAATCAACCGGATTGGGCTAAGTGATCTATTAGGTTAGGTCAAAGGGTCAAAGGGTTGGGTCGGGTCAAAAGACTCGACTGTTTAATCAACGTGACTAATCAAGTATCATGGATTGAACCTATTTATCTAGCGGTTACTTGTGTGTGTATGGTACATGCGCTAGTGAGGCCACCTCTTGTGGTCGTGCATAGAGGTGCGTTCGGCCTCCTCTAGCGACTTGCCACCACTCGATTTTCTCATCTCGACAAGAACTACAATCTACACTTTCAAAAATGATTTTTGTTGCACGGAACATTGAGAAGTGGCCCCAAATAGTATTATTGGGTGTCATTTTTTTGTATATGAGCGTTTGTCAGTGCCATCTCATGATTTTTGGCCAACAAGTTTTATATACATGTTCCACGATTATGAAACGATAACCTAACTCTACTACGAATGATGGAATTGAATCCCTAATCACATATCTTAAACTATAAAGTAACACAAGAAACACATCCGAGAAATGTGCCTAGGAATGCCTCATATCACTGATCGAAAAGTACATTATGTTAAGAATGTAGTTCATTTTCACAGATTAAGGACAACCTATTGCAAGCTCGAGAGTCTCCAATGGATTGTACTTCGTGAGTAGAACATCGTATGTCTTGGAAAGCGACAATTCTTCAGAGAAGACGCGATAATCAAAGTAGAAGCAGAATATCACTCGTATGTCTTCTATTATCTCACTCTTCAAGATAACTATTTATTTAACGATATCTCCTATTTCTCTTCGAATTGCCAAGGGCAGTTATTGTTTTCTCCGCAACTGCTTTATCCGCAAGTAATCACTTGAAGGATGATGGGCCGACAAGATGGATCATGGGCTGGGTTAGCGCAAAATGGGCGGCCAATATAAAAACCATCAAAAGACAACAAAGAGGAAGAAGATCAATCTCTCAATGAGTAATAAGAAGAAGACGACGACAATAAAGAAGAAGTTTACTGTGGGAGTTTGGATTATTGAATTTCGTTTTAGAATTTCCAATTTGGGGTTCATTTGATTTGGGGGCTTTTAGGGTTGGGACAAGGATCCAAGCATTTTGAAAAGAAGAGTAGTTCCACGGTCCATGTGAAGCTCTCCAATTATTTGACTGGTCGAGATTATTTTCTTTTGTTAGAATTTAGGTCGGAGGCACTTAAAATAATTATTTTTCTTAAGTGATTCATTGAAAAAGTTTTCATAATAAAGTGACGTCATATGAAAGTTATGACATTTCTAATATTTTGTTTCTGAATTTTTGAAATACTATTCAGGGTTTAATCATTTTATTTCAATCTCATCTCACTTATATTTTTGGGTTCCAATTTTGCCCACATGAAAACACTATCCGTTGTCTCACTTAGAACTCTAGATCTGTGCTCACCTGGTGGCCGAAGTGGAGGCTGTCTGGTCGAGGTCGAGGGTCACTGTTGTCGAGAATAGAACGAAAGCTTGTTGAATATAAGGGGAGTGAAATGAAATCCCCAAGAAGCCGAAAGAGCTTAAAATTTGGAGAAATGGTGTCTTTCCTCCAGAGCTTTTAGAATCTCAGAGAGAATTGTCGAGTTCCATGATCAATTCTGCGGAAAAGATACCCCAAACCTGTTCCAAGAGATTCCTCTAACATATAGATATATAAATAGGAAGATAAATGATGTACTTACTTGATTAAGATTAAGTACTTTACGAAAAAATATTGCTGACAATTCTCAAGGATCCCACTCCGCAATCCAAAATCCTGAATCGGATTATGATCCTCTAGGTTTCGGTTAGGATACAAGCGGCCATCTATTCTAACTCTCGGTGTTGACTAACTCTAGATTTTTATAAACATGTGTCTTGAATAATCGAGTCGATTGTCTCTACGATAATTTCAAGGAAGATTATTGGAAGGATTTTTGGAACAAGAATGTCCAAATATGTGAAGATTAATTTCTCAAATCATCTTCTCACATTATTTTCAAATTCATATTTCGAGGCACGAATGTGTGATGATTAGGTTGACCCTGCAATGAATTTTGAGAATCAAATTTTCACGTTCATGGCATTTTACTAGGTCTATCTACTTCAGTCTTGAACAATGCTAATTCTTAGGGCTCGTAGATTTTCATTAATCTTGCGTGAGTGGTAACTTCCAATTGTATTTAGATAATTGGGTTTACTCCACGCAGCACATGCATCTTTCCCTGCTTCACTAATGGGCTCATTATATGAATTGTTGATGAACATCCCAATTATTCTTGCGCATATAGTCAAATTTTAGAGCCATGTGTTTCTTCGTCCCTAATTAGAGAAATTGATCACAAATCAGTATTCTAATTGGTGATTACAAATATGAACATTACATATGTTTACAATTAATTGAATTCATATATGAATAATATTCATACCTTGTAGCTCATCAATGAAATCAGAAGTATTAAAGATTAGGGTTTTGGGAGAGTTTCTTGGTTTGAAATTTGCAAGAGGAGTAATTTGGTCTTTTCAGAATAAGAGATTTTGTCTTGGGTAAAAGCATTTTTTTTTAAATAAAGATGAAAATTCGAACCAAAAAAAAAAAAAAAAGATGAAGAAGCAAGGACTTCTTCTAACGACTGCCCGGTGCACCGAAGCCAAACCCTGCCTCCAAGCCCCCACGCCCATCAGAATCCGATCCTCACCTGCGAAGAAAACAGAGCTTTGCTTCAGGCAGTGCCTCGCCAGCCATGTCATCCGATGCCCAGGCGAGTCCAGAGCAGCAAGAACCCAACCCCAAGATCCAGATATACTCCACTTCGGCCACGGGAGTTTCCCCTTTCTGGAGAGGTATTAAACGCTCTGCCCTTCTCCTCAATCTGTGGCCTCTTTTTCTGATTGGAAATGGTGCTAAAAATGCGATCTTTCTCTTCTGGGTTCGTTTTGATTCTGCAGACAAGTACGAGAAAGAGGCTAAGAAGTATTGGGATATCTTCTACAAGAGACACCAGGACAAGGTTTGCTGGCTCTGGCCATAATTCTTGTGCCTGCTTTCTGATTGAGATGGACTTTTTCTTTTTTTTTTTTTGGTTTTTGGTCTGGTTTGAAGTTTAAATCTTTTGGGAGATTGATTGGTCTGCAAGTAAATTGATAGGAGCATTGGTGCTGCTTGTTAAGTCATGACTTGTTTTTTTCAAGCTGCTCAGTTCATTCTTTGTGCCCTTTGCTGCTTTAGCTATTGTTGCTTGTTTTGTTAATGTCACCTCCCTCCCTCCCTCCCTCTCTCTCAACAGTTTTTCAAAGATCGGCACTACTTGGACAAGGAATGGGGCCACTATTTCTCTGTGAGTTGAGAAAGCTTTTGCTATCTGTAATTCACTTTGCAAAGTTGGAGTTTTATTGGATGGCGTAGATTTTGTTTAGTGCTTTTCATTCAACAGATTCTTGTTTTGTCAGGGAGCAGGGAAAAGGATTATTTTGGAGGTAAGCAACCGGCGCTGTATTTTCTGCACACGGCGTTACACTTATTACATACGATAAATTTTCCAGTCATAAGATTACTCCATGGTTTCTATGGAGAAAATCTTTCACTTTTGTGTTGGTCTGTTATGTTGAGAACTTGTCTTCACTGCAGATAAATGGGGTTTGTCAGGTCTAAGTTATTGGTGGCATTAATCAAGATTGATGCTAATGGTCTGTGCAGGTTGGTTGTGGAGCTGGAAACACTATATTTCCATTGGTTGCTACATACCCAGATGTTTTTGTTCATGCCTGTGATTTCTCACCGCGTGCTGTTAATTTGGTTAAGGTTTGATTTCTTCTTCTTGTCATTATCTACGTCTTTGTTTGCTTTAAGGTCTGATTGCTGTTTTCTGAACTCACATGCCACCTGCTGGACTGCTGGGCTGGACAATTTTTTAATTTTTTAATTTTGGAGGGGGAGTGTGGGGGCGTGAGGATCAGGTTCTTGGGAAAAATCTGATGTCTATGCCAAATTACAAATATATGATCCCTAAACCTACATTGGCTAGCTTCTTATCATTGATAATTAAGCCCTGCTAGTCGTTCCATCCAAATATGAGTTCCAGAAGGTCTGATGTACAATTTGGATGTATATGTCATTGGATGTGGTTAAAATTTGCATTTGTTAGATTGACATAGTTCAGGATACATTTGGCATTTCTTTAATGACGGGACCTTTTTTTTTGCTCATTACAGATGCATAAAGACTTCAAGGAAAATCAAATTAGTCCATTTGTCTGTGATTTGACCATTGATGACTTGAACCAGCAAATTCCACCATCTTCCATTGACATTGTGACCATGGTAATTAAAAGGAAGTAATGATCTAATTTTAGTACATCTTGGTAGCTTAATGAGCTGCTACTGCTATCTCATATTTTGTGCAGTTAATTCAGAGTTTGCTTGGTCAGTTAGTTATGCTGTTTCACTAGCTAATTGTAAAGCAGATATTTGTGCTATCTGCAGTGTCTCCGGAGAAGATGCATCTCGTATTGCAGAATATAAGAAGGGTTCTCAAGGTAGGACACCTCCCTCTTTGTAAGAATAAAACTGCTAATATGCTGATTTTAATCAGACAAAGTACTATCACTGGAGGAGATATAACTGCAATGTACTGTTTTTGCTTCTAGCCAAAGGGCCATGTGCTGTTCCGCGATTATGCCACCGGTGATCTTGCTCAGGTTGCTCTTTCAGTGTAACCTTTTATTATTTAGAAATTTCTCTTTTGCTGACAGTTTATTAAGTGCAGCTGCTCACCCTTTTTATGCTCTATCTTATGTATTTTCCCGTGTCTAACTGCTTGCTGACAGGAAAGGCTTACTTGCAAGGATCAAATGATTAGCGAGAACTTTTTTGTCAGGGGTGATGGCACTGTCAGTTCCTACGATCTGTTTGTGGATTTCATCTCTTATATTTTTTCCTCATAATTAGCAAATCTTGATGCTCTTTACCTTCTTCTTTTTTCTCCTCAACACAGCGTGCATTCTATTTCTCTAATGAATTCTTAGCAAGTTTATTCAAGGACAATGGATTTGATGTGAAGGAAATTGGTCTGTGTTGCAAACAAGTTGAGAATCGATCTAGGGAGTTGGTGATGAATCGGTATGTTTTTAATTTTAGTTTGGCTTCAGAAAATTTTCCTGTTGCTTTTGTTGGTATGACTGTTATCTTGTTGCATTTGACTTTAGACGATGGGTCCAAGCCGTATTTTGTCCTTCAGATTCTGAGGACCTTTCTAGCAGCAATCATGCTAGTACGGAAGTTGACTTGCCAAGTCAAGAAAATACTGAATCCAACATATCATCGAAAGCTTCAAAGGAGCCTGTTGAGAATATTGAGGTTGATATGTCTGAGGGTGTTGCAGCTGACATGTTTGGAATTTCATTATCTGTTGATAACGAGGTAAAGGTTTCTCTCATTGCTAATTCTGTCTATATTTTCATATTATGGATCAAGAACTGAGGTATTCTGCCTCTTCTCATTGCATATGATTTTACCTTTGAAAGGATTTATTGGCAGACAAAGGTCTCTATATCTATTGTCTTGAACAGTGACACTAGTTTTTGGTATTATTTCCTCTCAGATGATTCAGGTCAGTCTTAATGAGGAAAACCTTAGCATAGGAGTATTGTCCAGAGAGTATCAACACACGTGCAAGTCGACTGGGATGATGCTTTGGGAATCGGCCCAAATGATGGCCTCCATTCTGGCCCAAAACCCAAACATTGTTTCAGGAAAAAAGGTTTTGGAGTTGGGCTGTGGTTGTGGAGGCATCTGCTCAATGGTGGCTGTTAGATCTGCTGACCTCGTGGTAGCAACTGATGGAGATAAAAAGACCCTTGACCTGTTGATGCAAAACGTTGCTTCAAATATAGCTCCACCTTTCCTTGATAAATTAATTGTTAAGAGCCTGGAATGGGGAAATAGGGACCATATAGAAGCAGTCAAAGAAGTGAACGACCAAGGTTTCAACATCATCATTGGCACCGACGTGACATATATTCCTGAAGCAATTTTGCCTCTTTTTGCCACTGCAAGAGAACTGATCTCAACCAACAGAGGCGATGAAGAGGACCAGGCATCGGCACTTATTCTCTGCCATGTTTTTCGCCGAGTTGATGAACCATCTATACTCTCTGCTGCTTCCCAGTATGGTTTTCGACTAGTAGAGAGGTGGCCAGTGGGAATTTCTGGTAATTCATCTCAGGGAGTTGTCGGGTCTTGGTTTGCTGAAAGTGGTATCGACAAGTATAGTTTTAGTACAGCATTAACCATCATGTATTTTCAGATTGAGTGACAATGATCTTCAGAGTTCATATTCTGTTCTTTTTGGGTCTTGAGAAGACATTTGTTATAGCTGGTACCGGATTTGAGCCATCTCCCTTCTTTTAGGGAATTTTGTTTGTTGTTGGACTAATACATGGTTTTGCCACACGAAACAAAACCAAGGAAATTTCTTGTAATAAATCGAGTATGTTCGGCTTCAAGAGCAAAATGATTCAGTCGCATTGATTTGTGTTGCTGGATTTTGTACACGTTTATGAAACTTATGGTGATGTGGCTGTATAAGTGCCAACATTTAAAACATGTGCTTTTTTAATTCTTGAGGGAATTACTTCTCAATTTGCCTTTTCTATACAATTTGATTTGAGTTGGACTGAGGCAAGCCTAAAGTTGCAAATGCCTCGTTTTGGAAAAGAGCTATAAACAAAATGCAAAGAAGTTTTAAGTAAAAAGCTTCAAACCAGAGTTAACGAGCAGTGGATCAAAAGCTCTTGACAAAGTCGTGGGAAGACCAGGCATTGATACAAGTTGAACCCTCTTCTTGCCTGAGGGCTCTGACCCGACTGGACATAATGGATGGATTCCTTTCATGAAAGCAATTCGATCATACACCAATACTAGTGGGATTAGGACTTGCGGTACGTCTGGTCTCCAATTTGAGGTAATAGGGTCACTCACAGAAACCCCTGAAGATCTTGCGATGCATGGGCAGCTTTTCCTAGAAACGTTTGAGAACAGATAATTTGAAGAAAGATAATTGATTACTTATTGACGATAGGCTTCTTTTTTTTTCTTTTTTTTTGGTTGCTAAAATGACATGGAATTTAATACAATGTTGTAAGAAATTCACGTAACAAGCTCCACTTAAAAGGAGCTTAGTGATTACTACTATATGTAAGGTTCTTTGGCTTTTTCAATATAAGTCTGTCTAGAATGACATTGTAGGTCAAGTTGAGTATATCATAACATGTTCACCTTTCGAATTCGGTCATGCACAAATCATCCACATTGCGACAAAAGAGACCCAAAACGAATGTGTAACTCCTTGGTTAGGCCAAGTTGGAATTGAACTTTTTGCTTTATGTTTCCCAGGCAAAATTGACTCCGTCACGTTATCAACTCGGCTAACTCCTACCATACCATGGACAACTGAAAAAGGTCGATCCAATTATATTGCTTGTTCTTAGGATGTTCGAACACTGTTTTAGCAAAACAGGTATTGCATTTCTTGATATTAGGAGCACTTTAGTCTGCGGTGGGTGACTTAGAGCATTAAAAAGATAAATCTGGCTATAGTCAAAAGAAACTTCTTTGGTTACAGACAATGGAAGAAATCGGTAGAAGACTTTGACAGAGATCTCAGTTCATTCTTCACTGCAAATACGCCAACCTGTGCACCCACCGAAACGTAAGAAACTGAAAACCTAATCCCATGTCTTTCACTTCCACAGTTCACCACGAGAGTTTGGCCCAAACTGTTTTATTCCATCTGATCTGGGGATATCATCAACCTGCTTCATTTTTCAATTCAAAGATGAATTAGAGAACAAGCCCTCTGTGACTGTAAAGTACAGTTAAATCCCGATATAATAATTATTTTGTTAAAAAAGTTGGACATGTTAAACAGGCTTAATGTAAAACTCAAAAATATTTAATGCACTGACTATTCTGATGAGATGCATAATCAATACTATGAAAGTTGATTGTTTCCTTATTAAACATGTTCAGTAGAAGTCCTGAGACCAGATCGTTCACAACATTCTTTCCTTGTAGCATGAGAAAAAGGACAGTATCATGAACACACACCAAACTGCGCTAAAAGAATGTTGGAAATTGTGATCCATTTTCCACAAAATCTAGAAATTACTGCTTAATCATGAAAAAAAGAAGACTTGAGATCATGGAAACGAGCTAGACAATTACTTGTCAAAGTTGAAGCCAACTACATGGGCAGAAAAATTTTCTAAAAGAAAAGATGAAGAGTCCAAATTGAACTTGAGACTTCGTGAAGAAGTACCAGAGAAAATCCTAGAACCAGCTAGAGAAGTCCACGTGCATGGGAAACGCATTTTCATTGACAAGCAGCTAAAAGAATGAAGCAAATTTTCTTTATCAAACTCTACCAGTCAAAAACTTATTGAAGAAGTGTTGGAATTTGTGATCAAATTCTAGAAACTTCAAGGTAGATTTGAGCTAGAAAATTCAAGAAAAATTCTAGAAGAGTTTACAAGCTGCCATCTCTTGTGTGTTCTAGAATTCTCCATCTTATGTTAGTAGCTATTTGTAGAGAAGTCTAGAGACTTCTCCACCTACTTTGGCAGCCTATATAAAGGAGCAAGTGCTCCATGTTTTGGTGTGAGAGGAAAACCCTCCACCTTGTGTGTGAGGTGAACCCTCCACCATGAGAGGTCTTACATCTCTACTGTATCTTTATCAAACTATTTTGTTCAACTAATAAAACTATTTTCCCCCATATCCTGTGTCCTATATCTTCCAACTATCCCATTTAATCCATTGTCCATCCTCTACAAACTATATCATACACTTGCACACAACATCACTAACCAAAAACTATAACTAATACCAAAACCATGCTTCCGCAGCACACATACAACACAAAAATATTTTTAACATGGTATCAGAGCTAGGCATATTGGATGGTTATGGGCGTTTGTCCTCACCATCCTCAACTAAAAAGGCCAGAGCCTGAGCGAGAGCCAATAGAGCCAGAGCCGAAGTCGGAGCCGGAACCAAAGCCGGAGCCAGAGCCAGAGCCCGAGTTAACAACTACAACTAAGAGCATTTTGATGACCCAAGACATATGGGACATCGTTGAAGAAAAGATATGCACATTCAAAGGCAAGTGCAAGTGTTTCGACAAGAGAATGCAAGGGATCGTGGAACGAGACGGAATAAAAGGCATGGGACAAATTATAAGAGAAATTTCAAGGTACGTTCGAGGCTTTATAACACAAGTCCGGAGTATCCCAAAATTGGATCAAGGGGGAGTGTTGGAATTTGTGATCCAATTCTAGAAACTTCAAGGTAGATTTGAGCTAGAAAATTCAAGAAAAATTCTAGAAGAGTCTACAAGCTGCCATCTCTTGTGTGTTTTAGAATTCTCCATCTTATGTTAGTAGCTATTTGTAGAGAAGTCTAGAGATTTCTCCACCTACTTTGGCAGCCTATATAAAGGAGCAAGTGCTCCATGTTTTGGTGTGAGAGGTCTTACATCTCTAATGTATCTTTATCAAACTATTTTGTTCAACTGATAAAACTATTTTCCCCCATATCCTGTGTCATATATCTTCCAACTATCCCATCTCATCCCTTGTCAATCCTCTACAAACTATACCATACACTTGCACACAACATCACTAACCAAAAACTATAACTAATACCAAAACCATGCTTCCGCAGCGCACAGACAACACAAAAATATTTTTAACAAGAAGAAAAAAGGAAGACAGAGAGGCTTAGGCGGTGAAGAAGAGTCAAGAGTGGTGTCCAAATTGAATATAAATGTCTAAAAATCTAGAATTGTGTTGGTAAAAAACAAGAGAAGATTGTCCTATGTATAATATCGGTGGAGTTTCTCTATAAATAGATCTTAGAATCATTCATGTAATGTGAGTATAAAACTTCATATCAAGATGCTCCTCCACCAACACCTCCATCAAACTATCTTGTTGGGATTATACCTTGGCCCTTGTCCATCCTCTACAAATTATAACCTATTACACTTGCACAAATTCAAAACACAAACAATCGTCCATATCAAAACCATGTGCACCCACACACACACATCCAAATTTTTAACAAAGAAAAAATATAAAAGAACATTAGTAAAATAGAGTTTGTTGCAGCCATTCTGAACAACCTCCTACAGATGGATTGGGATGGTGATGCAGCATGCAACACTTGTTAGTGACGGCCTGTGCAGTCCCAGAAGAGGTTTCGGCAGTCAAAAGACACACATGTAAAGGAAGCAGAAGACTTTATGATGGCCCTTTCACTCCCCCATCACATGTTAACAACCTGTGCAGTCCCAGAAGAGGTATCAATAGTCAAAAGGCATACATGTACAGGAAGCAGAAGAGTTTATGATGGCCCCTTCACTCACTCCCCATCACATGTTTACAACTTCTCTCTATCCTCTCCCTCTCTCTCCCCCCCGCCTCGAAAAAAAAAAAAACTTTCTTTTGTAAATGATTATGCAATTAATAGGAAACAGGTAGACAAAGATTTTCATTTCAGTTAAAATACATATTCTAGGAAGGGAAAATGAAAAGCACACACGAAAAAACATAGACAAACAGACAAATCTTTAGGGCTTACACTGAAGAACATCCCGTCTGACCAAGACCAAGGTCCATCGGATTTGGGTATTGTACAATATAATACTTTCTTTCTCCAGCCATTTTTGCTGATCAATTTGGTGCAAGAAAACTATAGCCAAATAAAGGACTGTTGCAAGTAGAAATATGAGCAATAAAGGCCTGAAAGCTTTGTCACATCTTGTCGAATATAGAGAGTCGGACATCGTTAAGCAACGATTTTTCTCCGTAAGATCTGAGAAGTGAAAGTCGGACTTCCTAATCCTAAAAGAGAACCATGAAGATTAAAACGACACAGACACAGACGCAGACACACACCCCCACCCACACCCGAGAGAGAGAGAGAGAGAGAGAGAGAGAGAGAGAGTGGTGGGGTGACAGATAGAGAGTGAGCACACAGAGCTTCAAGCATGACCATGCAAGAAAACACCATGTGTGCTCACTCTCTTCTGTCACCTCCCTTACCCTTCAAAGGTTCAAGAGGAACAAACGCAAGAACCATTCAACCATCGATTGCTTGCTCCCTTCCTCACTTGCACAAAGATAAAACTAAAAACCCTAATTTTGACGCTGCACTCTCAAACTCGCCCTCGTTACTGTTCTATTAGTGTAGAACAATTAGAGGGTTTGGCTTTGCTGATGAGATGAAGAAGCTGTACACATGAGGTTTTATATAGATGGAGAAAGGGGGAGGGAATAAATGTGGGTTCCCCTTCCCATTCTCTTCTTATTTTTTTTTATTATCATCGTCCATGAGAGAGAGAGAGAGAGGGAGAGAGAGAGAAGGAAGTCTTCGTCTTTTCTGAATCTGATCTCTTTTCCAGAAAGATCAAACCAGACTCATTTACTCAGTTACCGTTTATCAATGCATCTTGTGATTCTAAATCTTATCTCCTCTCTCTCCAAACCCTAGGTACTATGAATGTATCCCTGCCTTGTGGTCTTCCTCTTACTTCATCACATCATCAGTTCACATGTATGTCTTTGGAAGCATATTCCATAACAATCCCGAGAACGATTAATGGTGAATTAATCTGAAGATTTATTTTGGTGGGTATATATCGATAGAACAGGAATTTTAGATTCTTTATCATATTTTACAGTCTATTCAAATTAGAAACTGGGCAAATCTATTGAGATTGCATGCATGTGGCACGAATTGGAGCATAATAATGAGATAGAAAACCTTTATACATTGTAATATTTCATTAAGCCCAAAAAAAAAAAAAAAAAAAAAAAAAAAAAACAGAGTAAGTAGTCAATCATCATTGTAATGACCGAAAGAAAATAATCAAACATCATTGGACTTGTAGGATCTAGAAAGGACGATGGTCATGCATCATTTGTTGTCCACGCATTACAATAAAACACTGACCTAAGGCCAAACCATATGCCACAAGGCCGGATAATCTTTTGTATACTCCTCTTTGAAAATGGTTTTCGATTTTCTTTCCGTAGCATGACCCATAAAACTTCAGTTGCTACTGCCTTTTAGTAATTATAGAGTGCTTAAAAAAGAAAATATTCCCAAATGATTATTGTAATTAGATCATTCACTTCTTTCCTTTTTCCATTTCTCCCCGAAAGCGTCTTTCCGAGACCACGCGCATGTACCACATCAAACGGTGAATTTTCACAGCTTGAAAGTGTGACCATCTTCAAGAATGTTGTACAACTTGATATATCTCTTAGCTATAGCGGCAATAATGCCATGATTAATACTCAATCTTTCTTTTGCTTCCTCTTTAGCAAATTATAACAAAGAGAAAGGGCAGCCTATGCAGAAAGAAAGAAAGCTTCCAGATCCAAGTATACAAGTTGAAAAAATCTAGACTATCTGGGAAACTTAAGTTATGTATATAAGTCATTCCACTTGGGTGATCCCAAGCTCGAATTAAAGGAGAAGGCAAGGGTTGCATTGGGTAGTTGACAATTGACACTCCTTTTTCAACGATCTAAACTCTACAAATATTATGACATAAATCATTCAATTTGTAACTAATAGGTTTGCCTAACTTAGTAAAGTATTCAAATACTAAACCGAGCATTTTTCTAATAATTTAAGCTTTTAAAATAATTGACAGTGGTTAACAAAATTTTGCATAATTTTGAGTAAGCAGATTATGAGTTTAAATCTTTTAGGCTCTTCCATCACCCTTATTATAGATTTCCACACTTTAGTCATAAACTTTTAAAACAACTATCCTGTAAAATCTCCCACGGTATTGCGAAATTATGATTTGTAGGTACTGCAACTATGATGTGTTTGCGGTCATGATAGACCATGGGATGCTAGCAGTGGCCCTGCTCACTAAATTAAAAAAAAAATCATAAATATTAGGTAATATTTTCAAGATTTGTATGCAGCCAAAAGTTTTTGTCTTGCCTTGTTTCCGGTGGTTGATTTTGTTTGCTTTAACCACTTTAAAATATGACTTTAACTTTGACATCCAACATCTAGATTTTCAGAAACGTATACTTATATACAAAAATGTTTCTAAAAAATGTTTCTAAAACCAAAAACTGTTATGAGGGGCAGGTTTTACTTTAACATCATAGGGGGTATCAAGAAATGTGCTTGAACTATCGTACAATAAATGTGCATTGAACCACATAGCGGGTATCAAAATGGAAAGAGACCCATCTTTGGCACTCTGGGAATCACAAGATTTTCTCATCAGAATGTCCACTATGTCCTTTGAATGGCTATTGCAAGAAAGATGCGATGTAAGGAATCGGATGTTCCCTTTCTGAAGGGACAACACGAAGATATTGGGATACGTGGGGAGCAGAAAACAATCAAACAAAACATCCCTAACGTTGACCCGTCCCACCTTCCCCAACAAAGGGAAAAGGGTCCAATCCCTTTGTTCAAGTCAACATATTTATGCGGCGCAGAATAAAGCGGCTCGTAGTATATATGCCTTCTGATAATTAAATGATTAACTCAATTGGGAAATACAAAGCGTAAGAATCTTTGACATTGTTCCTGCCAATCACAGCCAAGGCGTGGCTTTTGTGGGACGTTTTGTCTTTCCTAAATTCCCTACACATCCTGAGCATCTGTTTTGTCCTCAGGATTTTATGCTTAAAGTAGTAAAGTTTAGAATTTAGGTGATCAAACACTCACTAGGCTTTATTGCATCCTTTCTTCCATCCGACTTTGGTACAATAGATTTACCAATTAGGAGACGTTGCATCATTTTTTTCTTTTGAAATTTATTTTCTCTCACTCCAATTACCTTCCATAGTTTCATGAGCAACTGTTGGGAAAATTCAACATTTATACTTTTCAAAACGAGACATTGGTCATCTTTTATCTTGACCGTGTTTCCATCGGACTAGATTAAGATGGTCACTTACAAACATCGATAACGAGTATGAAACAAGTCCCTGTCTGTTTCAAAATTCATTTGAACTATCATATTCTTTTGATGATATTAAGTGGCACTAGACTATACGGCTCATCAGATTTTGTACCATATGGCAGGAACTGATTTTTCTGCTATAATGGTGACCGCAATAAATTATTATCGATCTTCAATAAACGCTCGTGTCACTTGATAAATAGCACTCATATAAATATACTTTACACTAATAGTTGATACGAATTGCAAATCCCCATTGAGACACTTTAACTTCCCTCTAGCAAAGTGGATAAAAGGAGATTTAGATTTCCCTTTTTATAGTGGAGAAATGATATGGAAGACCTTGCATAGCCTCAATCACATTGGGAATTTTCTTATTCTAAATAGATCCTATGCTTGCTTGCTGTCGCTAGAATTGTTTTGTTCAAAAAGGAGCAACAACACACACTTACAAAGACGCTTCACCAAGAAATTTAAACTATTGATAGAGATAAGCATCTGATCTTTTGCTTCGGCCATTGCAACTCCTTTAAGCCTAGTCCAACATCCGGTGTGTTGATCATGGCATCATGGGCATCTTCTTCTCTGATTCTATCCTCTCTTCTTTCTTTCTCACTTTCGGCCACTAGCCAAGGATGGGCCTCTCTTGATGATGGCATGACCTTTGCAGAGTCAGTGTCCACGTGGCATCGTGGGGATAAGTCTCTTGTTGGCTTAACCCTGACTTCCATTATCTGATATAAATGAAATCATGTCTTGCCAATTTAGTTGGAATGGACATATTTAAAAATTGAGAATGTTAAATTGTATTCATTGAACTTTGTCTAGTGGCTCTTTTGTCTTTTTGGTTTGAGAGCTGCATTCGCACTAGACAAAATGTTTTCTTTTTAGTATTTCGGGTGGTGGCGAAGGAATGGGGGCATGCACAGACAGATCCAAATATTTTTCCAGAAGGACACAGAAAAAACATTGGCCAAGGGAAAATTAACCACATAAAATACAGAAGGCCTATACAAATATTCCCATATTTATAAAGAATAATTGTGTGCGTGAGATATTTATGTAGGTATAAGAGAAGGGCATCAATGTATGTGTATATACAAGAAGTATCATTATTCACCCCATTTAGTTAAGTAGTTAATTAAACCGTTCCATGTAAATTATCGTTACATGTTTGGCTCTTGCTGGAATTTGTTAAAAATTATATACCAATTCGCGTTTGTTAACTAATAGTCAAAACTTTTGCAATTTGGCTTAAATCACTCTTTGTGAGGAAAGATCTTGTTTAAAGGATTTTCTAAGTTGACATTAGAATCAAAGTTTAGACCCAAATATAAAGAAGTTAATGATTAAAACTGGATTATGACAAATACACTTCACCCATAGGGTCCAGTTGATTGATGCCTACTAGACTCATCAATCATTAAGGCCATAACATTATAATTGACTATAGGACTCATCGATGGAGTGCCTGATGAACTTATTGATTGTGATTTTCTTACCCACGATAAATTGACTGGAAATGTAATAAAAGTTAAAGGTTAAGTAAAGGAGAGTCTGTCGACCAAGAGATGACCATGGCTGAGGATTCAGGAGCATTTACAAATCATCCCAAAAATAGTGCGCGAGGAAAGACAGTTAAAGATTCCTGTAGGGAAAGATCAGGACGCAAAATGGAATGGCTCATAAAAGAAGCAGAAGCAATCAAGGCATAAACAAAAACGAAGAATACACAACAACCAATCAACAAGCAGCATCAACTGAGGCATTTACAAGCAGACAAGGCATCATATTTCAAAGATGAGAATATTATTCGTAATAGATTGGTCTAGATTAGATTTTGTTTGCACTTTGAATGCAAACTTGAAATCGATTAGGTTTCTCGGTTCTGGCACTGTCCTATGTTTATAAAAGCTTTCCATTTGTAAAATTTTTTCTTGCTCTATTCAGTGATCTTCATTAAGAAGTTTATGTTTGTAGTCGTCAAGGGAGCATGGCATCCAAGAACATAAGCCATCTGTTCTAATGCAATAAAGTTTCATGCAATATGCTTATCATTTGTTCCTAATCTATTATCTGCACATTGTTTTAGTAGTTCAAATACTACAAAGTCGTTGTGACATCAATTCACTTACTTTTAATTTGAAGTCAAATTTGACAATTAAATTTTAATCATCGAAACTATTGAGTTTCTGGTGATCACGGCTTGATAAAAGCACTCCTAAAACTCCCATATTGAGCATCCCTTTTATGTCGCCTTTAATCATGGCCATAATCTCCTTTGTCTCCCACAATCCCGAATTAGTTAACAAATCAAAAGATACATTAAAATTTAGAATTATGGACAACTTTGTCACTGCCAGAAAAGGAGTCAATAGGGATATTTTTCAAGTGGATGTGTTTTTCGTGCATATCCCTTTTCAATTAGCCGGACGCCTTCCCAATCGTCCCAAATTCTCTCCAAGCGGTGGACCTGTCCACGACATCATATACATGTCTTGCCATAAATGAGAGGCCAAAGGAGCAAAGCTAAATTCAAAATAGATCGAGGCTCGAAAAGTTTGGCTATATTTTAATTCAAACGATGAAAATTATTTGGGATTTCTTAATAGTAATATGAACGCTTGAGAGAAATCGAATCTTGCTTTTGTTAGATGGACGTGGTCCAGGATACATTTAGCATTGCTTTACCTTTTATTATGCTCAATACAGATGCATAAAGACTTCAAAGAAACACAAATTGGCCCGTTTGCCTCTGATTTGACCGTTGATGACTTGAGCCAGCAAATTCCAGCAAATTCCACTATCTTCCGTTGACACTGTGACATGGTAATTAGAAGGAAGTAATGACCTAACTTCAGTACGTCTTGGTAGTTTAATGAACTGCTATTGCTCGCTCATACTTAAGCCATTAATCTAGAGTTTGCTCGATCAGTTACCTAAAGCAGATATTTGTGCTATCTGCAGTGTCTCCAGGGAAAATGCATCTAGTTTTGCAGAATATAAGGAGGGTTCCCAAGGCGGGAGACCTTCCTGTTTTTCAGAATTAAATTGGTGATATACTGATTTCTAATCGGTCAAGGTACTATAACGAGAGGAGATATAACTACTATGTAGTGTTCCTGCTTCCAGTCAAAGGGTCACGTTCTGTTCCGTGATTATGCCACTGGTGATCTTGCTCTGGTTGTTCAACCAAAAAAAGAAAAAGAAAAAGAAAAATCTTGCTCCGGTTGCTCATTCAGTATGACATTTTATTGTCTAGAAAAGAAATCTGCCGACAATTTTTTTAGTGCGGCCTTACGCTTCTTTTACTAAAACTTACACAGTTTCCTGTGTCTACCTGTTTTGCTGACAGGAAAGGGTCGCTTGCAAGGATCAAATGATTAGCGAGAACTTTTATGTCAGGGGTGATGGCACTGTCACTTCCTGCGATCTAATTGTGGATGCTATCTTTTTCTTTTTCCTCTTAATGAGTCAATCTTGACGCTCTGTTCTTTGCTTCTTTTTCTTTTTCCTTTTTCAAAGCACCGTGCATTCTATTTCTTTAGTGAGTTCTTACCAAGTCTATCTGAGGCCAACAGACAAGTTGAGATTCGATCTAGAGAGTTGGTAATAAATCGGTGTGTTTTTCACTTTCAATATTGATTTCAGAAGTGTTCTGTTGCTTTTGTTGGTATGATTGTCGTCTTGTTGCAATTCATTTCAGATGATGGATCCAAGCTGTATTTTACCCTTCAGATGCTGAGAACTTTTCTGGCAGCAATCCGGGCAGTACTGAAGTTGATTTTTCCAGTCAAGAAAATACTGAATCCAACATGTCATTGGATGCTTCGAAGGAGCCTGTCGAGTATATTGAGGTTGATATAACTGAAGGTGTTGCAGCTGACATGTTTGTAATTTCATCTTCTGCTGAAATGAGGTAAAGGTTTCTCTTATTAGTAATGCTCTCTCTATTTGCATATTTTGGATCAAGAAATGAGGTGTTCTGCCTCTTCTCATTGAATATGCTTTCAAGTTATCAGTGGATTTTCACCTTTTAAATAATTGATTTGCTGACTGAGGTCTTAATGTCCGTCTTAATGGGGAAAGCTCTAGCATTAGAGTATTGTCCATAGAATCTCAACACACACGCAAGTCGACTGGGTTAATGCTTTGGGAATCAGCTCAATTGATGGCCACCGTCCAAGCTAGAAAGCCAAACATTATTTCAGGAAAAAAAAGTTTTGGAGTTATAGGCGATGGTTGTGGATGCATCTCCTCGATGGTGGCTATTAGATCTGCTGACTTCGTGGTAGCAACTGATGTAGATACAAAGCCCCTCGACCTGTTGATGCAAAACATCACTTCAAATGTCGCTCTACCTTTCCTTATTTAATCGATTGTTAAGAGCCTAGAGTGGAGATAGGGGCCATAAAGAGGCAATTAAAAAAA
The DNA here is from genome assembly GCA_014182555.1 of Eucalyptus erythrocorys. Classification (NCBI taxonomy): domain Eukaryota; kingdom Viridiplantae; phylum Streptophyta; class Magnoliopsida; order Myrtales; family Myrtaceae; genus Eucalyptus; species Eucalyptus erythrocorys. The sequence goes on along the minus strand of CM024599.1, from coordinate 42,094,006 downwards.
AAAAAGTTAACGATGAAGTTTTCAACATCATCATAGGCACCAATGTCTCATATATTCCTGAAGCAATTTTGCCTCTTTTTGGCACTGTTAAAAATAGATATTTTTTGGATGTGTTTGTGCGCTGCGGAAGGGGATGGTTTTAGTTAGTGGTGTTAGTTTTTTGGTTAGTGATGTGTGCAAGTGTATGGTATAGTTTGTAGTGGATGGACAAGGGACAAAATAGGATGAATATAGGACATGAGATATGAGGAAACATAGTTTCATTAATTGGACAACATAGTTTGATGGACATAAAGTGGAGATCTAAGACCTCTCACGCTTACATGGTGGAGGATTTCTCCTCACACACACGCACGGTGGAGGGTTTCCCCTCACACTTACATGGAGGAGGACTAACCTCGCACAATTCTCAAATGACCAATTACAAGCCTTATTTATAGGCGTGAAACACCGCCATATTCTACCGACCTAAGTGTACACAAAATAATATAAAATTACAGCTTTGCTTCTTTGTCTCTGCTTGTCGCGGCTTCTTCCGATTCGTGTAGTTGCTTCTCCCTTATTCTCCAATTTTCTATTCGTGCTGCCCACGTACTCTTGATCCTTCTTTCTTCATGGTTAAGTAGTCAACAATTGTGGCCTGCACTTTTCCTTCTCGTTCAAGCATGCAAGTTGAAGCTTGCTTCCTCTCTTGAAGACTCCAGCAACTATTATAATACTTTTATAATGTGTGCCCCTCTTTTCTTGATAGTTTGTGGCTTCTTCACGTGTTTCCCATGCACGTAGACTTGCCGACTTATTCCTTCTCCATTAAGCTAGTAGTTTCTTGATTGTTGTAGAGAAAATGGATCACAATTTCCAACACTCCCCCTTGATCCATTTTCGGAATACTCTGGACTTGTGTTATAAAACTTCGAACGTACCTTAAAATTTCTCTTGTGATTTGTCCCATGCCTTTATTCCGTCTTCGTTCTACGATCCCTTGCATTCTCTTGTTGAACCACTTGCACTTGCCTTTGAATGTGCATGTTTTTTCTTCAACGATGTCCCATACGTCTCGGGGCATCAAAATATTCTTAGTTGTAGTTGTTAGCTCGGGCTCGGGCTCTCGCTCTCGTAGGCTCTGGCTCTGGCTCCGGCTTTGATTCTGGCTCTGGCTCCGGCTCTGGCTCTCTTGGCTCTCGCTCGGGCTCTGACCTTCTTAGTTGAGGATGGTAAGGACAAACGCCCATAACCATCCGATCTGATCTCTTACACCTGGCTCGCCACGAACCACAGGGGTGCATCCGGCTCGATACCATGTTAAAAATAGATATTTTTTGGATGTGTTTGTGCGCTGCGGAAGGGGATGGTTTTAGTTAGTGGTGTTAGTTTTTTGGTTAGTGATGTGTGCAAGTGTATGGTATAATTTGTAATGGATGGACAAAGAACAAAATATGATGAATATAGGACATGAGATATGAGGGAACATAGTTTCATTAATTGGACAACATAGTTTGATGGACATAAAGTGGAGATCTAAGACCTCTCACGCTTACATGGTGGAGGATTTCTCCTCACACACACGCACGGTGGAGGGTTTCCCCTCACACTTACATGGAGGAGGACTAACCTCGCACAATTCTCAAATGACCAATTACAAGCCTTATTTATAGGCGTGAAACACCGCCATATTCTACCGACTAAGTACAATAAAATAATATAAAATTTCAGCTTGCGTTCCTTAGCTTCTGTCCGTTGTGGCTTCTTCAGATCTTCGGGTGGCTTCTCCCATTTTCTTCAATTTTCTATTCGTGCTGCCCACGTACTCTTGATCCTTCTTTCTTCATGGTTAAGTAGTCAACAATTGTGGGCTGCACTTTTCCTTCACGTTCAAGCATGCAAGTTGAAGCTTTGCTTCCTCTCTTGAAGACTCCAGCAACTATTATAATACTTTTATAATGTGTGCCCCTCTTTTCTGGATAGTTTGTGGCTTCTTCACGTGTTTCCCATGCACGTAGACTTGCCGACTTATTCCTTCTCCATTAAGCTAGTAGTTTCTTGATTGTTGTAGAGAAAATGGATCACAATTTCCAACAGGCACTTATTCTCTGCCACGTTTTGTGCCGCTGCTTCCCAGAATGGTTTTAGGCTAGCAGAGAGGTGGCCTGAGGGAATTTCAGGTGACCCATCTCGGGGAGTTGTCGGCTCTTGATTTGCTGAAGTGTTATCGACAGTTATAGTTTTTGTATGGTATTGAGCACCATGTAGTTGAGATTGAGTGATAATGATTCTCAGGGTTCGTATTCTGTTCTTTTGTGGTCTTGACCAGATGTTTGTTAAACCTCGTCCCTGGTTTGAGTTATCTGCCTTCTTTAATTGGAGTTTTGTTGGTTGTTGGACCGATACATGGTTTTGCCACACAGAACAAGAACTGAGGAAACTTCTTGTAGTTAGTGGAATCATCTTTGGCTTCAAGAGCAAAATGATTCAGTTGCATTGATTTGTGTTGCAGGATTTCCTATATCTATGTATATTGACCGCGATTAGCTTGGTAGAGTTGGGAACTTTGTTCATGACACTTTTTTCATTAATTGGTGATGTGGCTGTTATAAGATGCCTACATTTAGAACGTATGTTGTTTAGTGCTTGAGGGAATGCATCGTTGTTGAGTGCCTTTTCCTGTGGACTTTGGATTTGATTTGAGCTAAGATTTTGCAAATGCCTCATTTCGGAAAAGAGCCATAAATAAATACAAAGAAATTCTGATAAATACATTTCAAACCAAATACAAAGAAGTTCTGATAAACAAACACTTCTAAACCACACTTCTAAACCAGAATAAGGAGAAGCAGATCAAAAGCTCTTGACAAAGTGAAAAGAGAGGGCATTTATACTGGTTAAACACTCCTGTTTTGTGAGGGCTCTGACCCTAGTTGACATAATTGATAGATAGATTCCTTCCATGAAAGCAATTCGACCGTAAACCGATGCTAGAGCATCTAGGACTTGCACTACGTCTTGTCACCAATTTAAAGTAATGAAGCCCCCAAAGAACATAACATCAAAATCCAATTAAATTAACTTGTTCTTTAGATGTTTCAGCACTGTTTAGGCGAAATATTGAATGAATTTATTGCTGCACTAGACTTTGAACAAGGATGAATCCGTCTACAATCGAAAGAAACTGTTTTTGGTTACGGACAATCAAATTAATTGGTAGAACTTTGAAAGAGAACTCGGTTCATTCTTCAGTGCAAAAACACTAACTTGTGCACTTGCCAAATTGTACAAGAAGCTTCTTCAAACAATCCAAACATCTATCTGAACATCTGAAAGCCCTCAGTTTCATTTTCTTGTCCTTTTCTTGTCCAGCATGTCACCATAAGAGTTTGGTCCCAACTGTTTGGGTTCATCTTTCTAAAGATATCATCAATCTCCACCACTTGTCAATTCCCAAACGATTATGAGAATAAGCCTTATGTACCTAAAAAGTAAAGCACAGCCCTAAATTATAAGGATTTTGTTAAAAAAGCGTTGCACTTGTTGAACATGCTAAGTGTCAATCGATTGTTTCCTCGTTAAGCATGTTTAGTAAAAGTACCCTCACGCACTCGTTTAACAATATTCATCTAAAAAGATAATAAATGAACACAAACCCAGTAAAGCAAAAGTAAAAAAAAGAAAATTAGGATGATAGAGTTTGTGGCAGCCAGTCTGAACAACCCCCTACAGATGGAACGAGATGGTGATGCGGTATGTAACACTTGTTAGTAACAGCCTTTACACTCCCAGAGGAGGTATCAGCAGTGAAAAGACACAAGTACAGGAAGCAGAAGTTGTTTATGATGGCCCTTTCACTCCCCATCACATGTTAACAACTCTCTCTCTCTCTCTCTCTCTCTCTCTCTCTCTCCAACTTAATTTCTTTTGTATATGACTATGCAATTAATAGGAAACAGGTAGACAATCATCTCGGGAAAAAAAAGAACATTCTAGGAAGGGAAAATGAAAAGCACACACCGAGAAGTATAGACAGACAGACATACTATTAGGGCTTACCCTGAAGAACACCATGCCCGACCAAGACTGAGGTCCCTAGGATTTGGTTATTGTACAATATAATATTTTTATTCTCCAGTCAAGATTTTTGCTGATCAACTTGGTGCAAGAAAATTTTTGCCGATCAAATGACTATTGCAAGTAGAAGTATGAGTCATAAAGGCCTGAAAGCTTTTTTGTATCTTAGTTGGAAATTGGTGATCCATTTTCTCTACAACAATCAAGAAATTACTAGCTTAATGGAGAAGGAATGAGTCGGCAAGAGTGTACGTGCATGGAAAACACGTGAAGGAGAAGAAAATAAGAAGAAGAGGGGCACACATTAAAATAATAAGAAGTCCAAGAGAGGAGGTGAAGAAGAGAAACTTGGATAAAAGTCAAGAATAGCGGCTGAAGGAGAAGAAGCTGGAGAAGTCTCGTGCATGGGAAATCTTGAATAAAAGCCCACAATTGTTAACTACTTAACCATGAAGAAAGAAGGATCAAGAGTACGTGGGCAGCAAGAATAGAAAAATGGAGAAAAAGGGAGAAGCAACGCGAAGATCTGAAGAAGCCGCAACGGGCAGAAGCTAAGGAACGCAAGCTGAAATTTACATATTATTTTATTGTACTTAGTCGGTAGAATATGGCGGTATTTCACGCCTATAAATAGGCTTGTATTTGATCATTTGAGAATTGTGTGAGAGGGGAAACCCTCCACCGTGTGTGAGCGTCTGTGAGAGGGGAAATCCTCCACCGTGTGTGAGAGGTCCTCCACCGTGTCACCATGAGAGGTCTTAGACCTCTACTCTATGTCCATCAAACTATGTTGTCCAACTAATGAAATTATTTTCTCCCATATTCATATTATTTATTCTTGAATTATCCTATCTTGTCCCTTGTCCATACACTACAAACTATACCAACCACTTGCACAAACCAAAAACCATGCATACAAACAAACACACATCCCAAAAATTTATATTTTTTTAACAATCTTATTGAATTTTGAATTATTTTGTTGAATATAGAGAGTCGGACATCTTTAAGCATATATTTTTCTCCGTGAGATCTGTGAAATAAAAGTCCGACTTCCTAATCCTAAAAGACAACCATGAAGACTAAAGAAACACAGACACACGAGCAAGCCACAGAGAGAGAGAGAGAGAGAGAGAGAGAGGTGGGGTGACAGATAGAGAGTGAGCACACAGAGCTTCAAGCATGACCATGCAAGAAAACACCATGTGTGCTCACTCTCTTCTGTCACCTCCCTTACCCTTTAAAGATTCAAGAGGAACAAACGCAAGAACCATTCAACCATTGATTGATTGCTCCCTTTCTCATTTGCACAAACATAAAACTGAAAAACCTAATTTTGACGCTGCACTCTCAAACTGAAAGCCCTTGTTACTGTTCCATTAGTGTAGAACAATTAGAGACTTTGGCTTTGCTGATGAGATGAAGAAGATGTACCCATGGGGCTTTATATAGATGGGGAAAGGCGGGGAGGGAATAAATGTGGGTTCCTCATCCCATTCTCTTCTTATTCTTTTCTTATTATCATCATTCATTCATTCATGAGAGAGAGAAAGAGAGAGGGAGGGAGAGAGGGCAAAGGAAGTCTTCATCTTTTCTGAATCTGACCTCTTTTCCAGCAATATCAAACCAGACTCATTTACTCAGTTACCGTTTACCAATGCATCTTGTGATTCTAAATCTTATCTGCTCTCTTTCCAAACTTGCTACTACGACACATCTCTCTCTCTCTCTCTCTCTCTCTCTCTCTCTCTCTCTCTCTCTCTCTCTCTCAAAATTTGGAACACTGACTCCGACAGTGTCCTTGCCTGATGGTCTGCCTCTTTAATTCTATATTACATAATCAGTTCCACATGTATATCTTTGGAAGAATTATCTGACCAATCCTGATAAAGATTAAAGGTGAAGAAAACCGAAGATTCATTCTGGTGGGTAGCTATCTATAGAACATAAATTTTACATTTTTTTATCATATTATAGTTTAGAATTTGGATAGATGCAAATCTTATATTTCTTTACCATCTCAATTTGTGTTACTTCAAAAGGAAGAATGATTAATGTGTATGATGATTTTTAGGAGACAATAAGCGAAAAATGTATCGAGATTCTATGCATTTGGCGTGAATTGCAGCATAATAGAAGATAGAAAATCTACATACACGCGACCATTCATCTAGCCAATAAAAAAAGTCATTAAGAAATCATCACTGCGTTTGTAGGACCAAGAGAAGACTATGGTCATGCATCATTTGTTGTCTACCCATTACAATAAAACACAGACCTAAAGCCATACCATATGCAGCAAGGCCGCATAATCTTTTGTATACTAGTCCTTGCAAAGAGTTTTTGTTTTTCTACCTTCTCAGTAGCATGACCCATAGTTAGGCTAACACAAATGGTCTAGCATGAATTCAAACTTCAGGTGCTAGTTTTTTGTAATTGTAAAGTGCTCACAAACGAATGATTATTTTAACTAGATTATTCACATCTTTCCTTTCTTCCGTTTCCTCTAAAAAGCAGCTCTTTGAGACCTTACACATGTCCCACATCAAACAGGTGACTGTCCGCCGCTCACAAGTGTGACCATCTTCAAGAATATTGTACAACTTGATTAATCTCTTGGCTATAGAGGCAGTAAGACCATGATCAATACTCACCGTCTTTTGCTCTTTCTTTTGCTAACTATAACAAAGAGAAAGAGCAGCCCATGCAGAAAGAATGAAAGCTTTGAAAACCAAGTATACAAGTCTAGACTATTTAGGAAACTTAACTTATACACATTAATTCATATAAGCCATTCCACCCGGGTGATCCCAGGCTCGAATTAAAGGAGAAGGCAAGGGTTGCATTAGGTAGTCAACGACCGATACTCCTTTTTCAACCATCTAAACTCTATGTACGTTATAACATAAATCACTCAATCCATAGCTAGTAGGTTCACCTAATATAGTAATTCTTCTGGAAGTTTAGGTTTTTGAATTTATTGATACTGATTCCACAAAATTTTGCAACTTATCAATCAAGAGTTCTAAAGCCAAATCTTTTCAAGTCCTATCCATCTCCCATATTTTTTATTTCCATACTTTACTCATAAACTTTTAAACTAGTGATCTAGTAAAATCTCTCGTATAGAACACTACAAAAACTAATATTTGGAGGTCGATCGCAACTAAGAAGTGTTTGCGATCTTGATGGACCAAGGGGGTTAGCAAAGTGGCCCCTGCCCCCTACTTAAAAAAAAAAAAAAAAAATCATAGATATTAGTTAATCTTTTCAAGATGTATATACTTAAATATTTAGTTAAAAGTTTTGGTCTTGCCTTATTTTCAGTGGTTGGTTGCATTTGCTTTAGGCATTTTAAATTTGACTTGTGCTTCAATATTGAATAACTCTATTTTTATAAAAATAGAGTCGTATATATTTAACAATTTTAAAATGAATCGGAATACTATTGCAAACCTAAAAATGATTTCTGTGTTAATCGCAAAATCCTAAGACTGTTCTTAGAGGCAGGTTTTGCTTAAGCCTCCCTAACATATTGTACAAGAAATGTACATGAACTACATATGGGGTATCGAAATGGAAAGAGACCCATCTTTAGCCTCCCCCTCTGGGAATCAAGCTTTATTCATCAGAATGTCCCCTGTATCCTTAGAATGGCTATCACAAGAAAGATGCAACATAAATAATTTGGATTTTCCCTTCCTGAAGGAACAACGCAAAGCTATTCGGGATATGTAGGGAGCAGAAAATCAATTCATCAAATCATCCCTAACGTTGAACCCTCCCCACCAGCTCGAACAAAGGGAAAAAGGGTCCCATCCCTTTGTTCAAGCAAACATAAGGCGCTGAATAAAGCAGCTTAAAGTATATATGCTTTCTGATAAAAAATAATCTTAATCTAAATTGTGAAATTCGAAGCATAAGAATCTCTGACTTATTGTTCCTACCAATCACAGCCAACGCGTGGCTTTCGTGGGACGTGTTGCCTTTCCTAAATTCCCCACACAACCTGAGCATATGTTTTGTCCTCAGGTTTTGATACTTAAAGTCGTGAAATTTAGAATTGAGGTGATCAACCACTTGTACTACTGCAATTACTTGCATCCTTGCTTTTATCATCACGCAATCATGCGAATTTAGTATAATATATTCACCGATTGGGAGAAAATGCAAATGGTGGGAGTATGCTTCTTGCATCGTCTTCTCTCATGAAATTTATTTTGTCTCACTCTGACATCCCTCCATACTTCCCTAGGCACCCGTTCGGAACATTCATCGTTTATACTTTTCAAAATTTTTTGCCATTTTGAACGAACAAAATAAAAATAAATTATATTGCCAAAAAGTATCGATAAAGCACCTTTCCAAATGTGAATCAGTATAGAGATTGACAAAGAACTTGAGGGTCCTTTATTGATTTTTGGACGGGAAATCTAAATTGATGAGAAAATTAAAGATACAAAATTGTAGGCTATCATGACCAACCATGTAAAGCGGTACCAGAATGAGATGCGATTGTCAATCTCTATACAAAATTGTTGGCGGTAATCTGCTTGAATTACAATTCTAATACTTGTAACTACTAGCAACAGTTAATAATAGTTATGAAGAAAGCTGAAATTATTAAAAAAAAAACAGGTGTTCATTGGTTTGTTGCAGGTTTCTTGCGCAGCTTGCAAACCCTCTTCCTGATGGTTGTAAGAGTCCATGTTTCTCGGCCATTATCATTCATGGCTTTCGATACTTACGGCTCTGCGAACTGGTGATCACGCTGGGTTCACGTTTGAACGGACCGTTATGATTGTAGCTGAAATTATTGGCTTCGTGACGTGAACACTTATCTCGTTCTTGATCCATCAATCTACACTTCCAATTCGGTCTTTAGTCAACTGAATTGAGTTTCACCACTCGTGATTCAACACTCCGTAATTTCTCTTATATCGCTTGCCGGAAATTCCTCATTGCCTCGATCAATTACCTATAGTTGTCGACCAACAGGATTAAGCAAATTCTACCTCAACCATGTCTTGCTCGATCTTATCCAGTTTGAGTTGACAGTCAAAGAAGTGAACAATTCTTGGTGTCAACAAAAATGAAAGATTCTATTAACTCTAAAGAGATTATAATTGCTAATCTCGAGCTTTTTCCACCTAAAAGATTCGGATGGTCGCTTACAAAACATTGATAATAAGTAAGAAACAAGTCTATGGTTTTGGAATTCATTTAAATTAACATATTCTTTTGATGATAGTAAGTGGCAAGAGAGTTTATCATTCATCAGATGCTGATACCAAACAATAGAAATTTATTTTTCTGCCGCAACATTAATAGTGATTACAACAAACCAATTGTCAATATATGCATACGTCACTTGATAAACATCGCATAAACACGTTTTGGACCAACAATTGGCATTAATTATATATCCCCAGTCATACCAAAAGCAACTTTCCTTTTAACAAAGTGGATATGATACATGCATGTAATTCACATAATTGAAGATCGAGGTTTCCCTTTTTGTAGTGGAGCAATGATATGGAAGAACTTGCATGGTCTCAATCACAATGGGAATTTTACAATGGGAATTTTCTTATTCTAAATAGATCGTATGCTTGCTTGCTATCACTTTGTTTTGTTCAAAAAGGAGCAACAGCACACACACACCTGCGTCACCAAGAAATCGGAATGATTGAAAGAGATAAGCATCTGATTTTTTGCTTCAGGCATTGCAACACCTTTAACCTTGGTCCAACCTCTGGTGTGGTGATCATGGCATCGTTGGCATCTTCCCTCATCATGTCCTCTTCTTTCTTCTTTCACTCTCGGCCACTAGCTAGGCATGGGCCTCTTTTGATGATGGCATGACCTTTGCACAGCTAGTTTCCACGTGGCATCGTGAGGATGAGTCTCTTGTTGGCTTAACCCCAGCCATACGCTATCTGATATAAAAGAAATCAAGTCTTACCAATTAAGTTGGAATGGTCATATTCTAAAGTTGTGTATTGATTGAATTTTTGTCCTGCGGCTCTTTTGTCTTTTTGTTCTGAGAGCTGCACTCGCTGTAGACAAAATGTTTTCTGTAGTATCCCTGTAAACTAAAAATCACCATATTGGTGTTGCAGTTGCTTTTAGATCTTTTCTTCTGCTCCGACGGCCACAAGATGCGAGTCGAGAGTTTACATTCGAATTCTTATATATACTCGAGAAACGGTTATAGCCCTACAACTTTAACTAGTCAATTGTGCAGGCGTGATTATCTAGAGCATAGATCGGCCAAAAAATAGAGCTTTGGATATTTACAATGGTGAGATGCGATTGTGATCATGATCGGCCAAAAACAAAGCAAGAGAGGGAGGCAAGATCCAGACTCCAGATGAGACCGCGAGAGGGAGGCATCGAGCGAAAGGGATGCGACTTAGGTGAGAGGGTGAGGCCTAACAGTTGAGCGAGACTGAGAGCGACTGAGTCAAGCGAGAGAGGCGTAAGCATGAGCGTAAACGAGAGCGAGAGTGAGAGGCGGCGTCAAGAATGAGAATGGGATTAGGGTTTTGTTTCGTACTTGAGAAAGAGGCATGAAAGAGCAAGGTTTGTGAAGATATCACGGGTTTTTTGACAGTTGTAAGAAAAAAAAAATATAAATGAAAAAAATGATTTAGTCTAACTAGTCTGGGTGGGCGGTTCCACACCTAAAACCAAGGATGGAACCGAAATTCACCGGTTCCAATTACATAGAACTGATAACCGAACCATTGCCTCCAAAATTTGCCAATTTGGTCCAGAACGATTTTTGTTGCTCACCTCTAAAGGGAAGATCAAGACGCATAAAAAATGGCTCATAAACGAAACAGAAGCAATCAAGCCACAAAGCACAGAGAATGCAAAACAACCAATCAACACACACCATCAATCGAGCATTCACAAGCAAACGAGGCATCAGATTTCGAAGATGGGAAGATCATTTGTAATAAAATCTAGATTAGATTTTGATTAAACTTTGAATGCAAACTTGAAATAGAGGTTTCCCAGTTTTCGCAGTCGTCTAGTTATATAAAAGCTTTCCACGTGTAAAACTTTTACTTACTCTACGCACTTCGGTGATCCATAGTAAGAAGCATATGTTTCTTAGTCATCGAAGGAGCATAAATCCAATAGTACAAGCCATCCATTGTGATCCAACAAAGTTTTATTCAATCTTCTTATTTGTTCCTAATTTACTATTTGCGCATTATTTTAGTTGTTCAAACCCGACAAAGTCCTTGAGATTTCAAGGCATATTAACATCCATTTACGTTTGATTTGAAGTCAAATTTGATCCTTAAACTTCGATCATCGAATTATTGAGTTTCTATTGATCATGACTTGACAAAATTACACGTAACACTCCCTTCTTTAGCATCCATAGTCGATAGGGAGATTTTTTAGGGCAGGACATGTTTTCCGCACGTCCCTTATCGACTTAGCGGAATGCTTCCGTCCCAAATCCACTCCAGGCGGTGGATGTAGAGATCCACGACCTCGTGTGCACGTCTTGCCATAAATGAGAGGCCAAAGTAGCAAAACCATATTCAAAATAGATTGTGAGACTCGCCAAGTTCGACTGTATTTCATCAAATGATCGAAATTATGAGGGACTTGTTCATATTAACACAAACCCTTGAGAGAAAATGAATCTTGCTTTTGTTAGATTGACAAGGTTTAGGATACTTGTAGTATTGCTTTTTAATGAAATAACCTTTCATTTTGCTCATGACAGATGCATAAAAACTTCATAGAAACACGAATTAGTCCATTTGTCCGTGATTTGACTGCTGATGACTTGAGCCAGCAAATTCCTCCATCTTCCGTTGACATTGTTACATGGTAATTAAAAGGAAGTAACAACCTCACTTCAATGCATCTTGGTAATTTAATGAACTGCTACTGCTAGCTCATACTTTATGTTATTAATCTGGAGTTTGCTTGGTCAGTTGCTTGTGCAGTTTGAATAGCTGATCGAAAAGAAGATATTTGTACTATCTGCGGTGTCTCCAGAGAAGATGCATCTAGAATTGCAGAATATAAGAAAGGTTCTCAAAGCAGGAGACCTCCCTGTTTTTCAGAATTAAATTGGTAATATACTGATTTCTAATCAGTCAAGGTACTATCGCGAGAGGAGATATTACTGCGATGTAGTGTTTTTGCTTCCAGCCAAAGGGTCACGTTCTGTTCCGTGATGATGCTTGCTCAGGTTGCTCTTTCAGATGACATTTTATTATTTAGAAAATATATCTGCCGACAAATTTTTAAGTGCTGCTGCTCAATATTTTTTTACCATATCTTACACATCTTCCCGTGTCTCCTTGTTTTGCTGACAGGAAAGGTGTACTTTTTTTTTTTTTTTTTTTTTTTTCAGGAAAGGTGTACTTGCAAGGATCAAATAATTAGCTAGAACTTTCGAGTCAGAGGTGATGGCACTGTCTGCTACTGTTATCCGTTTGTGGATGCAATCTTCTCCTCTTTCCTCTTCGTCCAAAAAAAAAAATCTTCTCCTCTTTCCTCTCAATGAGCCAATCCGGACGCCCTTTACTTTTCTTCTTTTACTTTTTTATTTTTCAAAACAGCGTTCATCCTATCTCTCTAATGGGTTCTAACCAAGTCTATTCAAGGACAATGGATTCAACGTGAAGGAGATCAGTTTGGGTTGCAAACAAGTTGAGAATCGATCTAGAGAGTTGGTAATGAATTGGTATGTTATTCAATTTTAATGTTGATTTCAGGAAGTGTTTAGTTGCTTTTGTCAGTATGATTGTCTGCCTTGATGCATTTGATTTCGGACGATGGACCCCAGCTGTATATTGCCCTTAAGATGCTGAGAACTTTTGTAGCAGACTGAAGCTGACTTCTCCCAAAATATTGAATCCAACATGTCATCGGACGCTTCAAAGGAGCCCGTTGAGAATATTGAGGTTGATATATCCGAGGGCGTTGCAGCTGACATGTTTGGAATTTCATCTTCTTCTGACAATGAGGTAAAGGTTCCTTTCATTAGTAATGCTGTCTATATTTTCATAATATGGATCAACAAATAAGCTATGCTGCCTCAACTCATTGCATATGCTTTCAAGTTATCAATGGATTTTCACCTTTTAAAGAATTTATCTGCGGACTGAGGTCTTCATTTAGAGTGCGTTTGGTTTGACTTTGGAGAAATATTTTTGAGAAAATGCAAAAGTCTTTGAGTTAAGTACGTTTTTGGAAATATAAGTAGTATTTGTTAAAATGTATTTTAAGAACACATTAGAAAGCAACTTTGTCATAAATGCCATTTGCTAAAAATTATACTTTGCAATGAATTTTTGTTAATTGATCATATAAAAAAATCTCAAACTATTTGACAATGGAACTCGCAATCGGTGGCTTGCCAGTGGTACACGGGCTGCACATTGATGGCATGCTAGCCGCTCACCAGTTGCTCACCAATAACTGAGGCAAAATTAAGGTTTTTGTGGACATTTCCAGAATTATGAAAGCTAAGTGAGAGCAAAGTTGGAATGAAAAAAATTCTATTTGCATTCCAGAAATGCTACATTCCAAAGTACCTCTGGACTTACCTCGGCTTAAAGGCCTTTAGAGAGCTTTGGAAATGCAATTGCATCTCCCCAAAGCTTCCATAAAATTTTGCCAGACGGCATTTGCATTTGCTCAAAGGGCTTTATAAATGCTGAAACAATCACACCTGTATATTGTTTAGAACATTGACACCTGTTTTTGCCAATTTTTTCACTCAAATAATTCAGGTTAGTCTTAACGGCGAAAACTTTAGCATTAGAGTATTGTCCAAAGAGTGTCAACACATGCAAGTTGATCGGGTTGATGCTTTTGGAATTGGCTCGATTGATGGCCTCCATCCTAGCTAGAAACCCAAACATTGTTTCAGGAAAAAGGGTCTTGGAGTTAGGTCGTGGTTGCGGAGGCATATGCTCGATGGTGGTGCTTAGATATGCTGACCTCATGGTAGCCTAAGTAACATCGACATGCGACACGACCCGATATGCTGGCACTTCGTTTCTAAAAACATAAAGAATTTCAATGCATTGGGACACGTCATATATTAAATGTATACCTAACTGGCATTGAAAAGACATAAGCATTCCATATATGAGTTCAGTAGCACAGTTTAAGTTGTATTCTCGCTCAGCAACTTCCATCTTCAGGTTAACTCTATCAATCTGTTAGACAGAGAGTCTATCAATCTGTTAGATAGAGAGAAAGGTCAAATCAAGGTAAAATACGCAAAAGGAAGAATCGCAAAAGAGAATTATATAGATGTAGAAGAGTTACTTGCTATTCACAATTGATCAAATCTGAGTCATAAGAGCTTTTTCACTTTCCCACTCCTTTCTCGGTTCTTTTTGCTTCTGTTTAAGCGAATTTAAGTCATTTTCCAACTAATGCAACCTTTCTTTAGATGCGTTATCTGTGTCATTTTCTAGAGATGATTTCTCCATCTCCAACTTTAGCACGGCTCTCTCTGTCTCATCCAATTCAGGAGGCCTGGATGTTATCTCCATTTCAAGCTTTGCTGTGGCTTCATCAACTACATCAATGGCTGAAGGAAAAACAACATAACAATATACAATTAGGCAATGGAAGGAGCAGGAGAGATGTGTGTTTATTGAGACAAAGTAGAGAAGCATTCAAGACAAGATGTGACATCCTGATTTTCCAATTCTATTTTCAGTTGATTGAGTTGGGCATTTCATCTGTGCATATAGTTCGTCTCTTTGAGTTGGCTACTCATGAGGGAACTAGCTTATTGGGCGAAGCAATTAAGGGATTTTAACGTGTCAGACTTGGGGACTGATCACCCTTAGGTCGGATGCAAGAAAATTTCCCTGAAAGCTACCCGATGGGTTAGAATGCGCTGGAATCGCACCAGATTGAAATTAACCGTGAAGATTAAGATCGAATTCAGAAATTGGAAGTCATGATGTGTCACAAATCGTTTTAGGATCATTGACTCATCCTCGGAAGATTTTTTTTTCATCCAATCAGAGTTTTTCAGCGAATTAAATCAGAGAATGGCTAATTTGGCTCGAGAAATTAATAGGCCCGCTTTTGGTCGTGCCTTTGGGACTCAAGGAGGTTCTATGGACAAGTGAGGGTGTGAATTGAAGTGTGGTGACATTGGATTAATTTTATGGGCTTCAATTTAATTCAATTGGAAGAGAATCGAGTGGAATTGAAGAAGTTGTTGTACAAGATTTTATGCCCCAGCGGAAAATGAGATTGAACCCATTGGAAGAGGTTGTGGAGAATTGGGTGAGTGGATTGTGAGGTCATCTTAGGTCATGGTGGGCCATCTTGGTTGGATTAAAGATAAAAAAAAAGGAAAAGAAAGGATCCCATCTCTCTCTCTCTCTCTCTCTCTCTCTCTCATTCCTTCCTCTCCCTCTTCCGTTGCTTTTTCCCCCCTCCATCTCTACTGTGCGAAGACCAGAAAATGGGGAAGGAACCGAGCAGCCATGGCCGTTGCAGCCACCGCTGGAGCCAGATCCACTGCCTCACGCCGCACGCCGTCCTCTCCGTCGCTCGCTTGTGGAGGCCAGCCGAAGCCAACTGTTGCCGTCGCACCTCCCCAGCTCGTCTAGTCGCCGCTTCGCCTGCACCAGCTTGTCCAAGCCGTCGTGTAAGCTGGGCCAACCATCGCCAGAGCCAGGACAACTGCCGCCGCTCGCCGTCTCGCACTCCGCCGCTGCCCGCGCTCGCCCACGCTTGGCTGACGCCTGGTCGTCTCCATCGACCTTTGCTCGTGTGTCCAACGAGCTATTCGACCAGCTTAGGCCGCGGATCTGCCACCTTTGGCCACCGTTTGGGTCCCGCCTAGGTCCGATTCAGCTCCTCTGCCCATTCCCGACCCCGGATGCTCGGCCCGCCTTGAGAAAAGTCGATCCCCTCGTCATCCTCGTCGTTTTGGTCTGCTCGGCTCGTCGTTTGGGTGAGTTTATCTTACTAAATCTTGATTAGAGTGTTAATGATGCCCTAAGTGTACTTAGTCTGAGTTAAGCAAGTTTAGGTGGGTAGTTTAGTTTAGGGAAAATGCCACCAAAAATCCTAAACTATGCACAAAGTGACAAAAATACCTCAAACTTTTTTTTGCACGACGAAAAACCCCAAACTTTGCCATCCAAGACACATTTACCCAATTGAGGGCATTTTCGTCTTTTTCTATTTTTTCTATTTTTTTTTCTTTTCTCTTCCCTCCCCGGCTTCGGCGGAGGGAAGCCGGTGTCCGGCGAGGGTTGCCCTTGTCGGCGTCGGCCAGTGCCCTCGCCGGCATCGAGCGAGGGCGGCGGATCCGGCGAGGGCACCCTTGCCCGACGCCGGTGAGGGGTGCCCTCGCCTAAAGCGGAGCGAGGCGGCCCTCGCCCGATGCCGGCGAGGGCCTCCTCGCTTGCGCCCTAGCCCGACGCCGACGAGGGCCGCCCTCACCTACGTCGGGCGAGGGCACCCCTCGTCGGCGTCGGCCGAGGGTGCCCTTGCCTCGCCAGACACCAGCTTCCCTCCGCCGGCTCCGGCGGAGGGAAGAGAAAAAAAAAAGAAGGAAAAAAGAAAAATGTTTTGAAAAGCAAAATGACCAAAATGCCCCTAAGATTTAGGGTAAATTTGTCACGTAAATGAAAGTTTGGGGTTTTTTGTGTCACAAAAATAGTTTGGGGTAAATGTGTCACGGATGGCAAAGTTCGGGGTTTTTCATGGTGCAAAAAAAAAAAAGTTTGGGGTATTTTTGTCACTTTATGCATAATTTAGGGTTTTTGGTGGCATTTTCCCTTTAGTTTATTTAATTGTGATTTGGATTAAGAAGTTTGTTTAACTTAAAGTGTGTTTAATTAAGGTTAAGAGAGTTATTTAATAATAAGTCTTGATGGGACATAATAGGATTTTATTTTTGAATTATTTAATTGTTTCGAAATTCTGGAAATTTATAATATTATACTATATTCCGAAATTATTAAGATATTATTAAAAAAACAGAAAAATTATTTTTGACCCCGGTTGCTCGAATTTCGTGTCGATCGCTGTGCATTTAGAATTTGAAATTGATGATTGGTTGTGGCAAATTGAGTGTGATTGCGATAGTGATAAATAGGGATTCTTTTTACAAAATCCCAAGTATCGGAATTTGATGGAAAAATAACGTGAAGTGATTATGAGTGGACTTAGAAAGTCGCCGAAGTATGGTTGTGCCAGTTGGATCGAGAGTTGCCACCAAATTGGATTTGGTCGCGCCTAATTGGGCCGTGATTCGCCACCTGATAAAGGTCGCGCCCAATCGGGCCGTGAATTACCACCCGTTTGAGGTCGTGTCCATTGGGCTGGGATCTACCACCTTTTAAAGGTTGTGCCGAGTGGGACCATGATGCCACTAATTCTAAATTTGCCGAGTGGAGCCGTGATTACCACTAAATTTTAAACTTGCCTGTAAAGTCGTGATCGAGAGTCGAGAATGAATAGTCAGAATGACCGTATGATAATCTCAATGACATATAGTCGACCGAGTCGATTGATAGCTGAGACGATCCGAGTAATTGAATTGTTTAGATGATGTGATTGCGCTACAATTGTGGGTTCTTATACTGCACGTGATTGAATTATAGAAATTGTACTAACCAGCAGGTAAGGACTAAGGCGAGGTAAGTCCTCTTGATGTTGTGGTTAGGCCACTCTAGGGCGTATTTTCTTTCTAATAGGGGTTTAGGAGGTTGAACTTGTTGAGACAATGTCTCACCCCAGTTGTGGGCTTATATTTTCAGGTCTCTAGTGGACGGAGCGGCCAGTTCACCTGGTTGGCCTTATGGAGTTGCAGAGATGAAGTTTGAAGGATTGGAATGTGTGTCCGACTTGTAGGACGTAGGATGGTTCCTATTTAAGGGCCGGTCTTTTGTAAACTTTTGGCTATAGGCCTTCGTTGTATGTTGGTTTGTATTTGAATTGAAATTGCTTCATGCTTTTCCATCCCATATTTTATTATCAGGGGTTTTATGAGATGCTTCCGCATGTGCATTAAAGAACTGATTGGGTCGACGACTTAACCTGGGAACGTCGCATTTGTTTGACCATAGTAGGATGTTAGCGAGCCCGAGGTTCGGGGTGTGACAAAAGAAGTTTATAATTATAACATATTCTCTTAATGCATTTAGATTGTTCTAGCACGATAGTCATATTTCTCAAAGTATATTAGACGAAATTAGCCAAAACAGTGGCATAACAACATGGTACTCCCAAGAGAGTATCTAGATAATGAAAAGAATAATGGAGAAAAAAATATTAAGCAAAAGAAGAAGAAGAAAACAGGAAATAAATCAAATAATAGCCAACAGAAAATGCCATACTGCTAGCAAGTTTATATTTGAAATTGCAACGCGATTTTTTTTTATTTTTATTTTTTTTCTAGTTAGGTGCCCCAGAAAAAGGAAAAGGATATCGTGCAGTTGCATGGTCTTTGCGCATTATCGTTGGGATTTAATGCGCCATTCTCAACAGCAGGAACATTGATTATCATTTGAAAAATTTTACTAGAATATGTCATTATCAATTGAGGGGAGTAAATTAGTTGATCTTCCGATGGAAAATAGCAAGAGTCATAAGCACGGAAATACAATCCAACACTGATAGAATTCATAGATTACCTTTGTCAGGCAGAAAGCGTTCAGTAATGTAACGATCTGAAAGGACAGCAGCTGAAACAAGGGCACTTTCTGATATTTTAATACCATGGTGTAGTTCATACCGCTCACACTATCCGTGAAGAATGGAAATTGTGTCCTCAACGGATGGCTGACCACAAAACACTTATCGAAACCTACGCTCTAGTGCAGCATCCATCTCAATGTACTTCCTATACTCCTTCAGTGTTGTTGCACCTATGCAACGTAGCTCACGGCAACCTAACATTGGTTTCAATGAGTTCCCTGCATCCATTGCGCCACTAGTCGCTCCTACATGCACAGCACAAGCAGTACTTTTCAATACACAATTTGCATTTGGCACGTGGGAGTAAAGAGAAGAAAAGACGCACTTAGGAATCTGAATAAAACCATCACATGGAAAACAAAAGCCAAATGAAAACACGAAAAGATGTAGATTATACTAGAATTTGCATGATTACAAAGTTTACTAACATGATAAATGAATTTTCCAAGTCATTTATCATGTTATTTTTCTTTACCAAAAAATAACATGATAAATGACTTTTCCAAGCATGTTGAAAAATTGATTTAAATAATCCCTGATAACAATGATAGAAATGGAACCAGGAAAAAAAAAGCAGGAAGGATACACACCTGCACCTACTACAGTGTGGATCTCATCAATGAACAATATAATTTGCCCATTTGAAGCTGTTACTTCCTTCAAGACAGCTTTCGGTTGTTCCTGAAAATCTCCAGGGAACTTAGCACCCACAACTAGTGCTCCCAGGGAAATCAACTGCATAGGTTGAGATCAAGCAGACATCCTTTTAGCAGAAAGCTCTCTGAAAGATCACATTGTGATCTAACCAACTTTCCTGGATCAGACAGCCAAAAATTACAACCTTTCTGTTCAACAGTGGCTTCAGCACATCCCCACGGACTATACATTGAGCCAACCTGTTAAGAGTGAGAATTACGCCAAAGAAATTACAATACAATCCATAAAGTTGCAACATTCACACTAGGAACCATGTCACTAGACATGCTCACTCCCAAAATGAAAGTAATGAGGACATGGTTTAACAATGGCTACTCTCGGAATACTCTCTACTGCAAAGCAAAAGTTACATGATAGCTAAAAAGTGGAACCAGCACACTGACTGGAAATCATTAGCACTCTTTTGAATTAGTTTAGCTCTAGAATTAGATCTGCAGAAGAACCAGCCCAGCTCAGAACTACTGATTAACAGAATCCAATAGAGTGTTTCACTTGCTGTTACACCACTGCACCTTATCAGCTTGAAGGTCAATTATATCTTCATGAACAAAGTTTCCTACATTATGGCATCATCATAAAAGAAAGGAAGCTACTTTTTGGTGCATCAGAAAAATGATTTGCATGAGTAATTTGATCCTAATAACTACATCTCAGACAGAACTAAGGTAGAGAAAAGGTTAAAAACATTGAACCATTCATATGACACTAAATAAGAGCAATGTTACACTGGGAGCTCCATAAATGGTCCGTCATTATACATGCTGGCAGCACACACAAACAACAAAAGCAAAAGAGAAGAACAAATCGAACAATACATCAGGGACTAATATACTAAGCTTAAGAAAATAGGATTGAACTGAGAAACCAACCCTACAGCAATTGCAGTTTTCCTCACACCAGGCTCATCAATAATTACTGGCCTATTCTTAGTTCTCCCACATAATATTCGAATGCAACGCTGGATCTCACCGTCATGACCAATAACAGGACCAACTTGCCCCGCCGAGCCATTTCTGTCAAGTCATTGCCATATTTCTCGAGAGCTTCATATTTTCACTTCTGGGTCTGTTTGTAGGAGACCAAAGAAAACGTTATGACTAATGCATTAGTAGTCAAAGAAGCAAAGGAAATAGACCAGGAATCAACAAAAGAAGGTCTTCATGCTCTGGCAGGACAACAACAAATCATGTGCTGCAACATGCATATTAGAAAGAATACTCAGCCAACTGAGAAACATCGTGAAAGGTCCAAGATAAAGCTGATAAATACAGTGAAATATTTGAGATAAAGTTTTAGAAGCTTCAGTTAAGTATGGCAATATCCCCGAGAAATATCCTGACCACTTTGAGATTCTGAAAACATATCTTTTTCTAATAGTTGAATATTATCAAAAGTTTCAATATGATTATTCCCTCAAATCAGATGGTTCTTTGCAGGATGCAGAATTGTTCCATAGAAGCTGCCAATGGCACTGCTCTCTCATCTTACAACCGAGAAGCAAACTCTCACTGTCCCTATGGACTTCTAATCGACAGAGTAAACAAGCGAAGTCCATCAGGAAACCAGAAATCCATCCAAACAAAAACCCATATGTACTTAGTTCAACAGCAAGTGGTGGCTATGTAGAATTCGTTGATTAATGAAGTTTTATGAAAACAATGGCTAGCCTGCGTCGTGGATATAGTTAGCCTGTTCAAGTCCTAACATACAGGAACCTCTGAGAAAACATGTGAAGCAATGATATCTAAGGACCAGTGCCTTCCATAATATCATGTGATTCAGAAGTAAAATCGTTGCAGCAGTTGAATAACAACGGGACATACGTTGATCTGTTACTCTTTGATTTCCACAAATAGCTCGAATGGCCTCCCTCAAATCCTTCTTACTAAGCTGGAGATTTCGAAATACTTGCTGCTGAAACCTCTTATCAGAATGCAATGCTAGTAAAAGATGCTCCACAGAAACAAAATCATCCCCCATTTCTTTCTTGTACTTCTGAGCATTTTCCAAAAGGGAGGCAAGATGTGAGCCCATTATAGGGCCACTGGTATCATCCACAAGCTGGTGCAAAATCACAGATTGTTATTAAACCCCAAATAACCTTTGGAGAAGGACAAAATTAAATTGAAAAACAAACATACAACTGAATACATGCCTTGGTTGTTGGAATATGGAGTTGTCCAGAGTCTGCAGACTGATATGTTGTCAAGACCTGCTTTGGTGAGAATTCTCCTGGCTAAACCATCCTTTTGCTCCAAAAGAGCTTCCATTAGATGCTCAATTTCCACCACTTGTTGTTTTCAAACTCGAGCTGCATCAACAGCGCCAACAATGCCCTCCCAAGCCAGACTTCAGGTACTTTTATTAGAAAAAACAATAAAAAATGAAACAGGTCGATTTCCCTTCCAGAAATTCTGGAAAAATGATGATGAGGCAAAAATTGCCAGGTCAATCCTGCTATATCAAACACAAAGATCCAGTAAATTTAACGGGATTGGGACAGAATTCTTCTATATGGGATTTGGTTGGTAAGTGTTTATCACACTAAACTCCAGCTCACCATATCTTGAACTTTGAAGGAAATCAAAAGCAAAACATGCCGAGTACAGATTCATCGCCAACACATGAAAAAGTTCAACAACCAACTTTAGACTTTGGATGTTGAAAATAAGACGCTTAGTTTTAACTCAAGGAACTGTGTTAACTTACAAAATCAAGGAACCGTCGCCTCCACTGCTAAGAAAATGTAATAGCTGCTCAAGTGTCAGGCAGACCTTCATAAGCAAATGGTCACGGAAGATGGGAAAGATGCAGCTTATAATTCTCCAAAGTATACCTTAAAGAACCATCA
This sequence comes from Eucalyptus erythrocorys, assembly GCA_014182555.1. Classification (NCBI taxonomy): domain Eukaryota; kingdom Viridiplantae; phylum Streptophyta; class Magnoliopsida; order Myrtales; family Myrtaceae; genus Eucalyptus; species Eucalyptus erythrocorys. The sequence goes on along the minus strand of CM024599.1, from coordinate 42,071,646 downwards.
AACGATATTTTGGATATAACATTCATTGAGGATACAGCTAAAAGTAATGCACTTTAGCAATACAGGAGAAAAGTTTATTTGGTTAAGCTTATAATGTTTGCATCGAAAGCACCCTGTATCTCTATTCTGTAACTGCAGCAAGAGGAAAAAGATTGTCACAAACTTAACACAAGAAGCACCAAACTTAAGTCCCAAAAGCTTCAGTAACACCAGAAGAAGACTACAGACATATTGCTCTGAACTCAAATCTTCACAAACGAGCACTACTCCCAACTCTATCATAAAAACCACAAACAAAATGGAAACGTCCTAGGCTCCTAGCATCAACACTTCAAAATCACACCTTTCCGTGGTATCACGAAATACGCGAATGAATATCGATCGAATTCCAACCTGAGACGCGCTCGCGGTCGTGTAAGCCAGAGAGGATGGGCCAAAGCCCCGCGAACCGAAGCCGACGGCGCCGCGGAGCTTGACGTCCCCGGCGGATACCGAAGCGAGAACATTGGCTTCGCGAAGCGGTGGACCGGTCAACGGGTCGACGGAGCTCCCGAAACCGGAAGCGGAGCCGAAGAGCGAGCGAGTGCGGGAGAGACTGCAGGCACTCCGGCGGCGGCGGAGGACGGTTCGGGAGGCGCCGAGGCCGCGTTTATGGCGGCCAAGGCGGTCATGGTGAGCTTGGAGGTGGTTCTCCTCGTGGCCATGGAAGGAGCGCGGGAGGTTCTGAACTGGGCATCGAAGAAGAAGAAACTCTGAGGGAGAAGGGAGAAACACGGAAGGAGGAGGGGGTGGGTTCTGGTGGTTGGCGATTCGGCGACGCTTGGGGAGCCAATATTTTAAGGAAAAATGTCACGAACGGTCTTTGTATTTTTACTTAACGTGCAATTTCGTTCTTAAACATTTAATCTACTTAATTTGATCTCTATATTATTGATAAATGTCTAATATAATTTCTGAACTTTTGATCAGCTCAATTTAATCCTTGAACTATTAATAAAATGTCTGATCTAATCATTCATTACTATTTTTCCTTCCTTTTTTTTCTTTCTTTTTTGGCTTCTTCTCTCTCCCCTCCGCTGAAGCCGGCGGAGGGAAGCCGATGTCCGAAGAGGGTCTCCCTTGCCCACGTCGGGTGAGGACCGTTCTCGCCGGACGTAGGTGAGGGCAGCCCTTGCCGGTGTTCCTTGCAATAAGCCAAAAAAAAATAAAAAATAGTAACGAATAACTAAATCGGACATTATATTAATAGTTTAGAGATCAAATTGAGTAAATTAAAAGTTTATGGACAAAATTGCACATTGAGTAAAAATATAAGAACTATTTGTGATATTTTTCCATATTTTCTCGGAGGCAAGGAGAAGACGAAGAAGGTCGTGGAAAAAAATGGCAACTTCTCGTGCTTCCGCCTATTTTTTTTTTTCCTTCTTTTTTTCCTCCCCCTAATTTCTCCAAAAGCAGTTTCGGATTTTACGAATTTCCACTTCGGCATGCGCCGGGCCCACTGGTCTTGCCACGTCAGAGGATGATTTGCTAAATCGGGCTCATCGTCGGCCACGAGAAAATACCGACCGCAGCCCTTATTCCACTCGTATCATTATACTAATCCTCGAGACCACCTTTTAAAATCTTTGGGGAGTACGGAAATTCGTAAGGTGCAACTCTCAGCATAAAATCTTTTTTGAATTTTGTCCAATTAATTTTTAAAATAGGGTTAATACGTTAAAAAATCCCAAATTAGTATACCAAGAACAAATTTATCCTAAACATTTTTTTTTACTACAAAAAACTCCAAACTGATATACCTTTGACAAATTTATCCCAAACTGGTATATTTATGATAAATTTATCCTCTGTTAGTATTCGTTAAATTTTACTATCAAATTATTAAGTTAAATGACACGTGACAATTGACTGGTATATCAATTTGAGATTTTACGTTCCGTTTGTTACAATTTACAATTTTTGTGATTTTTTTGTGGTATTAATCCAATTCTGATACCAATGAGGGGACCTAGACTTAGAACCAGGGAAGACGAAGTCAATTTTCTGCAAGTATGCATCCCACAGTGGGTGAACACTCCCGTTCAAGCCCCGGGGGGGGGACAGCCTTTTAGCAGAAAACCACTCAGTCCTTTAGTCAGAGCCTAGAGACACTCATAGATGCCAGGATGGAAACGTTTCTAACATACTCGAGCTGCATTTCTTGGAGGATCTTACTAGGCGAGAGAAGAAGAGAGGAGTTTAGAAAGCCATGAGAAGTTTTTCACAAAAACACTCACTTCATTCAAGGGACTCTGCCCAACACAATACAGACTCCTTGCCTTATATAGGCAAACGAAGACACAAGCGAGACAAGAACCAACAAGGCTCCGAAAACAGTAACGAGGCACCGGAAATTTCCGGGAGGGAATTATTCGCACGCCTATGAACAGCACCCGCATCTTGTGAACGGTACCTTCCCTAGCCTAGTGAACAAGTAAAAAGTGAACAGTACTTTGCTACAAGTAACTTTGTACGGACAACGGCTTTTCAACGATCATGTCCGTCTCGAGCATTGTAACCGTTGTGTGAGTCTTCATCTCGAGCGTGGCTTGTCATGAAGAGATGTTCTTCATATTTTTGTGCAAGGGCTTCAAGCTCGCTGGTGAGAGAATCTCGCCGTGACGAGGATGCTTCTTGCTGTGCTTCATATGCCCAATGCGACGCTTCTTCTTGTGCCCAATTTGTGTCGTCATCTCCCAGACGAATAGTTGGCTGAGACATACTTGGCTGAGGCCAATTGTCTGGATACTTGTAGAAGGATGATGAGGATTCTGGAGCATAGGGGTCTTGGGACAGAGGACCTCCCCATCTAGCATAGGAGTCTTGGGTGGATTGGACAATGTCATTAGCATCTGTCATTTCATGTTCCTGGGATGACGCAGCTTGTCTGTAGTCTTGGAGTGCTTCCTTGGCCTTTGGAGTTAGGTCATAATGATCCCACATGGTAGGGGCATTATAATTCCAGACTTCTTGAGGAATGATTTTGTTTTCTTAACAAAGGATTCTCTGAAGTTCTCGGTACTGGTATTCACAACATCTAACAGATCCTGGATAAGATTTGTGAATTCGAGCTTCTCTGCTATCCAAGTGAGGTTTATAGGATGTGGTTCCTATATCTTGTGGTTCATTAATTATGCTACCATTGTTTCGAAAAAATGCCACGGACGCTTAAAGAACGTAATGGTATGGACTTCGTGGATTTGGTGTCGGGGTCTTAGTTCTTTCTCTAAAAGTTGTTTCCAGTAAGTTGGAGGATAAAACCAATTGAGAAAGTCTAAGAGGTTTTTGTTGCTTTCTTTTTCAACATTACCTTTGCCGAGCAGAAAAATCCTTGTGAGGTTGGCGATGAATCTTCTAGTTGGGATTTCCATAGCTATTAAGTACTTATTGGTTAAGTACCATAATAACTTCTTGAGATGATCAGGGAAATCATCTTCTTTCCAAATGAGAGGATGAATGAATGGATAATCAGGATTTAATCCAAAAGGACAGAGAATGGAGCCTCCATTGAACCGAAATAGTTCAGTATGGCATTGCCACATGAGACTATCGATATTGAGGCGGTCTTGCTGAATTTCTTCAATGATTTCTTCCGGATACTTCCAGCTGGGCAAATCCTTGATCTTCTCGATCTTGTATTTCTTTCCATAATTGAGCATATGGAAAGCGGGTCTTTTGATGTACATGTTGATTTCCGCTGGTGCTCGTGGTCTTGACAAGAAGTCAGCAAGCACATTTTTCTTTCCAGGGATGTGTTTAGTTTCAAAAGAGTATTTTGAAAGCCATTCAGCCCAACGGAGTAACTGGGAATTGGGAATCTGCTTTTGTTTGAACTTGGTCATTTGTGGAAAAGATGCCATATCTAGTTCCACCAGGAAGTGATGACCAATGAGATGAAACTCGAATTTTTTGATCCCATTTTTGACTGCTAGGATTTCTTTAAAAGTGGAATGATAATGCATTTCAGCTTGTGAGAATTTTCCACTTTTGTGAGCACAAAGATATCTCTTACCATCGATTTCTTCAAACAGGATTGCTGCCCAGTATTCATCACTGGCGTCAGTCTGAAGGATTCTTTTTCCTGTCGATGGTATTTGCAATGGTGGGAGATTCTGCATAATCTCCTTAAGCTCGGCAAGAATGCTTTGGTTTGGGTTTTTCCCCAAGATGGGGATTCTTCTTCAGCATTGACTCGGAGTGGGATCGCAGTTTTGCGATGTTTGAAACAAAATCCCTGAGATAATTAATTATCCCAAGAAATTGCTGAACTTCCTTTTTGGAAAGGTTTTCTTCAAGAAACTTCAATAATTCATGTGCAATGTGTGGCCCTGGGTAGTACGTACCTTTATTGAGGTGCATACCAAGGAATTCAATTTCTGTCTGGGCAATATTCATTTTCCTTTGAGAAAGCATAATGCCATGCTTCCTGACAATTTCCGCAAATTGTTCAAGGAGTTGGCAGTGCGACTGCTCATCAGGGCTGTAGAGCAGAATATCATCAATATAGACCGCAGCAAAGACTTGACAAGTATTGGCTGGAAAATTCGGCACATGGCTTTTTGGAAGAGGGATGGGGCAACTTTCAATCCAAAAGGAAGGACTTTCCACTGGAAGTGCTGGTTTGGGATACAGAACCCTGTTTTGGGTCTGTCATCAGGATGAATGCCCAATTGCCAAAATCCGGCTTTAAGGTCGAATTTGGAATAGATATGGGCTTTGGTTAGGCCAGCAAAGAGAGAATCTCTTGAGGGTAAAGGGAATTTATCATCTTGGAGAAAAAGATTGAGAGGTTGATAGTTGATTACCAATCTCATTTTTCCTCTCGGGTTTGCTCAAAGACGCTTATTGACATAAAAGGCTTCACAAGCCCATTGGGAGTTGGAGAGTTCAATAAGTCCTTGCTGGAGAAGTTATGAGCATTCCCTTTGGGCCAAAACTAAATGTTCTGGATTCATTCCTGAGTGGCTCGCCTTAGTTGGATTGATATCCTCATTCTTCTTGAAAGGAAGGCGAACAAAGAACTCTGGATTTTCCCATAGAGGATGGGAGCACTTTTGAGCGAACTCGAGTGAGATTCCCGAACATGATTGGAGTAATTTTTGCATGATTGGATCTAATAGACTCATATGAATGGAAAAGAGCCTCTGAATATTAACAAACTCAGAGAATTGGTCTCTATATCTAAGACCTTTTCCAGGATGATGCGTAGTTGAGCAACCTGAGTCATGATGTCCCACCCAATTATCAAGTCTTTATTGGGGAGACTGGATCCAAAAATCTTTGTAGTGATAGAACACTGAGGGAAGAATTGGACGATTCTAGGAGTAGTTCGACATTTGTGGAGAAAGTATCTCCGGACGCGGAATTGAAGTATCGGACATGAGAAGTCCAATATTCTTCGGGCAGAATTTTGGTGTTTAGGATGGAACAACTTGCTCCTGTGTCAATAAGAGCTATAACATTGATTGGTTTTGCAAACTTGGAAGTAAGGATTTTCACAGGAAAATGGGGACACTGGGTTTGGCTAGATAATATGTCAGGAGGTTGTTCTGAAGATGCAAGAGATATGTGAAAAATCTCTTCAAATTCTGTGTCAGATTCAGTTTCACTGGTAGTTTGATAAGAAGGAATGACACAAAGAGTTTGTTCTGTCTGGTCTTCATCAATAGAGAATAGGGATTCAATATCATCATTTTCAAGAGAAATCCCGGTTTCATTCTCAATATGATGAATTAAACGATTCTGACCTTTTTTCGCTTGAGGACAATTTTTGGCAAAATGTCCTCGCTTGTTGCAGATGTAGCATCTGTCTGATTTCTTGTGGCCTGTGCGGTCTTTTCTTTTGCGTAGGTATCGCCATTTCTTCTTCCTTCGGAAGTGCTTGGAGCCATGTTTGTACTTTTTGATGCTGTACTTCTTGAAGTGTTTTTCTTTCGGCAATACTTCCCACAATCGCCGTCGCAATCGTTTTTGGAACACTTGATCTTCAGCTTTTGGCGGGAACAGCTGCTTCAAGGCCTTTGTCTTCCTTGATGTAGGTGCGTACCATCGACGTTTTAGACAAAGGTCTTCAAGACATAGATGGATCTCTTGTTGTATCTCTCCCAAAGGAATGTCTTGTACCCTTTTCTGTTTTCCAAAAAGGATCTTTCAACCATCTGGGTCAATTCTTTGGGAATAGAAGTCAGGAAGACATGCTTCAAATTTGAATAAGCACCAAGCTGATAAAAGAGTTTAAGCATCTCCCTGTAGTGTTTATCAAGATGCTTCTTCTGGAGAGAACAACATTTTCTTTCAAAGAATTCTCTTCTTTTCAGTTCGACAAGGTCAGTGGGTTTTCCTATAAAGAAATGATATAAGATGGTGATGGCATGGCCAAAATCCGGTGACATCGAAAATGAATGGGTCCTGTTCGGATACCGATTTCCACCAGTTTTTGAGGCTTCCAGTAAACCTGGTGACAAAGTTGTAGAGGACATCATTCATATCATGGTTGGTAAGGGATTGAGTATTCAACCATGTATGAAATTCTTCAAATCTTTCGGCCATTTGTGATAAGGGATATCATCAATGGTGAAGAACTGCTTTTGATGCCATGGACACATGTTGTCCGGTACTATGTTGGACCACTTCTGGATCAGAGTAATTAGATTCCATTTCAATATCTGGAGCTGGAGGATCAGCCATGTATATGGATGAAGTGAAGGTGCTTCAGGAGGAGAATGAATATCAGGAATTGAAAAGGATGAGGAGGATGCAAGAGATACCGAATCGATGATTCGTAATCAAAGATGTCGGGGAAAAGTTTGTTCTGCTTTGGAAAGAGAGTTTGGTCTTTTTGGATAGCAGAATCAATAGGATTAGGTTATTCCTGAGTACCCAAATCCTTTAGAAAGGATTCTAGAGGGTTTGAAAGCATCATCTGTTCTGGCCCTTCTCTGATGACCACATAAGAGGTTGGCCTTGTTGGCCTAGAGAGAGAAGTTGGCCTGGTTGGCCCTTCTGGCCTTTCTTTTTCTTTTCCTTTCTCCTTTTGTTTTCGAGTAAGCTCTTTGAGACGATCTCTCATGCTCGCCATATCTCGGTTCCTTTCGTAAGGATCTTCCGGAATGGCAGCAAATATAGACGTCTCGAGGCGGAGGAGGCACATAACCGGTTCTCACAAAGGGTGCTAGCGGATCGAAAGGTCGAAACCTTCCTTCTTCAAGGATTTGAATCTCGCCTTTTGAGCTTCTCTATTTCAGCTGCGGGCTTTCAAAAGAATGATACCCGAGGCGTTGTCCTGATTCCAAGGCCTCAAGTCTTTTGTGGAATTCGAAAAGCAATTTTTTAGTAGACTCATCATATCTTTGAAGATTTTGTTGGACATTCCCGATCTTGTAATCAATGACTTTGAAAGCATTGTTTTGTGCCATCAAAGTCTCTGATTGCCAATTTAGGACAACTTCAAAGCAGTAGTAGTCTTTTTGGTCTTCCATGCTCATCTACCTCGTTAGGGGTAGATATTTTGGGAGTATAGCGAAACCTTTTTGTGGATCGGTATACTCTTCCGGAGCAGGGAATGTGAGTCTGGACTGTTCACGGACAAGAGGGGGGAAGTTCGTATCTTGGAACATGGCAATGGAAGAGACAGTTTGCTTTTCAGGTGGAACTTCAAATGGGTAAGAGTTTTTCTTGGCCCATTTCAGAATTGGCTTATAGAACGGGGAAAGATCAGGTTTCTTTTGGGGTGGAGAAGGTGGAGATGATGGTGGTGGAGAGTTTGTTGGTGCAACAGTATATTTTGATGGTGGAGGAGGTGCGTAGGAAACTACGTACTGGTATTTGTCACACTCACCAAGAGTATCAACAGATGGATCTCCATTTAAGTACTGTTGAAACAGGGGGTCTCTTTTTTTCTTTCTCCGTGGTGGAGGTTTTTCGAATGGATCAACCTCATCAGGAGATTTTGTGCAAGAAGAGCACTGACAAAAAGGATCCCAATAACAATGACCATATGGGTCTTTATAGTAATGGACTGCATGTCCATCACTTTGGAAATGCCTGATGTGCTTTTTTGGATCTGGCTCAGAAATCGCTTCAGGAACACCTGGTTCAATCATGAAGAGGGTTTGGAAGATAGATGGACTACCTTCTTCTTTTTCTTTGCCGAACTTGATGGAAACAATTCCATCTTTCTTTCGGATAAATTCAGAATCCGAGGACTGGATGGGTTTACTGTTCTAGTGCAGCTTTTCATAGTTTGTGATCCATGTGTCTGGGAGGAGAGTGGCTAACTTTTCTTTTGGAATCTGTCTAGGAACATGGATACAAGAAGCTTGATCATTTTGCATGGAGATGAACAAGGCATCTTCATTTCCATTGTTGAAGTTCAGATCAAGGGCATGGTTCTGCACTCGATAAACCATCTGGTAGTGGAGAGTTGCAGCAACAGAATCAGCAGTCTGAGGGGCTCCCGTGAGTTGGACATGTACTTTCATAAAGGAAAGTAACTGTGGATCTGAAAGGGCAATATTAAAGTTGGGATATAAAGTAACAAACATTTGTGCCAAGCATTCAAGATAGTTTGGACTGTGCCAATACAAGCATGTTGGTACTCCAAGAAACGAGTATCCAATAATGCTATTCTAGCAACAACTGGTAAACCTTTGCGGCCATGAAAAGTGAGTGTAAGACGAACAGCGCCATAGTGAACATGAGTGTACCCTTGTTGGGTCCACTGTCTGGGAAATTCTGGAGGAATCTGAAAAGTAACAAAGTACTCCTTTTCGGTGGCATTTGGAATAGGATGTTGGTCGAACTTGGAGGACCGAACGTACTCCTTTACTTGCTTTGGGGTTTGGTGGATGAGTTGGCGAATAGAGCGGATGGGTGAGAAGGAAGAGTTGGGTTTGGCAAAGGCGGAGCACGGGTGTACTAGTTTGAGATTTTTTATGATTAAAAAATATTCTTGGGACCACCACCGCAGGTGGCCCAGCTGGATAAGGGCTTCCCATGATCCTCAGCATGAGAGGGGAGAAGTTCAAATCCCGCTGGCCACATGAAATCTTAAGCGCGACGTCGGGGTGGTGGGTCCTTCGCTAGCGTCGCTCCAGGGTTTATCCTCAACGTCACCACGAAAAAAAAATTCTTAGGTAAATTTGTCATAAGTATACCAGTTTGGGATTTTTAAAGGGTATTAACCCTTTTTTAAAATTCATGTTAGATAATGCTTTTTTACATAAGGTATTTGTTATTGTAGGAAACAGCTGAATAAAGAGATCTCTGGCGGCGGCGCGGCGCTTTGCCAGCTCTCTCCCCTCACAAGGGGAGAAGTTCAAATCCTAGAGGCATCGTTAGGGATTCTTACCTGGGAAAGATCTTGTGGTGGTGGGTCCCCGTAGTCGCTCCCCGGTGATTTTTCTTCGCTTGGTGCCGACTTACGGTTCCCTCGGGCCAAAAAAAAAAAAAAAAGAGAGATCTGGTCGCCGGAGAGAGAGTGAAGGGAGAGGCAGGGTCCAGGAAGCGACGGAAGGCTTCCGACGCGCGGCGGAAAATGGGCGAGTAGCCCGGTGAATGGGGTGGGATTTCGATACGCTGGAATCTCCCTCCTACGGGCTATCCAATGGTATTTTCTCCTCCGGCCTTCGTGGCTTCCGGATGTGCTGTCGAAGAAGTGTACAGCGACATGAGAATCGCCACGTTTGATGCGATATGAGGAAAGCAGCCTGCATTTGGGGGACATGATTCCGCTTCGGACAATACCACCGCCACCAGCGGTTTTCGCTTTCCCCCGGGTTACGTGGACCAATTGAGCGCCCCCCCTCCCGATATGATTCCACTTCGGACAATACCACCGCCACCAGCGGTTTTCGCTTTCCCCCGGGTTACGTGGACCAATTGAGCGCCCCCTCCCGATATGATTCCGCTTCGGACAATACCACCGCCACCAGCGGTTTTCGCTTTCCCCCGGGTTACGTGGACCAATTGAGCGCCCCCCTCCTGATATGATTCCGCTTCGAACAATACCACCGCTTCGGACAATACCACCGCCACCAGCGGTTTTCGCTTTCCCCCGGGTTACGTGGACCAATTGAGCGCCCCCCTCCTGATATGATTCCGCTTCGGACAATACCACCGCCACCAGCGGTTTTTGCTTTCCCCCGGGTTGCTGACTTTCAGAACCTGCAGCAAGCACGAGACAACGCACGAGACAACCTCTCTCTCCCCCTCGCGATGGTGGCTGTTTTCAATTGTATGGCCCCCTCTCTTTTCAGCTGTGCGATGGTCTGTTATTTAAACTGCAAGCGAACCAACCTCTTCATATACTCTTCTCCTCCATCCATTATTCCTTTTCCTGTTTGACTGATTCCATGCGAATATTTTATTTGATTGAGACCGTGGATCTCTCTCTGTCGAGCAAATATTTGCGACCCATATTTCCTATTTTCTTGAGCCAAGAGCATTTTCTTTTTCTACCCTCGTATAGAGACGCCGGTTGCCAATGTACAAGAGATTTTAAGAATAATAAAATAATTTATCTATCTTTCAAATATGAATATTTCGGAACATCATGCCGACTACTTTCCATGTGACCCAAAATATAAAGCTTTATTATGACTAATTCCAGCCTTAAAAAAAGAAACGGGCTTGACTAAAGTCTAATGCAACACGATCATGGGATTAGTTCAATTAATTAGTTAAGCTCAAAAATCATTCATTTGAGTCCATCCGTCACGGACCCAATTAAAATGAAAATTATATGAGCCTATTAACTACTAATGTAAATGCTCCTAATAATTATATGCAATTTTAAAAAATATTTTTATTTATGAGATAAAATTTAGTGCCTAATTTTCAATACAATTAATAACTAAATGGACATCAAAATTTAGGTACCTTCAATGGTGAAGGTAGGCAGATATGATAACCGTGCAAATTCTTCTCAACTTTAGGCAAAAAGCTTAAAGTCCCTTCCAAATAAACACCGCCCCGTGCGCCTCAAAAGACTGAACACACGAAGTAAAGAGGGACAACAACCATCTTATCCCCTCGTGTCTATGCCCCCCATAAAAGAAGAGGAATAGAGCGCATATAAAACAAAGGCAGGAACGGCGGGGACGACGCGTCCTCGGCCAATTAATTTTTCGATTAATGAACAGATTAAAATTGCGCCTTTCGAGATTACATTAAACCCGTCCACATGAAACTCAGTGCAACATGCGGACAATCTCGAATGTTGTTTTCCGGCGTATACTGGGAATTATTTTACTGATGTTCGCAGTTTAATATTTATTTTTCTTAATTAAGACAATTGTTTTTAAAATTAGAAGGAAGAAATTGCACGTTTCCCGTTATATCCCTCAAAAGATTGCTCGAAATCCCCTCTCTCTCTCTCTCTCTCTCTCTCTCTCTTCGCTTTATGTCAACTCAAGAGGCAAAGAACCGAGGCGAGAGAGATTAAACTCATCTGATATTTTCTGCCTCGGTGGCATCTGGGATATGCTGTAGAAGTGTCAGCCCAGCTTTATCATTTTTTTTAGGAATATGTGCAACACAAGTCCTAAAACTTGCAAGGAAAGTGCAATTGAGTCCTAAAACTTACAAAAAGTGCAATCAAGTCCTAAAACTTGTCAACTTGGTTCAATTCGATCCTAAAGTTAACACCGTTAGTTTTTCCGTTAAAAATTGCCGACGTGGCGCCGACGTGACATTTTAAATTATTTTTTATTATACACATGGCTTTTAATATTATTTTTAATATTATTTAAATTAGATTTAAAAAAAGAAAAGGAAAAATTAAATTTATTTAAAAAAGAAAACTGTGCAAAAAAAAAAAAAAAAGGAGCACCGATGGTGCTCCGCCGCCGCCCATCGCCGGAGTGGCCGGCGACGGTCGCCGGCCCCGGGCGGGTGGCCGAGCCTCGCCGGCGAGGCCTCGCCGCCCCGCGCGAGGGTCGGCGAGGCTCGCCGGCCCCGAGCGAGGGCCGACGAGGCCTCGCCGGGGGCGGGCGACGGTCGCCGACCTCGCCCGGGGCCGGCGACCGTCGCCCGCCCCGGGCGAGGCCTCGTCGGCCCTCGCTCGGGGCCGGCGAGGCTCGCACGGGGCCGGCGAGCCTCGCCGACCCTCGCGCGGGGCGGCGAGGCCTCGCCGGCGAGGCCCGGCCACCCGCCCGGGGCCGGCGACCGTCGCCGGCCCCTCCGACGACGGTCGCCGGCCCTCCGGCGTTGGGCGGCGGTGGAAACCACCCGTGCACGCACCGCCCTCTTTTTTTTTTTTTTTTTTGTTGATTTTCCTTTTTAGTTTTTAATCTAATTTTTAAAGATTTTAAATATAATATTTTAATTTTTAAATCTATTTTTTAAAAAATGAATAAAAAATAATTAAAAAATCTACGTGGAAAATAAAAAACAATTTAAAATGCCACGTCGGCGCCACGTCAGCAATTTTTAACGGAAAATCTAACGGTGTTAACTTTAGGACCTGAATTGAACCAACTTGACAAGTTTTAGGACTTGATTGCACTTTTTGTAAGTTTTAGGACTCAATTGCACTTTCCTTACAAGTTTTAGGACTTGTGTTGCATATATCCCTTTTTTTTTCTACCAAAGAAGAGAATCTCTGGGTCGTCGTCTAGCAAGTCGCATATATTAAAGCGGATTTATGCAGAAAGGCCATCTTTGGGGTTAACGGAGACAAACGAGGTTTCGCAAGATCGGGGGAGATGATTTCGCTTCGGACAATACCACCAGCGGCTTTTGCTTTCCCCCAGGTTACGCGGACCCATCGCTTGTTCTCCCCACGCGTTCTTCCTTCGAGGGGTTTCCGGTTGATGGGGCTCCGGCATATAGATCGCCGACGCGTGGCATACGAATCCGTATGGGTAATTTTGCATGGGGGTCTCTTTCTTCTTTTTTCTTTCGACAATATGCATAGGACGTTAACGACGATATAAGATATAAAAGAGAGAACTTGAAAATAGCCACTTTTTTCTTTTTTTGTTCCTTATCTAATCTTTTGCGATTTGCATTTTGTTCCCTTTTTCCTAGGTGCATTATTCTTGACAATATACGTGGCATATATGGATATCATATAAAGTTTTAGGGCATGTAACAATAATGGAAAGAGAGAATAATATTGAAATGAGCGGAAAAAATGCAAAGAAAAGGATGGAAATAATGTGAAAAAAGGTTAATATAGATTTTATATATAGTGAAAAAATTATCGACTCCTTTGTACCTTGAGCCCGCAAGACCTTGTTTTATCTCTCTCCCTTCCCTCCATGCCCCCCTCCCATTAACTCTCTCTCTCTCTCTCTCTCTCTCTCAACAGTAAGTTACTGAGTGTCGAGTGCAACTCTGTGTCACACAATGGAGACAGGAGGAGGAGGTGGGCGTGATGTTGCCAAGGAAAGCGCCCGCGTCATCGGATTCGGAGGACGACGAGCGTGACCAGCATCACAGTCGTCGACCCCGAGGTGGACGACGCACAGGAGCTGCGGTCGGACGCGCTCGGCGAGAGTGGCCGCCACGACCCACGAATCCGGTCTCGTACGTGGAAATTTTCGAATTCATTACCTGCGATCCGAAGCCCAGAGCAAGAAGAAGGCGAAATAACACAACTTGAATTTTACACCATTTTCGGCGTTTTCTGCAATGCCCAGAAAGTAAAAAAGGAGAAAAAGAAAAAGAAGAGATCCGCTGTCCGACTCCACATCCCAATTGCACCTCTCGAGTAGTACTGACAGAAACCAAATCCCCACCCAAAGTTCGCCGACTCACCCGGGTCGCTCGAGCGACGCGAACCCTAATTGATCGAGCCGTTCCATGCTCAGCCCACCACCTAATTATCTTGCCAGAACTGATTCACAATCTCCTTACTCGGCTCCAACACCTGCCTCTTCGAAACGTCAACCCACCTGTCGCCGCCCTCCTCCTCGGGCGCCATCGCCAGCTGGACAGCTTTCGTCGCGTCCAGCCTATGCAGCTCCCACCCGCTCTCTCTCAGCTGCCGGATCTTCTGAATCTGCCGCATCATCAGCTGGCCCGCGTTCTTCTTTATCTCCCTTACCGCCTCCTGGTATGCATCCTCTCGTCCCGGATCGTTGTCCCGCTCCCTCGCATCATCCCGCCGCCATGGGTCCCCCGGGCCAACCTCTTCCGGCGGCGGGTACTGCTGGAAATATCGATCAAACTCGGGCACTCCTATGGCCTTCCTCAGCCCTCTCCAAACACGTGAGTTGGTTCGGCGAAGGTTGTAGTATCCGGCGAGCTCATCGAAAGCGCCCATGTCTAGCATGCGGTCCACGCGCTTCGGCAGGTATTTCTTAAGGATGGACAGCGACACATCGATCCAAAGAAAGCAACAGTCGTACCTGAGCTCGGGGCTCGGCGGCTGGCCAAGCCCGCTGAACGCGTCAGCCTCCGGGTGGAACCCCTCCACCAGGAGAGCGTGGATGAAGGAGTTGGAGCCGCCGACCAGGATGGGGAGATTCCCGCGGGAGGTGATGTCGGAGATGGCGTCGTGGCCGATGGAGCGGAACTGCGACGGGGTCACCTCACCGTCGTCCGGGTCGAGGGCGCCGAGGAGGTGGTGGGGGACGCCGCGGCGGTCGGCCGGGGCGATCTTGTTGGTGGTGATGTCGAGGCCCCGGTACAGTTGCATCTTGTCAGAGTTAATGACCTCGGAAGGGAAGTGGGAGGCGAGCTCGATGGAAAGGTCGGACTTGCCACAACCAGTGACGCCCAGTATGACGACCATCTTGGGGCGGCGGTGGGCGGCTGCGGAGGAGGAGGAGGAGGCCATCGGGGAACCGGGGGCGGGCTCGTGGTGGTGGTGGTGGTGGTGGTTGGTGGGGAGTGAAGGGACAATGGGAAGGGAAGGAGGAAGAGAAGAGGGTTTTAGAGCGTTTTGGCCAGAGGAGGAGGACGTTGGGTTTTAGGGTTTTCCCAGAATATTTTAGAGAACTAAAATATGGACACCTCAACATTAAACTAGTCAATTTAGCACCCGACGACCTAGAATTATCTCTGTTCAGTTAATGTTTTTACTTATTTTTTTTCCTTTTTCTTTTTTCCCTTGTTCCTTTTTCCTCAGGCATTCGGTTCTTGATGTTCCACCTACCGTCGATTATTATTAATTTATTCTTAATCAACCTTCCTCCCTTTATTAAAATTCTCCTTTTAACTTTTGAATTGTAATAATAGCAATAAGGAGAGCAAGTCCCTCGAGGCTTGAACGGTTTTTAGTACAAAAGAAAAGAGAGAAAAAACCAAAAACAATTTACCCGCACACCCATATATATACATATAAAGAAGAGCAATGATAGGCTGTAGAGTTGATTTGTAAAATAGATTTACTTTTCGGGCTTTTGCGGATGGACTTTCTAATTATGCCCACCTTTCGCAAGGGAAAAGAGGTATTTACACGAGTTCAGACTCAAACTACTTGTTGCTCAATTAGTAATAACTTTAACATCAATTAATTATTTTTGATCTCGAATAATTATGGAATGATTACAATGAATATTTTCATACTATTCAGGGACTGAATTAAACATGTATAAAAAATTTAGAGACTACATTTAGTTCAGAGACCCTTCGACAATCTGCATCTCACGATCTTTTCCTTTCGTTTTCCCCCACAGATGTGTTCTTTCCCTTCGACAATGAATATCACCACTTTCCAATTTCTCAGAGCTTCGGCCACCGACCGCTTGGACTTTCTTTGTTTGACCAAAGATCTGTCCCTTCGTCTATGTTATCGAGGCTTAATGAATTGGAGGAGAGGAATAGTGGAAGGATGGTGATGAAGATGATTGAAAGAGATAATGATATAAATAGTTTCTGAATTCTGACATGTAATTTGTCTCATAAACTTTTAATTTATTCAGTGTTCCTACGAACTTTAATCCAATATGCTATAGGGTCTCCGAACTAAATGTAGTCCCTAAACTTTTAATACATGTTTAAATCAGTCTTTGAATAGTATGAAAATATTCAATGTAATCATTCCATAATTATTCGAGATCAAAAATAATTAATTGATGTTAAAGTTATTACTAATTGAGCAACAAGTCGAAGTTTGAGTCTGAACTCGTGTAAATACCTCTTTTCCCTTGCGAAAGGTGGGCATAATTAGAAAGTCCATCCGCAAAAGCCCGAAAAGTAAATCTATTTTACAAATCGACTCTACAGCCCATCATTCTCTTCTTTTAATATATATATGGGTGCGCATGTAAATTGTTTTTGGTTTTTTCTCTCTCTCGTTTCTTTTGTACTAAAAACCGTTCAAGCCTCGAGGGACTTGCTCTCCTTATTGCTATTATTACAATTCAAAAGTAAAAAGGAGAATTTTAACAAAGGGGGGAAGGTTGATTAAGAATAAATTAATAATAATCGAGGGTAGGTGGAACATAAAGAAGCGAATGCCTGAGGAAAAAGGAACAAGGAAAAAAAAAGAAAATGAAAAAAAAATTTCTGAGCATGCCCTAAAACTAGTTTAATGTTGAGGTGTCTATATTTTAGTCCTCTAAAATTTTCTGAGCATGCCCTAAAACCCAACATCCTCTTCCTTTGCCCAAAAAGCTCTAAACCCTCTTCTCTTCCTCCTTCCCTTCCCATCGTCCCTTCACTCCCCACCAACCACCACCACCACCACGAGCCCGCCCCCGGTTCGCCGATGGCCTCCTCCTCCTCCTCCGCAGCCGCCCACCGCCGCCCCAAGATGGTCGTCATACTGGGCGTCACTGGTTGCGGCAAGTCCGACCTTTCCATCGAGCTCGCCTCCCACTTCCCTTCCGAGGTCATTAACTCTGACAAGATGCAACTGTACCGGGGCCTCGACATCACCACCAACAAGATCGCCCCGGCCGACCGCCGCGGCGTCCCCCACCACCTCCTCGGCTCCCTTGACCCGGACAACGGCGAGGTGACCCCGTTGCAGTTCCGCTCCATCGGCCACGACGCCATCTCCGACATCACCTCCCGCGGGAATCTCCCCATCCTGGTCGGCGGCTCCAACTCCTTCATCCACGCTCTCCTGGTGGAGGGGTTCCACCCGGAGGCTGACGTGTTCAGAGGGCTTGGCCAGCCGCCGAGCCCCGAGCTCAGGTACGACTGTTGCTTTCTTTGGATCGATGTGTCGCTGTCCATCCTTAAGAAATACCTGCCGAAGCGCGTGGACCGCATGCTAGACATGGGCGCTTTCGATGAGCTCGCCGGATACTACAACCTGCGCCGAACCAACTCACGTGTTTGGAGAGGGCTGAGGAAGGCCATAGGAGTGCCCGAGTTTGATCGATATTTCCAGCAGTACCCGCCGCCGGAAGAGGTTGGCCCGGGGGACCCATGGCGGCGGGATGATGCGAGGGAGCGGGACAACGATCCGGGACGAGAGGATGCATACCAGGAGGCGGTAAGGGAGATAAAGAAGAACGCGGGCCAGCTGATGATGCGGCAGATTCAGAAGATCCGGCAGCTGAGAGAGAGCGGGTGGGAGCTGCATAGGCTGGACGCGACGAAAGCTGTCCAGCTGGCGATGGCGCCCGAGGAGGAGGGCGGCGACAGGTGGGTTGACGTTTCGAAGAGGCAGGTGTTGGAGCCGAGTAAGGAGATTGTGAATCAGTTCTGGCAAGATAATTAGGTGGTGGGCTGAGCATGGAACGGCTCGATCAATTAGGGTTCGCGTCGCTCGAGCGACCCGGGTGAGTCGGCGAACTTTGGGTGGGGATTTGGTTTCTGTCAGTACTACTCGAGAGGTGCAATTGGGATGTGGAGTCGGACAGCGGATCTCTTCTTTTTCTTTTTCTCCTTTTTTACTTTCTGGGCATTGCAGAAAACGCCGAAAATGGTGTAAAATTCAAGTTGTGTTATTTCGCCTTCTTCTTGCTCTGGGCTTCGGATCGCAGGTAATGGCGGCCACTCTCGCCGAGGGCGTTCTAGAGGGCGCCCGACCGCAGCTCCTGTGCGTCGTCCACCTCGAGGTCGACGACTGTGATGCTGGTCACGCTCGTCGTCCTCCGAATCCGATGGCGCGCGCGCTTTCCTGGCAGCATCACGCCCACTTCCTCCTCCTGCTTCTAGTGTCTCCGTTGTGTGACACAGAGTTGCAGTCCATAATTTTTTTCACTATATATTAACCTTTTTTCGCATTATTTCCACCCTTTTCTTTGCATTTTTTCCTCTCCTTTCAATATTATTCTCTCTTTCCATTATTGTTACATGCCCTAAAACTTTATATGATATCCATAAATACCACATCTATTATCAAGAATAATGCACCTAGGAAAAAGGGAACAAAATGCAAATCGCAAAAGGTTAGATAAGGAGCCAAAAAAAAAAAAAAAAAAAAAGTGGCTATTTTCAAGTTCTCTCTTTTA
This sequence comes from Eucalyptus erythrocorys, assembly GCA_014182555.1. Classification (NCBI taxonomy): domain Eukaryota; kingdom Viridiplantae; phylum Streptophyta; class Magnoliopsida; order Myrtales; family Myrtaceae; genus Eucalyptus; species Eucalyptus erythrocorys. Next base: position 42,053,245 of record CM024599.1, on the reverse strand, counting down.
TATCTTATATTGTCATCAACGTCCTAAGCATATTGCCGAAAGAAGAAAGAAGAAAGGGACCCCCATGCAAAATTACCCATACGGATTCGTATGCCACGCGTCGGCGATCTATATGCCGGAGCGCCATCACCGGAAACCCCTCGAAGGAAGAACGCGGGGGGATAACAAGCGATTGGTCCGCGTGACCTGGGGGAAAGCAAAAGCCGCCGGTGGTATTGTCCGAAGCGAAATCATCTCCCCCGATCTTGCGAAACCTCGTTTGTCTCCGCTAACCCAAAGCGAGATGGCCTTTCTGCATAAATCCGCTTTAATATATACAACTTGCTAGACGACGACGCAGCGATTCTCTTCTTTGGTAGTAAAAACATAATAAGCTGGGCTGACACTGACACTGCTACAGCATATCCCAGATGCCACCAAGGCAGAAAATATCGGTTAGAGTTTAATCTCTCTCGCCTCGGTTCTTTGCCTCATGAGTCGACATAAAGCGAAGAGAGAGAGAGAGAGAGAGAGAGAGAGAGAGAGAGAGAGAGATTTCGAGCAATCTTTGAAGGGATATAACAGGAAACGTCCAATTTCTTCCGTCTAATTTTAAAAACAATTGGCTTAATTAAGAAAAATAAATATTAAACTGCGAACATCAGTAAAATAATTCCCAGTATACGCCGGAAAAAAACATTCGAGATTGTCCGCATGTTGCACTGAGTTTCATGTGGACGGGTTTAACGTAATCTCGAAAGGCGCAATTTTAATCTGTTCATTAATTGAAAAATTAATTGGCCGAGGACGCGTCATCCCCGCCGTTCCTGCCTTGTTTTATATGCGCTCTATTCTTCTTCTTTTATGTGGGGCATAGACACGAGGGGATAAGATGGTTGTTGTCCCTCTGATACTTCGTGTGTTCAGTCTTTTGAGGCGCACGGGGCGGTGTTTATTTGGATTTGACTTTAAGCTTTTTGCCTAAAGTTGACAAGAATTTGCACTGTTATCATATATATGCCTACCTTCACGTAGGTACCTAAATTTTGACAATCCATTTAGTTATTAATTGTACAAAAAATTAGGTACTAAATTTTAACTTATAAATAAAAATATTGTTTAAAATTGCATATAATTATTTGGAGCATTTACATTAGTAATTAATAGGTTCATATAGTTTTCATTTTAATCAGGTCAGGGGCGGACGGACTTAAATGAATGATTTTTGAGCTTAATTGATTATTTGGACTAATCCCCATGATCGTGTTGCATTAGACTTTGGTCAAGTCCGTTACTTTTTTTAGGGCTGGAATTAGTCATAATAAAGCGTTATATTTTGGGTCACATGGAAAGTAAACGGCACGATGTTCCGAAATATTCATATTTGAAAGATGGACAAACTATTTTATTATTCTTAAGATCTCTTGTACATTGGCAACTGGCGTCTCTATAAGAGGGTAGAAAAAGAAAATGCTCTTGGCTCAAGAAAAGAGGAAATATGGGCCGCAGATATTTACTCGACAGAGAGAGATCCACGGTCTCAATCAAGTAAAATATTCGCATGGAATCAGTCAAACAGGGAAAGGAATAATGGATGGAGGGGAAGAATATATGAACAGTGAAGAGGTTGGTTCGCTTGCGGTATAAATAATAATTGACCATCGCACAAGCTGAAAAGAGAGGGGGCCCCGCAATTGGAAACAGCCACCGTCGCGAGGGAGAGAGAAAGGTTGTCTCGTGCGTTGTCTCGTGCTCGCTGCTGGTTCCGAAAGTCAGCGTAATGTGAACGGAAAAGAAGAGCAGCACACGCCCATGAGAAAAGGGAGAAGAAGATAAAAAAGGGGAGGTCTTTTCCTCGTTGTCCCCACTTCGCGACTCCTCCGACCGTGGCGTTGCTCTCCCGGTTGCTACAACTTTTCTCATTCAAGCTGCGATGCCGCACCTCGCGTTGGACCGAGATCACGAGCCGCTATCCTTATCTTTACCACCACGGCGTCGGCTGCTCTCGTGACACAAGTCTGGCCGAGCGCTTGCGGCAGCATGATACTAAAGGCGTGTAGATTAACTATTATATTCATGTTCTATAATTATTTTTCTAATTCAAATTTGCTTTTTGAATAAAAATCCGTTTAGTAAAATTAATTCATTTTTTTAATTTTAGGAATAGATTTCTATTTACTTTTCTATTTCTAGAAACAAAAACTCATTTCATTATTTGTCCTCGATTGCTCATTTGTCATCACTGGCCGTTGTTCGCCGTCCATTGTCGCCACTACCCACCGCTAGCGGGGCCGTCGATGGCTGCCAGAATGGAGAAATTTAGTATCATTATCGAACGAATTTTTATTTTAAAAATAGAAATTTTGTGTCATTATCAAACGCGTATTTTTATTTAAAAACTTATCTAAGAATTCAAAAATTAATTTTTGACTAAAATTGTTATCATCCGCGTCCTAAGTGCTACTCTTCCAACATCAACAATTCTAGTGGACTTTTGTTGATTTTCCTGTAGGATCTCAAGCGATTTCCGCCGTTACCTCGGCGCCTGGCCTCGCTTCGCACGATCCCAGCCGCGCCACCACACCGGTCGGTCCCACCATGAGTTAGCCGAAACCGAGAGCCCCATCGTCGGCTGCCGCTTGTATCTCCGTGAGCTGTCCATCGCTGTTCTTTGCCCGACCACGCCGCCGTGATGCGTCGTCCATTCCAAAGCGAAATCCGCTTTGGAAGCAAATGTTCGAGTTGGGTAAAAATCTTATCCAGTTTAATTTTCAGATATTTTGTTTCCTTGAAATATTGCAGATATTACTGAAGCCGAAATATCAACTAGTTTTTAGAGATTATTTCCTAATTTCACAACACGCATATGATTTTCAGTGCGATTTCATACCCTGAAGTATGATTTGCAATTGCACGGAAAGTTGTCAATCCGGTATGATGCTAGATCTCAAGCCCAAGATACGTTTCGTCGATTTTATTTGTTTTTAAATTTAAATAGATATAAATGATATCTTGGTGGCGGATTTTATCTTTTGTTTGGTTTGATTTTATTCTTATAAATAAAAAATCTCAAAAGATGTAAATAAGATAGAGTGGGTTTTAATTGACATAGATGGCATGTTTAGATTAGGTATTCTATTACTCATAATTTTTTTTTTTTAACAATATCAAAAACATTACTTGAGGATGGTAGATTTCCCTTTCCTTAGTTAAAAATTGCATGTTTAATTATTGGGTATAAGGTAATCTTCTCAATATTTGAATACAAATGTAGAAGTTTTGGTCTCGCCTTATTCTCAATGGTTTGTTATATTTATTTAAGCATTTTAAATTTCACTTCTACTTTGATATGGAATATCTCTATCTTTAGAAACATATATATATATATATATATATATATATATATATTTGTAAAATAAATCTGAATGTTATGAAGCACCTAAAATAAATTTTTTATTTTATATATATTTTTTGGGAGTGGAAAAACCAAAGCCTCTTTTCAGAAGCAGGCTTTACTTAAGCCCCCAAACATAGTCCACAAGTAATGCACATGGAATCAAATAATGGGGTACCGAAATGGAAAGAGACCCATCTTTAGCACGTCCCTCCTTCCTTTGAATAGCTATTACAAGAAAGAAGCAACATAAGAATTTGGATTTTTTCCTCTTTTCTTAAGGAACAGAACAAAGCTATTGGACATGTCGAGAACATCAATCAATTAACTTAATCATCCCTAATGTTGACGAGTCCCCACCTTCTAAAGCAAAGGGAGAAGGTTCCAATGGAACATGAACACTTAGTTCAAGCAAACGCATATAATGCGGCGCTAACTAAAGCTGCTTAAAATACAGATGCTTGCACATGTACTGCATCAAACGGTGAATTTCCACCGCTCGTCGTGACCATCTTCAAGGATGCTATAGAGGCAAAAAAAAATCATGATTAATTCTACCCCTTTCTTTTACTCTCTTTTATTAATTATAACTGCCGAAATAAAATACGCAAATATGACAAGATCATATAATTTACGTCAATACAAAATCCCCACAAAAATAAACGAAGAATAATAAGAATACCAAAGATTTACGTAGTTCGATCCGAATATCGATACCTACATTTATGGGGAATATCGGTACCTACATTCATTGGGGAGAGCAATTAGTAATTCACTATAACTACTATAATTGGAGAATTGAAGTTTATAATCACTCACATATTCAAATGTTTCCTACACCTAAATTTAAGTCCAAATCCAAAGTGCTTGCAAATAAACAACTCAATTTAGATGTAAAACTCACAATACCAAATCACCACACAAGCCTAAGCAAAAGCTTTACACCAACGACTGACAAAATCAAGAGCACCTCTGCACGTCCGTTTTTCTTTATCTCATGTGCTTGCGGCTTCTTCACGTTGTGTTCTCCTGCGATGCTTCTTCAAGAAACCCTTTGGAGTCCACACTGTGCGGCTTTTGGAAGGGCTCTCTTTTATTTGGGTTTCTTATCCGACTTTTGTATTCACATATAAAGAGACGTGTCCACTTCTTGGTCAACTGGTCAAACTTAAAAAAAAGATATAATTCTTGTTGACTAAATCTTGAGATTTATCTCCAACAGAATAACAAATCCTCACAAGAAATTCATAAGTCTGATTAATTTGTGCAATCACACTTTGGATATTTATCCAAATTTATCCAATGAATTGAGTTATGTAAAAATTCAAACTCAAGACATAATTTAACAACAAGACTAGCCCATACAGAAAGAACAAAAGCTTCCAAAACCAAGCATGCAAGTTTAAAAGACTATTTAGGAAAATTAAGTAATATGTATGTATGTATGTATAAAGTCAATCCACTTGGGTTTTTAGAAACTCGAATAAAAGGATAACACAAGGGTTGCATTAGGTAGTCGACAATTGTTTCAGCAATTTAAATTGCTCAAATGTAATAACATAAATTACTCAAACCCTAGCTAGTAGACTAAGTAGTACCAACATCGACATGCGACACGGCACGACACACTAATATATCTTTCTCAAAAATAGAGGATTCCGACATATTGTGACATATTGTATATTAAATGTATATTTTTATATATACATGATAAATTATTATTTTTATGATTATTTTTATCAAATCATTTGATTCGAATTCACAAATAAATAAATAATAATAAAAGAGCCTAGGATGAATTTACCTTGAAAACATTAACACAAAATTTGTTAATATCATTCAATGTTTCAATTTGACAAATCCAATTTCACTCCAATAATCCATAAAACTTGGAGGAAAAAAAAAGAACCAAGTAATTTACATTTTGAACTAGTGTGTCAAAGCATATCGAAAGAGAAAAGAAAAGAAAAAAATTGGGGGTGAATTCCATGTCATGGAAAGTAAGAGTTGAAAGAGAAGAGACTACTGGATTTTTCTTCTTTCCCCTTTATTATTTTTATTATTTTTATTTTCTTATATATTTACATTTTGACCATTCAATAACTAAAGATTTTTAAAATTGACCATATGGGTGTCTGAATCACGTGTCGGAATTCTAAACTCGCATATCAGAATTTTCAACTCGCGTGTTGGAGAGTGTCATGAGAGTTAAACAAATATCGGATTTTCTAACACCTGTTGATCAAGGGTCGAAGAATGTCGGATATATGTTAAAATATCCAATATAATACGAAAGCTCCCAAAAAGTGTCAATGCTTTCTAACTAGTAGATTTGCCCAATCTAGTGTTAAATAGACAGCTTTTTTGAGAAATTGATAATCTGACAAAATTTTATATTGTCTTGCATGTCGAATCCAATTCATTTCATCTATCGTCTTTTTCTATACTTTAGTCTTAAACTTTTAAAGCATTTGGTGGTAATCTTGCGAAATCTCCTGTGCTTATGGTCATGATGGATCGAGGGGGTGCTAACAGTGGCCCCTAAGCCCTAGGTAGAAAAAAAAAAGGATGATGACCATAGTCTAGCCTTTATTTAGTATATTATTCCTTTATAAAATTTCTTAAATTTACTTTTGAAAGGAAATCTTTGGATAAATAAGATCCATAGGACGGTGAAGGAATGGGGGCATGCATAGACAGATCCAAATATTTTGCCAGAAGGGCACAGAAAAAACATTGGCCAAGGGAAAATCAACCACATAAAATGCAGAAGGCCTATACAAATATGCCCATATTTATAAAGAATAATTTTGTGCATGAGATATTATAGATGTAGGTATAAGAGAAGGGCATCAATGTATATGTATATACAAGAAGTATCATTATTCATCCCACCTAGTTAAGTAGTTAATTAAACCGTTCCATGTAAATTATTGTTACATGTTTGGCTCTTGCTGGAATTTGTTAAAAATTTATATCCCAATTCGCGTTTGTTAACTAATAGTCGAACCTCTTGCATTTCGGCTTAAATCACTCTTTGTGAGGCTAGATCTTGTTTAAAGGATTTTCTAAGTTGAAATTAGAATCAAAGTTTAGACCCAAATATAAAGAAGTTAATGATTAAAACTGGGTCATGCCAAATACACTGCACCCATAGGGTCCAATTGATTTTTTTTTCCTTTTTTTTTTTTTTTGGTAGAAGGTAAGAAATATATTGAGGAAGGGCTAAATGTATAAAAGATCTTATCACCAGAAACTTACACTCCAAATGCAGGAACAAAAGGAGTGGAAGGGTGACGAAGTATATAGGGTCCAATTGATTGATGCCTACTAGACTCATCAATCATTAGGGCCATAACATTACATTTGACTATAGGACTCATCAATGGAGTGCCTGATGAACTTATCGATCGTGATTTTCTTACCCATGATAAATTGATTGGAACTGTAATAAAAGTTAAAGGTTAAGTAAAGGAGAGTCTGTCGACCAAGAGATGACCAAGGAATCAGGAGCATTTACAAATCATCCCAAAAATAGTGCGCAAGGAAAGACAGTTAAAGATTTCTCTAGGGAAAGATCAGGACGCAAAACGGAATGGCTCACAAAAGAAGCAGAAGCAATCAAGGCATAAACAAGCACGAAGAATACACAACAACTAATCAACAAGCAGCATCAACTGAGGCATTCACAAGCAAACAGGGCATCATATTTCAAAGATGAGAATACTATTCGTAATAGATTGATCTAGATTAGATTTTGTTTGCACTTTGAATGCAAACTTGAAATCGATTAGGTTTCTCAGTCCTGGCACTGGCCTATGTTTATAAAAGCTTTCCATTTGTAAAATTTTTACTTGCTTTATTCAGTGATCTTCATTAAGAAGTTTATGTTTTGTAGTCGTCAAGGGAGAATAGCATCCAAGAATATAAGCCATCTGTTGTAATACAATAAAGTTTCATGCAATATATTTAACATTTGTTCCTAATCGATTATCTGCACATTGTTTTAGTAGTTCAAATACTACAAAGTCGTTGTGACATCAATTCATTTACTTTTAATTTGAAGTCAAATTGGATAATTAAACTTTAATCATCGAAACTATCGAGTTTCTGGTGATCACGGCTTGATAAAAGCACACCTAAAACTCCCATATTGAGCATCCCTTTTATGTCGCCTTTAATCATGGCCATAATCTCCTTTGTCTCCCACAATCCCGAATTAGTTAACAAATCAAAAGATACATTAAAATTTAGAATTATGGACAACTTTGTCACTGCCAGAAAAGGAGTCAACAGGGATATTTTTCGAGTGGATGTGTTTTTCGTGCATATCCCTTATCAATTTAGCGGGACGCCTTCCGAATCGTCCCAAATCCTCTCCAAGCGGTGGACCTGTTCACGAAATCATATGCATGTCTTGCCATAAATGAGAGGCCAAAGGAGCAAAACTAAATTCAAAATAGATCGAGGCTCGAAAAGTTTGGCTATATTTTAATTCAAACGATGAAAATTATTAGGGATTTCTTAATAGTAACATGAACGCTTGAGAGAAATCGAATCTTGCTTTTGTTAGATGGACGTGGTCCAGGATACATTTAGCATTGCTTTACCTTTTATTATGCTCAATACAGATGCATAAAGACTTCAAAGAAACACAAATTGGCCCGTTTGCCTGTGATTTGACCGTTGATGACTTGAGCCAGCAAATTCCAGCAAATTCCACCATCTTCCGTTGACACTGTGACATGGTAATTAGAAGGAAGTAATGACCTAACTTCAGTACGTCTTGGTAGTTTAATGAACTGCTATTGCTCGCTCATACTTAAGCCATTAATCTAGAGTTTGCTCGATCAGTTACCTAAAGCAGATATTTGTGCTATCTGCAGTGTCTCCAGGGAAAATGCATCTAGTTTTGCAGAATATAAGAAGGGTTCCCAAGGCAGGAGACCTTCCTGTTTTTCAGAATTAAATTGGTGATATACTGATTTCTAATCAGTCAAGGTACTATAACGAGAGGAGATATAACTACTATGTAGTGTTTCTGCTTCCAGTCAAAGGGTCACGTTCTGTTCCATGATTATGCTACTGGTGATCTTGCTCTGGTTGTTCAACCAAAAAAAGAAAAAGAAAAAGAAAAATCTTGCTCCGGTTGCTCATTCAGTATGACATTTTATTGTCTAGAAAAGAAATCTGCCGACAATTTTTTTAGTGCGGCCTTACGCTTCTTTTACTAAAACTTACACAGTTTCCTGTGTCTACCTGTTTTGCTGACAGGAAAGGGTCGCTTGCAAGGATCAAATGATTAGCGAAACTTTTATGTCAGGGGTGATGGCACTATCACTTCCTGCGATCTAATTGTGGATGCTATCTTTTTCTTTTTCCTCTTAATGAGTCAATCTTGACGCTCTGTTCTTTGCTTCTTTTTCTTTTTCCTTTTTCAAAGCACCGTGCATACTATTTCTTTAATGAGTTCTTAACAAGTCTATCTGAGGCCAGCAGACAAGTTGAGATTCGATCTAGAGAGTTGGTAATAAATCGGTGTGTTTTTCACTTTCAATATTGATTTCAGAAGTGTTCTATTGCTTTTGTTGGTATGATTGTTGTCTTGTTGCAATTCATTTCAGATGATGGATCCAAGCTGTATTTTACCCTTCAGATGCTGAGAACTTTTCTGGCAGCAATCCGGGCAGTACTGAAGTTGACTTTCCCTGTCAAGAAAATACTGAATCCAACATGTCATTGGATGCTTCAAAGGAGCCTGTCGAGTATATTGAGGTTGATATAACTGAAGGTGTTGCAGCTGACATGTTTGTAATTTCATCTTCTGCTAAAATGAGGTAAAGGTTTCTCTTATTAGTAATGCTCTCTCTATTTGCATATTTTGGATCAAGAAATGAGGTATTCTGCCTCTTCTCATTGAATATGCTTTCAAGTTATCAATGGATTTTCACCTTTTAAATAATTTATTTGCTGACTGAGGTCTCCATGTCTGTCTTAATCGGGAAAACTCTAGGATTAGAGTATTGTCCATAATCTCAACACACGCAAGTCGACTGGGTTAATGCTTTGGGAATCAGCTCAATTAATGGCCACCGTCCAAGCTAGAAAACTGAACATTGTTTCAGGAAAAAAAGGTTTTGGAGTTATAGGCGATGGTTGTGGATGCATCTCCTCGATGGTGGCTATTAGATCTGCTGACCTCGTGGTAGCAACTGATGTAGATACAAAGCCCCTCGACCTGTTGATGCAAAACGTCACTTCAAATGTCGCTCTACCTTTCCCTATTTAATCGATCGTTAAGAGCCTAGAGTGGGGAGATAGGGACGATAAAGAGGCAATTAAAAAAAAAAAAGTGAACGATGAAGGTGTCAACATCATCATAGGCACCAATGTCTCATATATTCCTGAAGCAATTTTGCCTCTTTTTGGCACTTATTCTCTGCCACGTTTTGTGCCGCTGCTTCCCAGAATGGTTTTAGGCTAGTAGAGAGGTGGCCTGAGGGAATTTCAGGTGACTCATCTCAGGGAGTTGTCGGCTCTTGATTTGCTGAAGTGTTATTGACAATTATAGTTTTAGTATGGCATTGAGCACCATGTAGCTTGAGATTGAGTGATAATGATTCTCAGGGTTTGTATTCTGTTCTTTTGTGGTCTCGACCAGATGTTTGTTAAAACCTCCTCCCTGGTTTGAGGTATCTGCCTTCTTTAATTGAGTTTTATTGGTTGTTGGACTGATACATGGTTTTGCCACATGGAACGAGAACTGAGGAAATTTCTTGTAGTTAGTGGAATCATCTTTGGCTTCAAGAGCAAAATAATTCAGTCGCATTGATTTGTGTTGCAGGATTTCCTATATCTATGTATATAGACCGTGATTAGCTTGGTAGAGTTGGGAACTTTGTTCATGACACTTTTTTCATTAATTGGCGACGTGGCTGTTATAAGATGCCTACATTTAGAATATATGTCGTTTAGTGCTTGAGGGAATGCGTAGGTTTCTCTTTAATTTGCCTTTTTCTCCGGATTTTGGATTTGACTTGAGCTAAGACTTTGCAAATGCCTCATTTTGGGAAAGAGCCATTAATAAATACAAAGAAATTCTGATAAATACATTTCAAACCAAATACAAAGAAGTTCTGATAAACAAACATTTCTAAACCAGAATAAGGAGAAGCAGATCAAAAGCTCTTGACAAAGTGAAGAGAAGGCATTCATACTAGTTAAACACTCCTGTTTTGTGAGGGCTCTGACCCTAGTTGACATTATTGATAGATAGATTCCTTCCATGAAAGCAATTCGACCGTAAACCGATGCTAGAGCGTCTAGGACTTGCACTACGTCTGTCACCAATTTAAAGTAATGGAGGCCCCAAAGAACATAACATCAAAATCCAATTAAATTAACTTGTTCTTTAGATGTTTCAGCACTGTTTAGGCGAAATATTGAATGAATTTATTGCTGCACTAGACTTTGAAGAAGGATGAATCCGTCTACAATCGAAAGAAACTGTTTTTGGTTACGGACAATCAAATTAATTGGTAGAACTTTGAAAGAGAACTGGGTTCATTCTTCAGCGGACAATCAAATTAATTGGTAGAACTTTGAAAGAGAACTGGGTTCATTCTTCAGTGCAAAAACACTAACTTGGGCGCTTGCCAAAATGTACAAGAAGCTTCTTCAAACAATCCAAACATCTATCTGAACATCTGAAAGCCCTCAGTTTCATTTTTCTTGTCCAGCATGTCACCATAAGAGTTTGGCCCCAACTGTTTGGGTTCATCTTTCCAAAGATATCATCAATCTTCATCACTTGTCAATTCACAAACGATTATGAGTATAAGCCTTCTGTACTTAAAAAGTAAAGCACAGCCTTAAATTATAAGGATTTTGTTAAAAAAGCGTTGCACTTGTTGAACATGCTTAGTGTGAATCGATTGTTTCCTCGTTAAGCATGTTTAATAAAAGTACCTCACGCACTCGTTTAACAATATTCATTAAAAAAGACAATAAATGAACACAAACCCAGCAGAGCAAAAAGTAAAAAAGAAAATAAGATGATAGAGTTTGTGGCAGCCAGTCTGAACAACCTCCTACAGATGGAACGAGATGGTGATGTGATATGTAACACTTGTTAGTAACAGCCTTTACACTCCCAGAAGAGGTATCAGCAGTGAAAAGACACAAGTACAGGAAGCAGAAGAAGTTTATGATGGCCCTTTCACTCCCCATCACATGTTAACAACCTCTCTCTCTCTCTCTCTCTCTCTCTCTCTCTCTCTCTCTCTCTCTCTCCAACTTAATTTCTTTTGTATATGACTATGCAATTAATAGGAAACAGGTAGACAATCATCTCGGGAAAAAAAAGAACATTCTAGGAAGGGAAAATGAAAAGCACACACCGAGAAGTATAGACAGACAGACATACTATTAGGGCTTACCCTGAAGAACACCATGCCCGACCAAGACTGAGGTCCCTAGGATTTGGTTATTGTACAATATAATATTTTTATTCTCTAGTCAAGATTTTCGCTGATCAACTTGGTGCAAGAAAATTTTTGCCAATCAAATGACTATTGCAAGTAGAAGTATGAGTCATAAAGGCCTGAAAGCTTTGTTGTATCTTATTGAATTTTGAATTATTTTGTTGAATATAGAGAGTCGGACATCTTTAAGCATATATTTTTCTCCGTGAGATCTGTGAAATAAAAGTCCGACTTCCTAATCCTAAAAGACAACCATGAAGACTAAAGAAACACAGACACACGAGCAAGCCACAGAGAGAGAGAGAGAGAGAGAGAGAGAGAGAGAGGTGGGGTGACAGATAGAGAGTGAGCACACAGAGCTTCAAGCATGACCATGCAAGAAAACACCATGTGTGCTCACTCTCTTCTGTCACCTCCCTTACCCTTTAAAGATTCAAGAGGAACAAACGCAAGAACCATTCAACCATTGATTGATTGCTCCCTTTCTCACTTGCACAAACATAAAACTGAAAAACCTAATTTTGACGCTGCACTCTCAAACTGAAAGCCCTTGTTACTGTTCCATTAGTGTAGAACAATTAGAGACTTTGGCTTTGCTGATGAGATGAAGAAGATGTACCCATGGGGCTTTATATAGATGGGGAAAGGCGGGGAGGGAATAAATGTGGGTTCCTCATCCCATTCTCTTCTTATTCTTTTCTTATTATCATCATTCATTCATTCATGAGAGAGAGAAAGAGAGAGGGAGGGAGAGAGGGCAAAGGAAGTCTTCATCTTTTCTGAATCTGACCTCTTTTCCAGCAATATCAAACCAGACTCATTTACTCAGTTACCGTTTACCAATGCATCTTGTGATTCTAAATCTTATCTGCTCTCTTTCCAAACTTGCTACTACGACACATCTCTCTCTCTCTCTCTCTCTCTCTCTCTCTCTCTCTCAAAATTTGGAACACTGACTCCGACAGTGTCCTTGCCTGATGGTCTGCCTCTTTAATTCTATATTACATAATCAGTTCCACATGTATATCTTTGGAAGAATTATCTGACCAATCCTGATAAAGATTAAAGGTGAAGAAAACCGAAGATTCATTCTGGTGGGTAGCTATCTATAGAACATAAATTTTACATTTTTTTATCATATTATAGTTTAGAATTTGGATAGATGCAAATCTTATATTTCTTTACCATCTCAATTTGTGTTACTTCAAAAGGAAGAATGATTAATGTGTATGATGATTTTTAGGAGACAATAAGCGAAAAATGTATCGAGATTCTATGCATTTGGCGTGAATTGCAGCATAATAGAAGATAGAAAATCTACATACACGCGACCATTCATCTAGCCAATAAAAAAAGTCATTAAGAAATCATCACTGCGCTTGTAGGACCAAGAGAAGACTATGGTCATGCATCATTTGTTGTCTACCCATTACAATAAAACACAGACCTAAAGCCATACCATATGCAGCAAGGCCGCATAATCTTTTGTATACTAGTCCTTGCAAAGAGTTTTTGTTTTTCTACCTTCTCAGTAAAATGACCCATAGTTAGGCTAACACAAATGGTCTAGCATGAATTCAAACTTCAGGTGCTAGTTTTTTGTAATTGTAAAGTGCTCACAAACGAATGATTATTTTAACTAGATTATTCACATCTTTCCTTTCTTCCGTTTCCTCTAAAAAGCAGCTCTTTGAGACCTTACACATGTCCCACATCAAACAGGTGACTGTCCGCCGCTCACAAGTGTGACCATCTTCAAGAATATTGTACAACTTGATTAATCTCTTGGCTATAGAGGCAGTAAGACCATGATCAATACTCACCGTCTTTTGCTCTTTCTTTTGCTAACTATAACAAAGAGAAAGAGCAGCCCATGCAGAAAGAATGAAAGCTTTGAAAACCAAGTATACAAGTCTAGACTATTTAGGAAACTTAACTTATACACATTAATTCATATAAGCCATTCCACCTGGGTGATCCCAGGCTCGAATTAAAGGAGAAGGCAAGGGTTGCATTAGGTAGTCAACGACCGATACTCCTTTTTCAACCATCTAAACTCTATGTACGTTATAACATAAATCACTCAATCCATAGCTAGTAGGTTCACCTAATATAGTAATTCTTCTGGAAGTTTAGGTTTTTGAATTTATTGATACTGATTCCACAAAATTTTGCAACTTATCAATCAAGAGTTCTAAAGCCAAATCTTTTCAAGTCCTATCCATCTCCCATATTTTTTATTTCCATACTTTACTCATAAACTTTTAAACTAGTGATCTAGTAAAATCTCTCGTATAGAACACTACAAAAACTAATATTTGGAGGTCGATCGCAACTAAGAAGTGTTTGCGATCTTGATGGACCAAGGGGGGTTAGCAGTGGCCCCTGCCCCCTACTTTAAAAAAAATCATAGATATTAGTTAATCTTTTCAAGATGTATATACTTAAATATTTAGTTAAAAGTTTTGGTCTTGCCTTATTTTCAGTGGTTGGTTGCATTTGCTTTAGGCATTTTAAATTTGACTTGTGCTTCAATATTGAATAACTCTATTTTTATAAAAATAGACTCGTATATATTTAACAATTTTAAAATGAATCGGAATACTATTGCAAACCTAAAAATGATTTCTGTGTTAATCGCAAAATCCTAAGACTGTTCTTAGAGGCAGGTTTTGCTTAAGCCTCCCTGACATATTGTACAAGAAATGTACATGAACTACATATGGGGTATCGAAATGGAAAGAGACCCATCTTTAGCCTCCCCCTCTGGGAATCAAGCTTTATTCATCAGAATGTCCCCTGTATCCTTAGAATGGCTATCACAAGAAAGATGCAACATAAATAATTTGGATTTTCCCTTCCTGAAGGAACAACGCAAAGCTATTCGGGATATGTAGGGAGCAGAAAATCAATTCATCAAATCATCCCTAACGTTGAACCCTCCCCACCAGCTCGAACAAAGGGAAAAAGGGTCCCATCCCTTTGTTCAAGCAAACATAAGGCGCTGAATAAAGCAGCTTAAAGTATATATGCTTTCTGATAAAAAATAATCTTAATCTAAATTATGAAATTCGAAGCATAAGAATCTCTGACTTATTGTTCCTACCAATCACAGCCAACGCGTGGCTTTCGTGGGACGTGTTGCCTTTCCTAAATTCCCCACACAACCTGAGCATATGTTTTGTCCTCAGGTTTTGATACTTAAAGTCGTGAAATTTAGAATTGAGGTGATCAACCACTTGTACTACTGCAATTACTTGCATCCTTGCTTTTATCATCACGCAATCATGCGAATTTAGTATAATATATTCACCGATTGGGAGAAAATGCAAATGGTGGGAGTATGCTTCTTGCATCGTCTTCTCTCATGAAATTTATTTTGTCTCACTCGGACATCCCTCCATACTTCCCTAGGCACCCGTTCGGAACATTCATCGTTTATACTTTTCAAAATTTTTTGCCATTTTGAACGAACAAAATAAACATAAATTATATTGCCAAAAAGTATCGATAAAGCACCTTTCCAAATGTGAATCAGTATAGAGATTGACAAAGAACTTGAGGGTCCTTTATTGATTTTTGGACGGAAATCTAAATTGATGAGAAAATTAAAGATACAGAATTGTAGGCTATCATGACCAACCATGTAAAGCGGTACCAGAATGAGATGCGATTGTCAATCTCTATACAAAATTGTTGGCGGTAATCTGCTTGAATTACAATTCTAATACTTGTAACTACTAGCAACAGTTAATAATAGTTATGAAGAAAGCTGAAATTATTAAAAAAAAAACAGGTGTTCATTGGTTTGTTGCAGGTTTCTTGCGCAGCTTGCAAACCCTCTTCCTGATGGTTGTAAGAGTCCATGTTTCTCGGCCATTATCATTCATGGCTTTCGATACTTACGGCTCTGCGAACTGGTGATCACGCTGGGTTCACGTTTGAACGGACCGTTATGATTGTAGCTGAAATTATTGGCTTCGTGACGTGAACACTTATCTCGTTCTTGATCCATCAATCTACACTTCCAATTCGGTCTTTAGTCAACTGAATTGAGTTTCACCACTCGTGATTCAACACTCCGTAATTTCTCTTATATCGCTTGCCGGAAATTCCTCATTGCCTCGATCAATTACCTATAGTTGTCGACCAACAGGATTAAGCAAATTCTACCTCAACCATGTCTTGCTCGATCTTATCCAGTTTGAGTTGACAGTCAAAGAAGTGAACAATTCTTGGTGTCAACAAAAATGAAAGATTCGATTAACTCTAAAGAGATTATAATTGCTAATCTCGAGCTTTTTCCACCTAAAAGATTCGGATGGTCGCTTACAAAACATTGATAATAAGTAAGAAACAAGTCTATGGTTTTGGAATTCATTTAAATTAACATATTCTTTTGATGATAGTCAGTGGCAAGAGAGTTTATCATTCATCAGATGCTGATACCAAACGATAGAAATTTATTTTTCTACCGCAACATTAATAGTGATTACAACAAACCAATTGTCAATATATGCATACGTCACTTGATAAACATCGCATAAACACGTTTTGGACCAACAATTGGCATTAATTATATATCCCCAGTCATACCAAAAGCAACTTTCCTTTTAACAAAGTGGATATGATACATGCATGTAATTCACATAATTGAAGATCGAGGTTTCCCTTTTTGTAGTGGAGCAATGATATGGAAGAACTTGCATGGTGTCAATCACAATGGGAATTTTACAATGGGAATTTTCTTATTCTAAATAGATCGTATGCTTGCTTGCTATCACTTTGTTTTGTTCAAAAGGAGCAACAGCACACACACACCTGCGTCACCAAGAAATCGGAATGATTGAAAGAGATAAGCATCTGATTTTTGCTTCAGGCATTGCAACGCCTTTAACCTTGGTCCAACCTCTGGTGTGGTGATCATGGCATCGTTGGCATCTTCCCTCATCATGTCCTCTTCTTTCTTCTTTCACTCTCGTCCACTAGCTAGGCATGGGCCTCTTTTGATGATGGCATGACCTTTGCACAGTTAGTTTCCACGTGGCATCGTGAGGATGAGTCTCTTGTTGGCTTAACCCCAACCATACGTTATCTGATATAAAAGAAATCAAGTCTTACCAATTTAGTTGGAATGGTCATATTCTAAAGTTAAAAATAGTAGAGTGTATACCGCCGAGCTGGATAGGCGCTAGACTTCCATCGAAGAGATCTAGTGTTCGAAGCTCCTGCAACTTTGCATTGCATGAAGGTTGGCTTTGAGTCACTTGGTGACTTACCCAGTGGCACGTGTGTGGTGGTTGGCTTTGAGTCACTTGGTGACTTACCCCGTAGTACGTGTGTAGTGGCTAGCACGTGTCGCCCCCAGTGGTTTTTCTCCGGCTGTCGGCCATGCGGGATTTTATGGATCATTTAAAAAAAAAAAAGTAGAGTGTATTGATTGAATTTTTGTCCTCCGGCTCTTTTGTCTTTTTGTTATGAGAGCTGCAGTCGCTGTAGACAATATGTTTTCTATAGTATCACTGTAAACTAAAAATCACCATACTGGTGTTGCAGGTGCTTTTAGATCTTTTCTTCTGCTCCGACGGCCACAAGATGCAAGTCGAGAGTTTACATTTGAATTCTTATATATACTCGAGAAACGGTTATAGCCCTACAACTTTAACTAGTCAATTGTGCAGGCGTGATTATCTAGAGCATAGATCGGCCAAAAACAAAGCGAGAGAGGGAGGCAAGATCCAGACTCCAGATGAGACCGCGAGAGGGAGGCATCGAGCGAAAGGGATGCGACTTAGGTGAGAGGGTGAGGCCTAACAGTTGAGCGAGACTAAGAGCGACTGAGTCAAGCAAGAGAGGCATAAGCATGAGCGTAAACGAGAGCGAGAGTGAGAGGCGTGACGAATGAGAATGGGATTAGAGTTTTGTTTCGTATTTGAGAAAGAGGCATGAAAGAGCGAGGTTTGTGAAGATATTAGGGGTTTTTTGACAGTTGTAAAGAAAAAAAAAATTTTAAAAAAAACGATTCGGTCTAGGTGATCTGGATGGCAGTTCCACACCTAAAACCAAGGATGGAACCAAAATTCACCGGTTCCAATTACATAGAATTGAGAACTGAACCATTGCCTCCAAAATTTGCCAATTTGGTGCAGAACGATTTTTGTTGCTCACCTCTAAAGGGAAGATCAAGACGCATAAAAAATGGCTCATAAACGAAACAGAAGCATTCAAGCCACAAAGCACAGATAATACAAAACAACCAATCAACACACACCATCAATCGAGCATTCACAAGCAAACGAGGCATCAGATTTCGAAGATGGGAAGATCATTTGTAATAAAATCTAGATTAGATTTTGATTAAACTTTGAATGCAAACTTGAAATAGAGGTTTCCCAGTTTTAGCAGTCGTCTATATATATAAAAGCTTTCCACTTGTAAAACTTTTACTTACTCTACGCTCTTCGGTGATCCACAATAAGAAGCATATGTTTCTTAGTCATCGAAGGAGCATAAATCCAATAGGACAAGCCATCCATTGTGATCCAACAAAGTTTTATTCAATCTTCTTATTTGTTCCTAATTTACTATTTGCCCATTATTTTAGTTGTTCAAACCCGACAAAGTCCTTGAGATTTCAAGGCATATTAAAATCCATTCACTTTTGCTTTGAAGTCAAATTTGATACTTAAACTTCAATCATCGAATTATTGAGTTTCTATTGATCATGACTTGACAAAATTACACGTAACACTCCCTTCTTTAGCATCCATAGTCGATAGGGAGACTTTTTGGGGCAGGACATGTTTTCCGCACGTCCCTTATCGACTTAGCGGAATGCTTCCGTCTCAAATCCACTCTAGGCGGTGGATCTAGAGATCCACGACCTCGTGTGCACGTCTTGCCATAAATGAGAGGCCAAAGTAGCAAAACATATTCAAAATAGATTATGAGACTCGCCAAGTTCGACTATATTTCATCAAATGATCGAAATTATGAGGGACTTGTTAATATTAACACGAACCCTTGAGAGAAAATGAATCTTGCTTTTGTTAGATTGACAAGGTTTAGGATACTTACAGTATTGCTTTTTAATGAAATAACCTTTCATTTTGCTCATTACAGATGCATAAAAACTTCATAGAAACACGAATAGTCCATTTGTCCGTGATTTGACCGCTGATGACTTGAGCCAGCAAATTCCTCCATCTTCCGTTGACATTGTTACATGTTAATTAAAAGGAAGTAACGACCTCACTTCAATGCATCTTGGTAGTTTAATGAACTGCTCTTGGTCAGTTGCTTGTGTAGTTTGAATAGCTGATCGAAGAGAAGATATTTGTGCTATCCGCGGTGTCTCCAGAGAAGATGCATCTAGAATTTCAGAATATAAGAAAGGTTCTCAAAGCAGGAGACCTCCCAGTTTTTCAGAACTAAATTGGTAATATACTGATTTCTAATCAGTCAAGGTACTATCGCGAGAGGAGATATTACTGCGATGTAGTGTTTTTGCTTCCAGCCAAAGGGTCACGTTCTGTTCCGTGATGCTGCCACCGGTGATCTTGCTCAGGTTGCCCTTTCAGATGACATTTTATTATTTAGAAAATATATCTGCCGACAAATTTTTTAGTGCTGCTGCTCAATCTTTTTTTTACCATATCTTACCCATCTTCCTGTGTCCCTTGATTTGCTGACAGGAAAGGTGTACTTTTTTTTCTTTTTTCTTTTTTTTCAGGAAAGGTGTACTTGCAAGGATCAAATAATTAGCTAGAACTTTCGAGTCAGAGGTGATGGCACCGTCTGCTCCTGTTATCCGTTTGTGGATGCAATCTCCTCCTTTTTCCTCTCAATAAGCCAATCCGGACGCCCTTTACTTTTCTTCTTTTTCTTTTTTCTTTTTCAAAACAGCGTTCATCCTATCTCCCTAATGAGTTCTAACCAAGTCTATTCGAGGACAATGGATTCAACGTGAAGGAGATCGGTTTGGGTTGTAAACAAGTTGAGAATCGATCTGGAGAGTTGGTAATCAATTGGTATGTTATTCAATTTTAATGTTGATTTCAGGAAGTGTTCTGTTGCTTTTGTCAGTATGATTGTCTGCCTTGATGCATTTGATTTCGGACGATGGATCCAAGCTGTATATTGCCCTTCAGATGCTGAGAACTTTTGTAGCAGACTGAAGCTGACTTCTCCCAAAATACTGAATCTAACATGTCATCAGACGCTTCAAAGGAGTCCTTTGAGAATATTGAGGTTGATATATCCGAGGGCGTTGCAGCTGACATGTTTGGAATTTCATCTTGTTCTGACAATGAGGTAAAGGTTCCTTTCATTAGTAATGCTGTCTATATTTTCATAATATGGATCAAGAAATAAAATATGCTGCCTCAACTCATTGCATATGCTTTCAAGTTATCAATGGATTTTCACCTTTAAAAGAATTTATCTGCAGACTGAGGTCTCCAGTTAGAGTGCGTTTGGTTTGACTTTGGAGAAATGTTTTTCAGAAAATACAAAAGCCTTTGAGTTAAGTACCTTTTTGGGAATACAAGTAGTGTTTGTTAAAATGTATTTTAAGAACACATTAGAAAGCAACTTTGTGGTAAATGCTGTTTGCTAAAAATTATACTTTGCAATGAATTTTTGTTAGTTGATCATATAAAAAAATCTCAAACTATTTGACAGTGGAACTCACAAGCGGTGGCTTGCCATTGGTACACGGGCTGCACACCGATGGCATGCTAGCCACTCACTAGTTGCTCGCTAGTAACTAAGGCAAAATTAAGGTTTTTTGTGGACATTTCCGGAATTATGAAAGTTAAGTGAGAGCAAAGTTGGAATGAAGAGGACCAGGTAGCGGCAGTTATTCTAAGCCTGAAGCAATTTTGCATCTTTTAGCCATTGCAAGGGAACTGATCTCATCCAACAGGGGCAAATGAAGAGGACCAGGTAGCGGCGGTTATTCTCTGCCACATTTTGCGCCAAGTTGATTAGCTATCTATACTGTCCGCTGCTTCCCTGTACGGTTTTAGACTAGTAGAGAGGTGGCAGGCAAGAATTTCTGGTAACGCACCTCAGGGAGTTGTTGGCTCTTAGTTTGCTAGAGCGGCATTGACGAGTATAGTACGGCATTATCATCATGCGTTTTCAGATCAAGCGATAGTTCCTTTCAGGGTTCGTATTCTATTCTTTTATGATCTTTTCACCGGACGTTTGTTAAACCTCATCCCTGCTTTGTGCATCCGCCTTCTTTCATTGAGTTTTATTTGTTGCTGAACTGATACAAGGCTTTGCCACATGGAAAATGGAATTGTCATTGGAATCATCTTTGGCTTCAAGAGCAAAATGATTCAGTCGCATTGATTTGTGTTCTGACCTTAATGAGTTTGGCATAGTTGGAAACATTGTCCACGAAACTTTTTTTCATTATCATGGTGATGTGGCTGTTATAAGATGCCTCCAATTAAAACATATGCTTGTTTAGTTCTTGAGGTACTGTATTGTTGGTTTCTCTTTAATTTGCCTTTACTGTGGATCTTGGATCTGATTTGAGCTATGAACTGAAGCAAGCTTAAGGTTGCGAATGCCTCGATTTTGGAAAAGAGCCAATACAAAGAAGTTTTAAGTAAACAGAAACTTTTAAACTAGCATAAGGAGCAGAAGATCAAAAGCTCTGGACGAAGTCATGAATAGAGGAGGCATTGATACAAGTTAAACACTCTTGTTGTCTGAGGGCTCTGACCCTATTTGGCATAATCAATAGATAGATTCTTTCCACGAAAGCAATTCCATCATGTACCAAACTAGAGGGACAAGGACTTACAGCTGGGTCCGGTCACCAATTTATGGTAATGGGTCAGTCACAGAAGCCCCTAAAGAAAGTTACATCTTAAAGATCCAATGAAATCAACTTGTTCTTAAGATGTTTTAGCACTGTCTTGGCGAAATATTGAATGTATTTCTTTCAATTATGAGCACATTTTGCAGGGACACGATACTTTGAACACAAAGAATAAATCCAGCTACAATCTAAAGACACTGTGTTTGGTTACAGACAATAAAATAAATTGGCAGAACTTTGAAAGAGATCAGGGTTCATTCTTCAATGCAAATACACCAACTTGTGCAACCGCCAAAACGTACAAGAAGCTTATTCAAATAATACAAACATCTTTATGAACATTTAAAAACCCTAGTCCTCCATTTCTTATGGTTCATCTTTCTTCAGCATGTCTCCACAAAAATAAACTGTTTGGATTCATCTTTTCTGGAGATATCATCAATCTCCATTATTTGTCAATTTTCACGAATGAATATGAGAATAAGCCCTCTGCATCTAAAAAGTGAAGTCCTTAAATTATAAGGATTTATTACAAAAGCCTTGCACTTGCTAAACATGCTTAATTTGGATTGATTGTTTCCTCGCTAAGCATGTTTAATAAAAGTACCTCACGCACTCATTAACACTTTTCTTTCCCTGTAGCATGAGAAAACAGACAGTATCAGGAACACAAATTCAGTACAGCAAAAAAAAAATCTAAAAAGAAAATTAGGATAGTAGAGTTTCTGGCGGCCAATCTGAACAACTCCTACAGATGGAATGAGATGGTGATGCAGCAAGCAACACCTGTTAGTAACAGCCTGTGCTGTCCCAGAGGAGGTATCAACAGTAAAAGGACAAACATGTACAGGAAGCAGAAGAGTTTATGATGGCCCTTGCACTCCGCATCACATGTTTACAACTTCTGACTCCCTCGCTATATCTAATCTAATTTCTTCTGTATTGATTATGCAATAAATAGGGAACAGGTAGACAAAGATTATAATCTTAGGTTAAAAAAAAATGCTGGGAAGGGGAAATGAAAAAAACACACGAAAAAACATAGACAAACAGACATACCGTTAGGGCTTACACTGAAGAACACCCCATCTGACGAAAACCAAGGTCCCATGGATTTGGGCACTGTTTAAAATAAAACATAGACAAACAGACATACCGTTAGGGCTTACACTGAAGAACACCCCATCTGACGAAAACCAAGGTCCCATGGATTTGGGCACTGTTTAAAATATGCTTTCTTTCTCCAGCCAAGGTTTTTGCTGAACTTGGTGCGAGAAAACTACTGCAAAAGAAAAGCACTATTGCAAGAAGAATTCCGAGTCATGACGGCCTGGAAATTTTTGTTATATCTTGCTGAATTTTGAATTAATTTGTTGAATATAGAGAGTCTAACATCCTCAAGCATCGATTTTTCTCCGTAAGATCTGTGAAATTAAAGTCCCACTTCCTAATCCTAAAAGACAACCGTGAAGATTAAAGAAACACAGACGTAGAAGCGACCAAGCCCCAGAGAGAGAGAGAGAGAGAGAGAGAGTGGTGGGGTGACAGATAGAGAGTGGGCACACAGAGCTTCAAGCATGACCATGCAAGAAAACACCATGTGTGCTCACTCTCTTCTGTCACCTCCCTTACCCTTCAAAGGTCAAAGAGGAACAAACACAAGAACCATTCGACTGTTGATTGCTAGCTCCCTTCCTTACTTGCACAAAAACAAAACTAAAAGCCCTAACTTTGACACTGCACTCTCAAACTCAAAGCCCTTGTTACTGTTCCATTAGTGTAGAACAATTAGAGGCTTTGGCTTTGTCGATGAGATGAGAAGCTGTACTCATGGTGCTTTATATAGATGGAGAAAGACGGGGAGGGAATAAAGGTGGGTTCCCCTTCCTATTTTCTTCTTATTTTTTTCTTATTATCATCGTCCATGAGAGAGAGAGAGAGAGAGAGAGAGAGAGAGAGAGAGCAAAGGAAGTCTTCATCTTTTCTGAATCTGATCTCTTTTCCAGAAAGATCAAGCCAGACTCATTTACTCAGTTACCGTTTACCAATGCATCTTGCGATTCTAAATCTTATCTCTCCAAACCCTAGCTTCTATGACACATCTCTCTTTATCTCTTTCTCTAAAATATAAAGATTTGAAACCGCAACTCCGTCTGTGTCCCTGCCCGGTGGTCTTCCTCTTACTTTTACATCACATTATCAGTTCCACATGTATATCTTTGGAATTATATTACCAATCCTGAGAAAGATTAATGGTGAAGATATTAAAGATTCATTTTGCTAGGTACATATCTGAACAGGAACTTACGGTTCTTTATTATATTTCAGAGTAAGATTTGGTAGATGAAAACATTATATTTCCTTACCGTCTCATTTCGTGTTACTTTAAAATTAAGAATGATTGGCATAAATGATCATTTTTAGGAGGCAAGAATAAGTGATATATGCATCAATATTTTACACATCTAACACGAATTGTAGTACAATAATAAATAAAAAATCTATATACATATAATCCTTCAATTAGCCAAAAAAAAAAAAAACTCAGCAATTAATCATAACTGCACTTGCAGGATCTAGAAAAGAATATGGCCATGCATCATTTGTTGTCTACGCATTACAATAAAACACTGGCCAAAGGCCAAACCATATGCCACAAGGCCACATAATTGGCAAATAGTTTTTTCATCTGGAGCATGACCAATAGTTAGGCCAAGACAAACGGTCCTGCATGTTCTCAAACTTCATGTGCGAAATCTAGCTTTTCCAATTATACAGTGCACGAAAAAGCAAAAAGTCTTAAATTACTTAATTTCTTTCTTTTTTTTTTTTCTTTTCTCCTTGAAAAACATCTCTTTGAAAACTTGCACATGTACTACATCAAATGGTGAATTTCCACCACTCATCGTGACCATCTTCAAGGATGTTATACAACTTGATATATCTATTAGCTTAAGAGGCAAATAAGATCATGATCAATTCTCCATCTTTCTTTTACCCTCTCTCATGCTAATTATTAGGGGTGAACTTAAAACTTGAGGACTGGACCGGTGAGAACCTATTCAACATCAAGTTCCAAGGTATATAGGGTAGGTTCCACGTTTCAAATATTGAGAAGCTTATCTTGACCGGTAGGCTCTAGATTCTAGGTTGATGGAACGTGGAACCTGGAATCTAGAACCTAGAATAATTTTTTGTGTTTTTCATAATTTATGTCTTCTTGCAATCCTATAATTTTATATGGTGTTCGACAATAAGAGCATAATTTGGAATCACTAGTCCAAGCTTCCAATTTATGACTAAGATTTTTACTTTGTTAATATTTCATATTTTTTTGCATATTTAAATATAAGTTATGATTAATGAATTATATAATAGCAAGTAATGGTTATTAAAGATAATAAGTCATTACAATCATTTAACTAATAATAAAAGTGGTACCTGGGTAGACCTTGAAACCAACCTTGGAACTTTTAATGGGATAAGTTTTAGATTCCAAAAAATGAATGGTAAGTTCCAAGTTCCAAAAAATGAAAAATTCGTTTCAACGGATAGGTTCCAAATTCTAGATGAAATCTGTACAGAACCTAAAACCGTTCACCCCTACTAATTATAATAAAGAGAAAGAGCTGCTAATGCAAGAAGAGTGAAAGTTTCCAAAACCAAGCATACAAGTTTAAAAGACAATTTAGGAAAATTAAGTAATATGTATGTATGTATATATAAAGTCACTCCACTTGGGTTTTTAGAAGCTTGAATAAAAGGAGAACGTAAGGGTTGCATTAGGTAGTCGACAATCACTTCAGTAACCTAAACTTCACAAATGTTATAACATAAATTACTCAAATCCTAGCTAGTAGGTTTGCCCTATATGGTGTTAAAGTATTTAAATTATATATTCATATAACAGCTCAAATATTTTGAATAATTAGTAACCTCACAAAATTTTATGTTGTTCAAAATTCAAAACCTATTCATTTCACCTATTATATATTTTTACACTTTTGTCTTAGACTTTTAGACATGATGGACCAAGGCATGCGAGCAGTGGCCCCTATCCCCTAGGTGAGAAGAAAATCATAAATATTAGGTAATCTTCTCAATATTTGAATAAATAAAAATTTAGAAGGTTTGGCCACACTTTATTTTCAGCGATGGGTTATATTTATTTAAGCATGTTAAATTTCAATTCTACTTTGATAGGGAACATCTCTGTTTTTAGAAGCATATATGATACATAAACCATTTTTTGTAAAATAAATCTGAATGCTATGAAGCGCCTAAAAATAATTTTTTATTTTTTTATTTTTTTTTATTTTTTTTGGGGAAGGGGAAAACCAAAAACTCTTTTCAGAAGCAGGTTTTACTTAAGCCCCCAAACATAGTGCGCAAGCAATGTACATGGAATCATATAATGGAGAACCAAAATGGAAAGAGACCCATCTTTAACACTCTGGGAATCACAAGCTTTTCTCAACAGAATGTCCCTCCTTCCTTTGAATAGCTATTACAAGAAAGATGCAACATAAGAATTTGGATTGTTTCCTCTTTTCTGAAGGAACAGAACAAAGCTACTGGATATGTTGAGAGCATCAATGAATTAATCAAATCATCCCTAATGTTGACGTGTCCCCACCTTCTAAAGCAAAGGGAGAAGGTTCCAATGGAACATGAACACTTAGTTCAAGCAAACGTATATAATGCGGCGCTAACTAAAGCTGCTTAAAGTATAGATGCTTGCACATGTACCGCATCAAACGGTGAATTTCCACCACTCGTCGTGACCATCTTCGAGGATGTTATACAACCCGATATATCTCTTAGCTATAGAGGCAAATAAGATCATGATTACTTCTACCCCTTTCTTTTACTCTCTCTTTTACTAATTATAACTGTCGAAATAAAATATGCGAAAATGATAGAATCCTGCAATTTACGTCAACGCAAAATCTCTAAAGAAATAAATGAGAAATAATAAGAACATCATATATTTATGTGATTCGATCCAAGTATCGACACCTACATTCATGAAGAGGGCTAGCAGTAATCTACTATAATTGGAAAATCAGAATTTATAATTACTCACATGCTCAAGTGTTTCTTATACATAAATTTAAGTCTAAACCCAAAATGTTTACACATAAACAACTCAATTTAGATATAAAACTCACGACACAAAACCACCACACTTCAAGTCCAAGCGAAAGCTTTACTCGAACGACCCACAAAATCAAGAGCACCTCTGCACGCGCTTGCGGCTTCTTCACGTTGTGTTCTCGTGCGGCGTTTCTTCAAGAAACGCTTTGGAGTCCACAGTGCGCAGCTTTTGGAAGAGCTCTCTCTTATTTGTGTTTCTTATCCGACTTTTGTATCCACAAATAAAGAGAGGCGACCACTTCTTGGTCAACCGGTCAAACTTAGATAAAAGAAGAAATAAATCTTGTTGACTAAATCTTGAGATTTATCTCCAACAAAATAACAAATCCTCCATTATCCATAAACCTCCGCACAAGAAATTCATAAATTGGATTAATTTGTGTGATCACATTTTGGATATTTATCCAATCCAAATTTATCCAACAAATTGAGTTTTGTAAATATTCAAACTCAAGACATAATTTAACAATAATAAAGAGAAAGACCAGCCCATGTAGAAAGAATGAAAGCGTCCAAAACCAAGCATGCAAGTTTAAAAGACTATTTAGGAAAATTAAGTAATATGTATGTATGTATAAAGTCACTCCACTTGGGTTTTTAGAAACTCGAATAAAAGGAGAATGCAAGGGTTGCATTAGGTAGTCGACAATCGTGTCAGCAATTTAAACTCCACAAAGGTTATAACATAAAGTACTCAAACCCTAGTTAATAAACTAAGTAACACCAACATCGATACGCGACACAACACGACACGACACGCTAATACATCGTTTCTCAAAAAAAAAAAAAATGAAGATTTTTATATATACATGATAAATTATTATTTTTTATGATTATTTTAATCAAATAATTTGATTCAAATTCACAAATAAATAAATAATAAAAAAGAGCCTAGAATAAATTTACCTTAAATATTAATACAAAATTTGTTAATATCATTCATTGTTTTAATTTCCCATACAACTTGGAGGGGAAAAAAATATCAAGTAATCTACATTCTAGACTTGCGTGTCAGAGTGCATTGAAAGAGAAAAAAAAAAAAATTGGGGGTGAATTGTGTTTCATGGGAAATAAGAGTTAGAAAAGAAGAGATTAATAGGTTTTTCTTCTTTTCCCCTTTATTATTTTTATTATTTATTATTTTCTTATTTATTTACATTTTGACCCTTCATTAATTGAAAATTTTTAACATTGACCCCGTGCATGTCAAAATCACAAGTCGGAATTCTAAACTCGAATATTAGAATTCTTGACTCTATCAAAATTCTCGACTCGCATGCGAGGGAGTGTCAGAAGAGTTGAACAAGTATCAGATTTTTTGACACCTATTGACCAAGTGTCGAAAAGTATCGAAAAATATCAAACATATATTAGAGTATCTGACACGATACGAAAGCCTTCAAAAAGTGTCAATGCTTCATAGCTAGTAGATTTATTCAATATAGTGTCAAAGTATTTGAAATAAATATTCATCCAACTGTCTAGATACTCTTCCTTCGCGTGGGTGCTTCCTTGATGGCTCTTCACTTTTGTCGTTGGAGGATGTAGGCATAGATTGTGGTTCATCTAGCCTTATGTGGCCTCCTGCTGCTTCCTTTTCCTTTCGCCTTTGTTTTGGCTGGTTTTGCTTCCTCAGGCCCGCTCTTGTGGTTCTTTTTTGCATTCGGCTCCCTTCCACTCACTCTGACTTGTTGTCTTGTTGAGTGCAAGTTTTGTAGCATTAGATCTTTTATAATTGTTGGTTAAAGCTATATATTCTTACCCTTTACCCAAATATATATATATATATATATATATATATATATATATATATTCATCCAATAGCTTAAATTTTTTGAAAAATTGATAATCCCACAAAATTTTATATTGTTGCACGTCAAATTCAATTCGTTTCAACTATTGTATATTTCTACACTTTAGTCTTAAACTTTTAAAGCATTTGGTGGTAGTCTTGCAAAATCTCCCATGCTGATGGTCATGATGGATTGAGAGGTGCTGACAGTGGCCCCTAAGCCCCATGTAAAAAGAAAATCATAAATATAAGTAATCTCCTCAATATTTAAATACAAATGTAGAAGTTTTGGTCTCGCCTTATTTTCAATGGT
This sequence comes from Eucalyptus erythrocorys, assembly GCA_014182555.1. Lineage (NCBI taxonomy): Eukaryota > Viridiplantae > Streptophyta > Magnoliopsida > Myrtales > Myrtaceae > Eucalyptus > Eucalyptus erythrocorys. Next base: position 42,024,289 of record CM024599.1, on the reverse strand, counting down.
TGGTTATATTTATTTAAGCATTTTAAATTTCACTTCTACTTTGATATGGGATATCTCTATCCTTAGAAACATATATATAAACAACTTTTTGTAAAATATATTTTTTATTTTTTATTTTTTTTAAGGGGAATATCAAAACCTGTTTTCAGAAGTAGGCTTTACTTAAGCCCCCAAACATAGACCACGAGTAATGTAAATGGAATCAAATAATGGGGTACCAAAATGGAAAGAGGCCCATCTTTAGCACTCTGGGAATCACAAGCTTTTCTCAACAGAATGTCCCCCCATCCTTTGAATGGCTATTACAAGGAAGATGCACCATTAAAAAATTTGGATTTTTCCCCCTTTTTCCGAAGGAACAGAACAAAGCTATTGGATATGTTGGAAGCATCAATCAATTAATCAAATCATCTCTAATGTTGACCCGTCCCCACCTTCTGAAGCAAAGGGAGAAGGTTCCAGTGGAAGTAATGGACGTACATGAACACTTAGTTCAAGCAGACGTATATAATGTGGCGCCAACTAAAGCTGCTTACAGTATAGATGCTTTCTGATAATTAGACAATTAACTTAATCGTGAAAGTTTGAGGCATAAGAATCTTTGACTTCTTGCTCCTACCAATCACCACCAACGCGTGGCTTTCGTCGGACGTTTTGTCTTTCCTAAATTCCCCACACAACCTGAGCATCTGTTTTGTCCTCAGGATTTGATGCTTCAATGGTAAAGTTAAGAATTAAGGAGCTCAACCACTCACGCTAGGGTTTATTGCAACGAATTGCATCCTTTCTTCCATCGTCATCACGCAATCGGCCATCTTTAGTACGGTCAATATAATGATTAAAAGAAAATGGGGAAAAAACAATAAAAATGTCATAAATTTCGTCATATGACTTCAATGCCACTTTAAGTATTAAAAAACAATCGTATAAGTGTCATCTCCGATTTGAAAGGCTGAAATATGATGTGCTAATATATTTTATCATTTTTTCGGATCAACTTGGCTCATCGATGCTCCGAGTTAGTATTAATAGCCTTAATTGATTACTCCCTCAAATTTAAACCCTAATTCGGACAAATCAAGACATTTCCACTCTTCTTCTAATCCTATTTCGGAATACATAATTCGGGGCAAAATTAAGAACTGAATCTTACAATGAAGAGCATGATACAGCTCAAATTCGTTTCGACAAGATACAAAAATTTTTAAATTGAGTAACGGAGATGATCGAGTGAGATTACGGCAAAATTTTTCATGTTGTGCAAAGTTTTCACCTCTTTCTTCTCATCTTTTACTTCAATTTCGGTGAAGAGCCTCCCCACGCCATACTTATATTAAGATCAGGGGCGTTTTGCCAATGTCTTGAACTCAAGCTCAAATCTTCCGTTTCGAGTTCGGTGTGAAGTGATAGCCCATCAATGACGAAGAATCTGCTGGTCCTATTTAATTAAAAAAAGTCATGCAATATTTTTTTTCTTGCTGGATCTTGTCGTTGAAAGGCACCAAAGTGGTCATTTTTCTCTGATGTAACACTGAAGTGATCCGTCGAAAGGATTTGATAGATTTGATACTAAAATGAGCGATGCAAAAAAAATATAGCACTTCTATTATTCTGTTCCTAGAGAAAATGCAAATAATGGGAGTTGATTTTATTACATCATTTTCTCTCTTGAAATTTACTGCAATTACCCTCCACACTTTCATAAATGCCCGTCAGGAATATTCAACATTTTTACATTTAAAGTGAAATATTATGGTTATATCTAATGATAGTAATGATAATCTCAACCCTTTTCCATCAATTGGATTTAGGTGGTCACTTACACATCGTTAACGAATATGAAACAAGTCCCTATCAGTTTCTGGAATTCATTCGAACTAACATATTCTTTTGATGATGGTAAGTGACGAGAGAGTATATTATTCATCAACTTTTTATATCATATTGTGGTTAAAGTGATTACTGATCGTCAATATGCGTTTGTGTCATTTGATAAACGTTGCTCGCATAAACATGTTTTAAATTAATAATTGGCATTCATTGCAAATCCTCATTAAGATGCACAAAAGCAACTTTCCTTTTAGCAAAGTGGATGTGATACAAGCATGTGATTCATACAAAAGAAGATTTAGGGTTTCTCTTTTCGTAGTGGAGGAACGATATGGAAGACCTTGCATGGCCTCAATCACAACGGGACTTTTCTTATTCTAAATAGATCTTATGCTTGCTTACTGTCACTAGAATTGTTTTGTTCACAAAGGAGCAACAACACGCACACTTTTGCGTCACCAAGAAATTGAAATGATTGATAGAGATCAGCATCTGATCTTTGCTTCGGCCATTGCAACACCTTTAACCTTAGATTAACCTCCGGTGTGCGGATCGTGGCATGATTGGCATCTTTTTCTCTCACTCTATCCTCTTCTTTCTCCTCTCACTTTCGGCAACTAGCCGAGAAATGGGCCGTTCTTGATGATGGCGTGACCTTTGTACAGTTAGTGTCCACGTGGAATCGTGGGGATGAGTCTCTTGTCGGCTTAACCCTAACCATTCGTTATCTGACCAAAAAGAAACCGTGTCTTGCCAGTTTGATTGGAATGGTCATTTTCATATTTTTTGAGATATTCAAGGGTATTGATTGAATTTTTGTCTTGTGGCTCCTTTGTCTTTTTGGTCCGAGAGCTGCATTCGCAGTAGACAAAATGCTTTCGGTAGTATTTCGGGCTGGGGTGAAGGAATGGGGCCATGTATGGAGAGATCCAAAGATGTTGGCAGAAGAACACATAAAATTCAGTGGCCAAGGAAAATAAAACCCAATAAAATACGAAAGACGTTCATGAATAAGCCCACATTCATAAACAAATTGAGTGCATGACATGATAAATGAAAATTTAAAAGAAGGGCATCAATGTATGTGTATACACAAGAAGTATCATTATTCACCCCACTTAGTCGAGTAGTTAATTAAACCATTCCATGTAAATTATTGTCACACTTTTGGCTCTTGTTGGAATTTGTTAAGAATTTTTATTCCATCTAGCGTTTGTTAATTGATAGTCAAATCTCATACGAAGTCGGCTTATGGCATTCTCTATGAGGAAAAGTTTCCCTATTTAAAGAATTTTCTTCCCCGGTTGCTCGGGGCTCAAGATCTGGATCCATATATAAAGAAGTTGATGGTCCAAACTAGACTATAAGAAATACTTTTTTGGCCCTATGGCCCAATTGATGGAATGCCACATAAGCTTTCAATCATGAAAGCTAAATCATATAATTGACCCATAAGGCCCAAGATGAAATGCATGATGAGCTTATCGATCATGAATATTCAATAGGTAGATTTTTAGTTAAGTACATAACACGGAGTTATGATTGATTCACTCAAAGCATATATAGAAGTTAAGATTGACTTAAGGAAAATCCACCGAGGGATAATCACAGCTAAGGAATTGGGAAAAGTTACAAATCATCCTTAAGTAGCACACAAGTCAAGGGAGTCGGAGATTCTTGCAAGGGAAGCTTAGGGCATGTAACAAAATGGTTCGTAAAAGATATAGGGCCAATCAAACTATAAACAAACACAAACAATACACAACTACCAATCAACACGTAGCATCGATCAAGGCATTCATTAGCAAACAAGACATTTTATTTTGAAGATAGGAAGGTCATTCATAATGGATCAATTTAGATTAGATATTGCCTAAAGCTTGAATTTCGAACTTTGAATTAGATTACATTTCCTAGTTCCAACACCTGTCTTTGTTCTTTCCAATCATCCTTTGTAAGCTTTTTACTTTCTCTGCATACTTTAATTGTATCTATGAAAAAGTTAATGTTCAATTTTAGTCATCAAATGAGTATGGCGTCCAAGAATATACGTCATCCATTCTGATTCAATAAACTTTCATATAATTCCCCTATTTGTTCCTGATCTACTTTAGTAGTTAAAATTCTACAGAGTTTCATGGCATATTATAATCTATTTACTTTTGATTTGAAGTCAAATTTGATACTCTAACTATCAATTATCCTCGGTTTGGACCTTAATATTTAAAAACAAGTGAGTTTCTCACGACTCCATTTTGTCAAAAAAAAAAACATGTAACACTCCCATAATGAGTGCCCATTGCATTTCGTTTCTAATCGCGACCACAGTCTCTTCTAGTCTCCCATAATACCACATTAGTTACAAAATCAAGAGATAAATTGAAGTGTAGAAATATGGAGGAGCCAATAGGGACTATTTTTCTGAGGGGCGCATTTTCTGGATGCTTTCCAATTGTCCCAATCCCCTCCAGGCAATAGATTCAGTGATCCACAACCTCATGTTCATGTCTTCCCATTAAAGGAAAGGCCGAAGGGCAAAGCTGAGTTCAAAATCGATCAAGGCTCGCAAAATCTGACTACATTTCATTTCAAATGATCAATATTGTGAGGGATTTGTTGATAGTAACATGAACGCTCGCTTTTCTCCTTTCAGGTTGTGTTTGGTCGTCACGATAAAGACTTGGATGAAACAGGATAAGGGGAAACAAAGAAGATTTCCGGACTTTTTCTTTGGCTTAGACCAATTTTTCGTAGAGTGATTTTGTTATTGCACCGAGCATACAATCCACGAGGAAGGGAGAAGGAAACCTCTGGCAGATCGGTAACGCATGTTAACATGGGCCTTGAGGCCCACAATATCTTGGGCTTGATGATATTGGGCCAGTAGTGCAAGCGTCGGGGGTTTGTCCTTGGGCCCAATTATACGCAAGTTGTGCAAATTCTGCTCGTTACCACGCTTTCTTCCATTGTCATGTACCTGAAAGCAACCTTTGAGAATGAGTCAAGAAGTTTAATTTTTTTTAACGCTTACGTCCGTGATCCCAACGCCTAAATTCCACGTCAGTCAAGGTTGGAGAACTACCCTTTCCCCATGTTACAACACGGCGAATTTATTTTCGACGATAAGATTCACCAGAAGATGTAATTGACTGAAAGTAAGAATCGCCGACTCTCAATTAATCGAGATAAAATGCTACTGGCTCAATTCGTCAAAGGAAAATATGAAAGTTTGTATCGGAACTATTCCTATAAAGTCATGGGGAAGATACTATGACTTGTCTTCATCCAAATTCGAATTAGTAATTACGTGGGTAGGTAGTGTACAGTACGTAGTTATATAATTGTGAAACACTGTGTACAAGAGATTAGTTTTGATTGAGGTGCATTTGTAGCTGTCGTTCCTTTAGCTAATGCATTATCTCTCCTTAGTTAAAGGTAGACTTGTCCCCCTTTGCTGAAGCTTGTGTTCTGTCATCTAGGCTTAGCTTGATGACAGAATATAATATGTGTCTTTTAAAAAACACCACCCATTCTGTCACCTATAGCATTTTCAATAAGCACTTTATTAAATGACAATTTTTTTTTTTGTTTAAATATCGCGAAATATACACTTACTTATTAAACCCTTCAAGATATGTAAAGGAAAGTCTGTTCATGACAGCTATTCATCCAAACCAGCCGTCATATAGAAAAGATTGTGAATTTCATCATTTTTTACTAAACCGATGCTACCTACCGCTTGATTATTAGTTCGAACATGCGGAAATATTGTGCACGCCGTATCAAGAAAGTATCAAAACTGCAATAAAAGAAAGCATGATATACACACAGGCATATATGTATGTACGCACCTATGTATGTTTATGTTACATATATATTTGATATAGTTTGCTGGATAGGTTCAGCTAAATGAATCTACAGAAGAATATAGAGTTGTTACACTAACTTTACACCCTTCCTCTCTATTATTGACCGCATAAAATATCCCTCCGTGATAGCCATCCTGGTGTCTGTCACCAATTAGAGAAGTTTCTCTTTCCACACTTCTTTCAATTGCTTAAACAGCTGAAATTGAAAAAGATAGTATATTCCAGATGCCTCCTATGACTTAGTCAAAAACAAGAAACAGACTGGTAATCGGCAGGAATGGTCAGCATGGCCAGATAATCAATAATTCAACAAGTCATCTCCAAAGTCTCCCAGGGGACCTCCAGGAATGTCATCTTTTTTCTGGAGGAAAAATCCAAGCCTATGGCAGCCTTGCCATACTCAAAAAGTCAATTTCTTGGTTGGACACCGCGTTTTCTCCTATCTCGGTATCATCCTCATCGCCTCCCTGTGCCTCTCTCTCTTCCCTTTTCCTTCTCAAACTCTGAATTTTTCAAGAAACAACCAAAGACTCAAGACCCAACACCCATCACTCATCACCCACCACGACCAAGGCTGCAGTCTTGTAATCCATGGCTGATTACAGCTACAATCACAACAGATCAAAGTCCTATGGAGGACCCAATATGATGCAGCTGCAGCCATACTATGGACCGCCGCCGCCACAATCACACGGCGACCTCAGGTGCTACAGCGCATCATATGCACAGACAGACATGTGGGGCACTTACAGCAACAGCAACTTCAACAGGGATTTGAAGTTGAAGAAAGGGAAGAGCACATCCGGGTCAACCTCGAAGTCATGGAGCTTCACTGACCCTGAGCTACAGAGGAAGAAGAGGGTGGCTAGCTACAAGATGTATGCAGTTGAAGGCAAGGTGAAAGGGTCTTTCAGGAAGAGCTTCAGGTGGCTCAAGGATAGGTACACACGGGTGTTTTATGGTTGGTGGTGAGAAATTTGATATTGTGGGGTTTTGTTGAGTCCTTTTTCGGTCTGCAAATTTGGTTCTTTGTGTAATATATTTATGATGAGTCTTTGATTTTCCAAAAGGAGGTCTCTTTCACTCTGGAAGGATGTACTCATGAGTCTACGGTATATGGATTGGAAAATTGGCATGGATTGTAAATTAATGGCACGGGTAGTTGTTAATCAAATCGTTTGCAATCTTCTCCCAGGGCCTAAAATCTATTGGCATGTCTTGTTTGAGTTGACTTGGTATAAGTAATTTCATTCACCCCTTTTGATTCAACCTGTAGTTTCTGCAGAATGAGTTATTACGACTAGGCGATGTCTTTGGTTTCTTGCTAGACTTGCACTGTGGAATCGTGGTTAGGAAGTCCCTCATCTGTTCTCCATTTTCCTGTTCAGGTTCTCATTCTCGTTGAAGTAGTTTAACAACTGCTGTGACATCCTTCATTGTGAATTGGTGTACTTCTTCATGATTGATCACCAATATTGCCTATTGATGTCCATGAACACAACCTTCTCTGTCAAAGGACTGTCGAAGTGATCTTTCCTGCAGCAACTCAAGGACGAATTCTTTTGTTTTTCTTGAATTATCTGATGTTCACTATCGATTAAGTTCAGGTGGATTCATCATAAGCAAGGCCTGTCTTGTCGGAGAGTTAGCCATAACTGGGTACCCTCCTGAAAACATTGTCATCAAGTCTAGTGTATACTGGTAAATTATCACATTCCGCTCTTTTCCTCTTTTGTTTTGCCGATTATAGTGGAACATGTTCCAGCTGATATATGTCTGTTTCTTTGCTTTTGCTCGCCCTGGTTGGTAAATAGGATGTAAAACGCTATACAATTTTGGTACATGATACATCCCAGTGTAGTTATTCAGTCTTTTCTCCCATCGGTGAAATTGTCTTGAATCTCATGTGCCTTTTGAACTGATACGGCTTGATGTAGTAAGTTCTGAGTGCTCCATATGGCCAGGTTCAATCTTTCTTTATTGACACCGTCATTGATTGACTCACTTGCTTGACTCGATTCTTCACAAACCCAGAATTATTCTATGCCTCCTTATATCTTGCTATCTTCTATTGAAAGGAGGCTGTCGAACAATCTGATACACCAGTTTGTGCACCACTCATGCGCTTTAAATTCCTTGTCACTTTTGCCATAGAAATCTACCAGCAAAGAGTGTTATCTTGATCTATGCTCGATGTTGTTGTTGAAATGCGTTTGCTCAGTGAGATAGTGGAGTGTGAAGAAGTTGACATGGGGGGTTAATGTCTACCTGTCGAAACATTGCCCAGATAACCCTGAAGGCTCAAGAATGAAACAGTCCACGCCTGAGACATTCCATTACTATCTGAAATTGGAACAGTCAATTACCAATTCTCAGAACTAACATAGGTCGACTCTCAACTGCATCATTCCATGATACTCTGCCTTTTTTTCCTGTACCAGTACTCTTTTGGTTAACCTGGATCAATAGATATCCCCCATAACCTTCTCGCAATCGATCAGCATGTTTCAAATAGAGTCGGTCAACATTCGACCGTCACTTTTCCAATGACGCAGCTGAGTTTCTTAAGCAGGAACACGGGTTCAGCCTAGCAATAGCCATTAGCAAAATCTTTGCCAAGATCAACATGTTGAATGTCGACAACTGTTCTAATAAGCAAAGGCGGGGTATGCATGTCGATGTCATCTCATTCTTCGACATCTCCAATTTCTTGGACCATAACATTGTGCTTGTGGCTCTACTGATTGGTGTAGCAGCGCAGTAAGCGATTCCAGCAATGGCTGCTGCTTCAATGCTTGCCATGCCATGCATGGGATTCAAATTGCAAGCAACCTTTTCAACAGGATGGCCAGATACTTTGGTTTTTCTCCTTTGAGACCTATTTAAATTAGCAGTCGTTCGATGTGATCTAGGGTAAGGAACTTTTCTGCTCAAAATAAATGGAGGTCATGTCACCAATTTTTTTTTCATAGGTCATGTAATTATTTGACCACTACCATAAATTTGGTAAATGAATCATTTAATGGTCTAGCATCTCAAAAATTAACTAATATTCGAGGCTCACGCTAGAAAGAATAAGATTGAAACCAGTCCCTTAAGATGTGTTGGCAACTTGGCATTTGAGGAAGATACCAAAATTTCTCATTTGATTGGAGTTTAGCAAACTTTATTTTTTATTAAAACATAAATAATAGGAAATTGAAGTGAAAAAAAAAAAAAAAACGAAAAATTATAACTAGGGAAAATTCCAAATAAAAATCCGAAGTGTCCTCATTTTTTAAAATAAGGGTTTAAAGTGAATATTATTTCAAATAAAGGTTTGAAATGGTCATATTAGTCTCAAAAAATGATTTAAAGTGGTTATGACTATTTCAAATTATAGCTTAGCTTCGTCGACTCACTGGCCGACAAAAAATTCCAACTAATGAGGGATATTTTCGTCCAAACACAATTTAAATTCACATTTAAATAAATTAGATTAAAAATTTTAAATAAAAAGAAAAGAAAAATGCGGGAGGGAGCCTTCCCTTTCATGTGTGTTCTTTTTTCTTTTTCAACTTTTAATTTTTTTTTTTTTTAGTTTGTTTTTTGGAAAGAAAAAAAAGAAAAGATGAAATTGTTCTTACTAAACAATGAGTTCAGGCCCTTTCTTGATATTGATATGATAACTTCAGACTTTATTTGAGATAATGAGAGCACTTGGAACTCTTATTTGAAACAATGTACATTTTAGACCTTTTATTTAAGAAAATGATGACACTTTAGGTCCTAATTTGGAATTCTCTTGTAACTATTCAATTTGAGGTGAGACTTACATATGAATTAAAGCAAATTATAGGAACTTTATGGAAATTTAGTTGTCAATTGTAATCCATTTAATAAGGTGATTAGTTAGATCATTAAGGCTTTACATAGCAAGGGAGGGTTGGCATTTAATGATGTTTGGTCGAAAGCAACATCTGCTCCTTTTATGCATGACTTTCGTTTCGATTTAAATATAGAAAATTTGTTATCAATTTTCAAGGAAATATGTAGATGGGTTATATCATCTTAGGAGTATAATATTGGGAAAATTTCAAATAAAAATATAAAGCATCATCGTTTTCTCAAATAAAAGTATGAAATAAACCTTATGTCAAATTAATATCTAAAGTGGTTATGTCAATTTTAAATAAGGGCCTGAAGTAATTATGATAATTTCAAATAAGGGTCTGACCCCGTTGACGCCAACCAATTAAATATTCCAACCAATCAAAGGCATTTTGGTCAAAAGACGATTTAAATTTTTAAATTTATTATTATTTTTTATTTTTTTCTCTCTTTTCTTTTTTTTTTTTTCTCCGATAAGCGTCGACAAGGATCACCTTGCCCAAGCTCTCACCGGTTGCAAGCAAGGTGCCTCGCCTAGACTTAGTGAGGGTTGACCCTTACCCAACCCTTTTGAGTATCGCTAATGATCGGCTACCAATCATCAGCAAAGAGTTAATGGATAATCAGAAAAAAGGAAAAAAGAAAGAAAAAACACAAAAGGTAAATGATGAAATTTCTCTTGACCAATTGGAAAGTTAAACCTTTATTTGAAATTGGTATAGTTACTTTAAATTATTATTTGAAACAAAATTCACTCAGGTTTTTATTTGAAAAAAATAAGGTCACCTTAAGCTTTTACTAGATCTATTTTAAGCCTTTACTTGAAAAATTGAAATCCCTGTATTCTCTATGTACATTGAAAAGTTTCAAGTACTTCAAATTAAATTATAATCAAATGCCCATAATTGCAAGATTCGATCATCATTTTTAACATACGAAATCTCTCCCAAACGAAAACCCCGAGTGCATAATGATGATGGTTAAAATCAATTGAAATGATCAAATCCTCTTGCAAATACACAAGCAGATTGCAGATGAACAAAATTCATAGCAAAATGACCCGATCAAATTTTTTTTTTAAAGAAAAAGAAAATTATCTCTTTTTTCTTTCCCCTTCTTGGGTAAAACTGAAATTGGCCGTACCATTTTAAGGCGCCTTCGCTGTGCATCAGATCAGCTGACACCGTACAAAAAATCGAGAGAAAAAAGAGAGAGAGAGAGAGAGTGTGGAGGTAACGTGAAGCATCAGAACCTTCGAACGGTATATTACCGAATCCAAATCCAGAAAGCACAGATCTTGCAAATCCATCTCCCTTCTCCTCCTTGTCCCCGCTTCTGGGTCGCTTTTCTTTTCGAGAGAGATAGAGAGACAGAGGAGAAAGGCAGAGAGAGAGAGAGAGAGAGATGTGGGAGTCGATCTGTCTGACGTTGGTGGCCACCGCGGGCAACAACATCGGCAAGGTTCTTCAGAAGAAGGGCACCGTCATCTTGCCCCCTCTCTCCTTCAAGCTCAAGGTCGGCCCCTCGTATCTTCGTTCCTCGCCTTTCTCCATTCGGGGGGCTTCTTGGGTCGATCGTGTTGTTGTTAAAGATTGTGTTTGGGTTCGATTGCATTGCGTATTGCGCGAAAGAACAAAAAAAAAAAAAACTGGGTTGGCTCATAGGATGGCAGTTATTGGCGTATCCATATGTGAATTATAGCAAATGGGTTGTCGAGGCTCGATGTTTGTTTGTTGTTTCTATTGGGATTTGAGGAAATCGCGGCCCTGTTGAATTGTTATGCTAAAGTATTGCTCTTTCTCATTGGGATGCTCGATGGGATTGGTATTTCTACATTTTAATCCACTTCCATGATTTCCCTGGAAGTTAAAGAAGTTAAAAGTATTGTATTGCAATGCCATTGTCGATCTTTTAGTTATGGAATGCATTTCCTGTGCAATTAACAACTTTGGGTAGGCTTTTTGACGGGGAAATTGAGTTGTTGTTAGCATTGGCTGTTGGCTGACTGAATCTATTCCCTTTTTGTAGGTTATTAGGGCATATGCTTCCAACAGAGATTGGGCTTTTGGGTTTCTGATCGACATATTTGGAGCATTGCTGATGTTGATAGCTCTATCTCAGGCTCCAGTAAGTCCATGCTTGTGTGACGATTCCATGTGAATGTCCCTATCTTACACAAGTAATGGTCTAAGTCCATACTGGAGTCGGGGCGACTTACCTATCGACGACTCTAAAGTCAAGTTTTGTCCTGTTTTTACATCTTAAATTTGATTATGTCCCTGCAGTGATGTGCCTGGACTCTTGTGCCTATGTGTGCATGTGGACACGTGAGAGAATGTTGAATATGCTCATTTCGCTAACTATATTTTGATTACAGGTATCTGTTATTCAGCCTGTTTCTGGTTGTGGACTAGCTATTCTTTCAGTGTTCTCTCATTTTTATCTGAAGGAAGTCATGAATGCGGTTGACTGGATGGGGATCACATTGGCGGGAATTGGTGCCATAGGTAACATGAGTTTATTGTCTTTCTTCTTATAATACGTATCAGAAAGAATTTCATAATTTGTTTTTGTCTCTGATACTGGTAAGATTGCTGCAAAGTGGTGGGATGCTTAACCTCTATAGGTAGGTTTTTTGGATGTATGTATCCTTGGTTAATAATATTAGTAGTAGTAACTTGCCAAATAAAAAAAAGCAGTACATTGTGGCACCACCCAAGGGCTCACCTGGCTCTTTGCCTACATATGAGCATAGTTTGCCAACCCATTCTCAGTTTTCCCTGCCAAATCAAGAAGAGAAAAAGATATGAAAGAGAAACATAACTATATTTGTGCCCTTCTCTGATTCTTACTTGTCCACCAAAAGTGAGTTTTCACAACATTATTCTGGACCAATTTGCAGCAGCATTGAAATTCTTTTAGATAATAAAGACATGCCTGTTTTTTCTTTGCTCTAATGACTAGCAACTATGCACTTTTCACATGGATTTCTATTTGCAGGAGTTGGGGCAGGAGGTGAGGAGCAAGTGGCTTCTGCAATATCAATTTTCCATTTGCCATGGCTAGCATTCATAGTTGCAGTCTTGTTTGTAGGTATTCTATCCTAGGCACCATTTAATTGGCTTGTCTTTTCAGTATAATTACACATTTAGGCATTTTTGGCAGTGTCAAACTCGTTACATGTTACATGATGTTGAATATGCGAACTTATTTATTACTTCAGGTCTGTTATTTCGGAGTTTGGTACTTATGTCAGTTATGGAGACTTTTTCATGTTTTGCATTTTCACACGCATTAAACTGTAGAGAAGTAAGTGCAATGCATGGATCCATACAAGCCTATGATTGTCCCTTTAGAGATGTGCCCCGTCCATTTTGAAAGCACTTCTTGGCCTTCTCAGATTAGTCGAAGCATAAGATTAAAAAAGAAGAGGTTTGGATGTTAGTATGCTAATCTAGCATGTAATTTCTTTGGCTGCCGAAGTTAGTGATTGACATGTGTAGGATATCCTGAATATTCTGTAGTGACACCTTTCCCTACTCTTTGCCTTTATAATAAAAGGATAATATGACTCAGTTGATGCTTTTGATTGGATCTACTAGTATCACTCCTGAAAAGATACAAATTACTTCATCAATTGCTTTTTATTTTGGGCTGCCTGATTAGGCACACATCTTCTGTAAACTATATTTCGATTCCAATGTTAAAAACCTAATGGAATTATTTGGAAAAGGTACTGCTTAATGGGTGGCTTCGCATTTTTAGACGACATCGCAGGGAGCAAGAGATGGTAAGATGGGTCAATGTGATTTAAAGTTCCCATGAGTGTGCTGTTTCACTGAGTGCTATATAGTATATAGGCATCTGACGCTCAACATCTCTCGTGACTCTGTCTTGTGGAGCAGATGGAATATGAAGTTGTTGAAGAAATTATATTTGGCTTGGAATCTGGCATTCTGTTTGGGTACTGATCTATATTGACCTCAGCACTTATGAGTTCTGTTCCTTTGGCTTCACTAACAATTTATTCATATCTGTCATTTACCTCGATGAATCATTTCTTCGGACAGAAGAAGATTATGTAAACACTTACTCGAAATCTCACTTATCAGATTCCATTAATTGCACAAGAGATTGTGCTAAGAGTGAATCTACCATAGGTTTGCAGTTTCCCTTGTCAACATTGTTGATATACTCACCACCGATTTGGAGACTAATTGATTCGAGTTTAATTGACTTAACACCTTCTTGTTGATGAGGTCATCTTGGACAACTATGAGACATGGGAATGCTACACTGTTTAACATCAATATGGAGCTTTAATGTGTTCAAAAGCAGAATTAAGTTCAGACTTTAAACCCATTCAGAAGCAAAATAAGTTCAGAAAGTAAATTGTGCCTTATTATTTAAATTTGCTTCTCTTCTTTCTTTTTTGTTTTGGAAAACAAAATCATGAAATGAACCTCTGGTTGCAGGATGGCTTCTGTTGTATCCAAGATGGGGTTTCTTTTCATTGAGCAAGGTTTCTCTAAGATGCTAGTTCCTATATGCATTGGAATCAGCATGTCTTGCAGCGCTACAGGGTTTTTCTACCAGGTATGTGTTTATCCTGTCAATATGGCAGTCATTTCATATGGTGTTGACATTGGATCTAAATTCTGTAGCTTCTCAAGAAGTATAATTTGCTGTTAGTCTAGTCAATACCTTAATCACACTGTATTTTTTGTACTTATTTTATGACAGATGCATAGTTTTTCCCTTTTTTATGCTATTATTGGACACCGGGTCAATATGAATTCCATTTTTTAGAATTTTCTGTGCTTGTACATTCTCTGTGGTGAACCTGCATAGAGTGGGTGTAATTTCATTATACTTGTCTAAATGAGTGAAACGGTGCTTTTCAATAGACTCGTGGTTTAAAGCATGGGAGAGCAATCGTTGTATCTACATGTGCTGCGGTGGCATCAATCGTGAGTGGTGTGCTAGCCGGCATGTTGGCACTGGGTGAGAAGTTGCCTTCAGCACCAGCAGCACGACTTTCACTTTTGCTTGGATGGTAAGTGGAGGCACCTCTGATTTACAGAAGAACACATCGTACATGTAGTCTGTGTTTCAACCTTTGATCTTTTAAATTGCCTAAGCTCACCACATTTCTTTCCTTTCCTCAATATGGTAAATTGAAGTACATGAACATCGTAGGATTTGCTTTTTCTGAAAGCCAGTTTCAATTCAGTTGAATAACTATTGGAAGAAAGAAAAGTGTGATCTTAATTTTTGTATGCAGACGCTACATGAGGTAACATATCCATGAATAGATGATACCTCATACAAATGGTTAGGAAGAGTGTAAAACTTAGGGAGTTCAGCCATGAGCCAAGTTGATAGTCTGTGGCGCGTTTGCTTTCTTTCTTTAGCAATACTTATCAGTTGGGTGGTTTGAACCGCAAATTGAAGTTACTAATGCATTGCAGTGTCAATGATGTTCCTTAGGTAAATTTCCTTGTGCAGGCTGCTCATCATTGTAGGTGTGGTTTTGCTTGTGAGCTCAGCACGACTGGTTCGACTCCTCCCACGGAGATTGCGACAACTTGTCCCAAGTGGAGTTGGTCGAAATTCTGGCCTGAGACGCTCAGGATCTGTCCATGCCAAAGATAGCAGCCCAAGTGCTGTCATCCATGCAGCCACATTGCACCATCTGATATCTTCGCCTTCTAAAGAGAAGGCTTGAAGCTAATACGGAGTTAGCACAGTTCAACTTTATGTGCTATAAAGTCTCGTTCACATTCTTGTGCATGACCTGTTTTGCGCTTATTCTTTTGAAGGGTAGGGTGTACAGTTATAGTCCGTCGCCTATCCATTTTCTGGAGGGCATGAAATATTAGAGTTCATTCCTTCTTTTGAGAGAACTCACCTCATCTTTTCCAAAGTACCACACTTTTCTGTTCCAATTACATTTGTCAGACGATATTGACTCTAGAGATTTCTTTCGGTGAATGATATGGAAGTTTATCTTGAAACTCTTGCACTACATTAGCTAGCAATAGCCCCATCGCTATCACCCTAGACTGTATATTTAACACTGGTCGCATGGTGAACCAACAAAAGAGGTTAGCCATTTTTTTTAGCTACTCGCCTAACAAATATGTTAGCTCTTAACAAAGGAGTTCCCTTTGCTGAAGAAATGTGCATTGGTGAACTCATCGGTGGACACAGGTCCACAAGAATATTATGCAGTGCCCAGAGTTTCAGGAATTGCCGATTTGAATGAACACTGGACCATACATTTAACTGATACATCCATGTCATGCTCAGAAAACGCCATAAAGTCGCCATTTTGACTCTTTCAGAGATGCATGTGTGAAGGGGCTCCTGATTTCTGAGTTGGCTGGTCTCTGTCTTCCTTTTTCTCTGTGGCTCAATGCAAGTGGAGTTGGTCCCCAAAAAGGGCATCCTCGATGTGTCATTAAGTAATTGTACCATGGATTCGATCAGCAGAATTGAGAGCAGGTAAAATCATTGAGGTTGGTATCCTTGTTCATCTATGGTACCACCATCTAGGTCGAAAATTCCGTAGTTCCGCACGGAAAATTGCTGCGACGACTAGCGTGTGCCAACGGACTTCTCAAGACTGCCCAAATCGACAAACCCTGCAGATTTCGTGACGGACATTCGGGT
The DNA here is from genome assembly GCA_014182555.1 of Eucalyptus erythrocorys. Taxonomy (NCBI): domain Eukaryota; kingdom Viridiplantae; phylum Streptophyta; class Magnoliopsida; order Myrtales; family Myrtaceae; genus Eucalyptus; species Eucalyptus erythrocorys. The sequence continues at coordinate 42,008,045 of CM024599.1, read as the reverse complement.
TTAAGAATTTGAACATGGTAGACTTCTGTGGGATTAGATACTCGGAAAGACTGCTTGAGCATGTGATGCTGATTATGAGCAGAGTCATCGCACAACAGGGTTGGGGCATGGGAATTTGCGAAGGCTACCTAACGTAGTTGTCTTCTTCTCGTGGTTTGAAATGTTGCTCCACGCTCTCCTTACACTTTTCACTGGGGCAGTCCATGTCGAGACACCCACCTCACATGTTGTCATCAACTGAATTTTATGAAAAGCCTACATGGAGTTGCATTTCAGGGTTCTTGAAATTAATGCCGAATTTGATGGAATTCTTCAAAAACCTCAATTGGGCATGTCAGGACCATTTTCGATTTTATATCACGTTCATCCGAGTGACAGCGACAAAGCAACAGGGAGAGCAGTAAGCCCAAGACGTCAACGCCTGACACAGGTAGAAAATCCAAACCGTTTTTAATATAATCACCAGGGACGACAACATAATTTGCACCCAGTGTTCGAAATTTTCACACCTTTTTCCTGTCCCTTTCCTCGGCGCACGGTACCCGACAGGATGATTTGAATATGAAGCTGAATAAGGTTGAATTCCTTCATCAGAATCCTATGATTCAAGAAATTTTCAAGTTCTTTTGTCGCCTCCTGCCACACATGGAGATTTAGCTTTCTGTTAATGACATTATGAAAACAAGAATCACCACGAGTGCTAAAACATTGTAATAGTCACAAGAAGACAGTAGTATGTGGACAACTATGTCGTGGCACTCGATGCACAATCAAGAGATTATTCAATAAATGCATCCAATCATTCAACTAAAATGATTTGGTAATATATATATATATATATATATATATATATATAGCAACATTGGGAAGTGTTTTCACTTATATAGATTTCATGTATAGACGTAGCATTAAATTGTTAATACGATAGGTCCACCGTATTTTTGCCTAGTAATGTTATCAAGATCTTGATGGACCTTTGAAATTATGTCTAGAAAAACCACATTCTATTAATCAAATAAAAATACGAAACAAGTCTTTCCATCAAGTACAAATCATAATTCTAAAACTTAGAACAATTGAAAACCACGCAAGATTATCAGAGATTATGAGACCAAACACCAGCCACGAAAGTACAGTCATGAATTTGGGTATGGAGAAGATGATTTTTTACTATCGTTTCTAAAGAAATTCTGTTCTAAATGTTATTATAATGTAACGTAAAATTTTATCGTGGTGATCCTTACAAATTAGTCAGATGCCCTAAAATCATTGTACACCCAAGTCATCAATAAACATAGGAGGGCATATGCATTATACATTGAATGAAGATGACACCATTTTTCATCTCTTTGCCCACAGGAATGACTGTCTTCATCAACAATGTGGGCCCCCAAGACCCAACTCGAATCCGAGCACATACTGTTTCAGATTACCTCGCTCAAAATTCGAAGGCACTGCCAACGTTTTGACAAGGGCAAGGAATCGTGCGCAATCAAAGTCGTGAGGCCCCCCTCCTCTTCCCTCGTTCAAGCAAGAAAGGCACCCGGATCTTTGACAGCACTGACTTGAGAGATTTCTTGTCCCCTTCTTTTAGGTTCGCTTTTCTACTGCGCCAAAGGGGACGTGCCTTTCCATGAAGAGAAAATAACCTTTTTTTCTCTATATTTTATCTTTCCCTTCCGGAGGACGTGGCACATTGCTGAGTTTTCAGATGCCGAGACGAATAGAAATAATGCAGGAGCAGAAACTATTGGCAAGGCATTGGCCAGGGATTCGAGCGGGACGATGCCTTTTTGTCCCCATATTATTGCTTTTGAATTTCAAAACCCATGGCAACCCCCCCAAACGGTTCGTCGGATTTTGGAGCATTGGACTGGCCTGGCCTGACTACTCTCTGCACGCACCGCAAAACCAAACCAGGACCGCGACCCCCGAAAGCCACCACTTCTGTAACTACACACACCCTCTCTCTCTCTCTCTCTCTCTCTCTGATTTTAAATGTGGCACCATTTACTCGTCTTCTCCCAGTACAAATCTTTGCTTTTCATGAAGCTTTATAGTTACTCAACTCCTCTCCCTTTATTGTTACCCATTTTCTTGTTTTCCTTTCTCTTTCTTCTGTGACCCTTTTGACTGCTTCACATCTTCTCTGTCACTTCGGTTTCTAGTCTGAAACTGGGTTCTGGAGCTCTCTTCCAAGTCATTTTCCTGCATAGCAGAACCTCCTCTCCCTCCATGTGAGCTTTCATCTCCATCGTCAGGGTTAAAGATCGCGTTACCGAAGAAAGTTTTGATTTTTAAGGTGTTGCGAGCTCGCTTCTGAAGCTAAAGAGTATCTGCGCAAATGGGTGCTTCTGGAAAATGGGTGAAAGCTCTTATAGGTCACAAGAAGCCCGAGAAAGAAGACCATGTAAGTCTCAATCATCACGCTTATGAAAAGTTCAAAACTTTGACGTCTTTGATCTTGCTTCCAGATGTTGGTTTTGCACTCTGTTTTATAGGCCTAAGCTCATTCTCTCTCTCTCTATCTCTTTCTCTACAGCAAAAGGGAAGCTCTAAGGGCAAGAAGTGGAAGCTGTGGAGGACACCATCAGGAGATCTGGGGTCTTCATGGAGTGCATTTAAAGGGAAGCACTATGCAGCATCCGAGGGGTCTAACAACGGTTTATCACCACTCGCTAATGCCTTTTCTGCTGCAATGGCAACAGTGGTTCGAGCTCCTCCGAAGGACTTCAGGGTTGTGAGGCAGGAATGGGCTGCCATTAGGATACAGACCACTTTCCGTGGATTCTTGGTGAGTGGGTTGCTCGTGGACTCTGTTGCTGAAAGTGTTTACTCTTCTTATAATGATGCTTGATCCTGAAAGGCTCAAAAATTGTGGAAATTGTCTGTTGACTGAGTCCCTTCACTTTAGCTGATTCAGATTTGCATTCTCTGATTGAGAAAAAATTGGTTTAATCGTAACATTTGTAGCTTTTCCTGAATCATTAAGCAACTGTTTTCTTTATTTTTTGCACCCACTTTATGAGATTGTGAAGGGATTTGATTTGATTTTAAAGCAGCAGGTCTTGTTGCACTTGGTTGCCGTTGCATACTTACCCCCTGTATAGTCCACAGAGCAGCATAACCGGCTTGCAGTTGCTGGCTCTCTGATTCCTCAGTTGATTTTTGAAATTTGAATTGAATATTTCATATGATGTTCTAGGTAGTAATGAGATGAGCTCGGATAAGATTATGCTGGACAAACAACAATGTTTCTAGGATTCAGAATTTGGATATTTCTGGCAATGGGTGCTTTTCTCTTAGTTTTATCTGTGTATGTAAAATGCAGGCTAGAAGGGCATTGAAGGCCTTGAAAGGAATCGTGAGGCTTCAAGCTTTGGTTCGTGGGAGACAAGTGAGGAAGCAGGCGGCCGTCACACTGAGGTGCATGCAGGCTCTCGTTCGAGTCCAGGCCCGAGTGAGGGCACGCCGTGTCCGAATGTCTGTCGAGGGCCAGGCAGTGCAACGGATTCTTTATGAGCGTCGAAGCAAGGCCGATCTCTTAAAACAAGCTGAGGTATCAAAGTATCCGAAAGCATATAAATTTACATAAGATTATCACAATTTTTCTATTATTTTGCATTTAAGAAAATTCATGAACTCAGAAGTCTAAATTATGCATCTTTACTATTCAGGAAGGGTGGTGTGATAGTAAGGGAACGCTTGAAGATGTCAAAGCAAAGTTACAAATGAGGCAAGAAGGAGCTTTCAAAAGAGATAGAGCAATTGCATACGCCCTTACTCAAAAGGTAACTAGATTAACATTTGATGACGTTCTAGTCTCATATTACATTGCAACCTAATCTCTGGCATAAGCATGCTGAGTAGTTTCTTGGATAATGCTTGCATTTGTGGCAGTGGAAATCAAATGGTGATGCAAACTCCAGACCACTTGGGTCAGTGCCTGCTCTCAAGTCATATGAGTTTGACAAAAACAGCTGGAATTGGAGTTGGTTAGAACGGTGGATGTCGGCCAAGCCATGGGAGACCAGATTGATGGAAGAATCCCACTCTGATCCGTTGGAAACAACTGCCGCTTCGAAGACTTTCTCAGACTCTCCTCTGGGTGCACAATCGAAATCTTCTGAACCACCTTCTGTTAAAGTTCGGAGGAATAACATGACTACTAGAATTTCTGCAAAGCCTCCCCTAGCTGGACGTGCCACTCGGTCATCCTCAAGCCCGAGTTCTGACTACCTCTGTGATGAGAGCTCGCCTTCATCTTCATTCTGTACATCTATGACCCCGGCCTCAGGAAACAATGGCGTGACATCGGAGAAAATGAATGGTGGTAGCCATGGGAAGCCAAGTTATATGAACTTGACCGAATCTACCAAGGCAAAGCAGAAGACTGGAAGTCATCTGTCAAGGAGGGTACAGAGACAATCCATGGATGAGTTTCAGTTTCTTGCACTTTCAGCTGGGTTATGTGGCAATGGGGATTTGAAAAGTGGTGCCAGTTGTGAGCCCTCGATGATGAATTTCTCAAGGCCGCTTAATCAGACGACCAGGTTGGACAGGAATTTGAAGGTGATGGAGAGGGAGAATTGCTTGTATTTTTAGAGATTCACGTAGTTGTCCTTTTTGGGGCTTTTGGTTTTTATTTGTGGGTAATGTAAGTTCAACAGCTTGTTGGTTTCAAAGAATTCGGTTCGTTTGACCTGTAAACAGTTCTTTCTGTAATTTTTCGCGTTCAAGGATGTAGCAGAGTCAACTGAAATTCTTAAGAGGTGGGAGGATTGGATTTGGGGTGGATGCTTATGACTTAAGGGATTGTCCCACAGGTTCATATTTCAAAATCATCTAACTTGAGCACCCTAAAACCAAACATGCGTTGGATATATTCACTCAGGTATTCCTAAAATGAAAATGTAGCCGATTGTGCTGTACAGAGTGGATGCAATTATCGTAAGGTTCTTGTTGTGAAGCTTATGTTCATGTTAACGACGATGATGGAGCACATGTTGCTGCGTGCTAGGATGTTCAAAACTGTGTTCTATATTCTTTTACCAGAAAAAAAATAAAAATAGAAGGTTTAGGTTCATTCAGAAGGTGCAAGGAAGCTTTGAGGTCCTGAGTTGCTACAGTTTCGATGGTCTTGCAGAATCGCAAATAGGCATTTAATTTCCTGCTCAGGCCATGGCTTTCTTTGAGACCTTGCCCACAATCCAGCTAAAAATGGTGAAACTGTGCAGTCGAGTTCAGGCAACTATTAAGAGCGCAATCTACATAAAAGACAGTTTTATGGCTGGCTGAGTGTTGAAAGATTTGTCGTGTGAAGAGAAGTTCTCCTAGGCCCATGCCTTAACCAGACGTTGGCTACGATTCCGTTTAATGGGACATCTGATCATGCAGATGATATTGAAAGCAATTGAATACAGCAAAACTCTTTGTTTGTCCCACCCACAATTCATGAAATGCACTCATCGGTCCGATGCGTAACAGGTTAGAACACGAGGACAAAATCGAGTTAGATGTAGACCAAATACAAAATTGATCACGGAATCCTAGATGTGGTTCTTGCTGGGTAAGATGCTGACTTTGCCGGCTATTTCCGATGTGGCTAATTCCTATTAGAATATGCCAACACAAGCATAAGACAGCAAAGTAAGACACAAAAACCTGAAATGGATCTCCTTGAATCAGGATCTCCGCCCCAGCCAGGATGGGTGGGGGGGCATCTCCAGCCCAGAATGAGACTCGAATAGCTGTTCTCCTCCTCCACTCATTACCAATAAGCTCTCTTTGCTCAAGCTTTTTCACGGGACGAATTCTCACCCCAGCACTGCCTTTTCTTCGCATCCTTCATCACGCTCGCGTGGAGGAAAACTCGTTCGTGACGCCCCTCACCGTCACACTTCTCCTTTAGCCGACGGCACAGCCACTCAGTCGCGATGTTTTGCGCTTCGTCAAATGAAAGAACATGAAGAAGCCCACTTATCCCACATCGGGAGGCGAATACATAAAACACAGTTAATAAGCTGCGCGCACGTGAGGTACGTTCGCCGAGCCAGGTAACGTGGGCTTGTGACCCAGAAAGCGAGTCTTAAGGTATAAAAAAATCGAATATTACATCACACTATTTTCGAGTTTGTTCTTTTTTCGATAGTACCCTTAAATAAAAAAAAAAATTATTCATCCCCTCTCTCTAAGGAGAGGTTGGATCTTTCTTTGATCTTTATTTTATTAATATATATCCTCTTTCTTTGGATTAAAAACGAAACGGGACGCATATATGAAAATAAGAGTTCAAAGTATTCTATCAAAGCAATTATGGAGTGGGGGCATCAATGTGGTGGAACATGGGCTCGGATCCACTGGGCCGGGTTTGGTGTGGCTACCTGCTGGCCCGCCCATTCCAAGCCGAGAGCTGAACCATGCGGTCCGGGCGAAGGCCTGGGCAACGTGGTTCCTAAAGTGGGGGGGTCCGCGTCAGGCTGGCTTCACAGAGCAGCGAAGACCTCCCGCTCTCGACAGTGGAAGGATAACGGGCCGGTGCCACCCAGGCCCACCACGGTCTAATGGGCTGAGTCCTACTGAACCACCACTTTTTTCAATTTGTTTTTTTTTTTCCGTTTTTCTACTTATTTATTCAATCTTTCTTAATTTGCATTACTCGGATTTTACGTTAAATTGTCTTGTAAATCTAGTTCTTTCTTCAACGTAATCTGTAGTTGCAAGCTGTTAGATTCTTGACATTTAATATGGCTAGATTTTAAAAAGGGATAAAGTGTACTAGAAGTACTAAAACTTATTACAAAAATACATTTGAGTCATAAAACTTTTAAAAAGTATAATTAAATCATAATTTATCAAGTTAGTTTAATCAAGTCATTCTGTTAATTCCGTTTAACTAGTTTAGTGAAAAATGTTAACGTGACAGAAACAACAACTTGCTAGTGGTTATTGTCGTCCATCTTTGAAAGGGCCGGTGAAAGTCACTTGGGCCTTGCCTAACTCGGGCAAAGGCCTCAGTGCCCCACCACGAGGGCCTAACGCTAGACAAGGGTCATTGGCCCTCACAGCAAGACCTTGCCTAGGGTCGGACAAGCGTCATCGGCCCCAACTGAAGGCTACATGACTGTCTAGTCCCTTGCTAGGCTTGTCATGGCCTCATCTAGGGCTAGCGACCTCACTAGGCATTGTTGAGGCCCAAGCAATCTTTATTGGCCATTTCCGACGATGGGCAATTGCAATAGCCAGCCAAGGCCTCACATTGTCTTCGTTTTTTGAAGTGTGTTTTTTTTTTCTTTTTAATTAGTTGTTTCATTTTTGATCTACTTTAGTTTATATTTCTTTGTAATTTTGTGTACTTTTTTGATGTGGCGAGTGCCACATCATCACCATATGTCCTAAGAAAAATTTTTAAATGCCACGTCATTATCTTCTATTAGCCTAATTGAATAAATTTACCGAATGGCTTTGATTAAATCAACTCGACAAGTTTTACAAGTTTTCATATTTGAATATACTTTTTAAAACTTTTAAGATTTAATTGCATTTTCATAATAAATTTTAGGATTTTCGGTGCATTTATCATTTTTGAAAAATTGACCTCTTAATTAATCAAAGAAACAACTTGGTGGTCCAACTAAAGACTCTAGCGACTTGAACAAGCGGCAATGATCGGTCCTTTTCCATGGTGCCATCTAGTTTTGCATTTAATGAAGAATCAGCTGAACCATTATTATTGAAATTCAATCTGTGCTTATTCATAAATTATATTATTAGTGTTTTTTTTTTTGCAAAGAATGTTATAATCATACTTTCTATATAAAGAAAAAAAAGTCGAAAACTTTCTTCATTCTTTACTTAGATGCACTTCCCTTAATTTGGTATAAATCGGATGAGAAGGTCATTCGGTTCGTTAGAAACAACTTGGTGGTTCAACGTGCCTTGTCACTTTGCCGAGAGCGTCGGGACAATTACTTGAACTAAACTAGCATACCAAACAAGTCAATCGGTTGAGTGATTGTGCCGTTAGGCATGCTTGTCCAGCAATGGGCCTTTTATTTACCCTCATTCACCTCAGGTGCGAGAGGCTATTATACCTATCTATTCGGCGATAATCAGAACCAAAGTTCTGACGTGGTATCTACCTTTACCACCATGAGGTACCATAATATCCTATCTATTTTTATCTTCCTGACAAAGAAGGGATACGGAGGTGACATTGCAAGGTCTCTTACCCCAAAGCAATTCTCCCACCTATTTCATCCCCATGTACTCTTTATCCTATCAAGAGCTCTTTCTTTTGGATCAACAATCTCTTCTCCATCTTCCCACATTAATTGCAATAAGTATTCCCACGGAAAGCTACAGAGAGATAGGCCAGAAATTCAAATTTTATATATATAGAACGGCCACTTTTTTAACATGAATCTGCTGGTTCAATCAACCAAAATTTACATGAGCAAACAAATCTGTACATCTAAGATTTGGTAGGATGAATGAAACAAATTGGAGGGACCGTGATCTGGGCATGTCAATTTGGTGGCTTCAACGAGTCTTTTAACTGAGTTCGCCTGCAAAAATGAATCGAAAGAAGAAGAAAATCAAAGCCAGTAGGAACAAATTCAGAAGTAACCCACCTAAAGCAAGTACCATTTACCATCAGAATGCTAGACAAATCAAAAAATTATCAAGGATACAGAGAAACCAGCAAAGCACTCAAGCAACATTTGATTTGGCCCCCTCCGCAACTTCAACCATTCCCTCCTGCTCAACACTCTCCTATCAGATAACAAGCCAGACTAGCCAAGTTATATGAATTTGACCGAATCTACCATGGCAGAGCAGAAGAGTGGAAGTCATCTGTCAAGGAGGGTACAGAGACAATCCATGGATGAGTTTCAGTTTCTCGCACTTTCAGCTGGGTTATGTGGCAAAGGGGATTTGGAAAGTGGTGCCAGTTGCGAGCCCTTGATGATGAATTTCTCCAGGTTGGACAGGAATTTGAAGGTGATGGAGAGGGAGAATCGCTTGTATTTTGAGAGATTCACGTACTTGTCCTTTTTGGGGCTTTTGGTTTTTAATTGTGGGTAATGTAAGTTCAGCAACTTGTTGGTTTCGAAGAATTCGGTGCATTTGACCTGTAAACAGTTCTTTCTGTAATTTTTCGCGTTCGAAGATGTAGCAAAGTCAACTGAAATTCTTAAGAGGTGGGAGGATTGGATTTGGGGCGATGCTTATGACTTAAGGGATTGTCCCACAGGTTCATATTTCAAAATCATCTAACTTGAGCATCCTAAAACCAAACATGCGTTGGATATATTCACTCAGGTATTCTTAAAATGAAAAAGTAGCCGATTGTGCTGTACAGAGTGGATGCAATTATCATAAGGTTCTTTTTGTGAAGCTTATGTTCATGTTAACGACGATGATGGAGCACATGTTGCTGCGTGCTAGGATGTTCAAAACTGTGTTCTATATTCTTTTACCAGAAAAAATAAAAATAAAAATAGAAGGTTTAGGTTCATTTAGAAGGTGCAGGGAAGCTTTGAGGTCCTGAGTTGCTCCAGTTTCGATGGTCTTGCAGAATCACAAATAGGCGTTTAATTTCCTGCTCAGGCCATGGCTTTCTTCGAGACCTTGCCAACAATCCAGCCAAAAATGGTGAAACTGTGCAGTCGAGTTCAGTCTCGGCTTTATTAAGAGCGCAATCTACAAAAGAGACAGTTTTATGGCTGGTGAGTGTTGAAAGATTTGTCGTGTGAAGAGAAGTTCTCCTGGGCCCATGCCTTAACCAGACGTTGGCTACGATTCCGTTTAATGGGACATCTGATCATGCAGATGACATTGAAAGCAATCGACTGTAGCAGAACTCTTTGTTTTTCCCACCCACAGTTCATCACGAATGCACTCATTGGTTCTGATGCGCAACGGGTTAGAACACGAGGACAGAACCGAGTTGGAGAAAGACCAAATACAAAAGTGATTACAGAATCCTAGATGCTGGCTTTGCTGGCTATTTCCGACATGGCTAATTCCTATTAGAATATGCCAACACAAGCATAAGACAGCAAAGAAGACACAAAAACCTGAAATTGATCTCCTTGAATCAGGATCTCCGCCCCAGTCAGCATTTGAGTAATGGAAAAGTGAATAGCTGTTCTCCTCCCCCACCCATGCCAAAAGGCTCTCTTTGCTCGAGCTTCTTCACGGGACGAATTCCCACCCCAGTACTGCCTTTTCTTCACATCCTTCATCACGTTCGCACAGAGGAAAACCCATTCGTGACCCGCCCTCACCGTCACATTTCTCCTTTAGCCGACGGCACAGCCACTCAGTCGCGATGTTTTGCGCTTCGTCTAATGAAAGAACATGAAGAAGCCCACTTATCCCACATCGGACGTCGAAGGCACAAAACACAGTTAATAAGCTCCGCGCACGTCACGTTCAGCCGCCGAGCTCTGTGACGGGAGCTTGTAACCCGAGTGGGGGCATTAAGGTGGTGGAACGTGGACTCGGATACGGTAGGCCGGGTCCGAGGTGGCTTTCTTGTTGGGCCGCCCGTTTCCGAAATTTCGACCGGTTTGGTTGTAAAGTGGTAGAGGTCCGCGTCAAGCTTACACACAGCCAGCGGAGACCTCCCGCTCTCACAATGGAAGGTTGATTGGCCGCTACCACCCAGGCCCACCACGGTCTAATGGACTGAGTCGTACTGAACCATCACTTTTTTCTGGTTCTTTCTTTAACATAATCTATTGTTGCAAGCTATTAGATTCTTGACATTTAATCTTGCTAAATTTTAAAATAGTCTGGTGTACTATAAGTACTAAAACTTATTACGAAAATATAATTAAGTATTAAAACTTTCAAAACAAAAAGTGTAATTAAGTCATAATTTATCAAGTTAGTTTAATCAAATCATTCCGTTTAACTTAGTGAAAAATGCTGACGTGACAGGAACAACAGCTTGCGGGTGGTTATCATCGTCCATCGTTGGGAAAGGCCGGTGGAAGTCACTTAGGCCTAGGGTTGGGTAGAGCGTCGTCGGCCCCAAGTGAAGGCTACATGATTGCCGCTCAAATCTAGGGTGAGGGTCAAGCCTCCTTCTAAATTTGGGTAGTCTATCCCTCGCTAGGCTTGTCATGGCCTCATCTAAGGTTGGCGACCTCACCAGCCATTGGTGAGGCCCAGGTGACCTTTATTGGCCATTTCCAACAATGGGCAGCCACAATAGCCAGCCAAGGCCTCACATTGTCTTCCTTTTTTAAAGTTTTTTTTTTTTTTTTTAATTAGCCATTTCATTTTGATCTAATTTAGTCTATATTTATTTTTAATTTTATTTTTTATATGGCACTTAGTGGGTGCCACATCATCACCATGTTTATGAAAGTACCCAAGAGGATCACCTAGTTAAAGACTCTACGACCTAAACAAGCGGCAACGATCGGTCCCTTTCCATCTAGTTTTGCATTTAATGAAGAATCAGCTGAACCATTATTATCAAAATTCAACCTGTGCTTATTCATAAATTATATTATTAGTGTTTTTTTTTTTGCAAAGAATATTATAACCATACTTTCTATATAAAGAAAGAAAAGTTGAAAACTTTCTTCATCCTTTATTTAGATGCACTTCTCTTAATTTAGTATAAACCGGATGAGAAGGCCATCCGTTTCATTAGAAACAATTTGGTGGTCCAACGTGTCCTGTCAATTTGTTGAGAGCGACAGGACAACCGCCTGAATTGAACTGAGGGTATCAAACAAGTCAATCGATTTAGTAATTGTGCCGTTGGGCATGCTTGTCCGACAGTGGGCCTTTAATTTACCCTTACTCACCTCAGGCGCAGGAGGCTATTATATCTACCTACCCAACGATAATTAGAATCAAAATCCCGACGTGGTACCTACCTTCACCACTGTGAGGCCTCATAATTTTCTATCTATTTTTGTCTTCTCGACAAATAAGGAATATGAAGGTGACATCGTGAGGTCTCTCATCCCAAAGCAATTCTCCCACCTATTTCGTTCCCTTGTACTCGTTATCCTATCGAGAGCTCTTTCTTTTGGATCAACAATCTCTTCTCCATCTTCCCACATTAATTGCAGTATGTATTCCCACGGAAAAGCTACAAAGAGATAGGCCAGAAATTCAAATTAAAAATATATATATAGAACGGCCACTTTTTTAACATGAATCTGCTGATCAAATCAACCAAAATTTACATGAACAGACAAATCTGTACATCTAAGATTTGGTGGGATGAATGAAACAAATTGGAGGGACCATGGTCTGGGCATGTAAATTTGGTGCCTTCAACGAGTCTTTTTACTGAGTTCGCCTGCAAAAATGAATCGAAAGAAGAAGAAAATCAAAGCCAGCAAGAACAAATTCAGAAGTAACCTACCTAAAGCAAGTACCATTTACCATCAGAATGCTAGACAAATAAAAAAATTATCAAGGATACAGAGAAACCAGCAAAGCATTCAAGCAACATTCGATTTGGCCCCCTCTGCAACTTCAACCATTCCCTCCTGCTCAACACTCTTCTATCAGACAACAAGCCAGACTAGCACACATACACATATTTATTAACACACTTAAAAAGGACATGGATTTATTTGACCTACCACAAATCTTCATTACAGTCAGGAATGGTGTTGCAGAGGAGGACTAGTTCAGTGACATCGATTATGGCTTTGATCTGAGATAACCCATTTGGTCCGCCAGATCATTCAAGTCCTCTCCCCAATCCGGAGGGTTCTCGACCAAATCCTCCACGTCCACCTCGATATCCGATTGGTCGCCGAGTGGCAACTCTTCCTCCAGAATCGCGTCCTCATTCAATAGTTCCTCCCAGATCGTCTCGTTCACGGGATCCAGCTCATCGCTGTTGGTCCCTGGCATCGAACTTCCAAGTGGGTCTTCGATGTCGATGCTTGATTCGTTCTCCAAGGCACCATAGAGAAGTGTCTCCATATCGGATTCAATCGGCACCAGCTCTTCTAGATCTTGGTCTGCTTGCAAATTCTCCATGCTCGGGCTAGCAGTCAATCTCCGCTTCTTTCCGATGCTGAGACTTTGCAATTCCTTTCTTTGTGCCAAGTTCTGAACGAAAGATGGGTTACTGAGCGCTTTGGCGAGGAAAGTCAGCATCTGCTGCTGCTTCTTCTCTGTTCTCTGCAACCTATCTTCCATTGCCGCGATCAGCTCCCTCGAGTGCTGTTGCTGCTGCTTCAGTTTCACGATTTCGGACATCAACAAGTTGCGGTCCCGCGTCAACCTCTGGAGCTCGCCTTCCAATCCAAACTGTCCCAATTCGACGCAGGCCGTGGCTCCATGCTGCTGCTGATTCTGCTGGACGTTCCTCCTCCTCTTGATGGTCTTGAGCAGATGCTTCTGCCCTCCCAAGAAACCTTCATTCGCGAATTCCCATCTATCTGGATCCACCTTCCTAAATCCCTGCATAAATTTTCATACGTCAGCGAAACTTCATAGGCGATTGATTTTCCCCTGCTTTATTCATGAGGAAATGTTCAAGTTTTGGCAGTTTCGTCATCTGAGCAGAACAACTCTAGCTACATTACAATTCAAACAAACGGATCATCTCAACCACACCAAATTAGGCGATGGATGCTTCATAAACAGAGCAAAGAAAATCAAATTAATTGGAAAACTCTAGCAGACTCCAAAACCAAAGCCAGAAGCTTCATTTGTCCTAGAAGGCTAAAACAAACTCAAGAGCATGAACATGTCGAAAAAATCGGTAGCAGATTCCCCGAAAACGACGAACTAAAGACACAAATCAAAGGCGGGTGCGACTGGAGAATTTGATCAAACACTTACGTAAGTGTTGAGCTGCCGGATGAAGCTGGAGAAGTTGCCGTGCTTGAAGTACTTGGGGAGCAGGGTGGAGGCGAACCGGTGGGAGTCCCACACGATGAAGCTGTTCTTCGCCCCGCTCCACGACACCACCGCGTCCGTCGACGGGTCCTCCACCATCTCGAACGTCTTCATCAGGAACGGCGGCGGTCCTACCTCGTGGAGCCCCTCCATCGGCCGCGGAGCAGCAGCGGCGGCCGAGCCCGACGACGACGACGACCCAGTTGAGCACACGATCACATCTTCACGTTCTTGGTCTCGGTCCTCTTCTTTGATCACGATCACACTCTCCATCGTCGGCAGCGGCGGCGTTTCTTGGGTTTCTTTCCTCTTCCGGTCGGCTATGTGATTCTTGATCTTGGTACCATTGTCGGCGTAACTGGCGAGCAGTGTTAGAGAGAGACAGAGACAGAGAGAGAAAGCGCGGTGGCGACTCTGGTAAGTGGCACTGCGGTGGAGAAGATGGAGGAGAACGAGACTGTCGGGGGTGAAGAGAGAGAAAGCGAGGTGGTATATAAGATCGGGAGAGGAGAATTCTAGAGAGAGACACGGCGGCGTCGGGTGGCAGCTTTTTGTGTCGGAGAGAGTGGGAGAAACTTCCGACGGCTTGGCAAGTGCTTGCTTCCGGTCAAAGGTTTTGACTTGGGGAGTGAAAATTCTAGAAAATTCGCGAGATGTCGGGCTTGGTGCTGAGACGAGGGCCGAGACGAGGAGGGGAGGATTTTTTTTTTAGGGCTTTATCTTTAATTCGGAGAAGTTGGAATTAGATTTGTGGGGCCCGGGAAATCCCTCTCTCTCCTGTCGGGGGACGACGATGGTTTGTGGATAAACCGAGCGGAAAATTCAGGGCCGTGAAAATTATGTTCATGGGGTCCCACAATCTCTCTCTCTGTCTCTCTCTCCTGTCATGGGATGGCAATCTTTTTTTGTGGAGTAGGTCAGAAATTATGGCACTAAGGAATTCCTTACATAGGTAAAAGCGGTATGGGGAGCTGTGACACTGCGAGTTCAACATGGACCGAGAAAGATCTTGTTGGATGGTCAGTTTTTGCCCTCGGATGGTCATTTTCTTGTCCCGTTGCTTAGAGTGCTCGCTTCGGGACTTATCCCACATAAAATGAGCCGTGTCATCACGGATGTTGTCTGAACCGAATTTCTTTTTCGATGAATGTATGGTTTGATGGATAGATTAGGCCCATACCTGATTCGATGAAAGGTGATGAATGATTGTCCAAGCGAAATGGTTTGAACAAAATGCGACTCTTGGCGGACTTTTAAATTGACGAAGGGGGCAAGAATGTACTAGATCTCATGTCGAACAGGAGGAATGTTGTAAGAATACAAGTCCACACTAACAATCAAATAATTTATTTACGTGGCATATTTTGTGACATCCTAACTCCCTAATTGGTTGGGGAGGTCCTCCTCCATGACTTATGAGTCCAAACCGACCCCCAAAACATCGCATCATTTTAGATGGGAATAGAGCAAGATTCTCCCTAGTAGATGTGTAGCTTTTGAATAAACTAGGCTCATATCCAATCCAATTAAGGTAGAGAGCAATTGTCAAGGCAAAAGGGCTCGGACAAGGTACAGTTCCTGATAGACTTCTAGGATAGTAAATTGGGATGGGAAAGGGCCATGCCCCACATCAAATAAAGGGAGTGTCGTCGGGCGATACGTGCCGACGCTGTCAAAACTATCACCCCAAAAGGCGACGTGGGCTCTACGCTTCATGAAAAAAAAAATTGAGTTGGGCTTGGCAACAAAGGAGCTAACCGATCCACTCCATCGTGAACCCAACAAAAACATTGCAAGATGGACCCAAACTTTCCACACTTGTCTATCATGATTGGTGGGCCTAGTGAACGTCTTGCAAACCCAAAGAGAAAATTGGCCCAAAAAAGGAGAATTAATTCTCATTTGTGTCCCTTTGGACTTTTAGAGGGTTTTGGCATGGTGGATTTAGATTGCGACTCGTCGAGGAAGATGGACCTAAACTCCTTTCTAGAGGGCTTCATATAGAGTGATGCCCCGATGGCACTTTGACAATCTGTCATTTGCTCGTGTTCTTATAAGAACCGATCATATGCTAAGCTTGTCAAATTCGATCGGCTTCGATTCTACTCACTACTTACCTCTTTGCCTCTAGAGACCTAAAGAAGCTTAATGCCCTTCGACCTATGTTTGATATTATTGCTTGCTCGCTCCTCCTTTCACATCTTCTCTACTTCGTTTTAGTTGCTATTACTTCCGTGAGACGTTTTACAATATGGAAATTCGGGGCATGATCATCATTTGACACACTAGCCAATTTTATTTTTTTTCAAAAATATAAACATTACATGTCAATAGATAAATATCATAATTTTTTTTTTTCAAAAGTGGAGATGTCAATGACCTAATTTCTTCCGCAAGGAATCGATAAAACAACAATAAATCGTTAAAAAAAAAAAAAACCGACATTCAATTATTAAATGATATGCACCTTTCTTTTTGGGTTTCCGATGAGGTCAGATAGAACATGCTCCCATAAATCCGAATATACTCCCAGAACAAAGACATGACAGCAGCATATTTCGTCACTTCTGTTCCAATGTAGCAATTATGTACGCATTCATTTGTTAATAACACGCTACAGCACTTTCAATTCCTTAAAAAAAAAAAGCTAGTGTTAAATATATTTAGTGAAACTTGCTTACTAAGATTATGTGCATTTTACAAATAATGAATGGTTTGGAAAAAAATTTTCCCAAAAATAATCACTTGTATTACTTACCAAAATAAATGAACAAAAAATATTTCGTCATTTACAAAAATGTTTAGACAAGATTTTTATCAATAATGAAAATAATTTTCATTAACTAATTACTTTAAGCGATACAAATAACTATTTTTAGGAAAAATATTTTCCAAATCATCTAGTTCCTAAGAAACAAACCGAGTCTAAGTAATATGACAAATCACATCGAACTTTTTTTTTGGGTCTAAAGCATATGACCTGTAAAGTTAAAATAATTAGGGCCGACATTCTTAACAAAATAATTACACCGAAAGGTCCGACATTTGTTTTGCATCACCAGTATTCCAAACTTGTATCGATAATTTAAAAAAGAAAAAAATTCTTTCGTTTTAGTTCCGTCACGTAGACAACAACAAGCAGATAGAGCTGACGTGATTTTAGTCTAGTGCAAAGTAACGTATTTCTTTCCTTGAGATACCTAAGAAATTTCGTCATACAACCTAAAATTTATTCGCGACCTGGGACTTTTTTTTCCATGTCAATAACACCATTATGCCGGTGATCTAAACTACACGCTGTTACAGCTCATCCGACGCGAATCCCAAGTGACTTTAGTTTAAGGAAGAAGGATTAGTAGCTATCGAATATAAGGAATATCCACCACATAACGACCAATGCCATGCTAGCTTTGAAGCTGACATTTGAAACTTGTGGTCGAAGGAACTAATGTTATAAAGAGTAAATTAAAAAAAAAAATTATTTTAATCTTGTGCACACATAGTTGTCTTGTCCTAATTTCCTTTGTCATGATTGAGCTCCCACTGGCCTTTTTTTTTTTTTTTTAACCGGCCGAAGGAGGTGACCCTGCTTGGAAGCTAAAAGCGTGCAAATTGACTAGTATTGCTATTATTATTATTATTATTATTATTATTATTATTTATCGGAAGCTTTTTACCTAATGTGTTATTTCGTCATCGCCTTTCTCGAACAGGAAAAAGCATAAAATTAAGGAGCATAAAGAGAAAATGGCCATTATTTTGTTGAACAGTGTGGGAGGCAGCTCGAGCTAAAGCCCACTTGCCCAAATGATGCCCACCCCACATTTGACCTTTTTTATTTTTTATTTTTGTTTTGTTTTGGGCGTATATACTTGAATTATGCAAGGTTATCCCCCTAATTGCCTCCAAGAATGGCATTTTCTTTTCTTTCTTAAATTGATTTTTGGTTAATACAATATAGTTGCTTCGTCTTCCTCTTTTCTCCCAAAAAAAAAAAAAAGCGATTTTAAATTGGTTATATTCATATAGAAGACCGATTTATTTCGAGTATCCAAATATTCTGACCAGAGATTGGCGATGTAATGAAACTTATTATTGTAGAGACGTCTCGCATTAATCAATTGGAAAGTCAAGGAAAAGCAATTTTTGTTTTGTTTTGTTTTTTATCTTCTTTTTTTTTTTTTTTTTTTTAATGATAGACAAGTCGTCCATGTGAAGATCGAAAATGGATTCAATACATTCCTAGTTCGAGAAATTCTGCTAAATGGCTCTAATTCTTTTCGAGATCTTGTTCTATACATAGGCAGAATCTAAAATAAGCCAAGTTGACCATGAAGCCTTGCAAATGTGTCGAGAAATTTGGGGGTTTGGCTTTGTGTAAATTGAGATGACCAAGGCCTGCACTTTTTAGCCAAAAAAAAAGAAATGCACACACACATATACACACACATTTATTTACTTATTTATTGGACACTCCTTGGTCCACCCTCCATCGCATTATTTGCGATCAACATTGGTCACCATCTGTTTTTATTTCTTTATTGTCCTTTTTACTTTCATTCCTTAACGCGTCGACCTTGGGGACAACTTTAGGCCCAAAAGTCAATTTCATTTTGCAAACGTTACTCAAATTGGCTCCTTTTCCAGCGCGCCTTAAGGCATTGACTAGACCAAGACCAAGATATGAAAGAACCACAAGGATGCTATTCTTAAGAACCTTAATTCGCAATCAAGGTATCTTTATTTCACAAAAAATAAATCATCTAAAATTTTTTTCTATAAAAATAATGTATATATTGTTTATAAAAATGAATGAACGAAACATATTTACACATAAATTATTGTCAATAATAAAAATATTTTTAGTTCATGAATCATTACAAACGATACAAATAATCGTTTTCGTTTTTTGCAAAATAAATGGAGCCTTAGCGAGCGATGATCAGTTAAATTGAATGGTCATCGATCAGTTCAAAAGCATGTCTACGACACTTTTTATTCTTCGCAAAATAAATGGAGCCTTAGCGAGCGATGATCAGTTAAATTGAATGATCATCGGTCAGTTCGAAAGCATGTTTACGACACGAAACTAGATGGGCATTATGTTCTAGTGGTGCGAACATTTAAATCACGGGACCCCGGGTCATGTCAATTGAGTTTGACCATGATGGGATTTGGCAACCATCCAGAGCTCACTAAACCACTTTCAAATGCAAAGATGACTGGAATTAATTATTATGCCTACTAGACCCTAGTTGATTAGAACACTATTATCCCACGTGGCAAGACCCATTCCTTTGTCTCTCGGAATTATTTCTCGAGTTAGGTGGCGAAAACCTCGAAAATAAAGCAAGATTCCTTTTCTTCTTCTCTCTTTCTTTTTGCGAGTGAAATGAAATGGAGTGACATCGGGCATGAGGGAGGGGGCGGGCCCTACGGTATATATTGCGACTTTGATGATGCAACGAAATGCCTACTACTAAAGCCCCCCCGTTCTCTTTATTGTAACATGTGGCAGACACCGATATATATATATATATATATATCTCTTCGCAGCCACCATCAACGGCGGAGGTTGAAGGACACCAAGACCCGCCCATGATGGCCGGGGCCCGCCGCCCACAAGCCACCATCCTTCCCCCGGGGCGATCCTCTTGGAATCTCGGGGCGTGGGGGAGACGCGTGGCGTGCGGCGATTGGCCTACGCCACTTGCGTTTCGAAAGCGTGATCAGAGGGGACACGCCGTTGTCGAGACCGAGGATCAATGGACCATTACGTAATACCAGTGAGAGAAGCAAGGTCGGCGACATATTCCGAGATTTTCAAATTTTTAAAAAACCCGACTAACTGTATGTCATAAGAGATTCCCGACCGCACATGAATCGATCATTATATACTGACTTTGATCCATCGTGATTATTAGAAACTGAGAAATCATGTGAACTGGCGATTCACAGAACTTAGCCATATAATTATGAACACTGGAGATTGAACTCACATGACTTTTAAGCGTGAATTTGAGGTTGAAAATTGTTACTTTAGGACATAACATGATTGATATGATTCACCATGATTGGTAGCGTAAGAAAATCACCAACATCATTAGGAATCGGGAGAACATGTCTGATTTTTTTTTTTTTTTTTTTTTTTGGTCAGTAGGAGAACATCTCTGATTTATTTTCGGCAAAATGCTCCAAATCATAGAAATAGATATGGGTAAAAGTGATCGTGCACCTTATCATGCAAAGACATGGGGTTCCAATATCTTCTAAAAAGCAACACATACACGAGCGCACGATGTGCTCAAAGATGATATGGCATCATTGCCTCAATTCGATTCTTTATCACATTTATACGTGGCTTTTGAGGACACGACTCATTTTCAACAAATTAAAAAGTCTTATTCATGACATCACGAGGAAAGAAAAAACATTAATGATTCCCATGAATTAGTGTTATAATTATGGTTATAATTATAGTTAATGGATCAACGAAAACTAATAAATTAAGATACGTCTTTTCTGTTAATGTATTTCTTTTGGATTCATGAATTTTCTATAGTTTTCTGTTCACGTATCTATTGAATTCATGAATTTCTTAGATTCATGTATCTTTTA
Source organism: Eucalyptus erythrocorys (assembly GCA_014182555.1). Taxonomy (NCBI): domain Eukaryota; kingdom Viridiplantae; phylum Streptophyta; class Magnoliopsida; order Myrtales; family Myrtaceae; genus Eucalyptus; species Eucalyptus erythrocorys. The sequence goes on along the minus strand of CM024599.1, from coordinate 41,987,531 downwards.
GTTCATTTATTTATTGAGTTCATGAATCTATTAAATTCATGTATCTTTGGATTCATGAATCTCTTGAATTCACATATTTCTTGATTCATGAATTTCGTGGATACATGCGTATATTTAATTCATGTATTTCTTTTGTACATGAACTAAAAATCTCTATAAATAGATGGGAGCATAGAGCTTCATATACGATTTTTGGTTTTTACAACTCGATTCCAAAAAGAGCTTCGATATACTTCTCTACTTTTATGATTTTTATGAGTTTCTTAAGATTTTTTTTTTAAATTAACTTAGTAGACAAAAAATTGAATTTTATATATTTTTACTTTCTTTATTCTTTTTCTTTTTTTCTTCTAAGTCTGACGAGGATCAACACTTGGCACAAATACCTTCGACTATCTATGATCAAGATAAAACTCAAGTTAAAACTCGTATACGATTCATTAAATTGTTGACTAACACATTTACCGTTCACGTCATTAAATACGTGTTAAGATATGAACCCGACATCTATTTTGCCACTCTTAGTGCTCGTCTCGCACCACCATTCCCTCCCGTCTAATTCGATCGGGATGCCCCCAATAATTCAGAATGGATCCCAAAACATCATCAACGAGATCCCAGGGGGGCGCACGCACGTTCTCCGCCGATGACGTGGCATCTACTGGAAAGGAAAAGACCATCCACTCCCCCCGCCTCCTGGGGGGTCCCACCTGCCTCCCGCCTCCTCCCTCCTCCACTCCATGCTTGAAGGAAAGAAGAGAAGGGGGAACCGCACCCGCCACGTGTAAGCCGCAGGGGCGCCCGTGATGACGAGGAAAGTGCAGCCCCCTTGCGATTCCCTGGAAGGCACAAAAGGCCAAAAAAAATAAATAATAAATAATAAATAAAGCGGAAGAGAGGAGCGCGCCCGGCCCACGTCAGCCGCCGGGGCCCGCCGCCCCTCTCGCTCGCGACGGCTTACGTCATCGAACTTTCGAAAACTGCGTGACGAGGGAGTGGGGTGGTTTTGTCTGGTTTGACGGCTCGGCTCGGGCTCGGGCTCGGCTCGGCTCGGCTCGGCTCGCACTTTCCTTTTTGGGCACCGGCGAGCCAGTAAGACCTCAGAAGACAGGAATGCATTCGAAAGGACGCGGGACGAGGAGGACCCTCTCGCCTGGCGCTTTGCCGGGAAATCAACTTTCGCCCCCCTGCTTTTTTGGTGTTTTCACATTTTTCCCCACCGTACATTTTCTTTTTTTTAATAATTACCGCGGTTGGTTCCCCCCAACAATGTTCCCTTTCCTAAATTGAGATTTCATCTGTTCAGGTATGTACCAAGATTTGCACTTCCGGGGCTTAGGGTAGTCGGGGTAGGGTCTTGTGTCTCAGCGGATCGTGATTAGATTTAGTAACAACTTGAGACGGGGTAAATTTCAACGGTCAATTTACTTTATGAGAAAGGCATAATAGGAAAGCTACAAAATCATCCTTATTATCCTTATTCAATGGTTCATCGACTTGCGATGATGCGTGCTAGCTCATGTGGTCCTACTTTATGTTGTTGTTAGATCTATATTGATATGGAATACTTACTTTTTAATTTGGTTTGATTTTCTCTTAAAAAGTTTTCACCACATCTTGCCTCTTAAATAGTATAAAATCTAGAAGAAAAATGTAGAAAGATGGCATTACACTTGATAGATTGTGCACCATGAATAGCTACTTTTTTTTATGATCGAGGAAGCACACTTTCGGTTACCCAAGAATCATGAAACATTACATCAACCTCATGGACATTTGGGACAAAACTTGGATGATTGACCATGACATTTATTATTAGTGACACGAGAACATGATTTAAGCTTCATGTATGTCGTAAATAATATTTTCTAGGAAAATAATTTTCTTAATTTTTTCCATTTAAATCAATCAAGAAAATGAGTCAATGGAAAATATTTTTTATTTATGCCGTTTAAATTTCTTAAGAAAATGAGTCAACGAAAAATATATTCCTAATCAATGAAATGGGCTTTCCTTCTTACCAAAGCTTGTATTTAGGAATTTTTTTTAAAATTAGAAATTATTTTCCAAAACTTGATTTGGAATCAGTGCTTAGACCATAAGCTCTATGCTTGGGTATGGGAATCCCACGTTCATTCTCGAGCCCTTAGCAACAGGGCAAGGTTCGTAGTGCCTAGGCCCATGTCCATTTAGGCCGTGCTTGAGTCCATCAAAGCTAGGCCTGAGACACCACTGCCCATGCTTGGGACATGGGGCCCAATTATAAAGGCCGGGCCTAGGTCCTCAAAGCTCGTGCCTAGGTCCGTTGAGGCCGGGCCTAAAACCTTGGTGTCGGTGCTAGGCCTTGCCTTAGCCATTGAGGGACCAAGGCTTGGCTTTGATGGAGTCAAGCATGTGTGCCAAGGTCTCAGGCTTCACCTCAATGGACTCGAGTTCGGAAGTAGGGGATTAGGTCTCAGGCTTTGGGTTTGGGATTCGACCTCGATAGATCTAGGCATGGCCTTGATTGACCTTAGGCTATTAGGCCGAGGTGCTAGGGAGCTAAGCATGGTCACTGAGTTCTTGGGTTTGGTTTTGGTGGACCCAAGACCAGTGTCATGCTTGTGCATGGAAGTTGAGGATCCGGGCTTGGGACCCTAGCACCCATGCCAGGCTTTATGACTACCCATGTGCGAGTTACTGTCGCCAAATAATATATATTTGTTTAAAGAAAATAACATTTCTCTTATCAAATTATAAAAAATATTTTCCAGTTCATTTTCAGGTATCGATGAACACTGTAATATATTGTCGTTTTCTTATAAATAATTTTTAGAAAATATTTTTCAGAATTGTCACATCTTTCGCAAAACAAGCGTAGTGTATTGTGTGCCTTTTCCTCCCAATTGTGTAGCTTTTAAAATGAAAACGTTAAAGTTTTAAACTTTTTTTTTTTTTTTTTTTTTGGCTATAAGGCCCCGAGGTTTAAATGAGTAGCTGGAAGTTTCGTTTCAATGCGGCATATCCCCGGTAACAAGCGTAAATTCTTTCGCTAGGGGACATTCTCGCCACTCTATGTTTCCTTATCTGATGCCCGTAGATGAGAAAGTTTGGGTGAATTCGTGGGGTCTAATCAAGCCTAAAGGAAAAGAGATCTTCCACGATGGCTTATCTAAAACGATATTGTTCGTGTAAAACCACACAACTTTACTAGCTACGGCCATAAAATGAGTCAAGACGCAAGATGCCTTTGAGGAGCTCAAGCTGGATCTTTAGACTACTTTTCCTTTTTTATTATAAAAAAAACAAGATTCCGTTCATTTTTCGAAATAATAATCAAGAATTATAAAAGATTTTCAAGCCTAGTAAATTCAAATAATTGCCGAACTAAACAAATGCCAAAATGCAAATAACAAAGCAAAGTCTGTGGCTAGAGGGAGATCCTCATCCCTCGAGAATAGATCTATCACGGTAAATGTTTAATAGTCGATCACCAAATTCAGTGATGAGCACATGCCAAGATCCCTCACTTCATTTGTAACGGCTTGCGATGCACGTTTAGATTTAACGTCCTCATCACCATTTCCATGCAAATGCACCAATATCAATATGTTGAAAGATCACATATCATATACTTGTAAGAAACTCCTAAATCTAGACCTAAATGTAAATCGGGAGAGGAGAGCAATCTAATCTTGAAGAGGTTGTGCAGCCACGTCACGAACATCCTTTTTAATATCTGTTGACTGAACTAGTCTTCATGTTCACCCAATTAGTTGCAGAAATATATTTACACACACAAACTCCCAAAATAGATCGGGAGAGAAAAGAAAAGACAATCAAAACAAGAAAAAAAGAAAATAAAAAACTAAGTAGGCTGTCAGTTTTAGTTTCTAAAGCTGAGGGCCTACATGAGAACTTCAAAAGAGGGAATTAATTTTGGGAGATGAGGGACTTTGCCGACAGAGAGAGAAAAGAACCCTAATTCAAAATCACTCAATGAATATCATTAGGCTATTTGAGGTCATCATAATTATGTTGTGGGGGGTTGAGTAGCTCAAGTTTTAAATCAAGTCCACAATGAGCTTACTAACACTGAGGGCTAACAACATGATGAGTTCAATCTGACAATTGAATCGAAGCGGCTTTATTCGATTAGTTCTAGGTTGGTTCTCATTTTTTCTTTCAGAGACCTTGTAGGCTTCTGGATAAAAAATTGGAAATCAATCTTGATCGGGAAAATTGTCTATAAAGTCTTAACCCTATACATTTTTATCAATTTAGACATAAATATTTTTATTTTTTATCAATTAAGTTCATTCGACCAATTTTAATCAGATTCACTAATGTGGATGGATGACCAATTCTGACATGGCACTTTTTAAAATATTTTATAATGATATTTTAATATATTTTTTTGAATTGTCATGATTTTTTTTTTCTCTTTCTTTGCTTTTTTCTTTTTTAATAAAGGTTTTTGGAGAAAGGGCTAGCAAGAGTGGCTAGCCTCATGGCCCTCACCGGTCAAAGGCCAGGGGAGGCCTTGGTGGCCCTTGTTGGCCTTAGGGGAAGGGCTAGTGAGGGCTACCAAGCCCTCGCCTATGGCTAGCGGGGTCGCCAGCTCTTGTCTATGGCCAACGAGGGTCAACTGGCCATCCTTACTAGGAGTGTGCATGGTCCAGGCGGGTGGTTCTCGACCTAGAACCAGGAACCGCCCGCTAAGAACCGGTTCCGAAAAATTGGAACCGAGATCCACCCGTTCGTTGCGTGGATCCACTCAGGAACCGAACCGCCGGTCCGGTCCGATTCCCGAGTGGATCCATGGAACCGATTTTGACGCGAAATTTTTTTATTTTCAACATAAAATGACTACGTGACATCAAAGCAAACCAAAGAAAGAAAAATCAAATTTAAGTACGTGGAACAAAGATTCATTTGTTGTAATTATAAATGTATCTCGTAGATAAAAAAAAACGCAAACAGATGGAATGCAACATTCTCCCATTTCCCACTTGCAAATAACCATGAATGGTTAAATTTTCTTTGATCAAAGGTAAAGGTTCCTAAAGAGTGAGATGAGATGTAGGGTTTTTTTTACTAATTTTTTTTTTTAATATTAAAAAGATTTCGGTCTGGTCTGGATGGGCGGGCGGGCATATCCGCCCACGGAATCGGAAACCAGACCGGTATTCACCGGTTCCAATAAATTGGAATCGGGAACCGGACCGGTTCCCTTAAGACCCGCCGGTTCCAGGCGGTTCCGGTCCGGTTCCGGGCGGTCAGGCGGATCCGGGTATTTTGCACACCCCTAATCCTTGCTGACCCTAACTCCAAAAAAAAAAAAAAAAAAAAAAGAGTAAAGAAAGTAAAAAAATGAAGAAAAAATCATTAAAATATTATTAAAAAAGTAACACATCAACAAATTTTGGCTAAATCTGACCAAATAGACTCACTTGATAAAAGATAAAAAGATTTAGAATTCAATTGGTAAAATTGGAAGATTTAGGATTAAATTGACAAAAGTGTAATAGGTCTATGGCTTTTTGGATAATTTTCCTATCTTGAGCAATTCAATTCCCAATTTTATACCGTGATTTCAGTTCTCGAGTAGGATTGGCATGTAGCTTTTTTTGCAAGCTTATGTGAGAAAAGATAACACAAATGAGTTTTAAACTAAGATTAAGGAATCCATCAATGCTTTCATCATTATGCCCCAAATCATTCACATGGTATGTTTTGGTAACATGACAACTATATTACTTAAAATTTGTTCAAAATTTGAAAAGGAAAAGAAAAGAAAATATAAGCCAAGTTCTCCTGTCAACTTTGAATTTGCCAATAACTAATCTCTTCGATTTTAGTCAATTCCTAAGGAAACTGATTCCGACACGTAGACTCTATATTCTTAATTTAGAATATACCCACTTCAAAATGGACTGCCCCTAATGAACGCTCTACTTGTTCACAAAATACGTTAGATGGTGAAAAACTTGAGAATCTAAGTCGCGAAAAATCGTGAAAAATAACCCACAAAAATGAGAGAGAGAGAGAGAGAGAGAGAGAGAGAGAGTTGAGTTTGACCGTATGACTCATCGATTAGACTTCAAATGCAAACTGTGCAGTACAATATGAGGTGGAAAAGAAAAGAAAATAAAATAAAATAAGAAAAAAAATACCATCACCAGTACACAGTACTCCCAACTTCGTGACGTCATCAGCAACCTTCCACTCTCTCTCTCTCTCTCTCTCTCTCTCTCTCTTTTTCTCTCTCTTATATAAAATTCACCAGAAATCCCACTCTTCTACTCGCCCTCTCTCCGTTGACAATCCCTCTCTCTCCCTCCCTTTCTCTCCCTCTCTCTCTCTCTACTCTCCGGCGACGCGTCGTCCGCTATTATGCAAGGACTCTGCTCCGACGACGTCGTGCGCCTCGACCTCGCGACCCCCACCTCCGCCGCCGCCGCCGCCGCCGCCGCCGCGTCCTCCTCCGGCTCCGCCTCGTCCCTCTCCATCGACATGGACGAGTCGGCGGAGACCCGGATCCAGCGCCTCATATCGGAGCACCCGGTCATCATCTTCAGCCGCTCCTCCTGCTGCATGTGCCACGTCATGAGGAAGCTCCTCGCCTCCATCGGCGTCAACCCCACCGTCATCGAGCTCGACGACGACGAGATCGCCGCCCTCCCCGCCGCCGACGCCCCCGGCGGGCGGGCCGGCCCCAACCCCCCGCCCGCCGTCTTCATCGGGGGCACCTGCGTCGGCGGCCTCGAGGCCCTCGTCGCCCTCCACCTCAGCGGCCACCTCGTGCCCAAGCTCGCCGAGGTCGGCGTCCTCTAGCCTGTGTGGCCTCGGGAAACGTGGGGACTTGGGATTCCGACCCGGTACGAGATTCCATCTATTAGATTGAAGTTGATATTCATATGTAGGATGCAAGAAAAGGATGATATGATTTCCATTATTAGGTCAAAAGCAGAATATTTGTATTGGTTGTAGCTTGCCGTAGCTTTGATTCGATGGTCAAAACTGTAAGTTGCAGTAGAAATAGTAGCAGAAGGAGGAGAACAAGAAGAAGAAGAAGAATCATCTGAACACACGTGTACGGTGGCACGTGTTTGAGATATTGTCTTTTATCACCCAATGAATTCTTATTTATTGTCTAGTGATAAATTTTGTGTATTTGATTTTTGATTGGACCGATATGCAAATCTTTCTCAATTCTCGAGCATGTGATTTCGAATTTTAATGGTGGTGCTGTTGCGAGTCGATTGGGATTGATAGTTGATAAAGAAACCATAGAATTCCCTCCTAATTATAAATTCGGTATATTGATTAGTGATTAATATAACTTACTCTTATTATTGAACTCATTAATCGAATTCAAATGTTCTTTTTTCCACCCCTCGGGTCATGTGCTATATTAATTTATAGATCGGTCAATATTCCTAGTATCACTCTTATAAAAGTGATAAAGATAATTTTTTTTTTCTCTTTCTTCATGAAAAACTAGAGCATATACCACTTGTATAAAGAAAAAATTACTCAAGCGATCTTATTCACCATTGATTTGAGAATTTTAATCCCAGTCTCTCACGGATCATCAAGTTAATGATAGATGTTGTTTGTGGAACACTTTTTCACATAGCTAATGTATGTTATAATTTCTTTTTGTTCGTGACCTAAGTATGATGGTATATATCTCGTAGATAATACCAATTATAGGTCATTTTATCAAAGGATATTTATTAGTTGTGAACATTACATAGCAACTAAAATTCTGCCTCCTTTGCTTTAGCATGTTTTGGACAAGATTCTGTGGGTCGTATGGCTAACGTGAGATAATCTTGGAGGCATCGAGGATTGGTTTGGAATACTCCGTGACCACGACAAAGTAGAATGATACCCCATCAACATATTAAGACAAAGTTCGTCCAATAATTGCAAAAATCTCCAAACCCTAAAAGGGTCACTCTGCTTTCTCTTAAATAGATCCAGTTTAGTGTTTATATAGGAATCCAGAGCGTGTAATATACAATATGGTGACAATTATTGTGAAGCTCATTATTCGTTATATTTATATAGACATACACTTTTAATTTTACAACGCATCAATAAAATTTAAACCTAGCCAAGGATGCTTACTTATGACTTACTCTATACGTGTTCTTACGCTACACATGTTGCAAAAACTGATGACATTTTACTTTAAAAAAGAATACAGTGACGTCAACGATGGATCTGATATAAAAATTAGAGGAAAGCAGTAACATATCTTGCGAGACTAAGAAATGGTATCTTTCTCTTTCAAAGGTGAGGTCTTAGATTCGTCTAGTCCTAAAGGGTGGAACCCATGATTAGGGTTTCAAGATTCTTGAACTAAACAAACTAAATAAATATGAAAAAAAGATAATGTGTTTTGAATTTGGCAATCAAGTAACCACAGCATAGCTTTTTTTCCACTTTTCTGCAGATTTTTCTTTTGGCTTCCTTCTAGCCATTAAAAGTTGCTTTGTATGTCACGCTTATGAGGTATATATATGCCCCACTGAGCTCCAAAATCTGCCATACTTTGACTAATAAGTTCTCGAATCTATTCCCCGGCAAAAAAAGGGTTTTTTCTGACCTAGAATGCCAGATACTTTGCTGTTTTCTCATGCAAGAAAGAAAGATTTTATGTGTTTCCTGTGCATTACGATGCCACGCTCCAATAGTCATGTGAATTTTGGTATGAACTTAAGCAGAAAGAGAAAAAAAGAAAAAGAAAAAGAGAAATATCGTGTGATATGAGTTCAGAAAATAAATTAATTTTTCATTTGCTCTCGAGCGCTCTACCTATAATTAATTACTATTTAAGAAAAACGTGTTATGTGAAACTTGAATCCTATTAGTAAAAAAAGAAAAATGGAAAGTCGGTTCAATAAAGATTTTTTTTGGTCAAAAGTTTAATAAAGATTTAAGGACGCTGAATACTTCTCTCGAGAACATGACAAACAAAAAACTACCTAAGCCTAGGGCAAGTTTAACCCAGTTTTGTCACCAAGCCACCAGACAATATTCTGCACTGCGTCATGGACCATAGTTCTTTTGTCATTTTTTCCCCTTTTAAGGAAAATAAAGTATTATGACATTAAAAAAAAATGCGAATAAAACAAACTTTTGGCAATATTGTAGTGTTCTATATTGATGCTTTTAGCATGTGGTGGTACTGCCAATAGTGAATGTATCTGTGATTTTATAGTGTTGGACAGGTGATGAAGTATATCGGAATTCTTTTTTATTTATATGCGAAAATGATGACAAATTTTCTAAATCTTTTTTACGTTTTGCATCTACCATGATGTAGCCATGAGTTGTCTGAATAAATATATATTAGAAATGATAGAGAAAACTCCAATAAAAGGCTATAACTACAACACTCGCAGAGGATTCCCAAATTTCTAACAAAAGGAGGATTACAAATTTTACTTCGAGAAACCATAGTGATTAAAAAGATTTCAGAAATCAGTTTTTACATCCTCGGCGGAACTTTGGAAATTTTGTCGAAATGCTCGAATAAAGTAGCAATAACTTTTGGAAAGCAGAAAGGCGTGCACTGTGCCCGGTAAAAACTATTCTTAGTCCATATGCACACTCCTCCACATAGGTTTTTCTTTTATATAGTTGTATATTGATACCATGAATTCTTCTTTAAGGATCTCTTTTTTCCCTTTTATGGAAAAAAAGAGGGTGGGATGCGAGAGGTGTCAAATTAGGTTACGGCTTAACCTCACTCCAACATCAGTTGGGCCCCCGAGCTCCCCCCCTTTGGTTCGGGAAAAGACACTAGGTGACAGCAACCTCTGCAGAAACACCGTCAGGGGGGAAGAAGAAGCAAAGCAAAACCCCCTGCGCACCCAGCAAATTTAAAAAGAGTCCTCAGTTGCAGCTGCTGGCTCCAGACGTGGAAGCCATGCATTGGCCGCGGTGCAGCACGACCCTCCTGGACACTCAAGAGGTTGGAATCTTCTTCACAACCCTAAAACTTGCAAGAATCTAGTGGTGGATTCTCTCTCTCTATAGAGAGAGAGAGAGAGAGGGGAAGAGTGGAGAGCACACAGACACACGCAGGCACAGGCACACACTCATCAACTATGGAGAGAAAGTATAAAACAATTTCTATTGGTGTTGTTCTTGTCCTTTCTTATTCTTTTCAAAGGGAGGAAAAGATGATGTCCCCAACCCCACCCAAAGTTTGTTAATGGTGGGGCTTGGCCTTCCACTTAGTCTAAGAAAACGGTTCCAAAAGCCTCTTTCGAGCACTTTAGCACTTGAAGCGGTTGTATTTTTACCCCCCTCCACTTTTCGAGGGAGGTGAGGTCATGGCTTTGCTTTGGCTTCTTTTTCTTGGGGACCCAGTTTCATTTATCAATTTGGTTTCAATTCTTGTTTTCACCATGCGCCCTCCGATTTTCTCCTTCCGGTAATGGACAAAGGAATTTGGCTGAGGCCCATTTCGCCTGAGCTTTCAAATTCTAGTGCGTTCAGTTGACACCTCCCCTAGCTGGATTCTAGAACATCTTCAAAAAGCGTGGCTTCAATCAGCCGAAATCACTGTTTTACGTGTTAGCATAGATCACTTCGTTTTCGAGAGAGAGAGAGAGAGAGAGAGAGAGTTCCAAATAAAAAGGACACGATATGCCGTTAACGTTTGATGGAACAGGATGTGTACGTGGTGTCTGCAATGAGCAGTGAAGTGTGACCTCAAGAACGGTTGGATGAGAAGCAAGCAAAACATGTACTCGGTTCTTGTCCTTATTTCAATCACAATTTGGGTTGTGAAACAGCTGTGGAGGCGAGAGAGCGGCATTGATTTTTTAGTTAACCGGTTTTTCGCTTTCTTCTTTTGCTGATTGGAGCAATCCGAGCATTTTTCATGCTCCAGGCACTGAGTCTTGAGATCTTGACACCGACTGTTCCATTGTTGAACACATATAGGTGAGCTTTGTTGCCGATGGCCAAGCTCGGATAAACCCTGGCAGTGATGCAAGTCTTCCCTTTGCCACCGAAGCTCTCGACAATCGAGTGATCAATCTGTGTGTCGATAATTCAAGAAGTGAGTAATTGCACTAGGGGAGTGTCACAGAAAAAGAGACGAATGGAAATGCCCAAGAATATCGCATTGATTGAGTCCTACTTTTGTCATTGTCTAAGGCATGTCATTAACATAGGACCACCGACTGTGATAGAGGAAGATTCTTCCTTGACCTATGAAGTGCGTCAAAGTAGCAAGATTGATGAAAAATAAATGAATGGAAACTGGAATTACCAAGCTTCTGAGAGATATTTTCTCACGACGAGGATCCACGTCAACAAAACCTCCGTAAGTGGTCTTATCAAGACCTTCCATTAATGACGACCTGCTTGCAATGCCAACCTAAAGATCAGATCAGAGAATGTATGCAAAAATGCGCAGAGAATTGAACCTCAACCATAAACCTACCTGCTCTGGTCGCTGCACATCAGCACAACCAATTTTCCATTCTTCTTCAGAACATGAAAATAGATTGCTGTTTGTTCTTTCAGGTCCTCAGAAGCTAGAGCCAACAAACCAAACGGGCCGAGTTTGCCTCTAACGAATGCTGTTTTGCTAGAACAGAGCAGTTGCGGATCCACCGAATTGTGATCTATGGTCTCAGCCTTGGCTAAATCGGTGGTCTCGAATGAAACTTCGATATCCGCCTTTTATTATAACAAGATAAGCAGTAAGTTTAATACTTCTGATTACTATGAGCGAATGTAAATAATTACACATTATGTCAATGTATTGAACTAATAACCTGCGCAGCTGTAATGCCTGAAACTTCGACTGCCGATCCACCCTTGAGATACTTACTCAAAGCAGTCACCTCCTTGGCACGGAGTTTCTCTGTTTCTTTAATAGGCCATTGCACTAATTGCTTTCCCGATTTACTAAGAAGGACGTTCCGAGGAATCGACTAGGAAACAGAAAGAAAGCGATTTGATAAGCTTCCATAAATGGAGAACTAGTTTCAACTATAAAAACACTATATAGTATGTTGCAATTAACCTGGTCTGTAACACAAATATTAATAAAAAATCATCAGTCTGTCCACAAATTCAATCTATCTACAACAAGACCACTTAATGGAACTACTTATTGCAAGTACAATAAATGTACTTTCCTACTGGTTCAAGGTGAAGCGGGGAAAACTGCTTTTTTGCCAACCAATTAATCACTGATTATGATTGCAGGGAACATAGCTTAAATAGATCCTTAGGTAAAGTTCATTTCTGAACTATGGAAAATCAGAAGTACCTGAAGTCCTGACCATCCCTTCTTAATGTCAGATGACTTGCTATCGGACTCATTTATCCAGCCCCACAGAATACGCCTCTCTTTTGCGCTGTCATAGAACGTCTTCGAAGCGTAGAATTTCCCATAGTCATACCGCAAGCCTGAACTTGAAACGGTGAAGTCATTCTCAACAGAGAATCTGTCTGTTTTCGCATCGTAGGTCCCAAGTATGTGATAGTCGTGAGAGTTGAAACTTGCCTTAAGCACATGTTTGGTCCACTCCCCTTGCTCAGAGGTTTCCACCGCATTCATGCTTTTAATACTAACAGGATAAAAATCCGGGCATTCCCACATGTCGGTCTCGGCCAATGAATTAAACAGGCTCCCGATCATACTCCAGCTAATAAAGTCTTCGCTTCTGTACAGAATCGCGGTCCCTCGACCTTTAATCTGGCTTCCAACTAGAAGGCGCCATGCCTTGTCCTCGCCTTGCCAGGCGGTTGTTGGGTCTCTAAAGAAATTAGGATCAGTTCCATTTGGTGGACTGATTAACGGGTTATGAGGTGATTTGACCCACTCGCGGAGCAATGGATCTGATGTGTTTTTGGGCATTGCCAAGTTTTGGACCTGACGTTTCTTCACATCACTTCCTGTGTAAAATATGGCAGGTTTGCCCCCAGGAAGAAGGGTCGCCGAACCAGACCAGCATCCATTAACATCAAAAGGCCCCGTCGGATAAATTGCATCCTCCAGATTCACCCAGTTGATCAGATCATAAGATACTGAATGAGCCCACACAATGTTACCCCACACAGCACTATATGGATTATACTGATAGAACAGATGGTAGACTCCATTGTAATACATTGGTCCTGTGATATAAAAAGAAATTTCATGAAGCCAACACAGCAGTTAAACTTCTATCTTTATACATTGAATGTCAACCTTTGTTGTTGAAAGACATGATTTTACTTGTAAAAAAAAAAAAAAAATTACGCTTTACAAAGTTACTGATTTATTTGTAAAGGCCTCCGTCTTGTCTTTCTTAACACATTCAATGCCACTTTTAACACCAGTGATTTGCTAAAAGATTCGAAGAACTCACCATTTGGATCTGCAGTGTCAAGTCATTGTTCATCAAAATATGGAGTTGCGCCGGATAGCACAAAGCCAGGAAACAGAGTCAAATCAAGAATCAACAACTCATTGGCCTTAAAACAGAAAAAAAAGTTCCAAGAGAAGGGTATATATTGAAGCACCGTTCATCCAGTTTCTTGGAGGTTGGAAGTGGTATCCAGTTCTGTAAGGCTGCTCTGTAGAATCGGATTGAAGATTTCTTTGAACATGATCAAAGTCTCCAACTTCAGCTCCATATCCAACTCCTGCACAGAATAATCCTACAACATATATCAGGAACAATTTCATTTCTGGAACAACTGCCAATAATCTCCAGGTTCGCAAGTTTTTCTCAGTCTACATTTAAGCATTTTTCTGTTTACATCAAAGGGTGTTCGGAGAAATAGATCTGACAACAACTTGCATATAAAAAACCACATTTCTTGGACTAGTTATGCAACATGTATTTCTTAATTCTTAGAATACTATGAGGACAATTTTCTAATACTTAGGGCAGTGTGGCTTCAATGTCAACTTGGGAATAATGCACATGGAGATCCGCTTGTATTTTCTGGGAAAGACTAAAGACTATCAATCAAGCAAGCAATTAAAAAACAGTCTACGAATAGATTACTGAAGCCAGACTCTACCTGACAAAGTCCAAGTTTAAGGGATGCTTTTCGGATAGCAAAGTTTAAGTTTATCTCGTTTGTTGTTTTGCCAAGCATGTTTAAAACTCTTATATTATGAATCATAATGAGCCTCGTGATTGATTAGACAAAGTGGAGATATGTGTTAAGATTGGAGACTCACAAGAGCATTGTGACCCACTTGGCAGCTCAAGGGTCGACAGTGATTCAGAGAAACTATTTTTATACTGCTTCTCCTGGTGCTCACAGGGGGTATCACCCATCCAACTAGTAAGGTTCTTTTCCCATGCAAAAATAAAGGAGCAGAGAAGGACTAATTTGCAGAAGCATACCATCCATATTGATTCTGTATTACAAAAAAATTTAAATAGCACAACTTTTTATTGATTCCAATTTCTGCGTGGTCAGGAAATAATGCAGCGAATCTGCAGATACATCTCGTGGCACTTCATAACGCATGGTGGGAAAACATGGATTAAAACACTAAAATCAGTCTCGCTTTGAGCATTTCAAATTTTGGAAGCGGATTCCTCATGATGTAACGGCTACGCTGCACAGGATTGACCCTCCTCAGCTCCGCCAGATGAGATATTCTCGCACTGAAATGCCGATGGTTCTCCATAGCTCAAACTTTCTCCATGACCAATATGGGCTTTCCTCATGCTCCACGCATCCAGTTGCTCGACTCGTACACTAAGAGTTCCATAATTGAAAGTATACAAGCGAGCCGCATCATCAATAGCCAGCACTGGATACACCCTGCTGGTGATGCAGACTTTTCCAGCCCCACCAAAGCTCTCAATAATAGAGTGATCTATCTGCAATATTGTTCAGAAGTAATCATCAGATGACAAAGCGATGGCCAGAGGCCATAAAATTGGGGACAAACGTACCAAGGTTCTCAAGGAAATCTTCTCGACTTGGGGATCTATGTCGAGGAAAGCTCCATATGTGGTCTTATCAACCTCGTTCCTCAACGAAGACCTGTTATAGCCAATCTTTTACAATGAACTCAGAGTACAAGGAAATTTTTAAGAAGACAAAGGCAAGACCTCGCAAAAAGCTATCCGGCATTTTACCTGCTTTGATCACTACACATCAGGACTACGTATCTGTTTTGGCCTCTGAATACTCTGAAGAATATTGCCGTTTGTTCTCTCAAATCCTCTGTCGCCAAAGCTAACAAACCAAACGGTCCATACTTGCCACTAACTGATGCATTCTTTTCGCTGCACAGAATTTGGGGGTCGATCCAGTTTGGATCCATGAGCTCAGCTTCTTCCAATTTGGGCAATTCAAAGGCAACTTCAACGTCCACCTTTTGATTTACGTTGAAAAACAGAGAGAAGTAAATTTAGAGCAAGGGCGTCATATATATGAAATAAACAAGTCGAGATGACTATAAGATGCAATAGGTCCATTCAGGCACCTGGGAAGCAGTGATATCTGAAACTTCATAAGTTGAACCGCCGTCGAGTCCCAGAGACTTAACACCAACATTTTTGTCACGCAGAGTTTTGATTTCCTCCACAGGCCGCTGTATCAGTTGCTTTCCACTTCTGTCTAGCCAAATTTCTCTCGGAAATGCCTGCAAAACAAATGAAATTTGGTTCGTAAGCTGAATTTTCTACAAATGAGCCTACCAAATAAAATTTCAAACATGTCTAGTTGCGGGCTACACATGAATATGGATATATTCATTCGTATTAGCATTCAACCAGATTAAATCACAATTTCCGTTAAGCAACTCAACTCACCTGAAGTCCTGACCAACCCTTTGCTATGTCATCCTCTGTACTATCCGACTCGTTAACCCATCCAAACAGTATTCTCCGGTTCTTCGCACTGTCAAAGAACGATTTGGAAGCATAATACTTCCCGTAGTCCAATCTTAAGTCCATACTAGTTCCCGCAAGGTCATCATCTGGTAAAAACCTTTCCAGCTCAAGTTTGTATGTGCCTAGCACATAGTAATCGTGACTATTGAAACTTGCCTTCATCACGTGCTTAGTGCTTGGGTTCAGGATCGATGTGTCCACGCCACTCGTGCTTTCTGTGGATACTGGAAAAAAGTCCGGGCACTCCCACATGCCGGTTTTCCTCGATGTGAAAAGAGGTTGCTCGGATTTAGACCAGTGGAAGAAGTCATCACTTTGATAAAGAATTGCCATTCCTTTATCGTTCTTCCAGCTTCCAACTATGATCCTCCATTTACCATCTGGACCCTGCCACGCGGTCGTCGGGTCTCGGAAATTGTCCGGTTCAATTCCTTCGGGAGGAACAATAATTGGATTCAGAGAGAACTTGACCCATTCTTGTAGGAAGGGATCAGACTCATTCTTTGGAATCGCTAAGTTTTGCACTTGACTATAATTCACGTCTATGCCAGTATACAAAATGACTGGTCTGTTCCCTGGAAGGATAGTAGCAGAACCTGACCAGCAACTGATGAGGTCAAAAGGTTCGCTTGGCTCGAGGGCGTGATTAAGGTGAACCCAGTTAACTAGATCATACGAAACCGAATGCGCCCATACTATACCGTCACCAAAGAGCGCGCTGTGAGGATTGTACTGGTAGAACAAGTGGTAAACCCCTTTGTAATACATAAGACCTGATTAGATCAATCAAAGTCAGGATATGATTGGAACATTCAATAATTCTTCAAACTCTATTTTGCCACTAATTCTTTTCATTCTTTTGTAATTTGTTTCTGGTGGGCAGTGAACACGTCGTTTGAACATGCTGTGGTTAAGCTCTAGTGATCAGTAGGCACTAAAAGAAGGAACAGAACAATGATACTGCTCGAAATCAGCAAGGCTTACCATTAGGATCTGCAGGACAAAAAAGCACCCATTTGCGCTCTCCACGATCAGATTCAGAACGTGTCTCGTAATAGCATCAGCACAAAAAAAGGAAAACAGAGGGGGAGAGAGAGAAGGTTCGATTAAGCACCAATGAAAGAATGAACAGATTAGAGGCGATATGATCAACTTCATACCGTTTAACCAATTCCGAGGAGATTGGAAGTGATAGGAGGTCCTGTAAGGTTGCGCTTTTGAAGTTGGAAAAGATCTGCTCTGTGATGCTTCGAGTTCAGCTCCGATTCCATTGCTCAAAAGAGCACAACACAAGCAGCCAATGGCCAGAAGAAGTGTGGCAGCCATTTTCTCCAAAGCGGGACAAGAGTAGGGTCCTCCCTCGAACCATTATATGCAAAAAGACGTCAAGCATTTAGACTTTTCTATTAGCCTTGTTGTCATTAGTTTAATCATACAACTTTAAAAAATTCGCTCTCTCTTAGGGTTGGAGACAGGAGAGAAGGTCACGCGTGCCATCTTTTTAAATATTGGACGTCTCCCAATAAATTGTGTCATAGGCTATTAAATATCACACTCGCGTTCGGTAGGTGTTTACTAACTGAATTATTCTAGGAAAGCTGAGCAATCAACGGACCTTGAACAGACAATCTATCTTTTCTAAAAACAGGTACGAATGCTTTCGTGACGGAAGCCCATGCTTTTGTGAGCATCTACACCGAGGGGGGCAATCAGATTCAGAGGCAACCGTGATCTGCCGAGACATCGCTCTCGGCATGGTCACGCCACCGCCGCAAGAGGACTGAGCAGCATTTCCCGGAAGTTTCTGCTCGCGAAGTTCAACCTTTACATGGACCTGGCGTGTCACGGAAGAGCCCGTTTCTGGAGAAGACAAGGTGACTTCTGGAGCTAAGCATGGATCTCGGTGGGCCACTTATTTCTCTAGGTCTATGGTTGCGAAGCTCGGCATGAGCGATGACGTCGGGGCTTGTAAGCCACAATTGGGACCGCGCATCAGCACTGGGACCCGGCTTCTCATCAAGAAGTGAAGCAGCCTCTGAGAAGGGCTTAAGGCGTGTTTAATAACGTTTTTGCTCAGAAAAATAATTATTGAATAGAAATATTTTTTTTTTTTGTTCCAAGAAATAATTTTTGAGTATATGAACGCGTTTGGTAAAAAAAAAAAAAATTTTACTCCAGGAATAGAAACATATTTAGTACACTTATATAACTTTTTTGTTTCTTTTAATTTTTTAATATTTTTATTATATTTTTCTTTTTTATTTTTCCTTTTTATTTTTCTCTTTGGCCAGTTGTTGGCCACGGCAAAGCCTCGCTAGGCCAGGGCGAGGCCCGGCGAGTCTTGCTAGGCCACTGGCGGGGCTCGACTTCACCTAGGCGACGCAAGGTCGGTGTGGCCATGGCGAGCCACGGGCCGACAAGCCTCGTCGTGGCTCGGCCTCTTCGAGGACCGGCGACACTCCAACGAGATTGCTGGCCCTCGTTTGGCCGGTCGTTGGCGTCGGCCATGGCCAACGCAAGTGACTGGCAAAAGGAAGAAGAAAGAGAAGAAAAGAAAGAGAAGAAAAGAAAGAGAAGAAAAAAAAGGAGAGAGAAAAATTATTTTTCATAATTGTTTCGGGAACAAGAATTAAGTTTTTTTCTATTTCTTGTTTTTTTCTTAGGAACAAAAAAATAGATTTTTCATTTCCAAGAACAAAAGTGTAAACAAACGCGTTTCTTCTTTTTTTGTTCCTTGGAATAAAAGAACAGAAATTTTTGTTTCAAGGAACAGAAACAAAAATAAACAAACGCACCCTTACGATGATGCAAAGAACATCCTGACGACTCACAGCGAAGAGCACGAGAGGCCATAGTGCCCGAGTGAAGTCTCAAGGAGATGAAAAGCAGCTGGAGATGGTGGCCTAGCCGATCGATGTGCGGTCGGATCAAGGCCTTCTCCAATGCCGAATCCGGCTGCATTGGCCGCCAATGCAAATTGCATTGCTCCTGTGGAATCTTGACACGAACTCTTAAAGAAAAAATGGCCGAGGCATTACGATCTGATGTGCACAAAGTTTTTCTTCGTTCTCAGATTGAATATCCCAAGTCTCTAAACCATTCCTGCATGAGATTGATAATATGACGTCAAGTTTAAGTTGTTTTTGTGCCTCTTGAGGTATGAGAATCTCCGAGGTGCAGACACCTTAAGTACCAAAATTTAGTATGAATGGACACATAAGTACCAAAACTTCTAAAATGTATAATTAAGTGTCAAAATTAGAGAAGAAATGAATAATTAAGTGCTAATGATGAGCCTTGTCGAATTTTCGACAAGCCGCATTAGATTTTCGATGAGCCATGTCAAATTTCTAGCAACCCTCATTGAAATTGGCACTTAAAAACACGTTTGGTAATGCTCCAATTTCTCTTTATTTTGTTTTTTTGTCCTCCAAAACAGAAATAGAACAAAAATCTATTTGCTAATCTTTATTTATTTATTTTGGGGAACAAATTGTTTTTGAGAATAGATTTGGAATGGAAACAAATAAAAAATAATTATGTATTCCTAAGAACAACTCAAAAAATAAGCCTTTCTTGTTTTCCTTTTTTTCCTTTTCTCTTAGCCAGTCACCGGCCTCAGCGATGGCCAATGATTGGCTAGACGAGGCCTGGTGAAGCACCAACCACCAGCGAGGTTCCCTCAAGCCTCGCCATGGCTAGGGGAGGCTCAACCTCACCCAAATCTAGCAAGGCCGACCTCATGGTGGCCGAGCAAGGTTCAACTTCGCAAGATCTAGGTGAGGTCGCCTTGTCGGCTCTCGTTTGGCTGGTCGCTACCGGCAAGAACCGGCTAGAGGAAGAAGAAGTAAAAGAAAAATATAATAAAATTATCAATAAATTAAAATAAATTCTAAGTCACCGAAAATTTTTGGGGTCATATCAAATGCATTTATATTCCGGGAATATAAATTTTGTTTGGTTATTAAATGCATTCAAATACTCAAAAATTCGTCTAATTGTTCCTGAAAACAGGAACGTTATCATACATATCCAAAGTGTCTAATTTTTTTTTTTTAAAAAAGTGACACTTAAGTATATATTGTTTTGGCACTTATGTGTCTATTGTATTAAGTTTCGATACTTGAGGTATACTTTTTCTAAGAATCTCTAGAACAGATTTTGGTCGCAACGATGTGCATTTTCACGTTAGTTCATCCTCAAGGATACAAATCGTATCAAAGGCACAAATCCTTGAACTTTATAAAGTGATAAACACTCTTTTCTTATATGAATTAAACTAAGACAACCTTTCACTTCTGACCACCATACAGCCTCTCACCGTTGCGATATGAGACACCGTTTCACGTTTAAATTCGGTTAAATCAGACAACTTGCGGTCATCATTTCATCACAAACGTTATCAGACAACTTGCGGTCATCATTTCATCACAAACGTTCTCGATTTTCTTTTCTATTTTTTCAGCAGAATTCAATTTTTCTTTTTTTTAATAATACATGACTGCTTGTTCAAAAGTTGATTAAACGACATACCACGAATAGTCATATATTCTGAAAAGTTGCAATTCTCATATGGACTTGGCATTTTCACTAACAATGCATCTCTTCACAAAAGTAACGAAGAAGATGGGAAGAAAAGAAGAAAAAAAAAATGTAATTTGGTGTTTTTCTGAATTTTAGGGTTTATTATTTCTATTGTATTTTTTTGGACAAAATTGTCCATGTTTCGATCGTTAGAAAAACCACTTGCTCATTGGCTAATGGACATTTAGCCAGCCGGCGAGATTAGGCCTTTACAAATTTGACGACTTCAGACTATTTGAAATAAAGTACACCTTGAGCCCTCTTTTCAAAAAATGGCCTCACTTTAGTCTTTATTTGGAATTTTCTCCATAGCATAATGACAAATTTAACAAACAAATGATGTGAACATGATGTAAATAAGATGATAACATATATTTTACGTACAAATTAGCAAATTAATAAAAAAAATGCTCATCAAACAAATTATATAGGAGAAAACAACTAATTCAAAAGGATTATACGGCAAAGTGATATGTAATAAGGGTTGTCCCTACCACCTTTGAATCATAACAGCAATAATCCCTTATTATACATTTCGTTATGCAAACACGCAATTAGCAGCCGGGTCCTGCTGTTGTTGCTCTAGGCCTGGCCCACCATTTTCAGCTTCAGGGACAATAGCTAATATTATTTAATTTATGATGGATAATTTCATTTTTTTTATTGATCTTTTCGAGTCTTGACCAATTTATGCTCAGAGCTGCGTCTCGCCTTCTTCAAAAGCCAACTCATCCTTCATATCTTAGCCGAAATCCAATTCAAAAATCAAGTCCTAAGCCCCGCACCATGCGAAATCGGCTTGCCATGGATAGGATTTGGGCATAAGAAGCGCTCTCGGCTTTCTTTCTTCTATGCTTCCTCTCGGCTCTCGTGTCTCTTCATCTCTCGCCCTCTGCTCTATTTGCCTTCGATCCGAACTCCACTCTTGGCCTCTGCCGGCTCTTTCCCTCTCTTTTTTAATGACCATCGACAAGTGCGCATGGCCTCGGCTTGGCCTAACCACCATCTCTGGTTGGCCAACGCCCCCAACCATACTTAGCCCTATACCTTCGCTTCGTGCTCCTGTAGCCATCGTCAAGGACAGGAGGAAGAGGTAAAGAAAAGAGGAGAGGTCGGGCCGACAAGGAAGGTTGGGCCGGGAAAAAGAAAAAAAGAAACGAATGGGTTGGGCTTAGGCGCGAGGAAGGAAAACAAAAAAGAAGAAAGGGCGAGGCACGCCCAACACCGGTTCAGCCCTGCTCTTTTTTGAAAAAATAGTTAATTCATTGTAAATAATAATAATAATTTAAATTAAATTAAATATAAAAATTAGTAATAATAAGAATTGGGGAGAAACTCTCCCAGTACTTAATCACGAACAGGACTGCTTCCAATGACTTGGAGACCCTTCCAGTTCTTTCTCTTCTGCTTCTGCTTGGAACCTAATTCGCCCTAAGGGTTTTCTAGTGCCTTGGTTCTCTTTTATATGGAATCCTTCACTCCCTCCTCGATATCAGACCCACATGTGGTTGATCACTCATAACCGGCTCCCAACTCAGGTTTTGCTACTCTCTTATGGCAGAATTTCTTCTTCTGTGTGTGCTTTTTGTTCTTGCCGACCTGACTCCATAGACCACCTGCCACATTTCCGGTACTCTTGCTTTGTTTTGGGTGGCTAAATGCAATCTTGCTTGGCATAACAAATCTTGGTTGGAGAATCTTGATTGGGCCATTAAGCATATTGGCGATGATAGCTTCCACCAAACTATGGCTTTAGAGCGTTATGCTACATCATCTGGAAAGAGCGGAATAACATTATATTCTGAAATCAGACCCTCTTCCTTCCGGCAATGAAGATGCATCTTTAGAAGGCGATGAAAGATAAGGCAATGACTTTTAAGCATGTTTTGGACATGCCCTAGAATAGAAGATTACAACGAAATTGGGATCTACATCCTTCCATTTTTTGATTGATTAGGTTTCCCTATTTTTGTTGTGGTCTTTTCCCTCTGTTGGCTTCTTGTTACCTTTTGGTGTTCCTTGGAACCACAGCACCCTTACACTCTCCTTGACTTGATTGTATGTGCCGGGCCTCATTCCTTGTAATTTTTTGGCAAAATCTATACATTTCTTACCTTTACCAAAAAAAAATAGTAAACCTTGGTAGTATTAATACAAATGCTCCTAATATCTATAAGCTATGCAATTTAATAGAAATTATTTTTGTTAGGGGCTAGATTAATCCCTAATTTTTTACGTGACAAATTACTAATTAGAGTGCCAAAATTTAGTTTCAACACCTATGAATTTCGATTTCTAAGCCACCAGTTTGTACTGAAGTGTTCAACTCGGTTCTTAAGTAAAGTCACACTCCATCCATCTTTCTCCTTAGGAAAGAGAGTAAACCATAATTTCATTTACAAGAATAGAGCGGTGAGCATGTGGTGGAATAACCTAATCATTAAACTAGACAAAGGTGCTCATAACCTTATATCAACACGATTACTCCTATTTACAATTAAGTTTTTAATAAGGACATAAGTGCGTTTAACGTATTCAATTAAAAAGTTTAGAGAGAAAAGATTTGGAAAAGAATGTTTTTATTGCTCAAGTGCTGATGAGACAAATGAAGGAGAGAGCTTCCCTATTTATACAAGAATTCTTCTCATTACAATCGTAGATTTTCTCTTGATTTGACGATAAAGATTGCATCTTCCCATCCATCAATCATCAACATTTATGACAAAAATTCTCTAGAAGATCATATATTTACCAAATCGTCCATCCTTAGAAATATTCTAGATGATCTAGAACATTTCTAAGGATGGACATTTTGTTAAATATATAATGTTCTAGAGCCACCCAAAATATTTTCTAAGGATGGATGATTTGGTAAATATACAATGTTTTAGAGAATTTTTGTCATAAATGTTGGTGATTGCTAGATGGGAAGATGCAATCTTCATCGTCAAATCAAGAGAAAACGGCTCTAATGAGAAAGACTCTTGTATAAATAGGGAGGGAGCTACTTATACAATAATTCTTCTCATCTCCCTCGCTATTTAATCTCCAAAAATATAACATATTGCATGAGGTAGAAAACGTCATTGAAGTCGCCTTTGGTCGGATGCAGTTGATCATGACTTTGTGCAGCAAAATATTTGATTCATTGCCCATGACTTTGTATAGGATCAATAATAAGTGTAATTGATCATAGATTTTTCGTCTATAAATGATCAATAATCATCGCGATTGACAATAAATGCTTCATCTGTTAAGGATCAATAACAACTGATTGATTGATAATAACTATGTTTATAATAAGATTGATTTTGTGGCTTTGTTTGCATAGAATGCCATGACAGAGAAACTCTGGTATATGATACAAAACTAGAAGGGCAGAAAATTCATGTTCTTTTTAATTTGTTTAGAAATAATTTTTAACTAATTTACAGATATATGGGAAAAACAGTGAATAAAAAAATAATTCAACTTCAAAATGATTGTTTAGAATAACATTATTTTCATGGCACAAAGCCACTAATTCTCTAGAGACTGGAAGCAAATAATATAGGACTAGTCACACGTTTTTTGCGTCGGGCCTACCCGGCACCATGTCTAACTGAAACCTCTTTTGACATTATCTCCATCCCTTTTTTTCTTGTAGGGAATTACATATACTTAAATCTCCCAAATATGTGTTCATTTGTGTAGAGAAAGTTTAATGAGAAAGCCAATGATAATGGCGTCTAAGATGAAGATCGAAAATGCACATATAACAAATGTTTACCCTCAAAGGTGATCATAATTTCATTTATAGAGTTCATTATCAGGAATAGAGCAATGAGCATGTGGTGGACTAGCCTAGTTATTAAACTGAACAAAAGTGATCATAACCTTATTTCAACACGATTACTCCCACTTATAACTAATTTTTTAATAAGGACACGTGTTCGATTAAAAAGTTTAGAGAGAAAAGATTTGGAAAGGAATGTTTTTATTGCTCAAGTGCTTATGAGACAAATGAAGGAGAGAGCTTCCCTATTTATACAAGAGTTCTTCTCATTACAGCCGTGGATTTTCTCTTGATCTGATAATGATCTTCCCATCTATGACAAAAATTCTCTAGAACATTATATAATTACCAAATCGTCCATCCTTAGAAAATATTATTCTCATTATAGCCGTAGATTTTCTCTTGATCTGACGATGAAGATTGCATCTTCCCATCTATCAATCACCAACATTTATGACAAAAATTGTCTAAAACATTATATATTTGCCAAATCATTTTTTTTTTTTTTTGGTGACCCAAGGAACCCCGCACGGCCGGATGCCGGGAGTAAACCATTGAGGGCGACACGTGCTAGCCACCACACACGTGCCACCAAGTAAGTCACCCTGCGACGCGCTGGGGATTCGAACCCCTTCCCTTCGTGAGGGGGAGGAGGCCCAAAGCCAACTGCGCCATCAAGGTGAGTGGTTGCCAAATCATTCATCCTTAGAAATATTCTAGATGACTCTAGAAACCCTAGGAGACATATAATCTCCAAAGATATAATATCTTATCCTATGATGGCTAATTTAATTTTATTCATTTACTAGGGAAAGCATGTCATATGACCTTATTTTTTTGTGATGATGGATTTTTTTTTTATTGATCTTATGTTATTATAATTTTTTGCCAAATATGCATTAGTTTTCATTTATTTGTCAAATATGAGGCCGCTAAATTGATCTTCTAATGTTATTAACTATTATATGAGATAGGTATCTTTATGTGTTATATACTATGATAGGTATCTTTACGTGTTATATACTCTTTCAAAACCGCGCTATAAGCAATTATATTTAGAAACATATTATATGGAAATTTCGAAATAGAATCTACATATAAAAAAATTAATTTTAGACATTTATTACCAAAATAAGCATAACTCAATATAAGATTTGTTACCAAAAAATGGATAAGACTTAGAAATGTAGAGTTAAAGATTTGTTGGGGATAGTTTTTAAGATATGCAAAAGAAAGTCTGTCTAATAACAAGATTAAGTATTGAAAATTAAAAAGAATTTAGCACTTAATGAGATTAAACTAGGTTGATCAAGAAATTAACATCGACTTAGAAAGATTCAATTAATAAAAAAATCACTTAAGATAAAAATAAGAAAAGAAAGAGTTCTTTATCAAGTGGAAAAGGTAATTGATGATATTTAGAATCTTGCCAATCAAATTTGTTAAAACCTATGCTCGCAATTTCTTGTTTGGTAAGTAAGCAATAATAATCAATCTAAATAATTTTTTTTTTCCATTCGCAAGACTTGAATTCCTTAGTGCTCATATTTAAAACACTTAATTTATCAGTTATATTGAACAAGCCCTAAGGATACAAAATTAGAGATTTTAAAAACAAAGTGTATATTAAATTGCAACATATATTTATTTATTTATTTATTTATATTCGGAAGACATCCCTTCCTCCTCTCCTACTCATCTTTAACAGAGAGGGATGATCAACATATTTTTGGAAATATGAATGAAGTGTAAGAAAAGGCAAGAAGGAAAAGAAAAGTCTTAAACCCTTGTTTTGCTTGGATGGGAAGATACAAGCATGAGATATCCAAAGAGCCAATAACCCACAAGCAAGAACATTCAGTCAAAATGGCTCAAAGAGATGCACCAAATATCAATAACAAACACCCCCCACGTACCGCCTCTCCCTGTCTCTCTCTCTCTCTCTCCCTCTATCTCTCTCCATATCCACCACTTCACACAACACCTTTCAGTTTCTTAATATGAAATCTCTCCCTCTCTCTCTCTTCACTTGCTCCCCTTCCCACGCAGAGATATTCTCCATCTCTCTCCCCCCACCCGCAAATCACTCCCTACTATAATTAAAAGCAAACGAACGGGCAGAAGGGCCCATGCCGACCACCGGCAGCGCCAACAAGCCCGACTCCCGGGCGTGCGCGGCGTGCCGGCACCAGCGCCGGAAGTGCCGTCCCGACTGCCAGTGGGCCGAGTTCTTCCCCGCCGCCCTCCCCCAGACCTTCGCCAACGCCCGCTCCCTCTATGGCCTCAGGAACATGAACGAGCTGACCAGGCTCCTCCCGCCCGACCTCCGCAGGACCGCCATGGAGACCATCATCTTCGAGTCCAACGTGAGGGCCTTCGACCGCGTCGGCGGGTGCTGCCGCATGATCCGCGATCTGGCCGCCAGGGTCCGGCTGGTGGAGTGCGAGCTCAGGCATACGCGTCAGCTGCTCGCCTTGCTTCGCGGCTCGGAGCTTAGTACTGATGACAATATCGAGGATGACAATCTAGGGTTGACGCAAAAGTCGAGCGAAGATCAAGAGGTTTTGATGCGTGACTATTTCGTGACGGACGATCTCGGAGCGTCGACTTCATCGTGTCGAGTCGATGAGCCCTCAGGTGCGGATCGTGTTTGCCAAGGCGATCGGCTACTGAATTTTCTTGATGAACAGATAATCAGGTTCGATCCTCAACTTGGCATGCATATATTTCTCTAGATTCGTTGATAAGGCAGTGTTAAGTTTTTTTTTTTTTTTTTTTTTTTACTGGAAATGTGGAACAATATTTTCACTTGATTTTGAAATTCGAAATTTGCCTCCATTTAAATGTCTTGCCATCTTTCAAAATTTAAAAAAATTGCTTCTGATCAAAATGAACAATATGTTCAAAACAAAATTGATTTTCTGTCACTATATTGTACGCCTGAAAAATCAAACGTTCATTGGCACTGATTTCATTTCATAAGCTCGTTCGTTCTGATCCCTTCTACAATGATTTCAGCAGCACGGTCCCGGTAATGGAAGGGACGAGCTCGATGTACAACAATCCGTTAGGGCTCGATCCCATTTCGATGGCTTCGCAGTTGTGTCTCCCCAGTGATAAGTCTCTGAAAAATGACGGAGGTGCGAACTCGCGGCTTCTCGCCGGATCTTACGAGAGAGATCAGCCATCGAACTTTCTTGAACTCAAATCGCTCGACAAAATTGACGAGCAAAGTAGGTAAGAAATGAAATGATCAGTTTTGCTCCGATGATTCTCTTCTTCGTGTATAGAACTTTGATGCAAAATGATATGTCGTAGAGTTAAGACCACATTGCATGAGTCGCGATGCCTGAAAAACAATTTAGGCTTTTGGATTTAATGGACCTCAGTGAAGAGATGGAACCCAATTAGCCTAATGACAATGCAAGTTGTAATTTGCCAATATATCATATATTTGGAAATTTTCTAGTTAGTGAATCAGTGCAATATTCCTAACTAAATCAGACTTAAATATCTTTCCATAATACATTGTACAGTTCATATTGTCTCTTATGTTATATTCTTTTTTTTTTTTTGTTGGTCGAATCTCTTATGTTATATTCAACCTTGGATTTGAATGTGTAAAATCTAATTCTGCCTTCATAACTTTGGCCTTTCTAAAGATTTATGTGATGATATTTCCATACATGGATGATGATGATGATCTGATCAAGTTTATAAATCGTGTGGCACAGGCCTGTCATTGCAAGGGACGAGCTCGACGGACGATCAATTGAAGATTAATAAGGATTCGTTGCTTTTCCAGTCCTCCTCTCAAGAAGGCATTTTCTGCACTGTGAAAGATTCAACCAATGCAAGTAATTATTTCCATGCATGAAATTATCATTCTTTTTCTTGGCTACTTATATTTACGGTTTTATCTCATTTCCAATGAATTAATACAGCTGAGGAGAAATTTTTGAACTGATTATTTTCTCTTGTGGGAAGGACTAGCTTTGGGACGATTGTTCAAAAAAAGATATCTAATTTTGTCGTTCCCCATTATAAAGTTGATAAGAGTGTCATGGCATCTTACCGTCAAATAGATGAATTAGGTTGTTAGTTAGCTTTCTTATGAGAATAATAGCCGCGAAGCAACGTAGGTCATAAGTTTTTGTCTGAATTATTCTCAACTTTAGGGAGGTTATCTAATCAGTCCTTAACTGTTTTTTGTTTTTCTTTTTTTTTTTTTTGGGTCAGCATCAGTCCTTAACTGACTGTACAATGTCAAATCAATTTTAAAATTTTTATTTTACCAATTAAGTCGGCTAATTTTTACTAGAAATCGCAATGTATTAGGTAAGACTGCAGACTATGGCTAAACTTAACAATTTCTAGCAAAAATTGGCCAAAATTACTATATTGGAATTTTACATATAAATTTAGGATTAAATCGACAAAATTGCTGATTAAATTGATATTTATATAATAGGTTTATGACTAATTAGATAATTTTTCCTTTAAAATTTAAAGATAATGATTCATGAAATCTATGGCGGAAAAAATCATTCAATATATTCCACTATTATTTGTGTATTATTCATTTATGCCTCATAAATCGCTTCCGTCTGGATTCACTCCATTCTTTCCTTCATTCTTCTCTATGCACTTATTCACTAGACACATGCGATAGTAGATACATGACAAATCTCCTGTGCGCGTAAATTAAAATATATTGCTTCATCTGGATTTTTTTTTTCCCTTTTTAGTTATATTCCACTTCAACTTTTGCCAAAATAGTAAGATGTTTATTATTGGTTGTGTTTGGTTTGACTTTTGGAGAAAGTTTTTGGAGAAAGGCAAAGAATTTTAGGTTAAAGGGCTTCTTTTTTTTTTTTTCCAAAATGCAAATAGTGTTTATAAATGTGTTTTGTGAAAGTGTTTGGGAAAAAAATCACAGTTATAAATAACCTTTGCTATTAAAACTAGAAGAGTTAAAGACATCTTCATATTTTTTATTCCTTTCTATAAAATTCTCCATAAGGCTTTTTTTTTTTTTTTCTTTTTTTGCGATAAATGAAGTGATCAGATGGGCGACCGACGCACCAATGTTCCAGTTGAGCGAGCTTCGTAAGACCGCCATGGAGACGATCCTCTTCGAGTCCAAAATGAGGGCTATCGCATGATCTTCGACTTGGCCGTAAGTGTTTGGCGGATGAAGTCCGAGCTCCGGCGTGTTCATCAGCTGCTCGCTTTGCTTCACAGCTCGGAGCTTACTGTTATAACAATGTCGAGATCAGTAATCTAAAGTCCGGGCATGTCAGGCTGGATTAGACTTTATTATGTGATTATTTCGTGACTGATGATATCATGTTAGAATGTTTATGAAAGTTCAATATCGTTCACATAGATTTATTGTTTCATATGCGGACTATATTGATATGCCACATATTTTGTTTTCTACCTTCCGTTAAATATTTTTTCATGTGTATTGCTTTGTGGGTTGTTATTCCGTTTGCATGGACTCCCATCATCTATGCTTATAGACAATTGGATGGGGAGATGGTTCAGCAAGCTTTTTCTTTGGAAAAAGAAAAGATGGTTTCACGGATCAAATTTTCATTTCAAAGCTCTAGAATGCCAGTGGCCCAGATGGTCGGCGGCACCAAAATACAAAAGAAAAGACTTAATTGGTAAATGATCAAAAGATTTAGAATTAAATTAGTCTATTGAAATATTTAAAACTGAATTGGCATACCTATAATGTGTGGACTTTTTTGGTAATTATTCCTTATTTTTTTTGGTATAAGTAAAAAGGCATAGATCTAAGAAGGGAAAAAATCACGAAAAACCCCAAATTTTGCCCCGAGTGACACATTTACCCCGAACTTTTTTTTGCGCCGTGAAAAACCCCAAACTTTCCAAACCATGACACATTTACCCCAAACTTTTTTTTGCGACACCAAAAACCCTAAACTTTCCAAGTGTGACACATCTACCCCAAAATTGAAGGGCATTTTGGTCTTTTCATTTTTAAATTTTTTTTTCTTTTTTTCTTTTTTTTTCTTCTTCCCTCCGCTGGCCATGGCGGAGCCGGTGGAGGGAAGCCGGCTCTAGTGAGGGTCGGCCTCGCCGGCATGGGGCAAGGGCGGCCCTCGGCGGCGTCGGGCGAGGGCCGCCCGACGCGATCCGGCGAGGGAGGCCCTCGCCCGATCCGGGCGAGGGGTGCCCTCTAGTGAGGGCCGCCCTCGCCTGACGCCGGCGAGGGCCTCCCTCGCCAGATTTGGAGTCGGGCCGCCCTCGCCCAACGCCGGCGAGGGCCGCCCGCGCCCCACGCCGGCAAGGGCGACCCTCGCCGACGCCGGCTTCCCTCCGCCGGCTCCGCCATGGCCGGCGGAGGGAAGAAAAAGAAGGAAAAAAAGAAAAAGAAAAAGAAAAAGAAAAACTAAAAAGACAAAAATGCCCTTATGGGGTAAATGTGTCACAGATTGGAAAGTTTGGGGTTTTTCACGGCGCAAAAAAAAGTTCGGGGTAATGTCACTCAGGACAAAGTTTGGGGTTTTTCGTGGTTTTTTCCCATCTAAGAATCGTGATTGTATTGAATTTTTAACCTAATTTAAAATAGTGATATTGCCCGTTTAATATTGTACCATTGAAATATACGAGATCTTCGTCGAATTATTATTTGAGATTGCAATCTCTTGATTTTGCTTCCTTATATGGAGACAATAGTATTTCATGATATCACTTTTTAAGTTCCATAATGGTGTATAATCAATTTTGTTTCCATGGATGGATATATTACAACTTGAGATCTTAGATCACATAATCATCTCAGCTACGAGAATTTTAGAAAATATTAACTTTTAAACATTAATATTTTCAAATTTTTTGGGCCAAAATTAATTGTTATTATCAATGTTATTGTTATTATGTCACACTTAAGCCCTTTTACCTTCTTTTATTAATTGTAATTGTCTTGTGTTAAGTGGCTCTTTTATGATTGTCAAAATTAGCACCAGTGCATGACAACGTTTCTCTTCCCCAAAATTTCTGTTATTTTGTTTCCCGGAACAAAAAATAAAAATAAAAATAAAAAACAAAAATCCGTTTTTTTTTTGTCAGTCCTACTCTATACCTATTCTACACTCACTCTCAGACTTTTGCCCTGCCTCTTGCAGGGCGTGGGCGTCGAAACCCACTCCTAAAACTTGCGTGTCCCCACTCCATCCCTCCCTGAGAAGGTGGGGGTTTGAAAAATAAAAATCCGTTTGGTAACGCCAAGTTGTTTTTTTGTTCCCGAGAATAAAAAGTTAGCTCATGAATGGTTTTGGATCAGAAATAAAAAACAAAAAAAAGTTGCTTATTGTTCTCGAGAACAATTTCTAGAAATAAGTGAAAATTTTTTTAATTTTTATTTTATTTTTCTCTCTTGCCGCGGCCACCGTTGACCGCCGCCTGCCGTCGACCGACAGCGGCCAATGGGCCGTGCGGTAGCGGTCGGCGACGGTCGGTGACGACGGGTGGTGGGCGGCGATCGGCCGACGGCAACGTGCGGCAGCAGGTGGCGATTAGCTGGCGGCGGCGGCGACGGCGACAGCGTTTGGCGGTGATCTATGAATAAGAATAAAAACGAATAAATACAAAAAAAAAAAAATTATTTTTTACCAAACGCATTTATATTCCTTTTCTATTTCTGGAGTTGAAATTTTGTATAGTTACCAAACGTTTTCTTTTACTCAGAAATTATTCTTCGGAATAGAAATAGAAAAGAAGCATTTTTGAAAAAAAACTATTCCCCAGTCAAAAAACGTTACCATTAGCACCTAAAGAGCTTGCCAATTTTTGTTACATATTGCCAAATGGATCCCGCCAGCATGACGGTACCGTCCGTCATGCTGAATATCTAACGGTTGGATATTGACCACAATTTTCAATTTGTGAAAGGTGGGCAACCGGATTGGAGAATCGTGGGAGGGAGGGTTTTGGTGTTTTTATTTTATTTACGGAATAATGTCAGAATTTATTCCTCCACTTTTTAGCTTTATCCAACCAAATGTTTTAGAGTTCTATTTGATGGCATTAGAAATGTTTTCCCTTGTAATACTCTTCCAATCAAATCCCCGCCCCCTAGAAAAAGTATGCATGAATTACATACACGAAAAAATATTCTCACTTTTAAATGATCCAAAAAATTCACTAATTACTTGGGGATAAAATAATCTACCAGTAAGTTTTCCATCCCTACAAATTGATAAATTTGTTGAAAATCAACAATTTGGAACGCTAACTTTTGGTTTAGGTGAGAAAGAACTTGATCCACTAGCCTAGGTCTTTCAATTTGGGCTGCAAACTTTTTTTTTTTAGCTATTTTCTTGTTAAAACAAGCAAGTTATTGACTAAAAAACCTACAAGTGTGAAAAATGTTTCGTATAGGTGTTGTCGCTAATAGTAATTTTGCATTTATTTTCTCTTGAAATAAAAATGTATAATTTGTTTTTTTTTGCACTTAATGTAAAAAAAAAAAATCTAACATTAACGATGTTTTTTTTTTTTTTTTTATCAGTCTTAGTCTATATCTATTCTACACTCACTCTCAGACTTTTGCCCTGCCTCTTGTAGGGCGTGGGAGTCGAAATCCATTCCTTTTTATTCCCTCATTTTTATTTTGGCTGATTGATTTTTTAATGTGAAAATTCCCACTCGATGGGCTAACAAACCCACCAAGTGGAATTTAAAGAAATTCCTCACAATGTGACTTTCCAATTTTTATTTTCCCAAAAAAAAAAAAAAAAAAACATTAAACAAGTCAATAGGTTTCTTTGAGAAAATTTGTGGTGGAAAAGCCACCGTCTGTTATTGAAGACTAATAGTACTATTAGCTTATCATTTTCCAATGTCAAATACCTAAGACTTTCAAATTACCATGCTTATAGCTTCTCAAACTAAGGGAAAATTGCCCAAAACATTTTAAATTTATTGCACTTTTACTAA
This sequence comes from Eucalyptus erythrocorys, assembly GCA_014182555.1. Taxonomy (NCBI): domain Eukaryota; kingdom Viridiplantae; phylum Streptophyta; class Magnoliopsida; order Myrtales; family Myrtaceae; genus Eucalyptus; species Eucalyptus erythrocorys. The sequence goes on along the minus strand of CM024599.1, from coordinate 41,954,324 downwards.
TTCAGTCCTAAACCTTTTAATCTTGGCAATTGAGTCTTAAACATTTCATATTTTGTTAATTGAGTTCATTCGATTAATTTTGGCTAGAAATTACTGACATAAACGGTCAGTCATATTTTAATGATATCTTAATAATTTTTTGAATTATTATGCTTTTTTCTCTCTATTTTTTTTTTTTAGCTTGTTTTTTTTAGGGTTTTAGGGAGAGGCTCGGCTAGGGTGGCCGACGGACCATCACTAGCCACAAATGAGGTCTAGTAGACCCTCACTGGCCCTAGGAGAGGGCGTCGACACCCTCGCTAGCTCTAGGCAAGGGCACGACGCCCTCACTAGATCTGGTTAGGTCAAAATAGTTGTGACCCTCATTTTGGGTAAGGCTCACATGCCCTCATTTTGGCCAGCGAGGGCCTTGACACCCTTGCTCAAGGTCGATAAGGGTTGATTGGCCCTCACTTGTGGTTGGCGAGGGTCACCGACCCCCACTGGCCACTTTCGTTGACCCTATCTCTAAAACCCCTAAAAAAAGGTAAAATAAGAAAAAATTCAAAATATTATTAAAATATTATTTTAAAAAGTGTCACATCAGCTCCGGTCGTCCATGTTAGTAATTTCTGGCCAAAGTTGGTTGGATGGACTCAATTGGTAAAATGTGAAAATGTTTAGGACTTAATTAATAAAATTGAAATATCTATGACCAAATTGGTAAAAGTACGATAGATTTATGACTTTTTGAATAATTTTCTCCTTAAACTAATGATGTGAACATGTTATCTTTTTTCCAATTTTAAAGATGAGATTACTTTAACTTGGATGATAGGTGAGATGATATTATTACAAATAATTTTGTTTCTCTACGACGCACACTAAAAGATTAAAGTTGAACATCTTTACTTGAATATTAAGAAATGACTAAAACAATCCATTTCTTTATGGTATCTCAATCTTTTGATTGTATGCTAATACATAATGATTTTCTTCAAGCAAATAAACTCAAAAATTTAGATACAAATTTTAGGAGGTGTTTACGATTTCTTAATGCTGATACATAATGTATGCTTAGTACGAAGATTTTTCTTACATGTGTCTATATAGGTATAAATCCTAGTGAACTAAGCACGGTATTTTCTTTTTTCGATTTAGAAGAGCTGACTTGCGACTGCATTAAATTTTTCTTTATCTATATGAAAGAGGACATATCTATGCTTTTTAATAATTTTTTATGATGCAAATAATGAAATTTCAAATTACAAATTTATGCACTCCCACCAGATAGATGGCCATTTTAATTGCAACCATAGCAATTGATGTAGTTTGAATCTTCTTTCTGTATTTCCATTTCTTCCTAACATGTTTTAACTAATTAGAAAAAAAATGCGTGAGTAAAATTTTTTCCTAATACATGATTGAAAGAAGTATCTTTAGAATCAACCCTTATTAATAGCTTTGCATTGTCTAAATTATAAATCTGTTAGCCTGCAGTTGACTCAAAATTTGTATTTCCTTTACTAATTTTCATGTAATTGTCAAAAAAAAAATTAATTGAATCATTGATATCATTTATTTTCTCTTGTATATTTCCATGCGGATTTTTTTTTTATAGGGGTTATAAGTTTATTAGGCAATATTGTACTAGAAAGTTGTATTTCATTGTTCTTTTTTAGTAATTTACAAAATAGTTTTAAGTTACGAGATTTCTTGTGTGTTTGTTTTGGTAGTTCGAGCTTACTCCTTGACAAATGCATCACGATGTCAAGTAAATAGGATAGTCACCCTAATCGTTCACTTTTACTTTATTTAGATGAGGAAGATACTTCGATTTAAAGCTGTTTTTAGCTTTATATTCTCTACGTGTAAATGGGTGCATGTGAGGCTTGTACAAAAAAAATGAAAATAGATATAGATTTGATCTTTAATTTTTCTACACAAAATTTAGATGGGAGGTTTTGAATTTGAAATATTAAATTGAGTGGTGCGTGAGATAACTACTTGTGACAGTATTAAATGATGACAATTACCTTCTTCTTTTTTTTGTCCATTTAGGGTTAAAAGTATTACTAAAAGCAACCTTTGGCTTAAAGTTAAAACTCAACTAATTTGGAACTAAAGTATGGCAAAAAACCCTAAATTGGCCGCGTTCATCTTCTTTGTTTTTTTTTTTTTTTTTTTTTTTTTGTTCAGAACCTATAGTTCATCATCTAGATCGTTGCGAACTTGTTTAATAATGATACAGACATAGATATTTATATATTTTGAAACCACTTAGAATTAATAATAACATGTGATGCATTGGATGCCAATTCAAACAAAATATATATATATATATATATATATATATATATATTATGGAATGAAGAATTAAGTATAATCTTCTTTTGGATTAAAAGTTCAACAAAATGAGTTACACTTTTTTAAGTAGATATATAAAGAAATAGTTCAACTCTCATTTTCTATACTAAATGTCGAAGTGGGATGAATCAATGTAATCAATTTCTTCTATTAATATAATTTGTTTAGTGGCATCATATTTCTTTATCTAGTGATAATGAATGTTGTAGATAATTGAAAATTTAAGGGGAAAATACTACAAAAAATCACAAACTATGTCTACTGTGATATAAATATTTATAACTTTTTTTAATTACCAAAAACTCTAAAACTTGTTCATTTTGACACACATACCCCAAGCTTTTTTTTTTTTTTTTTTGGTGTCATTACCCATCTATGACAAATGTACCCTAGATTTTGACATAAAAATAAAAAACAAATTTACCCTGGATGGCACTAAAACAGAGTATTTATGAACATTAAAAAATCTTGAGATATTTGTATCATAATGGACAAATTTAAGATTTTTGTTATATAAAAAAAGTTCGAGGTATTTAAGTGATAGTGATATAATTTGAGGATTTTTTTTATGGTATTAACCTAATTTTAAATGAGTTAATACCACTAAAAACTCTATACCGGTATGTTTATAACAAATTTACCTCAAATGATAAACTTGTGATAAATTACACCTTTGTCATTTTACGTTAAATTGTATTAAAAAATTCCTAAATTGGATTTTACACTATAGTTGATAAATGTACCAATTTGGAATTTTATCATTATTCGTCATATATATGTTAATTTATGATTTTTTGTAATATTAATCTAATTTAACAAAATTTAATAAATATTGCAAATTTACTGATTTTGCGTTCTAGATATTGATTATAAGTATATTAATTTAAGATTTTTGATAAATAGAAAATTAATTTAAGATAAATTTATTATAAATGTATAATTTTGAAATTTTTTTGTAAGTATTAATTCATTTTAAATTGCAAGAAACACGTGAAAAGAACATGAATAAAGCACAAAGCTGCATGGATTTCCATCATCTGTCCAATCGTAAGCCTAGGTGGACCTCTCGCTAGATTGTACTTTATTTTTAGAGACCCACGAGCGACGGTGGCTTTCTCTTTTTTTTTTTTTTTTTTTTTTTTTTTTTTTTTCTTTTGGAACGAACGATGGCTTTTAAATATGACCTCCCTCGTTCGATCAAAAGAAAAAAGAAGTATGACCTCCCTCTCTTGTTCATTACCTCCCTCTCTTGTTCATTGAATAGTTTACGTATCGATACGTAAATAATAATATTAATAATAATTTACTAAAGAGAGAGACAATTTCTGACAAAATTCCAACTGCCCCCTTCAATTTCGACCGACTTTGACACGCATCCTCAGAGACCACGTGCACGCCCAACTTTAAAAAAAAAAAAAAAACAAAAGCGGAATTTTTGGGCCAATCTCAGGTATAAAAAATGTCACGACACGCTGATTTGACACATACCAACTCAACAAAATTACTGGTCAAAAAATAAAAATAAAAAGAAGACATTATGAATCGGATAAAATCATTTCACTGTCGATAGCTCAGTAAAGAACGCCAACAACCTAAGGAAAATCTAATTAGACGTACGATGTACATACACATTCGATCGAATAATTACTCTTTGGGAAAGAAAAATATAGATACTATTCAAACATTTTAACATATAACTCTACTCTTGCAACTCATTAGAAATGGGTTTGAATTTATTCACGTGATTTTTATTTGAGGTAATATCAATCTTAATTGTACTTTTCCTTTTTTATAAGGTCACGATGTTCATCGAAATGTTTGATTTGAACTTAAGTCTACTATTGAGCAACTCATGCGTTTAATTGGATAACACCCATTGTAGCCTATCTCATTTCACAAATCTACCTAAATTCGAAAAAAAATGATAAAAGAAAGAAACTTAAAATGAACACATTGTGGTCATTTTTGTGCTTTTCAATTGAAAGGTGGAGATTTGGATGAAAGACATGGGAGGAGAACGACAATGAAAAGGATAATCTCGTGGTAGGTTTATAATCTCCTGATTTCGAATTATATTCAGAACAAAAACCGTGAAAAAGACACAAATTATGTGAAATTAAAATAACACACCCGAACTAGTGTACAAAAGACCTAAAAATAATTTCCTTCCGTGAAAAAAAGAAACCTTATAACTAAAATACTTCGAAGAGCGTTTTCGAACGAAACGTGCCCTTAAATCACGCAAGGAAGAGGATATACAAAAGCTTGGAAATCCCCATCCCACGAGCATATCCGGGGTTAGATGTCTATCAAAATACCCAAGAATTGACTTTTGACTTTTGATTTATTGAGTGATAGCCTAGATTTCAGCGTTTTGCTTTCGCTGCGGGCGCATCCCGTATAAATAAATCTGGCATCCATAACTGATCTTTTTCATAATTAAACCACGACCCGGTTAGCCCCGCGCCGGGCCGCGGAACGATCAATTTGAGTCGTAATAGCTCCGGCCTCCCTTAGCCTCGCCGGAAAGCGGTAATAAGTTTGCTCGCCACATCGCTAGGAGTACCGACTTCACAAAGAGACAGCGACGGCGAGCTCGGTGGGGTAAGATCAAATTTGTGCTAAGGAAAATGCCAATAGATCCAACCGACCAAACCAGAACGTCGACATCTAAAAGGGCCAGAAAGGACCATCTTGGATGAGCCTCTACCAAGAATGGGATGGGGGGTGTGTGCAGGGGGCGACGCACTACTACTTTATAGTGGGAAAGGACAGCTCATTCGATAAAGGATAATAAACCATTCACATGTACACAAATGGAGTTGAAAGCAAAAGACATTATCGACATAGACAAAACCCTAGCAATTACCACGATGCGTGTGATAACGACTCTAGGGCCACCTCAAACGAGCACTTCCTTCCTCTTCACTTTTTCTCGGCCGACCATGAATTCTCGAAACATATGATATTTATTGATAATAACAATAACAATTACAATCCTCGGAGAATTTGATCGAAAAATACTTCACAACTGTAACACCCGACGATAGGGTTAGCAAACACACGAGTTCTAACTTCTATTTTTTTGCCCCTTCCTTCGTGGGTCAAGGGTTAAAACAACGGCTCCTACATCAATTTCCAATTTCCATAAAGGAAAGAAGCAAATATTATAACCTTTCACACGGCAACTTGCACGAAAACTATACCCTATCACACCGACGTAATTAAATAAAATTCGGAAAAGCGAAGAAGATAATTTACCCTATCATTTCTTGATCCACTAATCTTTTTCTTTTTTTCTTTTTTTTTCCCTCCTCCTTGAACCCCATGATTGATCCGTTAGTAATCCTCAGAAAATTCTAAAAAAAAGGAATTTGCCAGAAACAACAAAAGAAAAAGAAAGGGACAAAAGAGGAGAAAAAAAAATATTTCGATTCTCGGGATCAGAAAGTGAACCTCCAGATCTTGATCAGGAGATCGACCTTGCACCTGGCCTCGGCGACGTCGGCGACGACGGTCGCGTTCTTGTCCTTCGGGGCTGACACCCCCTTGATCCCGCTGCACACGACCCTGATCCCGACCTTCTTGCTCTTCCGGCCGCCCGCCTTCACCCTCACCTTCGTGTCCATCCGAATTTCCAGGGCCACCCCGTTCTTCCTCCTCAGATCCGACCTCAGGGCAGCGACCGATTCGGCGTCGACGTCCTCCGTGCTCGCCGACGCGACCGCCCTCAGGGTGGTCTGGTTCTTGGGGTAGCTCACGAACGCCGGGATCGAGCCGTTGCCCAGGAAGACGGAGCCGGAGGCCGAGGAGAGGGAGACGAGGAACGGGTCGTAGAAGAAGGCGAAGGTGTGGGAGTTGGGGTTCTTGGAGATGAGGGTGAGGTTGAAGAGGGTGGTGAGGCGGGAGACGGAGCCGTCGGAGGGGGTGGTGAGGTTGAGGGCGTTGGTGCGGAGGGAGGAGAGGGAGAAGGCGGGGCGGTGGGGGTGGTAGAGGACGTAGAGGGCGGCGCCGGCTATGGCGGCGAGGAGGGCGACGAAGAGGAGGAGCAGGATCGTCCAGAAGCAGCAGCAGCAGAGGCTGCAGCGGGGGCGGCGGCGGCGGCGCTTGGGGGTTGCGGGCGGTAGGGGCGGTAGAGCTGGGGCTTGGTGGGAGCACCGTTGGCGGCGGGGAACGCGGTTGTGGGAGCACCGTTGGCAGCGGGGAACGCGGTTGTGGGAGCACCGTTGGCGGCGGTGGCGGTGGCGGCGGTGGCGGTGGCGCCGTTGGTGGTGGTGGCGGGTTTGGCCGATGGGTGGACTCTGTCCGTCATTTTGGGCGGTGGCTTAGAGAGAGAGAGAGAGAGAGAGGAGGAGAGTGAAGAAGTGAGAAGTGAGAAAGAAAGGAAGAGATGCTTCTTACTTCTTAGGCCAAGGCAAGTGGGGAATCACTCTTCACTATCATCCCTTCTTAAATCCATTTTAAAATGAACCATATGCTTTTTTTTTTCTCTTTTTTTAATGAGCAACACGAATTTGTTATACTTGGGGTCTTGTCTTTTGGACAGGGCCAACGTAATTACCATATGCTTTTTTCAAATTAAGTAAAAAAAATATGTCAATTGGAGTAAGTTTTGGATTACGGCTAAATATTATCAAATTAAATTCGAGTTTCTTGGTGAATTTATGTTGAACTTTGAGTTGTGTTGCCATATTGTATTGAGAAGTACCCCCTCTACTTCGGATATGAGAAATCAAATTATGAACTCACTATTAGATATGGGTCATTCATGTGCTTAAGAAAACATGTTTGAGTCCAACAAATTGCTTATAATATTATTTTAGTGTGAAATTTCTTTCATACTTTGGATCTAATAGATTGGACACCTACATTTTGAAATACCAAATAATTAGTCTAGATTTTGAACATGGTAACCATCGAGCCATTTTCCTTGCACGTTAAGATATAAGACTTCCTATATTTGATCGAGCCATCTTCTCTACACAATATCCTCTTTAATAATAGGAATTAAAGAGATGAGGTATTTTTTTCATAATTTCTTTCCATCAAATATTGTCACCAGAGGACAAGATTAGTTGACAAAAGGTCAAACCCTAGAATGGGTAAAGGACAAAATGGTCTTTATGGTAAATACACCTAGTAAGAAACTTCCTACGCGTAATCCGACAGCTGCACGTAAAAGCAAAGGAACCACCCCACCGACAGCCTATTGGGTTTCCGCCACGTGGCACTTCTTAAGTAGGATTAAACCATGATGAGCAGGACTAATCTCTCAAGTCATTTGCCTGCATTCCCCTCACGCCGAAAGTCAATGGATCAAATCCCACTTGAGTAAAGTCGCTTTGGAGGATGGGGGAAGCTTCTCTGGAAACGGCGTTGCTAATCAGCGTCCTTCGAGTAATAATAGTAATTAGCAATAATGATGACACCAATCTTACAAACAAAGAGATTTTCCCTCCAAATCTGCCAAGTGGGGGATGTTAGCCCTCGAGAGATGATTTCTAAACATGACCGATTTGCAAGGATTACATATGAAAAAACGCGTAATCCAAATATTATTTATAAGAGAAATTAGGATTTTAGAATGGAATATGAATTAAGATCAAGCAGCTAAAATAGACGGCGCGAGTTTAGAACAAACTCACGAGATCGAGAATCTAGTAAATTAAAAGGAAATGATTCCAGACTTGAATAAATTAAGTAAGATCTTGCCATTTGATTGAGTATAAGTGCATCCTTTGAATCTCCAGCTTGCTTTCATACTATTCTTGAGGTTCACATTACAGCGATTGTCTACAAATCTACTCCGAAATTCTATGGATTTTATTAAATTCCTCCTATTTTTGATTGCCAAACTCTTATTTTCCATCAATGGATGCCAGATTTTCCTTTCTCATGCCAATAGTGCCAACAAGAGACTTATTGGCGGATTAGACACACGAAATCTATGCCGTCGTTTACATCTTTGAGTACAAAAAAAAGAAGACCTAACAAAAAAAAGAAGACCTAATGCTCTAGTTATCTTTTGATTTTTCGGCTTATGTTTTATCTGACTCTCGAGATTAATTAAGAATTTCATGGGCGAAGACTTTTGTACCTAAAATAGGCCTGCTCGTTACCAAAACATAATAAATATTAAGAAACTGTATACCATTGACTTTGAAATTATCGAAATCATTTAAATCAAACGGGTATGTTCATGTCTCCAAAATGCTTTTATGAAACTTAGTAAAGTGTTATAATTGCATTCTTTAAAATTTTACGATTGATCGTTGTCAAGATAACAGTAATTTTAGTAAATTTTTTTTTGTCGGTCCTACTCTATACCTATTCTACATTCACTCTCGACTTTTGCCCCCGCCTCTGGCGTGGGCGTGGGCGTCGAAACCCACTCCCGAAACTTGCGCGTTCCCACCCCATCCCTCCCCGAGAAGGTGGGGGTTTGAACCCCTCACCTTCCCCTTCCATGTTAAAAGGGTGGCCACTGGGGCGAATTCCAGTGATTATAATTTTAGTAAATTAAAGATCTTAATAGGAGAGGGGATTCATATTCGCGAATTTATGCTTGGCACTATAGCAAATGAGGTGAAAACAGGCTAACAAATGACAACATACAAGGTAGCTAAAATTTCATTAACTAGTCCTCTTAAAGAAACTCATAATTAGGAAAATACACCTTTCAATGATATGATTAAATCCGGTTTGTGCTGAAAGTAAAAAAAATAAAAAATTACAAGGTACCGCTACACTTGCTTTGATGACTAGATCAGGTTCCTTCTCTTGGGTCAAATGACTTTAGTAGTTTTTTTTTTTTTTTTTTTTTGGTCGGAAAATGACATTAGTAGATTAATCTTATCATATCAGTAATATTATTCTCGACTTTTGTGTATTTTGGTTAACAGAAAAAATGTTGATTAGAAAAATGAGAGCTTTAGATTCTCTTTGTTTCAAAAAAATGAATGATTTCGAAGATATCAAAAATATTTTACTAAAAATAATAGCTTTTGTCACTTAAAATGATTAGTCCACATTTTCACTCTTAGGGTGCGTTTGTTTTACGAAAAACAATTTCCAGGAAAACGTTTTCCTCATTTTCTATCGTTTGGTTCATTTAGGAAAATGAGTCAACGGAAAATGTTTTCCTAGTCAATGGAAAATGTTTTCTTTTCAAAGTTTTAAATTTAGGAAAACGATTTCCCCTTTGAAAGAATCGGAAAATGTTTTTCAAAATGTTTTAAAGTCCTTGCTTAATGAAAAATTTATTATTAAAAATAATTTATAATTTTTTTGGTCGGTAAAAAAGAAATTCTAATTAAAAATTTTGAATTTATTATTATTATATATTTCTTTTCTTTTCTTTTCTTTCTTCTTTCTTTTTTTTTCTTTTTTTATTGTTTTTTCTTTTTTTTTCTTTGCTTGTGAACGTAAGCCCTAACTTCTCCTCCCCTCTCTCCTTCGTCACCGCCACCTCTCTCTCTTTCGTCACCATCGCCTCCTCCAACCCTAACCCCTCCTGCGCTCCCGTTAGCTTCGCTCCCTCCTTTTCCTCTTTGTCGGCGTTTTCTATACTTTCAATCATTTTTCAAATGCAATCCAAATACCAGAAAAATATTTTCAATCATGTATCACCAAACAAAAAAACTAACCTTTTTTTTTTGGAAAATGGTTTCCCAGAAACCATTTTCCAAAAACGTTACGTTTTCCGTGAAACAAACACACCCTTAATAACAATTTGTAAATGAAAATATTTTCAATTTATTCATTTTTGTAAACGATACGAGTAATTATATTTAGGAAAATATTTTCGAAATTATTATTATTATTATTATTTTTGGTAAAATGAACGAAGCCTCAATCGAGACATCCAACAATATTAAGCGCTTCTTATAAACGCCGCGCTGGTTGGTAAGTCTTTGGTTGGAATGTGACTGGTTAAAGTCCCGATCGGCTCACTCTCGATACTAAGATTGAAGATGGACGCATTAATTTGTAATAAATACAGAGTGGAAAAATGCAAGAGGCGACCCCTTTCTGGGGGGCATGATGCGAACATCTTACTGCTAAATTCCGCCGAACATCACCCTGAATTGAGGGCAACGCCAGCAGAATATGAATGTAGTCGCATTTTGGTCATGTCACATGATAAATTGAAAAATTTATAAATAAAACCCTAAATCTATTACATTCACACCAATTCAGTTCTTAATATTAGCCAGTTTAATCCTAAACTTATTGTACTTGTGTTAATTCTATCCTAAACATTTCAATTGCACCAATTAAGTCTTTCCAACAAGCTTTTAGCCAAATTCTTTGTCATTGGAATTTATTATTTATTATTCTTTTCTCCTTTTCTCTAACTCTAGGCCGGTGAAGTCATGTCGGCCAATCCTTGTCAGCCACAAGCAGGGGCCAACAACCCTTGCTTGGTTGAGGTAAAGGCATCGCCACCCTTGTCAACCACTAACAAGAGTTGCGACGCCCTCACCCAAATCCAAGCGAGGGCCATGATGCCCTTGCCGACGAATGAGCAAGAGTAGCGGCCTTCACGCAGACCAAGGCAAGGGTGTTGCGGTCCTCACCTAGATCGAGACAAGGATGTTGTGACCCTCGCCTTGATTTGCGCAAGGACATCGGCGAGGGCCCTCGTGGACCTAGGTTTAGGAAAATAAAAAAAGAAAGAAGAAAGAAGAAAGAAGAATAAAAAGAAAATAATAAAATTCATAACAGTTTTACAAAATTATTTATGTTAGCATCCATCGTACTATGAAGATGATCAATACTAACTAAATCACCACATTAGTGACTTTCGGTCAAAATTGGCCAAAAAGACTAAATTAGCAAATCGTCAAAAATATTTAGGACTAAATAGGTAAATCATCAAAATATTTAGGATTGAAATGATATAACTAAAAAATTTATGATTAAATTGGCATAGATATTATATGTTTGGGATTTGTTTGGTAAATACCCATGAGAAATTGTCCAAGTCCCAAATCTATTTGAAGAATGTTAATTTGTTGCTAAACTTATCAATGTTGCCGATTTTAGTTCTAAACCTTTACGCGGAATTCAAATGTAGTTTTTCCATCAATTTTTTGTCGAAAATCGTTAATACAATAGATTATCATGTAGGACGGTCGATGATAACTAGACCTCCACATCCATGATTTCTCCAAAAATTAAAGGAAAATGAGGAATTACATTGAAATTTCGCGCAATGGTTAAGGATTAAATTGTAAAAATTTAAAAAGTTGATGGTGAAACAATATAATACAATTAGATATGGACAACCGGTAAATTATAGTAAGAATCGCCGCCTTAAGGACTTTCATAGGCACTCCAATCCGCCATTACCTAGGAGATTTAGATTCTTCAAGCATTAAATAAACTCCGAGACCATGAAACACCCCCTTCAAGTTAAAGTTTGGCTGCGAGCTTGAGGAATGTTGTCGAATTAAGCTTGCAATAAGCATAAGGTTAGTAAATAAAAAAATTGATTAATTAACTCGAGCCCCAGAAAGGCCGAAATGGGCCGTAAAGCAAAGCAGAATGTGCAAGCCCACTCGACTTCTTTATTGGGCCACACCAACAGGCCCATGACAAGGTTCAGCCTTGGCTCTCCTTGAACGTGTCTAATGCTAAGCTCAATGAGAGAAGCTTCGGCTATGTTGAGTCAACGAGTACATGAATATTTTATAACTAGCTTGGTCAAAATGCTGACGTACGATGTAGAGGGTACATGAATTATATTATATTTCCAATTGCTAAAAATTTAAATCTTTGCTAAAGAAACTGCACAGAAATTTCTTTGATGGGTACTTGTGTAATTAATTATTCAATTTGGGTTGCGTAGAGAGATGGCACTGAATTTGCCAATTTAATAGTGGACAAAAGGACTATATTCCATCAAACCTGGAAGTAAGAAGTAGCACTCTCATTATAGGACCGGCTTTCTTTTAAAAAATACCAACATTATATCCGATCTCAATTTTGACATGATCTTTGTTTCCCTTCTCATAAAAAATCACCCACTTGTACTCTAAATCAAAATCTATCCCAATTAACACTCCATCCAATATTGCCGCCAGAGGTCTGACGTGGCAATTCCAAGCGTAGGTTGCCTCCACGTCACTTGCTGATGTGGATTCAAGGCACACCCTCGTCGACTCTTTTGCTTTCTTGTGTATTTAATATTTTATTTTTTGGCCAGGACTCTTTAATTTTTGCAGCTGAAATCCTCTCGATCTTGCTGATATCAATCTGAGTCGGATAAAAGGCGATAGCCACGCAGCACCCGTGTAATGCATCTAATTAAAAGTTGTTTAAATGCCGAATAAAATATGTGGGTTAGGTCTAGTACGAAATCAACGAGTTAATTATAGTGGATTTAATCAGTTCTTACGTAATCAGATTTGCATCAACTCAGGTTTTATGTTTTGCATGAGTAGGATCTTATCCTTGATATTTATATATAGATAGAATAGTGCAATTTGCTTATTAGCTGGGTCCGGACCATAGAGACTATACTTAAGTAATCATCTTTACTCATACCAAAAGACAAGATTATTATAGCCAAATCAAGATTTAGTAAAGTGAACGCATGTAGCAGCTAAGAGATGTTCCCATTATTCATGATGAGGAATCATTCATTCAAGAGTCATTTTAACAGACGACGGGCATCATTAGGGTTTCTGCAAAATAATGTTGTTCCTGCTTTTCTTCTTGATCCAGATCCGTATATCGCATGATAATGTACACCAATCTCAGAAAGAACGCCAGTGAAAAAGGAGCACATATATGATAAAGAGTTCAGAAGGAGTACAAAAAGATGTACATCTTAAAGACCTCAAACACACCGACACTGATCCAAAGTCCGAGCTGACTCTTGGTTATCTGCTAATTCTGATCTCCTTAGTTTTGCCTAGTAATGGATTCCATCCTCTGCAGCTTCAGCTGATGCTTGAACCTGTTGATGAAGTCATCGGCCCTGGCATCGACCTCCTCGTCCGCACGGCCGCTGATTTTCCCCGTCCCTTCTCTCGCGGTCGCCGGCCGGCGTCTCTCGAGGAAATCTCCATCTTCTTCTTCATCATCTTCGTCGAAATGCACAATTGGGTACTTCACACTTGCAGATCTCCTCACGGTGGTTCTGGGCAACCTATTTGTTGCCGCTTCACTCTCAGCTTCCTCAGCACGATCATCTTCTTCTCCCTGTAGTTCTTGCGCCCGCGCTTGTTCTTGCCGAAAATTGTAGGGAGTGAACGGCTTTAGATTTGGGTAATTGACATTCCTAGTTGGGGTTGGAGTGGGCGGTGCAGTGGGTTCTATCACTATGTGGCTGTAGGGGCCAGAGGGCATGGACTTCTGGGGCCTGGAAGGAGATCTAGCAAAGTGAGATGGATTCTCTTGCTCTTGTTCTTGCTCTTGTTCTTGCTCTTGTTCTGGTTCTTGTTCTTGCATCTGTTCATGTCCTGGTTCTTGAAATGCGCGGTGCTGGTGGGTCTCCATTTCAGGGGCTTTCATGGCAGTGGGCCAAGCGGGTTGTTCTTGGGGTCTGCTCCAGAAGAAGACGGTGGACTTGAGTCTCTGGAAAATGGAGGGAGGTCTAGCCAAGGGTGGGGCTGGTGGGTATTTGTGGGTCTCGTTTTCTTGGCGATCTTTTTGGTGCTCATGGGTTTTTCCGTGAGCAGAACCGAACTGTGAAGTGATGGCAATGGTGCCAATCATGAGGTTGAGCACCAGGAAGAGAACAGGAGGGGTGAACCAGCTGTTCAAGGTGGACCAGAGTGAAGGAGTCGGCAGCGTTGCAGATGCCTCATCAGACATGGTTTCTGCTTCACCAAAGAAAGGTTGAGAGAGAGAGAGAGAGAGAGAGAGAGAGACGATGGTGTTGGACAGAAGGGAAAGGTGAGTGCCAATATAAAGGGGGAGGCCATTGTTTTGGGTGGGATATTCCTTTATGCTTGGCCATCCGTGTCGTTTATGTTTGGCTGCTTGAATTTTAAGAACTCATTGGGTGTTTGCTAAGAGTAGCCTTTTCTCGCCTTTTTCTGCTTTTCCTACGGAGGCTGGTGGTGGGGAAAGAAAAGGCCCGAGCGGGGGTGGTGGGGTCGGTCATGGGCAGGGGTGTCTCTGTGGGTCACTCGTCAGGTGGACTGTCGCGGCCGGATGGACGCATGTGTTTGGACTTGCCTGCTGGAAACCCTCGGAAGCTTTGATACCAAGCTTCGCTCGAAGTTGACTTCACCAGGTCGTACGGATACGTTCGAGCTGGACTCTGATTCAACTTGTGGTGGTCTTGGACCAAAGCCCAACGATCGAGGACAGTACCTTCCTTCGACTCGACGAGCCTTTTTTTCATTTTGGGCCACAGGAGCGAAAGCTGGTGCTTCGGTGTTGACATCGAGCCACTTCTTCTGACGTTTTGGATCTCTGCAGAAAATAAATTGGACCTTAGGAAATGCAAGAACAAGTTCTGTTGATATTGGAGCTACTACTCAAATCTCTTTTCTGCATCGCCCCCATGATGATGCATGCCACAAAGGGGCAACCGTATCATGATCAGATTTTCCCTGAATCCTCACGCCCGAAACCATCATGTTCCATTTGGCGATGCATTCCGTGAGCACACTCAAGACAATCAAGAAATTCTTGTTCGTCCATAATTATAAGATCGTCTTTCTAAGCACTCATTAGTGTGAACTTTTAGGTCGGGCGCAAAAAGTGCTTGTCCCTTCCGTCCCGAGAAGCAAAAGGTCTCAAGTCTATCTCGTGACAGATCCAAAAAAATCACGTATTTAGGTAACTTGACAACGAGGGTTCAGACAAGAAAGAACAGAGGAGAAAAATCGTTTGATGATGTACCATTTTCTGTGACCCGATGTCGAGCGTGCGAATGCATCTGCTGCAGATTATGTTCAAGACATAAAATTCCTAGTCAATCTCGAACTGCATAGTGTCGAAAGACTCAAAACTGCAATGGCTACCGGAGCTTTCTAGAGAGAGAGAGAGAGAGAGAGAGAGAGAGAGAGAACAGAAGTGAAGCTTAAATAAGATGGTACTTCCCCATCTCCCCTCGAGCTCGCCCAGCGACTGAACAACAACAAGGACGACAAATCAAGAACAGCCTCCAATCCCATCCGTCTCACCGGCGATCCAGCTCTGGCAATCACCGAAATGCCACTCCTCTCTCACCACCGCTCCTCCTTTTCTCCTCCGCCGTCATCCGCCGCCGCCGCCGCCGCCGCCCCCTCCTACACCTCCAAACCCATCAAGCCCCAGAAACCCGCCCCCGCTCCTCCGTACTCCCGCCGGATTCTCCTGGCCGTCGTCGCCTTCTCGGTCGTCTCCCTCGTGATCGGCATCGCCGGAGTCTCCTTCTCTTTCTATGCTCTCCGGCAGCCCAGGCCCTTGCCTGTCTTCCGGTGCGGGAGGACCGTGGACGCTTTCCGGGCTTTCTATTCGGCTTCCCGTTCGAGGAAGCTTGGCGATGGCGGCAAGGGTGGGTTGGTTACGGCGGCGGATCGTCCCAAGCTTTTGGGTATCGTTGGCATTCAGACTGGGTTTGACTCCTTCGATCGCCGAGCTGCTAGTAGGAGCACTTGGCTTGCTTCTGACCCTGATGGGCTTTTGAGGTACTTGATCTTGCGTTCATGTAAAGTTTTCGTCTTTCATCGATTGTGTGCTCAGCGCAGGTTTCAAAATCAGATTATAGGGATCGCATTGTTGGTTTTTAGTGGTATAGCTTTGAGCTTGGTTTTTGGGATTTTAGCTAGTGTGTTCGGATGGTTGATTCTGTTGTTATGTGGTGATCCAGAGTACTTAACGGTAAATCAGTGTTCAGAAATAGCCATGACAATGCTACATTACTTGTAAACAAGATCAGATTATGGGGATCGCCTTGTCGGTTTTTTGTACTATAGCTTTGAGCTTGGCTTTTGGGATCTTAGCTAGTTTGTGAAGATGGTTGATTCTGTTGTGATGCCGTGACCCAGAGTGCTTTACAGAAAATCAATGTTCAGCAATAGCCAATACAACGCTACATTACAACAAGTAGACTCAGGTTTAGAGTGCCTAGTTCACAGAGGAAGCAAATATGCTCTGCAAAATGTGTCTTAGGAAGCGAAAGGCTTAACAAATGAAAATGTAGGACATTCTTTCTAGGAAGTTAAAGGCTTAACAAATGTAAATGTGGGACATTCTTGTACATTATCTGCTCATGGTCAAATGTTCGCAGGTAAGATTTATGTGTAGAATTTGATAGTTTAATATGGAACTCTGCAATTGGGTAGATACATTGGAGGTTCTAAGCTATACTCAGCTAGCAGATAACTTGGTGGAAACTGCAAATAATATTTATTGTACTTAGCTCTCAAGATGGCACTCTGTTCTCTGTTCATACTTTCTAGACAGAATCACACAATAAGTATTGCTTTACATTAGGAATTTCTTGCTCCCTACCGGCTTTTACTCTTTTCATTTGCATGTTCCCATATGTGGCATAGACTCCTTCATTGCTCTTATCCTTTTAGGTTGGAACAAGCTACTGGTTTATCTTTTAGATTTGTGATTGGGCGATCAAAGGATGTGACGAAGATGGCCAGACTTCAGAAAGAGGTCGATGAGTATAAGGATTTCATGCTCATTGACGTTGAAGAAGAATATTTATCGCTCCCATACAAGACGTAAGAGCTGCTACTTTTTATGTGCAGCGTGGTTGATGATTATGAATCATGAGAGCTTATATGGTAATGGTCTACCTGTCAGGCTGGCATATTTTAAGGCAGCATTTGAACTTTTTGAAGCAGAATATTATGTCAAGGCGGATGATGATATATATCTGCATCCAGGTATATCTAAGTGCGTGAATCTCTTTGAGTAGTAGTCCTTGGCTCCAATGCAGTTTAATGATAGATTCCCAATGTGTCAGATCGTCTTGCAACTTTATTTGCTAGAGAGCGAAAGCATTCTCTTACTTACATCGGATGCATGAAGAAAGGGCCAGTCATAACTGACCCAAAACTGAAATGGTGAGTGCTCTACACTCTACAGAGTTGTGAAAAATTTTCTTTTTGTATGGCTTGGTTGCATTCGGGGATGTGTATTTGGGCCTTGTCCTGTCTAGAGACTTTTTAATTTGTTAATATGTACCTTTCAGGTATGAAAAATCGGCCCATCTGATTGGAAATGAGTATTTCTTGCATGCATATGGCCCTATATACATTCTGTCCGCAGAAGTGGTAGCTTCACTTGCTACTGCTAGAAATAACAGGTACATCATTTCAACTTATCTGTGCTGCCCGTTAGTTCTCTTAGTATTAATTTTTTTTCCTGCCATGTTCTTCTTCTTCCCTTTTTCTTTCCGACTGTCGAACTTATCTTATTAGGTGAATTTGAGAGAAATAGTTGGACGCTCTACACTCTTAATTCACAGACTGGACTGCTTTACATTCATGTTATGATCTTGATGTAGTTATGTCCCTGATAAACTTCTATATTCAAACGAAGCAGAGCAAAGAACTGTGGACAATTGCATTTCTGGAGGTTAATAAGCTTCTTTAGCATATGGAAATCCAATTTCCAGATAATTCTCTGCGTGGCTTAATTGGATTACCATCATGGTTCATATCGGACATGACGACAAGTGTGTCATCTTGGATGTACTCATCAAATTTATGTATTTTCCTTGGATTTTCATTTCATTCTCCCACCACCCCTTCTTGTCATCGTAGATTACATGGTTACGTGTCTCTTTCCATCTAGAGCAGCTTTTTGATTCTCGTCTCTAAGTTTTTTCTACAGCTGAGACAGTGCAATTTTTGGCTCTCAGCTTGAGAATGTTTAGCAATGAGGATGTTACTATTGGTTCATGGATGCTCGCTATGAACGTATATCATGAGGACAACCGAGCAATATGTGATCCTCGATGTACACCTACATCAATTGCGGTGTGGGACATCCCAAAGTGCTCAGGTAAAAGAGTTGCAATTTCATTGCTTGTTTTGGCGTCTCTTTTACCAAGAAAAAAAAAATGACCAAAGTGGGGAAATCTGCAGGTTTATGTCGTCCGGCCACTAAGATGAGAGAGCTTCACAAGATTGATATGTGTTCTAAAAGCCCTACGCCGCCTACAGACGATGACTGACTAGTAAAATCTGTGAAGCTGGAACTCACCATATCTTGGAGGATTGGTTTACTTCTTAGCCTCCATCAATCGGCCTTTTGGTATAGCCGCGACCCGTTTGTCCATCATGCCATTGTTTTGCAGATTATCCTTGTGGAGATGACTATATCGAAGCCTCACCTGCAACTCCATGAAACAGCAAACTCTCGGGTCTGTGGGCATTGCATTGAATACTGTATTCACAAAAAGCTGTCAGGCTGCTATATATTACTAACGGACTAGATGTAACTATTGCTTGGGGACCGGGTCCCCGATGCCCCCATGAGAATGAAATTTATACTTCTGAAAACTTGAGAGCACCTTCGCGAGCACCATTCTTTGGATATTCAACCTCTCATACGGTGGTGCTAGTTGCAGCTTACTGTATCCTGTCTGATGGATCAGTACTCTCGGTCATGCGTTAGAAGCATTTGTTCTGTCTATCAGGGATTGCAAACCTTGAATTTACAGGACATACGTTTGTCTTTAATGATGTTCCCTCAATTGCAATGACAAGTCATTATCAAGATGATCGACATTACAAGAAAGACAAGCAAGGAACAAAAACAGAGTAGGTGTACGCATGATTTTCTCATAAATGACACGAAGTTTAGTCTTCAATTGATTGAAGAATAGTTGGATTCTGCATCATCTCGGCTGGCCCTCATTGACGAAGTGCTGGGATGCTTCCAATGCTTAATCAAGTGCGTTAACATCTAATTGTCCGACACCTATGAATGGTGTGAGTTACCCACGTACGATCTTGCTGGCAGAATCAATGAGGAGCGAGGAGTCATGTCGTGTTTCCTTAATGGAAAGGGTGGCAATGAAATTGAATGAAAATTAGTGGAATTGGAAGCCTGACTTTCAATCTTGTCTGTCTAAAAGTGTCATTGTTGATTTGAGGGGCAAAAAAGCATCATAATTCACAATTACATACCATAAATGGAGAGTAGATGATTCCAAGTGAAGTCAATTATAATGGTGGGTGAAAGTTGAGCATCAATAATAGACTTGGATCTTTTCCCATTCCGAGAGTGATGGGAGCCAATGCATTGGTGCCGCTATAATTGCGCCCTTTTTCCCATATTAGGACTGGTTAAAGAGTAAATAAGGTAAAAGTTGAGGGTTGCTCTATGTCTAGCCAATGTCATATTGACTAAGAACCCACTCCGTAATTTTTAGCGAGTGAATATCGTAAATAGGGTTTTAATCAGTAAATTATGTTCATCTTTCCATCAAATTGAAACTTAATTATTCGTGCATCATCCAAAGAAACACAAACATTTGATATGGGAACTAATCATGAGCGTAGCCGGGGATTTACGAACGTAATGACAACCTCTAAGTAGATCAATGCTTGCATCACATATTAGATTTGTGTAAACACAATGTACATGAGTAGTCAAATCATGTAAGTTTCACCTGGGGCCCAAACAAATTTGATGTATGCATCGCGCTCTCATATGTGGATGTGCTCGATTATTACTTACCAGGTACTTGCTTGTTGGCAACTTTTGTTGAAAAAATATTGGGGTACTCTTGTAGTAGAGCTTTTCATATTTTTAAAGCAATCCTAACGATTAATTTTGGGGAAAAAATAATCGAGATTTAATAAAACTCGCACCTAACTCAAATGAAACGATAAGGATAACATTTAAGATTTTGTTTGAAGTGATGTTTACGTTTTTATTATTTTTGTTCAAATCTCCCGAGATACGTAGTTAGACTTTTTTGAATGGATGATCTTGATAACAAATGTCCACCAGGCACTTATCAAGCATACTACATACATAAATGTTTCAATTATATAAGACATCGATTACACATAGTACATTGAGAAAAGCACTACATTAAATCTGTAGTGTTTTCCTTATTTGAGTGCTTAACAAAGTGTATGGAAACCCACCCTTTAACAATCTCTTAATGTATATCATATAAATTAAGGATAATATTTTCAATTTTAACGAGAGAAAAAATATATTTTGAGAAAAATGATGTAAATTATCCTTGAAATTAGACTTAATATGCAAAGTGGTCCTTGAACTTTTACTTTGTTCAATGTGGTTCCTGAATTTCAGCCTAATGCGTAATATCGTTTATAAATTTTTAATTTATTCAATGTAATCCCCGAAAATTGTGGTACATATTTAATTTAATCATTGAACCAGAAAATTCGGAAATTAGATGAAATTCAGGGAACTACAATGAACATCTACAAAAAGTTCATGAATCACGTTGAACAAACTAAAAATTTAAGAATAACATTATATATTGGGTTAAAGTTTAGGGTTTACGTTACATGTTAAATTAAAATTCAAGTTCATTGCACAATTTTCTAGATAATATTTGGCTTTTAGTACAATCAGGCAAACGTGTAGGACACAAATTGCGCAACCCCAAGATCTCCATAACTAGAACAAGAACACACATCCAAAGAGTAGAAGATTAACGCACCTGTTTTAGGATCCATCGTTCTTGAAAGCGGAAGTGGAAACACAATGTTCCTTGCGCAAATCCTTCTCCTCTGTTGCCCTCCGAATCACTAGCTCAATGAGGCGGCCCCTCACGATTGACGTTAGAACAACGTCCCTTAGGTGAGGATATGTGAGAATAGGGTTAGAGGAGAGATTTGAGCACTATTTATAGAGTTTTCAGCCAGTCCTTTTCATAACGGGCCAAGCTCAACTCGGCCCACACTAGCCAGCCCCATATTAGACTAATTAAGAAACCTTCTATTTCACCTTAGACCAAACCCCGTAAAACGGTAAACGTTAAATGGTAAATAACAATGTCAATTAATTTAGTCCATATATTAGAAAAATTCTTACAAAACAAACCCTAATTTTTTTTAAAAAATATATATATCAATTGGGAGCACCTGAAATTTTCCAGCTATTGATCCTCCTATACTACTCTCCAGAGCAATCATACGCCTGACTCAAAGACTGACCTACTACTCCCTCCCACCCTCAGTCCAAGTCGCAACAAAAACAAGAGCTCCGCCTGTAAAACGCTGAAATATCAAGCTACTACTGCATCTTCCATCATCATTAATGACGCCACGTCACCCCCCTCCACGCCCCCCTCGTCCTACGTGTCTGCCTGCCATGGTGGCACCCCATGCAAGCTCGCCCTACAAAAAGTCCCGCGTCGCTTCTAGATAATACTACTCGTTCTCCGCAAGTCGCTCTCTACTCTGCTCTCCCTCTTCCCCCCTTCGTCTTTCTGCGTTTACGCACGACAGGCATGGAGCGGAGCCCCGAGAAGAGGTCGGATCCCGACGAGGCGGCCGGCGGCGGCGGCGAAGGCTTCGCCAGGGCCCTGACCGGGTTCCTCGAAGACTCCGACTGTGACATCCCAAATTTTCTTGAATTTATTTTCAGTCAATTGAACCGGGCGATTCATCTGTGCGTGTAGTCGTCCTTCTGAGTTGGCCACTCGCGTGAGGACTGGTCTATTGGGTGAAGCAATTAAGGGATTTTGATGTGTCAGGCTCGGGGACTGATCACCCTCGGGTCGGATGCAAGAAAATTTCCTTGAAAGCTACTCAGTGGATCAGGCGTCTTTGAAATCGCACCAGATTGAATTTAACCGCGAAAATTGAAATTGAAATTTAAAAATTTGAGGCCCGGTTATGTCACGAATTTTAATAGAATCTTGGATTAATTTTATGGATTTTAATTGGACTCAATTAGAAGAGAATTGATTGAGAAATTGAGGAAATTAGAATGTGCAAAAATTGGACCCCGGCAAAAAAGTGAAATGCAACCATTGAATGAAGTTGTGGGAAGGAGATAGTGGAAGATGACATCACCCACGTGATGTCATGGTGATGTGGCTAGGGTGAAGGAGGTGGTGACAAGTGGAGGGTGGAGATTTCTTCTTCAACCTCTAGACTAAGAGAGAGAAAAGGGGAGGAAGGAAAGAAAAAAAAAGAAAAGAGAAAAGGAAACCAGCGGCCCCCCTGTCCGTCGCCCCCCCGGTCGACCGTGCCCAGCCCGCGCCCGCCGCTCACTGCCCACGCCGTCGCCGCGCCGTCGCCGCACCGTCGCCCAGCCGTCCGTCGCGCCCCGCAGCTCGCCTCGCAGCTCGCCCGCAGCCCAGCCCGTCGCCAGCCAACTCCGTCTCCGTCCGCCGTTCGCTGCCGTCCAAGCTGCCACCAGCTCGAGCCGCCCTCTCCTCCGCCTCTTTCTCCGTCGAACCGCCGCCGTGAAGCCCCCACCGCCACGTCTCCCCTTCGGCCGAACAGTAGCACATTCCAAGTGGGTTTCCAGCCACTTCCGAGCTCATTTCGCCCCCCTTCCGGCCCCCGAACGCGAGACCGCCTTTGGGGAAAGTCAGTCCCGGTGTCACCCTCTTCGATTTGAGCTAAGCGGCGTCCAAATCCGTGAGTTTATCTCACTAATCATTGATTAGACGGTTAATTATGCCATAATCATGTTTAGTTTGAATTAAGCATGTTTAGGTGGATAGATTAGATTATTTTATTATAAGTTAGATTAAGGAATTGGATTATGTTAATTTGGGTTTAATTAAGGTTAAAAGTGATTTGTTTAATGTTAAGTGTGATGTGACATATTAGAATTTAATTTATATTTATTTAATTGGTTTGAAATTCGGATGAATAAAATAATATTAAAATATTCCGAAATTAATTAAATATTATTATTTATTAAAAAAAAGGAAAAATTTATTTTTAGCCCGGTTGTTAGAATTTCGTCTTTGATCGTTGCTGTGATGTTAGAATTTAAATTTGATGCTTGATTGGTGGCGAATTGAGTGTGATTGCGTTAATTAGGGGTTATGTGTAGAAATGCTAAGTGTAGAAATTGGTAGGGATTTGGCCGTGATGCCACTAGTTAATTGACCGCCTATTAGAGGCCGTGCCGAGTGGGGCCGTGATGCCACTAGTTGTTGACCGCCTATTAGAGGCCGTGCCGAGTGGGGCCGTGATGCCACTAGTTGTTGACCGCCTATGAGAGGCCGTGCCGAGTGGGGCCGTGATGCCACTAGTTGTTAATTACCTTATTAAAGGTCGTGCCACGTGGGGCCGTGATTACCACCGATGGTTGAGTCTACTCTTAGGGTCGAGATTGGGAGCAGTGATTGATTTGATTGAATGACATGTAATCGGCCGAGCCGATTGATCGCTGAGACGATCAAAGTGGTTGATTGGTTGATGATGTGATTGTGCCGTGCTTTATTTATCACATTTGCGCGTGATTGAATAATATGAACTGTACTAACCTGCAGGCGCGGACTATTGCGAGGTAAGTCTTCTTGATGTGTGGCTAGGTCATGCTGGGGTGTATTTTCTTTCTAATAAGGGCTTAGGAGGGGTGAACTTGCTGAGACAATGTCTCACTTCGTTGTGGGAAAAATATTTCAGGGCCGTAGATGGTGGTACCAGTGGAGGATGGTGGACTGCCGGTGCAGTTGTTCAGAGAGTCGCAGAGCTTGAAGATGGGGGATCGACAATTGAGTCCGACTAGTAGCTTTAGGATTCATTTCTTCTTTTTGGTAGATCGACTCCTAGTGTGCGGTTTGACCCTTTTTGATGCACATAGACTCTGACTCATTTTGGTTGTACGTAAACCCTGGTTGATTTTGTGATAGTATGTTGGTTTGTATTAATTGATTTTATTCCTGCTGTTCTATCCCGCTTTTAATTTGTCAGGGGTTCTTAATACGTTCCGCATGCGCTTATTAAATTAATTTGGGTCGGCAACACTACCTGGGAAGGTCGCAATTCCACGACCATGGCGGGTTGTTCACGTGTCTCGGAGTTCGGGGCGTGACAACCCCGTTTAAGTGATATCAGAGTATGGTCAGTGTATGGAGTGATACGGGCGATGAGTCATGGGATGGTTAGTAGGAAAGACCTTACTTATTCTAATGCATGTGATTGTTAGTTGTTTGTTAAATTGATTGTGAGGTTACTCAATTCTAATGTGGTATTGGAATTCGCCAGTAGGCGTCTATATTGAGCCTCCAGCATGAGTGAGTGAGTGCCGAGAGCTGCTCGAAAGAGAGCAGCAGGACCCGTGTTTCGAGGTAGGTCTTCGCTGAGGGTTGGTGCCCGTGGTGCCTCAGGAGGAGCACAGGCCGGGGCCAGCGCCGGGACCAGTGCAGGTGGTGCAGCTGTACCTCCAGTCAGTGCAACAGCCCAGGAGGATCAGAGATTTGTGGGGATCATGCACATGCTCGAGGCGATGAGGGACAGGATGGATCAGCAGGCCGCCGCTATCGCCACTGCAGTGAACATAGCCAATGCCGCCAATGCCACTGCTACTGCCGCCGCGCCAGTTGTCGAGCAAGAGGAGGAGGAGGACCCTGATGAGATTCCACCTGAGAATGTGGAAGTTGGGAGGGCTAGACAGAGGTTGGTGCAGCATTTCTTGAGGATGAACCCGCCAACATTCACGGGAGCTGGAGATCCCGAAGCAGCAGCACTATGGATCTTAGAGCTGGAGAATGCTTTTGAGTTGCTGCTGTGCTCTGAAGCAGAAAAGGTTGTCCTAGCAGCCTATCAGTTGAGGGGGACCGCAGCTACCTGGTGGAGGACCAATAGGAGGATTGTATTTCCCGAGGGTGTGGTTCCGAGTGGAACGCCTTTCTTGAAGTCTTCAATGACAAGTATTTTTCGAGTGTGCCGGGGAGGTGAAGATGGCCGAGTTTCGGCGTCTTCGTCGGGGTACGATGACGGTTGATCGTATGAGGCGAAGTTCGCCGACACATCGTCGAAGTATGCCCCTGAGTTGGTCCAGCGACCGGCCGACCGAGCTCGAAGGTTTAGGGATGGATTCCGACCGGAGGTGAGGAGCTTGTTGGTACCTCTAGACCTGAAGGAGTATAACGACCTCTACAAGCGGGCCCAGATGATAGAGAAGGATCAGAATGAGAGAGCTGCCGCCTCTGGATCGCGGTTTAGTTCGAACAGGGATGACAATCAGTTTGGGAAGAGGCCGATGCCTGGAGGGAGGTACCCCATTCCACCCAACAGGAAGGGTGGAGTGGGGAAGTCGTCATCTAGCTTCAGTGGAGCATGTCGTGCGTGTGGGAGGCGACATGGCTCAGCCCCGTGCCCTCTTAGGACGGGTGCCTGTTTTGAGTGTGGCCAGCGGGGCCACATTGCTAGAGCTTTCCCCAGGAGGCCGATGAGACAGCCGCAGTTGCCGCCACCGCCACCGCTGGGTCAGAATAGAGGATTCGCGCCGCAGATCATGCCGCCGAGTGGACTGAACCGACCTCCAGCTCAGGGAAGGGCTTATGCACTTACTAGAGGACAGGCGGAGGATGCGCCTAATGTGGTCACAGGTATGGTCTTACTGAACGACCAACCTACTTATGCTTTGTTTGATCCTGGAGCTTCGCATTCGTTTATAGCTGAAAGATTTGTTAAGTTGGTTAATTCCTGAGTTGTTGGATTCTGTGATGAGTATATCTACGCCGTTGAAAGATAATGTGTTAGCTACAGTGGGTTGCCTTGGTTGCAAGTTAGTGATTGGTGAGAGAGAGGGGAGGATAGATTTGATAGTTCTAGCCATGTATGATTTTGATGTGATAATTGGTATGGATTGGCTCACCAAGCAACGAGCTAAGATGAATTTGTTATCGCAAGGCGATTCAGTTTAACCCATTAGGGGGTGAGAGTTTCGAGTTCGTTGGGAGTCGGGAAGGACCCTCGATTTCCTTAATCTCTTCACTTGAGGCAACTCGCTTGCTAGACAGGGTTTGCCAAGGTTACCTAGCGACTGTCGTAGACACGACGGTAGAGGAGTCGAAGTTAGAGGACATTCCAGTGGTGCAAGAGTTTCCAGATGTGTTCCCGAAGGAGTTACCGGGTTTGCCGCCAGAAAGGAAGGTAGAATTTGTAATTGAGCTAGCCCCCGGGACCGAGCCTATCTCCAAAGCACCATACCGGATGGCCTTGTCGGAGCTTAAGGAGCTAAAGGTGCAAATGCAAGAGTTGCTGGATAAGGGGTTTATACGTCCGAGTGCATCACCCTGGAGAGCACCGGTGTTGTTTGTGAAGAAGAATGATGGTTCATTGCGTCTATGCATCGACTACCGACAGCTCAACCAGGTAACCATTAAGAATAAATATCCGTTGCCAAGGATTGATGACTTGTTTGATCAGCCTCAGGGAGCGTCGATATTTTCTAAGATCGACTTGAGGACGGGATATCATCAGCTAAGGATCAAGAAGGAAGATATACCAAAGTTGGCATTTCGCACTCGATATGGCCATTATGAGTTTACTGTGATGCCGTTTGGGTTGACGAACGCCCCAGCTACTTTCATGGATCTGATGAACCGGGTGTTCAGGGAGTATTTGGATCGGTTTGTAATTGTCTTCATCGACGACATCCTGGTGTATTCGAGGAGTGCGGAGGATCATGAAAGGCACTTGAGGATTGTGCTCCAGACCTTGAGGGATCATGAGTTGTATGCTAAGTTCAGTAAGTGCGAGTTTTGGCTAACTCGTGTGGCTTTCCTAGGTCACGTCATCTCTAGAGAAGGGATCTCGGTGGACCCAGCCAAGATTGAAGCGGTGATCAATTGGCTGAGACCGACTACAGTGACGGAGATAAGGAGTTTTCTCGGTTTAGCAGGGTATTACAGACGGTTTGTGGAAGGGTTTTCGAGGTTGGCATCGCCGATGACAAGACTGTTGAAGAAGGAAGAGAAGTTTGTATGGACAGATAAGTGCGAGAGTAGTTTCCAGGAGCTTAAGCAAAAGCTAACTACCGCACCAGTACTCACTATTCCATCAGGTCCAGGGGGATTTGAGATTTATAGGGATGCGTCGTTTAAAGGATTGGGTTGCGTGTTGATGCAGCATGGTCGGGTTGTTGCATATGCGTCTCGACAATTGAGACCTCATGAGTTGAATTACCCGACGCATGACTTGGAGCTTGCAGCCATCAACTTTGCCCTCAAGATTTGGAGGCACTACTTGTGCGGGGAAAGATTTCAGATCTTCACTGACCATCAGAGTCTTAAGTACTTGTTCTCTCAAAGGGAATTGAATATGAGACAACGTAGATGGATGGAGCTCCTAAAGGACTATGACTGTGAGATCCTGTACCATCCTGGAAAGACGAACAAGGTCGCTGATGCCTTGAGTAGAAAGTCTTCGGTTGCGCATATGGTACTCAAGGAGTGGAGTCTACTTGAGGGAGCTCGAGATTCGAGTTTCAAGTTCGAGGTAGGCCACCTTTCGAGCCTTATGGCCACCCTCGGGATTGAGCCGAAGTGCGGGTCGAATCGGGAGCTTCGGCGAGATAGATCCATATGTTCGGCAGATCGTACAAGAGGATTCGAGAGAAGAGGAAAGTTGGCTTCCAGATTTCTGATGATGGAACGTTGAGATTCAAAGGACGATTGGTTGTACCTGACGATGTGGAGCTTAGGGAGGAGATTTTATCGGAAGCACATCGTAGCAATTACAGCATTCATCCTGGTAGTACCAAGATGTATCAGAATCTGCGTCAACACTACTGGTGGTGTGGCATGAAGGCGGACATCGCCAAGCACGTTGCCAAGTGTTTGACGTGTCAGCAGGTGAAAGCTCAGCACTGCAAGCCAGGAGGACTTCTGCAACCCCTGGAGATCCCAAAGTGGAAATGGGAGCATATTACAATGGACTTTGTGACAGGACTACCGAGGAGCCAGAGAGGAAATGATTCGATATGGGTAGTGGTCGATAGATTGACGAAGTCGGCACACTTTATCGCGGTTCGAAGGGACCTCAGCTTGGATAGGCACGCAGACTTGTATGTCCGTCACATAGTCCGTATGCATGGGGTGCCGGTCACGATCACTTCAGATAGGGACCCGAGATTCACCGTCGCCTTTTGGAAGAACCTCCAGTCAGCGTTAGGGACGAAATTGCAATATAGTACGGCTTATCACCCGTAGACGGATGGCCAGTCTGAAAGGACGATTCAGATCCTCGAGGACATGCTAAGGGCTTGTGTCTTGGACTTCAAGGGAAGTTGGGAAGAACAGCTTCATCTGGTCGAATTCGCCTACAACAACAGTTACCAGCAGAGTATTTAGATGGCCCCATTTGAAGCATTGTATGGCAGAGCGTGCAGGACGCCGGTGTGCTGGAATGAGGTCGGGGAAAGAAAGATCACTGGTCCAGAGTTGGTCCAACAGTCAGTGGAAGCAGTTGCAGTTATCAGAGACAGATTAAAGACCGCTCAGAGCCGCCAAAAAAGCTATGCAAACAAGCGCCGGAGGCCGTTGGAATTCCAAGTTGGTGAGCACGTCTTCTTGAAGGTGTCACCGGTGAGAGGTACTTCCCGCTTTGGCAAAAAGGGAAAACTGAGCCCGAGGTACGTAGGTCCCTTTGAGATCTTGGAAAGAATAGAGACTCTGGCGTATCGTCTTGCACTGCCACCGAAGTTGTCACAGGTGCATGACGTCTTTCACGTGTCGATGTTGAGGAAGTATGAACCTGCCTCGACCCACGTTCTAAATTTCGAGGAATTAGACGTGGACGACAGGGTGTCGTATGTTGAAAGCCCAGTTCGGATTGTGGATCGCAAGGAACAAGTCCTACGCACCAGCACCATCCCAATGGTCAAAGTGGTCCGGCAACACCACGGAATTGAAGGAGCAACTTGGGAGACCAAAGAATCGATAAGACAATTGTACCCCTATCTTCTTGCTTAAGAATTTGTAATGGTTTAAATTTCGAGGACGAAATTTCTATAAGAGGAAGAGTTGTGACATCCCGAATTTTCTTGAATTTATTTTCATCAATTGAACCGGGCGATTCATCTGTGCGTGTAGTCGTCCTTCTGAGTTGGCCACTCGCATGAGGACTGGTCTATTGGGTGAAGCAATTAAGGGATTTTGATGTGTCAGGCTCGGAGACTGATCACCGTCGGGTCGGATGCAAGAAAATTTCCCTGAAAGCTACTCAGTGGATCAGGCGTGCTGAAATCGCACCAGATTGAATTTAACCACGAAAATTGAAATTGAAATTTAAAAATTTGAGGCCCGGTTATGTCACGAATTTTAATAGGATCTTGGATTAATTTTATGGATTTTAATTGGACTCAATTAGAAGAGAATTGATTGAGAAATTGAGGAAATTAGAATGTGCAAAAATTGGACCCCGGCGGAAAAGTGAAATGCAACCATTGAATGAAGTTGTGGGAAGGAGATAGTGGAAGATGACATCACCCACGTGATGTCATGGTGATGTGGCTAGGGTGAAGGAGGTGGTGACAAGTGGAGGGTGGAGATTTCTTCTTCAACCTGTAGACTAAGAGAGAGAAAAGGGGAGGAAGGAAAGAAAAAAAAAAAGAGAAAAGGAAACCAGCAGCCCCCCTTGTCCGTCGCCCCCCCGGTCGATCGTGCCCAGCCCGCGCCGCCGCTTGCCGCCCGCGCCGTTGCCGCGCCGTCGCCGCACCGTCGCCCAGCCGTCCGTCGCGCCCCGCAGCTCGCCCGCAGCCCAGCCTGTCGCCAGCCAGCTCCGTCTCCGTCCGCCTCCGTCTCCGTCCGCCGTTCGCCGCCGTCCAAGCCGCCACTAGCCCAAGCCGCCCTCTCCTCCGCCTCTTTCTCCGTCGAACCGCCGCCATGAAGCCCTCACCGCCGCGTCTCCCCTTCGGCCGAACAGCAGCACATTCCAAGTGGGTTTCCAGCCACTTCCGAGCTCATTTCGCCTCCCTTCCCGCCCCTGGACGCGAGACCGCCTTTGGGGAAAGTCGGTCCCGGCGTCGCCCTCTTCGATTTGAGCTAAGCGGCGTCCAAATCCGTGAGTTTATCTCACTAATCCTTGATTAGACGGTTAATTATGCCCTAAGTATGTTTAGTTTGAATTAAGCATGTTTAGGTGGATAGATTAGATTATTTTATTATAGGGTTAATACCCTGGAAAACCCCAAACTGGTACACTTGTGACAAATTTACCCCAAACTATTTTTTTGACCATGAAAAACCCCAAACCGGTATACCGTGACAAATTTACCCTAAACCGGTACACTTGTGACAAATTTACCCTCTGTTAGTTTTAGTTAGATTTTCTTGTTAAGTTATAAAGCTAAATGACACGTGACAATTAACCGGTATACCAATTTGGGATTTTACACTTTATTTGTTACGAGTTTACAATTTTTGTGATTTTTTTGTGGTATTAATCTAATTTAGCGGGGGTATATTAGTCACAAATTTATCGGTTTGGGGTTTTTTTGGTCAAATAAATTAGTTTGGGGTAAATTTGTCATAAATGTACCAGTTTAGGGATTTTTATAGTTAGTTGGGGTAAATTTGTCATAGATGTACCAGTTTGGGGTTTTTCATGGTCAAAAAAATAGTTTGGGGTAAATTTGTCACAAGTGTACCAGTTTAGGGTAAATTTATCTCACTAATCCTTGATTAGACGGTTAATTATGCCCTAAGCATGTTTAGTTTGAATTAAGCATGTTTAGGTGGATATATTAGATTATTTTATTGTAAGTTAGATTAAGGAATTGGATTAGGTTAATTTGGGTTTAATTAAGGTTAAAAGTGATTTGTTTAATGTTAAGTGTGATGTGACATATTAGAATTTAATTTAGATTTATTTAATTGGTTTGAAATTCGGATGAATAAAATAATATTAAAATATTCCGAAATTAATTAAATATTATTATTTATTAAAAAAACGGAAAAATTTATTTTTAGCCCCGGTTGCTTAGAATTTCGTGCTGATCACTGCTGTGATGTTAGAATTTAAATTTGATACTTGATTGGTGGCGAATTGAGTGTGATTGCGTTAATTAGGGGTTATGTGTAGAAATGCTAAGTGTAGAAATTGGTGGGGATTTGGCCATGATGCCACTAGTTAATTGACCGCCTATTAGAGGCCGTGCCGAGTGGGTTCGTGATGCCACTAGTTGTTGACCGCCTATTAGAGGCCGTGCCGAGTGGGGCCGTGATGCCACTAGTTGTTGACCGCCTATGAGAGGCCGTGCCGAGTGGGGCCGTGATGCTACTAGTTGTTAACCACCTTATTAAAGGTCGTGCCACGTGGGGCCGTGATTACCACCGATGGTTGAGTCTACCCTTAGGGTCGAGATTGGGAGCAGTGATTAATTTGATTGAATGACATGTAATCGGCCGAGCCGATTGATCGCTGAGACGATCCAAGTGGTTGATTGGTTGATGATGTGATTGTGCCGTGCTTTATTTATCACATTTGCACGTGATTGAATAATATGAACTGTACTAACCTGCAGGCGTGGACTATTGCGAGGTAAGTCTTCTTGATGTGTGGCTAGGTCATGCTGGGATGTATTTTCTTTCTAATAGGGGCTTAGGAGGGGTGAACTTGCTGAAACAATGTCTCACCCCGTTGTGGGAAAAATATTTCAGGGCCGTAGATGGCGGTACCAGTGGAGGATGGTGGACTGCCGGTGCAGTTGTTCAGGGAGTCGTAGAGCTTGAAGATGGGGGATCGACAATTGAGTCCGACTAGTAGCTTTAGGACTGTTTCTTCTTTTTGGTAGATCGACCCCTAGTGTGCAGTTTGACTCCTTTTTGATGCACATAGACTCTGACTCATTTTGGTTGTACGTAAACCCTGGTTGATTTTGTGATGGTATGTTGGTTTGTATTAATTGATTTTATTCCTGTTGTTCTATCCCGCTTTTAATTTGTCAGGGGTTCTTAATACGTTCTGCATGCGCTTATTAAATTAATTTGGGTTGGCGACACTACCTG
The DNA here is from genome assembly GCA_014182555.1 of Eucalyptus erythrocorys. Taxonomy (NCBI): domain Eukaryota; kingdom Viridiplantae; phylum Streptophyta; class Magnoliopsida; order Myrtales; family Myrtaceae; genus Eucalyptus; species Eucalyptus erythrocorys. Next base: position 41,922,091 of record CM024599.1, on the reverse strand, counting down.
GGAAGGTCGCAATTCCACGACCATGGCGGGTTGTTCACGTGTCTCGGAGTTCGGGGCGTGACACCGACGAGGAGGGCGGCGGCCTCCTAGTTGGGAGTGAACGGCTTTAGATTTGGGTAATTGACATTCCTAGTGTTAGCTGGGTTCACTCCTATGTGAAGGAGACCCAATGAGTTGCAAGTCCAAAAAGGGCTTGAGCCCATATAATAAGTTATATGAGGAAATAGGGTTTCTCACTATCTATATAAAGTGATAGCCACAAAAGGAAATAGTAACAAGAGAAAAAGAGAAAGTAGAAAATCTGGGGGTTGATGCAATATCTGATTTACATCAAGCTGGCGTCGGAGGTCGATTCGTGGTCTAATTGTGCTAAAATTTTGTCAGCATGTTCGTGGCACAATCTTCTCGAATCTGAATGGTTTGATTTTTGTTTGAAGCTACCTACATCAGATTTTTCGTGGATTGATCAAAACCTGCGTTTTTGGTCAGATTTATCCTTGATCTCTTGTGGAGTTTATGTGTATGGCCAAGAATTATGTTCTTGAGGTCTTTGCTGCTATGTACCTCTAGTATTTGCTAGAGAAGAACAATTTTATTGATAGTGAAGAATTTTGGGTGGACTCCGGTCCCGTGGTTTTTGATCTCCTCACATCGAGGAGGTTTTCCACGTAAAAAAAATCGTCTTATGTTCGCGCGCTTGGGATTTATTTTATTCTACTATATCGATTCCTGTTAGGTTTACACAATATGGGAGATAATTTTATTCTGCTGCGTTGATTCGATATTGTTCGAATTGTTATCGTTCTCCCATCAGAATGGTATCAGAGCATCTGGTTATTGCTTGATTTTTTGCCTTGTGTTAAACATGGAAACGAATACGAGTAGAATGGTTGCATTGAATGGTTCGAATTATCATATTTGGAAAGGGAAGGTGGAAGACCTTTTATATGTGAAAGATTTTTATTTGCTCGTATTTGCCGAGGAGAAACTAGAGAATAAAACTGATGCTGAATGGTCTATATTTCATCGTCAAGTGTGTGGTTATATTAGGCAGTGGGTGGATGATAATGTTTTGAACCATATTATTGAGGAAACACATGCACGCAGTTTATGGGATAAGCTCGAACAATTATGTGCTCGAAAAACTGGGAATAATAAGTTATTTTTGATAAAACAGATGATGGCTCTGAGATATCAAAATAGTACTCGTTTGACTGATCATTTAAATTCTTTTCAAGGAATTATAAATCAGTTGGCTGCGATGGAAATCAAGTTTGATGATGAGATACAAGGACTATGGCTGCTTGGTACCTTGTCGGACTCATGGGAGACGTTCCGAACATCTTTGTCTAACTCGCCCGGATGGTACGATTACCATGGATTTGGCCAAGAGTAGTATTTTGAATGAAGAGATGAGAAGGAAGACACAAGGATCGTCCTCTTCACATTCTGATGCCTTGGTTGTTGAGAAAAGGGGTGGAAGTGAGTCTCGAGGTCCGAGAAATAGAGATAAAAGTCGAGATAAAAGCAGAGGTAAGTATAATAAATTTGCTAATGTTGAGTGCCATTATTGTCATCAAAAGGGACATATTCAGAGATTTTGTCGCCAGTTAAAAAGGAAGAAACAAAAGGAGAAAGGTAAAGAGAAGGAAAGTGATAATGATAGTGATGACAATCGTGTTGCTGCACTTAAACAATACTTTCTCATTATTTTTTATGCTGATATGGTGAATTTTGTATCTCATGAGACCAGTTGGGTAATTGATAGTGGTGCATCCGTTCATGTTACGTCTCGTAGGGATTTCTTTACATCATACAGGTCAGGTGATTTCGGATCTGTGAAGATAGGAAACAATGAGCTAGCTCAAGCTGTAGGCATCGGTGATGTATGCCTAGAAACCAGCAATGGCACAAGGTTAGTATTGAATAATGTTAAACATATACCCGATATCCGCTTGAATTTGATTTCTACGAGGCAAGTTGGATGATGAGGGTATTGCAGCACCTTTAGTAATGGTTGATGGAAACTCACCAAAGGTTCTCTTGTTGTGGCTAGAGGTGAAAAATATTCTTCGTTGTACATTATGCAGGCAAAGTTATCCACGAAAAAAAATTAATGCAAGTAGACGGCGAAGATGCGGGCTGAGTTGTGGCATAAAAGGCTCAGTCACATCAGTGAGAAGGGTTTGTCAATATTGGCCAAGAAGAAACTCCTTTTAGGATTGAAAAGTTCGACGCTAAAGAAGTGTGCTCATTGTTTAGCAGGAAAACAGAACAGAGTTGCATTTAAAAGCTCCCCTTCTTCAAGAAAGTCAGGTATACTAGATTTAGTGCATTCTGATGTTTGCGGTCCTATGAAAACAAAATCACTTGGTGGATCTCTTTATTTTGTTACCTTCATAGATGATTTTTCAAGGAAAATTTGGATTCATACCTTGAAAACTAAAGATCAAGTGTTATATGCTTTTAGGCAATTTCAGGCTTCAGTTGAGAGACAGACTGGGAAGAAATTGAAATGCATCCGAACTGATAAATGGGGGAGAGTATATTGGATCTTTTGATGAATATTGCAGACAACAAGGTATTCGACATCAAAAGACACCTCCCAAGACGCCCCAATTAAATGGCTTAGCTGAGAGAATGAACAGAACACTGGTTGAAAGGGTAAGATGCTTACTTTCACAGTCAAAGCTACCTGGATCCTTTTGGGGTGAGGCTTTAAGTACAGTTGTGTATGTATTAAATCTTACTCCATGCGTTTCTTTAGAGCTTGATGTTCCTAACAGAGTTTGGACAGACAAAGATGTTTCTTATGATTATTTGCGTGTCTTTGGGTGCAAAGCATTTGTACATATTTCCAAAGATGAGAGGTCTAAACTTGATGTAAAAACATGACAGTGCATATTTATTGGTTATGGACAGGATATGCTTGGCTACAAATTTTATGATTCGGTTGAAAAGAAAATTGTAAGAAGTAGAGATGTTGTGTTTATGAAAGATCAAACAATAGAGGATAAGAAAACAGAGATGACTTCAGCACCACAGGTTAGTGATAATTTGGTTGATTTGGATCCGGTTCCTCTTACAAATATTCCTACACAGGTTGATGAAGAGCAGCATGAAGTCAATGTTCCAAATAACGCACATGTTCCTGAACATGTTGAAATGGATAACAATATTCCTGAATCAGAGGCTCAATTAGATGTTCCACTGGATGTTCCAATCGGGAGATTCGTTAGAGACCGACGACCTTCCACCAGGTATTTTGAAGATGAGTATGTATTATTGACTGATGCAGGTGAACTAGAGTGCTATGCAGAAGCAATAGAAAATGAGTACAAAAGCAATTGGTTTGATGCTATGCGAGATGAGATGCAGTCACTTTATGATAATCATACTTTTGAGTTGGTGAAGTTACCTAAAGGTAAAAGAGCTTTGAAGAACAAGTGGGTATATAGGTTGAAGCAAGATGAATATTCTTCACAACTATGGTACAAAGCTAGATTGGTTGTTAAGGGATTCAGTCAGAGAAAGGGTATTGATTTTGATGATATATTTTCTCCAGTAGTGAAAATGTCTTCTATCCGTGTGGTACTAGGCTTGACAGCTTCTCTAGATTTGGAGATTGAGCAAATGGATGTCAAAACAGCCTTCCTACATGGTGACTTGGAGGAAGAGATATAGTAGATTATGAGGTATCTTCGGGGAACTTCAAATTTGAAACTCAGTTTTGGGACTGGGAAACTTGAGTTAGTTGGATACACAAATTCTGACTTGGCAGGAGATATTAACACTCGTAAATCTACTTATGGTTATTTTGATTTCTTTTGCGGGTGGAGCTGTGTCATAGAAGTCAAGATTACAGAAGTGTGTTGCACTTTCTACAACCGAAGCTAAATTTATTGCAGCGACTGAAACTAGTAAAGAGATGCTATGGATGAAGAAGTTCTTAGAAGAACTTGGGTTCAAGCAAAAGAGGTATGTGCTATTTTGTGATAATCAAAGCGCAATTCATTTTGGTAAGAATTCATCTTTTCATTCTAGATCGAAACATATTGATGTTAGATATCATTGGATGAGGGATATTCTAGATGAAAAGTTGTTAGAACTTGAGAAAATTCATACAAATCATAATGGCTCTGATATGATGACGAAAACTCTACCAAGAGAGAAGCTTGAACATTGCCGTGATAGCAGGGATGGTGAATTTCTCCACATTGTTGTAAGGGGGAAATTTGTTAGTTGGGTTCACTCCTATGTGGAGGAGACCCAATGAGTTGCAAGTCCAAAAAGGGCTTGAGCCCATATAATAAGTTATATGAGGAAATATGGTTTCTCACTATCTATATAATGTGATAGCCGCAAAAAGAAATAGTAACAAGAGAAAAAGAGAAAGCAGAAAATCTGGGGGTTGAGGCAATATCTGATTTACATCAAGCTGGCGTCGGAGGTCGATTCGTGGTCTGATTGAGCTGAAATTTTGTTAGCATGTTCGTGGCACAATCTTCTCGAATCTAAACGGTTTGATTTTCGTTTGAAGCTGCCTACATCAAGTTTTTCGTGGATTGATCAAAACCTGCGTTTTTTGGTCAAATTTATTCTTGATCTCTTGTGGAGTTTATGTGTATTGCCAAGAATTATGTTCTTGAGGTCTTTGCTGCTATGTACCTCTAGTATTTGCTAGAGAAGAACAATTTTATTGATAGTGAAGAATTTTGGGTGAACTCTGGTCCCGTGGTTTTTGATCTCCTCACATTGAGGAGGTTTTCCACGTAAAAAAAATCGTCTTGTGTTCGGGTGCTTGGTATTTATTTTATTCTACTATATCGATTCCTGTTAGGTTTATACAATAGGGGAGATAATTTTATTCCGCTGCGTTGATTCGATATTGTTCGAATTGTTATCGTTCTCCCATCACCTAGTTGGGGTTGGAGTAGGCGGTGCAGTCGGTTCTATCACTATGTGGCTGTAGAGGCCAGAGGGCTTGGGCTTCTGGGGCGTGGAAGGAGATCTAGCAAAGTGAGATGGATTCTCTTGCTCTTGTTCTTGCTCTTGTTCTGGTCCTTGTTCTTGCATCTGTTCATGTCCTGGTTCTTGAAATGTGTGGCGCCGGTGGGTCTCCATTTTAGGGGCTTTCATGGTAGTGGGCCAAGCGGCTTGTTCTTGGGGCCTGTTCCAGAAGAAGACGGTGGACTTGAGTCTCTGGAAAATGGAGGGAGGTCTAGCCAAGGGCGGGGCTGGTGGGTATTTGTGGGTCTCGTTTTCTTGGCGATCTTTTTGGTGCTCATGGGTACTTCCGTGAGCAGAACTAGGGGTGAGCGTGGTTCCGGTTCTAAAGGGACCGGTTCCGATTCCCGGTTCCCATTTTCTGGGAATCGGAACCGGCACGGGGAACCGGAACCGGAACCGGAACCGGTCCGGTTAGGGGTAAAAAAACCCCAAATCAGTCTAGGGTTTCTTTTACCCCAAATCAGCCCTAGTTCACACGACACTCTCTCTTGCCCGTTCTCTCTCGCCCGTCCGTTCTCCACCTTTGCTCGACGCCACCACCGGTCGCCCTCGACACCACCGCCATTGATCTCTGCTTGAGGGTGCATGCCCTCGACGGAGCGCGGCCGCGGGATCCTCATCGCCGGCAGCCCGAAGGCCGAGTCCAACTCCGTCCTCTACACCAACGGCCGATCCGTCGTCATCCTCAACCTCGACAACCCGCTCGACATCTCCGTCCTCTACACCAACTGCTGATGCAAGTGGGGGCTCTGCAGGCAGTTCTACGCTTCTCGTTCTTGTCGAGCTATATTACTTTATACAAGAAAACGGTCAAAGGTTTCATCTTTGCACGGTTCCACCAAGAAAGGCAAAGAACCTACTTGATCGCATAGCCTGGAGACGCTCCTCCTGGAGAGGGAATCGGCAGGTGGGTTGGATTCTCTTCGGATTCTGAACATGGGGAGAGCTGCTCCAAGTCGGTACCTTTGGATCTCCGTTTGTGTGTTGCTCTTCGTTCACGCTCGGTCCTTTTACCTTCCCGGTGTCTCTCCTCAGGAATTCCAGAAGGTGAAGCCTTTTTTATCATGCCTCTATTTTGTGAAAGATGAAAAGATATTCTTGCTTGTTCGTTTGTTGCATATGGTTTGGAAATGTGGTTTCTTTGAAAAGGGTGCATGGTGACGAGAACGTGAGCATGGAGTCTTTTTGGGGTATAATCTAGTGTTTGATATTGGGTTCGATGTTGATGGAAGCGAGAGATGGATGAGCGCCTTTTTTTTCCGATTCATATTTTGGATTCATTGATCTAAAGCCTTCGTTATATTGCTGATACATGTATTGTCACTTAATGAAACAGCGTTGACGTGTGTATGAAGAAGGCTGTCCACTGTTGTTGTTAGTTTGGCTTGAATTTCTGATCCAAGTGGAGTAAGTTGTTTGTACGAGTGGGTCTCCCGCTTCTCCCCCAACGGCGAGTGGGTCGCCTTCGCCGACTCCTCCGGCGCCGTCCGCATCTGGGGGGCCTACAACGAACACGTCCTCAAGAAGGAGTTTAAGGTCCTGTCCGGCCGGATCGACGATCTCCCTATGATGAGTTCAAGGAGTTCAAGGTCTTTCTTTTCCCTGTTGTGCCTTGTTTGGATGAGTCTAGGATACTTGAATAATGCTGAAGATGAATAGTATTTTAGGCTCGTAGCACTGACTATGATGACTGGCTTTAGATTGACTTCTTAATTGCACAATATGCCGTCTGCTAGGTGCCTTCTGGTGATGATTTTTAATTAGAACCTCAGATATTTACATCAAGATGCTTTGAAAACATGCAATCTGTGGATACCTATGGTTTCTATTGAAACGATTCATTTTTCGGAAGGCATCCGGTAACATAGCATTATTCTTTATGTAGTGATACATTCAATGAGAACTCCCCGCCTTCAAATGATACAACATACATCTCAATGCTTGGTGCTGCAGTCTATAGAGCTATGTCTCAGGGTGACAAAGATGCAGTGTGGTTAATGCAAGTATGGTCCTCAATCTCTCACCTGAAGACAAGTTTGTTTATTGCTTCTAAAATGCTGTTTGATGTTTGTGTTATATTCTCCTCGATGAATGACAAGTTTGTTTATTATTTGCATTCATTTTCAATTTTTTAACTAAAAATGAAAAAAAAAAAAAAAAGAACCTGTTGGAACTGGAATGCACTCTAACCCGGAACTGTGCACGGGGGTAGGTTCGAGTTCTCGCTTCGACGGGCAGGTTCCGGGTTCCAAAAAATGAGAAACATGCACAGGGGGAGGTTCCAGGGTTCCAAGTGGGAACCTTGTAGGAACCGGGAACCGCTTACCCCTAAGCAGAATCGAACTGTGAAGTGATGGCAATGGTGCCAATCATGAGGTTGAGCACCAGGAAGAGAACAGGAGGGGTGAACCAGCTGTTCAAGGTGGACCAGAGTGAAGGAGTCGGCGGCGTTGCAGATGCCTCATCAGACATGGTTTCTGCTTCACCAAAGAAAGGTTGAGAGAGAGAGAGAGAGAGAGATAGACGATGGTGTTGGACAGAAGGGAAAGGTGAGTGCCAATATAAAGGGGGAGGCCATTGTTTTGGGTGGGATATTCCTTTATGCTTGGCCATGCGTGTCGTTTATGTTTGGCTGCTTGAATTTTAAGAACTCATTGGGTGTTTGCTAAGAGTAGCCTTTTCTCGCCTTTTTCTGCTTTTCCTACGGAGGCCGGTGGTGGGGAAGGAAAAGGCCCGAGCGGGGGTGGTGGGGTCGGTCATGGACAGGGGTGTCTCTGTGGGTCACTCGTCAGGTGGACTGTCGCGGCCGGATGGACGCATGTGTTTGGACTTGCCTGCTGGAAACCCTCGGAAGCTTTGATACCAAGCTTCGCTCCCAAGCTTCGCTCGAAGTTGACTTCACCAGGTCGTACGGATACGTTCGAGCTGGACTCTGATTCAACTTGTGGTGGTCTTGGACCAAAGCCCAACGATCGAGGACAGTACCTTCCTTCGACTCGACGAGCCTTTTTTTCATTTTGGGCCACAGGAGCGAAAGCTGGTGCTTCGGTGTTGACATCGAGCCACTTCTTCTGACGTTTTGGATCTCTGCAGAAAATAAATTGGACCTTAGGAAATGCAAGAACAAGTTCTGTTGATATTGGAGCTACTACTCAAATCTCTTTTCTGCATCGCCCCCATGATGATGCATGCCACAAAGGGGCAACCGTATCATGATCAGATTTTCCCTGAATCCTCACGCCCGAAACCATCATGTTCCATTTGGCGATGCATTCCGTGAGCACACTCAAGACAATCAAGAAATTCTTGTTCGTCCATAATTATAAGATCGTCTTTCTAAGCACTCATTAGTGTGAACTTTTAGGTCGGGCGCAAAAAGTGCTTGTCCCTTCCGTCCCGAGAAGCAAAAGGTCTCAAGTCTATCTCGTGACAGATCCAAAAAAAATCACGTATTTAGGTAACTTGACAACGAGGGTTCAGACAAGAAAGAACAGAGGAGAAAAATCGTTTGATGATGTACCATTTTCTGTGACCCGATGTCGAGCGTGCGAATGCATCTGCTGCAGATTATGTTCAAGACATAAAATTCCTAGTCAATCTCGAACTGCATAGTGTCGAAAGACTCAAAACTGCAATGGCTACCGGAGCTTTCTAGAGAGAGAGAGAGAGAGAGAGAGAGAGAGAGAGAGAACAGAAGTGAAGCTTAAATAAGATGGTACTTCCCCATCTCCCCTCGAGCTCGCCCAGCGACTGAACAACAACAAGGACGACAAATCAAGAACAGCCTCCAATCCCATCCGTCTCACCGGCGATCCAGCTCTGGCAATCACCGAAATGCCACTCCTCTCTCACCACCGCTCCTCCTTTTCTCCTCCGCCGTCATCCGCCGCCGCCGCCGCCGCCGCCCCCTCCTACACCTCCAAACCCATCAAGCCCCAGAAACCCGCCCCCGCTCCTCCGTACTCCCGCCGGATTCTCCTGGCCGTCGTCGCCTTCTCGGTCGTCTCCCTCGTGATCGGCATCGCCGGAGTCTCCTTCTCTTTCTATGCTCTCCGGCAGCCCAGGCCCTTGCCTGTCTTCCGGTGCGGGAGGACCGTGGACGCTTTCCGGGCTTTCTATTCGGCTTCCCGTTCGAGGAAGCTTGGCGATGGCGGCAAGGGTGGGTTGGTTACGGCGGCGGATCGTCCCAAGCTTTTGGGTATCGTTGGCATTCAGACTGGGTTTGACTCCTTCGATCGCCGAGCTGCTAGTAGGAGCACTTGGCTTGCTTCTGACCCTGATGGGCTTTTGAGGTACTTGATCTTGCGTTCATGTAAAGTTTTCGTCTTTCATCGATTGTGTGCTCAGCGCAGGTTTCAAAATCAGATTATAGGGATCGCATTGTTGGTTTTTAGTGGTATAGCTTTGAGCTTGGTTTTGGGATTTTAGCTAGTGTGTTCGGATGGTTGATTCTGTTGTTATGTGGTGATCCAGAGTACTTAACGGTAAATCAGTGTTCAGAAATAGCCATGACAATGCTACATTACTTGTAAACAAGATCAGATTATGGGGATCGCCTTGTCGGTTTTTTTGTACTATAGCTTTGAGCTTGGCTTTTGGGATCTTAGCTAGTTTGTGAAGATGGTTGATTCTGTTGTGATGCCGTGACCCAGAGTGCTTTACAGAAAATCAATGTTCAGCAATAGCCAATACAACGCTACATTACAACAAGTAGACTCAGGTTTAGAGTGCCTAGTTCACAGAGGAAGCAAATATGCTCTGCAAAATGTGTCTTAGGAAGCGAAAGGCTTAACAAATGAAAATGTAGGACATTCTTTCTAGGAAGTTAAAGGCTTAACAAATGTAAATGTGGGACATTCTTGTACATTATCTGCTCATGGTCAAATGTTCGCAGGTAAGATTTATGTGTAGAATTTGATAGTTTAATATGGAACTCTGCAATTGGGTAGATACATTGGAGGTTCTAAGCTATACTCAGCTAGCAGATAACTTGGTGGAAACTGCAAATAATATTTATTGTACTTAGCTCTCAAGATGGCACTCTTTTCTCTGTTCATACTTTCTAGACAGAATCACACAATAAGTATTGCTTTAGATTAGGAATTTCTTGCTCCCTACCGGCTTTTACTCTTTTCCTTTGCATGTTCCCATATGTGGCATAGACTCTTTCATTGCTCTTATCCTTTTAGGTTGGAACAAGCTACTGGTTTATCTTTTAGATTTGTGATTGGGCGATCAAAGGATGCGACGAAGATGGCCAGACTTCAGAAAGAGGTCGATGAGTATAAGGATTTCATGCTCATTGACGTTGAAGAAGAATATTTATTGCTCCCATACAAGACGTAAGAGCTGCTACTTTTTATGTGCAGCGTGGTTGATGATTATGAATCATGAGAGCTTATATGGTAATGGTCTACCTGTCAGGCTGGCATATTTTAAGGCAGCATTTGAACTTTTTGAAGCAGAATATTATGTCAAGGCGGATGATGACATATATCTGCGTCCAGGTATATCTAAGTGCGTGAATCTCTTTGAGTAGTAGTGCTTGGCTCCAATGCAGTTTAATGATAGATTCCCAATGTGTCAGATCGTCTTGCAACTTTATTAGCTAGAGAGCGAAAACATTCTCTTACTTACATCGGATGCATGAAGAAAGGGCCAGTCATAACTGACCCGAAACTGAAATGGTGAGTGCTCTACACTCTACAGAGTTGTGAAAAATTTTCTTTTTGTATGGCTTGGTAGCATTCGGGGATGTGTATTTGGGCCTTGTCCTGTCTAGAGACTTTTTAATTTGTTAATATGTACCTTTCAGGTATGAAAAATCAGGCCATCTGATTGGAAATGAGTATTTCTTGCATGCATATGGCCCTATATACATTCTGTCCGCAGAAGTGGTAGCTTCACTTGCTACTGCTAGAAATAACAGGTACATCATTTCAACTTATCTGTGCTGCCCGTTAGTTCTCTTAGTATTAATTTTTTTTCCTGCCATGTTCTTCTTCTTCCCTTTTTCTTTCCGACTGTCGAACTTATCTTATTAGGTGAATTTGAGAGAGATAGTTGGACGCTCTACACTCTTAATTCACAAACTGGACTGCTTTACATTCATGTTATGATCTTGATGTATTTATGTCCCTGATAAACTTCCATATTCAAACGAAGCAGAGCAAAGAACTGTGGACAATTGCATTTCTGGAGGTTAATAAGCTTCTTTAGCATATGGAAATCCAATTTCCGGATAATTCTCTGCGTGCCTTCATTGGATTACCATCACGGTTCATATCGGACATGACGACAAGTGTGTCATCTTGGATGTACTCATCAAATTTATGTATTTTCCTTGGATTTTCATTTCATTCTCCCACCACCCATTCTTGTCATTGTAGATTACATGGTTACGTGTCTCTTTCCATCTAGAGCAGCTTTTTGATTCTCGTCTCTAAGTTTTTTCTACAGCTGAGACAGTGCAATTTTTGGCTCTCAGCTTGAGAATGTTTAGCAATGAGGATGTTACTATTGGTTCATGGATGCTCGCTATGAACGTATATCATGAGGACAACCGAGCAATATGTGATCCTCGATGTACACCGACATCAATTGCGGTGTGGGACATCCCAAAGTGCTCAGGTAAAAGAGTTGCAATTTCATTGCTTGTTTTAGCGTCTCTTTTACCAAGGAAAAAAAAATGACCAAAGTGGGGAAATCTCCAGGTTTATGTCGTCCGGCCACTAAGATGAGAGAGCTTCACAAGATTGATATGTGTTCTAAAAGCCCTACGTTGCCTACAGACGATGACTGACTAGTAAAATCTGTGAAGCTTGAACTCGCCATATCTTGGAGGATTGGTTTACTTCTTAGCCTCCATCAATCGGCCTTTTGGTATAGCCGCGACCCGTTTGTCCATCATGCCATTGTTTTGCAGATTATCCTTGTGGAGATGACCATATCGAAGCCTCACCTGCAACTCCATGAAACAGCAAACTCTCGGGTCTGTGGGAATTGCATTGAATACTGTATTCACAAAAAGCTGTCAGGCTGCTATATATTACTAACGGACTAGATGTAACTATTGCTTGGGGACCGGGTCCCCGATGGCCCCATGAGAATGAAATTTATACTTCTGAAAACTTGAGAGCACCTTCGCGAGCACCATTCTTTGGATATTCAACCTCTCATACGGTGGTGCTAGTTGCAGCTTACTGTATCCTGTCTGATGGATCAGTACTCTCGGTCATGCGTTAGAAGCATTTGTTCTGTCTATCAGGGATTGCAAACCTTGAATTTACAGGACATACGTTTGTCTTTAATGATGTTCCCTCAATTGCAATGGCAAGTCATGATCAAGATGATCGACATTACAAGAAAGACAAGCAAGGAACAAAAACAGAGTAGGTGTACGCATGATTATCTCATAAATGACACGAAGTTTAGTCTTCAATTGATTGAAGAATAGTTGGATTCTGCATCATCTCGGCTGGCCCCCATTGACCAAGTGCTGGGATGCTTCCAATGCTTAATCAAGTGCATTAACATCTAATAGTCCGACACCTATGAATGGTGTGATTTCCCCACGTACGATCTTGCTGGCAGAATCAATGAGGAGCGAGGGGTCATGTCGTGTTTCCTTAATGGAAAAGGGTGGCAATGAAATTGAATGAAGATTAGTGGAATTGGAAGCCTGACTTTCAATCTTGTCTGTCTAAAAGTGTCATTGTTGATTTGAGGGGCAAAAAAGCATCATAATTCACAATTACATACCATAAATGGAGAGTAGATGATTCCAAGTGAAGTCAATTATAATGGTGGGTGAAAGTTGAGCATCAATAATAGACCTTTTCCCATTCCGAGAGTGGTGGGAGCCAATGCATTAGTGCTGCTATAATCGCGCCCTTTTTCCCATATTAGGACTGGTTAAAGAGTAAATAGGGTAAAAGTTGAGGGTTGCTCTATGTCTAGCCAATGTCATATTGACTAAGAACCGATTCCGTAATTTTTAGCGAGTGAATATCGTAAATAGGGTTTTAATCAATAAATTATGTTCATCTTTCCATCAAATTGAAACTTAATTATTCGTGCATTATCCAAAGAAACACAAATATTTGATACATGAACTAATCATGAGCATAGCCGGGGATTTACAAACGTAATGATAACCTCTAAGTAGATCGATGCTTGCATCACATATTAGACTTGTGTAAACACGACGTACATGAGCAGTCAAATCATGTAAGTTTCACTTAGGGCCCAAACAAATTTGATGTATGCATTGCGCTCTCATATGTGGATGTGCTCGATTATTACTTACCAGGTACTTGCTCGTTGGCAACTTTTGTTGAAAAAATATTGGGTACTCTTGTAGTAGAGCTTTTCATATTTTTAAAGCAATCCTAACGATTAATTTTGGGGAAAAAAATAATCGAGATTTAATAAAACTCGCACCTAACTCAAATGAAACGATAAGGATAACATTTAAGATTTTGTTTGAAGTGATGTTTACGTTTTTATTATTTTTGTTCAAATCTCCCTAGAGACGTAGTTAGACTTTTTTGAATGGATGATCTTGATAACAAATGTCCACCAGGCACTAATCAAGCATACTATATATATAAATGTTTCAATTATATAAGACATCGACTACACATAGTACATTGAGAAAAGCACTACATTAAATCTGTAGTGTTTTCCTTATTTGAGTGCTTAACAAAGTGTATGGAAACCCACCCTTTAACAATCTCCTAATGTATATCATATAAATTAAGGATAATATTTTCAATTTTAACAAGAAAATAAAAAAATATTTTGAGAAAATGATGTAAATTATCCTTAATATACAAAGTGGTCCTTGAACTTTTATTTTGTTTAATGTGATTTTTGAATTTTAGCCTAATGTATAATGTTGTTTCTAAATTTTTAATTTATTTAATGTAATCATCGAAATTGTGGTACATATTTAATTTAGTCACTAACCGGAAAATTTGAAAATTAAATGGAATTTAGGGAACTACAATGAACATCTACAAAAAGTTCATGGACTACATTGAACAAACTAAAAATTCAAGAACAATATTATATATTTAGGCTCCGTTCGTTTCGCGGAAAATAATTTCTGGGAAAACGTTTTCCGGATTTTCCGGTGTTCGTTCTATGAAAAATGAATTCCTTGGGGGAAATGTTTTCCATCCAAGGAAAAAAGTCTTCTAAAGTAAGGTAAAAATGTTTTCCACTTTTGAAAAGTGGAAAACATTTTCCTTACTTCATCTCTCTTACCTCACACCTCTACAAATCTTCACTTTCTCTTCTCATTTCTTCTTCCTTTTTTTTTATTCAAATTATTTTTTATTTTTATTTTTCTTTTTTAATTTGAATTATTTTTAATTTCCTTTTTCTTTTCTTTTCTTTTTTCTTTTCCTTTTTTTTTTTCATTTTCTTTTATTTGTTTCTTATCTTCTATTTTCTTGGCTAATCGTCGAACCAGGGTGAACTTCGGACTCATCGATCTTAAACTCGCTCGTCGATCTAGCGAGCCTCAAGCTTGGCACTCGCGCTCATCAATTTGGTGAGCGGAAAATATTTTCCGAAACACTTTCAGGTTTTAGTTGAACACTGAGAAAATATTGTCATTTTCCTAGGGAAAATGACATGGGAAAATATTTTCCGAAATAGCCCCATTTTCCACTAAACGAACGGAGTAGTTAAAGTTTAGGGTTTACGTTACACATTAAATCAAAATTCAAGTCTATTGTGCAATTTTCTAGATAATATTTGGCTTTTAGTACAATCAGGCAAACAAACCCTAAATTTTTTTTTTTTTTTTTTTTTTAAATATCAATTGGGAGCACCTGAAATTTTCCAGCTATTGTTCCTCCTCTACTCCTCCCCCCCAGAGCAATCATACGCCTGACTCAAAGACCGACCAACTACTCACACCACCCCCCTGAGTCCCAAGTCGCGACAAAAACAAGAACTCCGCCTGCAAAACGCTGAAATATCATCTATGGTTCTGAGCTACTGCTGCATCTTCTTCCATCGTCATCTCTCATTAATGACGCCACGTCAGCCCCCTCCACTTCCCCCCTCGTCCTACGTGTCACCCCCTGCCTGCCACGGTGGCACCCCATGCAAGCTCGCCCTACAAAAGGTACCCGCGTCGCTTCCAGATAATACTACTCGTTCTCCGCAAGTCGCTCTCCGCTCTGCTCTCCCTCTTCCCCCCTTCGTCTTTCTGCGTTTACGCACGACGGGCATGGAGCGGAGCCCCGAGAAGAGGCCGGATCCCGACGAGGCGGCCACCGGCGGCGGCGAAGGCTTCGCCGGGGCCCTGACCGGGTTCCTCGAGGACTCCGACGAGGAGGGCGGCGGCCTCCTCTCCCCGGAGCTCCCCATCGAGGAAGAGCTCGTGGAGAAAGTAATGCACGAGCTGTACGAAGAGATCGCCGGCCGGAACGACTCCACCGGCGTCCCCGCGGCGCCGCCCCCGCCGCCGCCGCCCACGTTGGTGGAGGAGAAGGGCATGAACGGGAACTGCGGAGCGTCGGTTTCGGAGACGGCGTCCACTGTGATGGCCGGGGTCCACTTCGCGTGCTGCCCCGGGGAGCTGAACAGCAGGCCGTCGCTGCCGCCTTCGGGCGGTGGAGAGGCTTCGGGGGAGGCGGACGGCGACGGCGACGGCGACGGCGGCGGCGGCGACGGGGTGGAGATGGACGACGAGTGGCTGGAGAAGGCGCTCAGCTGGGTCCCGCTCATGGAGGGTCTTGGAGGATTCTAGGGCTCGAGCCATTGCAGGAGCAGTTCCGTAGCGTTTACTCTTTTCCTATTTGCAAATCAATATGTGTAATATTTTATGATAGTAAATGGAAAAAAAAAATTGCAGATGAAGCACCTTTTTTTTTTTTTTTTTTTTTGCAAGATGAAGCTTGATGTGCGAGTTGGTGAAGGCAGGACAGAAAGACTTAAATCCTTTTTCTTTTTCTTTGTTTCGGGGGGTAGGTGGGTTCCTTTACATTTTGCTCAGATCAGTTTTGGTATCATATTCCGGTGCAAAAGACAAGAGTCCATAACACATTGCACTTAAAAACCCCACTTCCTACTCCTCTTTATTCTCCATAACTCTCGTTGTATTCTCGTCGTCGGTCGCTCCACTGAACTCCATGTACCTCTCGATGTGCTTTCCCGGTCTCCAAATCGTTGTAGCATCCGATCGGTTTTGATGGAAACTGATGTTCTCCGCTTTTGACGCCCATTGAGTAATCTGATTATCAAAGAGACATGAGTCTGTACTTCTAGAGATTGTCTAAAAGAATGTGCAAGGGTGATGTACCCATGTCTTATTATTTATCCCATTCTTGTCCTGTTGAGCAATTCTAGAGTGCAAGCACGTAGCACTTTGGAAAAGAGGGAAGGCTTTCTCAAATTTAGACTAAGTCGACATACGATATGGTGAATGTTGTAGAATCACTACTAATTGTTCTATAAATTTTAGTTAACGACAGGAGAGATGGAGAATAGACTAAAAAGATTGGAATTGTTTTGGCTCAAAACCTCTACTTTAATTATTATATGAAATTTCCTAACATTGCTATCAACAGGGGGTGATTAGTGTTGGTCAATTCCCATCTTAGCACTTGGGATCTAATCAGGCAATGTCGATTTTCAACTTTTGAAATCGGGAAGTGGCCCATTTCATCATGAAATTGACTAGTTCAAACGATTCCGGAGTTGGTTTAGGAACCGGTGGGCATTTTCTTTTCTTTTTTTCCCTGTATTCACTACAAGTGAAAGTTTTCCAACATTAAAAGGAAAAAAAAGAGAGAGAGCATTATTTCCGATTTATTCATTAAATAAATGTTTGCATCTATTTTAGGAGCATGATTGTCGGGATGTGTTTATGGAGCTCCAGGACAAAAGTAACGTTCATATTTGCCGAAAGACACACATCTGCTGCGGGTGGGCTTTTCCCGAATAGGTTAACAAGTGCAAGAGGCCCGATGTAGCTTTAGTTTAGAAAATTAGGACAATAATTTTCCTTTTTTTTTCTTTTCAAAAGGCAAGTTAAGGCATATTGATCCCGTCTGGTCCAGTTTCTTGCGCGGGACCAGGAACCAAATCGGTTGTTGCCAATTCACAATTTTTGGACTCAGGCACAAGATTGGTGCCCATCGAAATCATCCAAAATTAGTCATTCCATTTAATCCGATTCGATTCTCGGGTTGGATCGGAAGTCTGCTCATTTGTACCTTCAATTGTGCTAATATTCAAATAAACAAAAAGCACTTATTTTTCGCATATTTATCGAACCGAATTGAGATTCAACTGAATGACAATGAAACCCATTTATTATTTAAGTAGCCTTCAGCTTGTCAGCTCTGGAGCTGGATATGACACGAGTCTAAATGACGATCCAACCATGCCGGCATTAAACTAGTATTTCACTTAGACGGTCCGATGGATTCGCATAAATGCCTTTTGCCTAGCTCATATTCATTGGTCAAAATTGCCTGTGCTCTAACTCAAACTTGCAGGTCAAATCTCTGTAGCTACCAAAACCAATCTCTATAATTACTCTGGAAGTACATCCGCTATAATGTCAACATCAACCGACTCACCAACATTGGACGGCGTGACAGCTTTTAATTGGATATGTACAAAATTCTACTTACCTAGACTCAGTCTAATGGTCTACATAGATCATTCTTTTCCAAAAAAATGAACTTCATATTGAATTTTCCAAAAGCTCAAAATTTCACACGATTCTTTACTTAGAGCACTTAGTTTTGATTTTTCCCAGACAAAAGGCCATGTTATTCTCTCCAAAGTAATTGCTTAGTAGCCATAAGGTTGCTCGTAACGATTATGCTGTCTTTGGATTGATTTTTACTTTTTATTTTTACTTAAGTAAAATCTTTCGTGACAATCACATGTTGATTCTTTCCTAAAAGACCCAAAAAATTCGAAATTTTTTAAAAAATTCTATGTAAATTTTTGAAATTTGAACAGTATATTAAAATTTGATAGGAAAATGAAAAAAAATAGTTTTTACTTTACCTCAAATAAAAGGGCCGAAAATATAAAGTTTAACTCTCCATATTTAAGTCGACCTATGATTTATGTCTTTTCATTGTATATCTGTTGGAGTAATGTGTGCGTATGTATTAATTTTGTATTTATTCTAGAGGACAAAATTAATTGCAAGCAGAATAAAGGAAAATATCTCTCTCAGTGTCAGATTTGACCTAGCCATAATCGTATGGAGACCACACCATCTTCTGTTTGGGCTATTGCTTGTAGTAGCTAGATGCCATGTCATGGTCCCACCGATATTAATTCTGGCGAAAAGAAAGGTTGGGATTGGGATACAAGCAAAGAATATAATCAACTCCTAATGCCACACATTTCATAAAATTGACTAGAATGATTACTTTAAAATTTGACACAAAATTAAAAAATTTAAAATTGAATAGATATCCATATAATAAATTGAATAGATAATTTTTATAACATAGTTATATCTCTAGCATCATTCCCGTCGAAAATGAAGACCCATTCTCAAGATAAAAACAATAAACTTAAGTGGATGGACCTTACATATGAAGTTAATGATTATTTGAGGATGAATTTCAAGTAATTAATTGAGAGACTTGAGCAGTTCACACGAATAATGGGATCAATAGATATAACAAATGAGAATCAGAGAATTAAACACAATGAGATTTATGCCATTCATTCTGGAGTTGAGATCTATATCCACAAGAAGACAATATCGAAAAATCTACTATAAACGAGGAGATTACAAGCTTAAATTTATGCATCTCGCAGTCCTAAGTCTCGAATACACCCAATCAACCTTCATCCATTATTTAAGACAATTTCTCACAATCTTTCACTTCACAAAGAGAACCCCAGAAACACTCTCAATATACTTTGACACGTGATGCATGTACAACCCTAAAACAAATAGGCTTTGAAACGAGTCCCCATTGAGTTCGCGGCATCTCCTAGTGGCCCCGCTAGACCAGAACACCCGCTTTTATGGCTAGTGCGCTTGTTCGAATCTAAGTACCTAGCTGAGGCATGTTGAGCAACTAGCAAAGATACACTAATCGAGAACCATTTCCATGTGCCTCGGCACCTAGCCTTGTGGCTGGATAGCATCTTGGGCCCTTGCCCATGGTCTCGACCCCGACCCCGACCCCCAACCCTCCTTGCCTCGTCCCGACACCTCACCGACCCTCCGTGGGCATATCCACATTTTTGGACTTTAGTCCCCACTCGAGTCGCTGTCCAAAACTCAGAGATACACTAATCGAGAACTACCACCACTTTGTGATTATCTTAGGCCGGTGGCTAGAGTGGAGTTTAAGGGGAACGGGCAGGACAAATGACGTATTTCACGCGGAAGGAGGAATCAAATTTAAAGGAAACCCATGCAACTTCGGTACTTTCCAGCTACTTGCGATCTTCATTAAAATCCAACTCCTTGAGGTGACGTTCCAACCAACGCTATCCGTCTGACTGTGCCCTAGTGATGTACAAGCTATGAATTTTATCAGAATGCTAGAGTGGTTGCTCAATCCCTTTATTTATTCATTTATTTATTCATTTATTTTGGATATTGCGAGCGGTGCTGTAAA
The DNA here is from genome assembly GCA_014182555.1 of Eucalyptus erythrocorys. Taxonomy (NCBI): domain Eukaryota; kingdom Viridiplantae; phylum Streptophyta; class Magnoliopsida; order Myrtales; family Myrtaceae; genus Eucalyptus; species Eucalyptus erythrocorys. The sequence goes on along the minus strand of CM024599.1, from coordinate 41,902,451 downwards.
TATAGATTTTAATGCTTCGGGAATTATACTTCCAACCTACCTTGTACAGTAATTATGAGGCGTCCACCTCCAAAAAAAGAAAGCGTATGCCGTGGCCACAGCTTCCATATTAACACCATACCACGGAAATGATAAAATCAGTCATTAATTTATCATATGGATAATAGTTCAATTCTAAATTTTTAAATTTTATTAATTTAATTAAAAATATTTATATGAAATTCTAATATAATTTTTACGATCAACTTTATTGTTGACGTGACGGTATGCCATGTACGAGGGTTGGCAAAAACTAAATCAAAAGAGCTACATTACAAATGAGTTTTGTTAACAAGCTTCCTATAGTACCAACTAATAGTTATTTGTGGAGATATATTGAGAATGAATATACATGCATTACCAAAAAATTAAATCTAAACACTACAAGAAAATTCTCAATTTTGTAGAACAAGAGTGAAATGAGATTTAATATACTTCTTGAGAGCACTGCTTATACCTGACCAAGTGATTATGGACCTGACAGCAGCTAGAATTGAAGCACGGTTCGGGCGGGCTTGGACAAGAGTTCTTCCTCTTGGGGCCGGGCCAGCCCGCCTATGCCTGGTTAGCACCGTCTATGCCCGGTCATCTTATGAAGAAAAGATAATTTTCATATGTCATGGGTGAGTCTGGACAAGGACTTTTTGGACGAGTGCCGATCCCAACCGGCCGTCGATCCGATCTAGCGAACTTTAATATTTTTCTTCAAAAGAAAAAACAAGTTCCTAAGGCAACCCACGTCCACTAAGATGTATTATCGGCCCACTGAGCCATTGGGCTGAATTAGCTACACCATGGTGGGCCATAAAAGCCCTTGCTGCTCCATGATCGTTTCCCTTTGATTGCCTGGCCAGTTTTGTAGCAATTGAATTCATCTTCTTTTTGCCCAAAGAACAAACCTTCTTTGTATTGTCTGTCCTTTTTTTTCCTTCAAAAACCAATGAATAATCAAAGTGGAAGTGTCACAATTTGAAATCTCGAATTAAATTCTACTAACATATCAAATCATATCGCTTTTCTAAAAATCTTAAAATTGAGAGGATGAGTCAACATATATAAATTTTTCGCTTGGCTAGTTGACACAAATAAATGATCATTAGGGCATGCATGCACATAATGCATGCATGCAAGTAGTTAGAACTTTTTGATACTATGAATGGACCTATACTTGGAACCAGGGAGGATGGAGTTAGTTTGCTGCAGGTATGCATTCCCACTATGGGTGAACCTCTTGTTCAAGCCCTTCAAGGACAATCTTTTAACATAAAACTACTTTGACATTTAGTTCAAAGACTAGAGACACTTAGAGATGCCTGGATGGTGACATTTCTAACTATCCAAGCTGCAGTTCTTTGACGATCCTACCACACTGGAGAATAAGAAGTGTTTTAGAGAGACATTGAGAGTTTTAAAAATACTCACTTTATTTCAAGGGACTCCGCCCAATACATTACATCCTCCTTGCTTTTTATACACATTGGGAGGTCACACACAAACAAGGACCATACTCATGGATCTTGAAACAAATAGAGGCTCTGGAAAATCTGGCGGGGAATTATTCGAGGTGGTATGAACAGCGACAGTGAACAGTGATTTCCCTAGGTTACTACTACAGTAATGCGTAGTGACTTGCTATAGTGATCTGCTACAGTTAATGGTCTCGTCCTTCATAGGCATTGTAGTCGTAGTTCGAATCATCGGAACTATGCATTTCTGCGAGAAGATATTTTTCATATTTTTGCTCAAGTTCTGCAAGTGAATCTGGTGAGAAAGTTCGGGTATTCCTCATGTTTGCTTCGTTTGACAAGGATGCTTCCTCATGATTCCTAAAAGACCCTGTAATGTCAACGGGCATATTTGGCTAAGGCCAATTGGATGGTTGAGCATGGTAGAATGTGTTCATGCCTAAAGATAAGGACAAAGGTCCTTGATCATAAGGGTCTTGAGAAAGAGGACCCCCCATTGTGCATAGGAGTCTTGAGAAGAATGTGTAGGATTGTCTATGTCTGTCATTTCTTGCTCTTGTGATGGTACAGTTTGTCTGAATTCCTCAAGTGCTTCCTTGGCTTTTGGTGTAAGGCTATAATAATCTAATGCAGTGGGTACATTATAGTTCTATATATCTTCAGGAATGGTATTATTTTCCTGGCACAAAACTCTTTAGAGTTCTCAGTACTGGTGTTCCCATCTTGAAGATTCTTATTCATGTTCGCTTATGTTTGAAAAAATCAATAAAATTTCTCTAGAGAGTTAACCTAGGGGCCAAGGTAGGCAGGTTGGAGTCAAGAAGAAGAACAACTTACCTAAGCTTGCTCATTTTGTGTCGAGTACCAATCTAGTCTGCGCGAGCTTGGCGAGTCTCACTTGTTGATCAGGTGAAGCAAGTAGAAATTGATATATAGATAGTTATTTATTGGGTCAAACCACAAAAAACTTAAAATTTGTATATATATAACAAATTTACCTCAAATTAATTTATTGATTATTATAAACCTTAAATTGGTACACTTATGACAAAATTAACTTCAAATTAATTTTTTGTTCACTAAAAACTTCATACATTGTGACAAATTTACACAAACCAATACACATGTGATAAACGGAAGGTAAAATTCCAAATTAGTACATCCGTTAGCTGCCACATGTCATTCAACTCGGCAATTTTGATGGTAAAATTCAACAAAATTCAACAAAAGGTAAATTTGTCGCGAATGTACTAGTGTCGAGTTATTTATTATCAAAAAAATTAGTTTTTAGTAAATTTATCACATGTACTTATTTTATATTTTTTGGGCTGTTAACTCTTATATGTTTGAGAGAGAGAGAGAGAGAGAGAGAGAGAGAGTGGGCCAATGGAGTTGGAGCTGGGTCGCAAATGGACCTAGTGGCGAAGCAAAATCCAAAGAGGGTCGAAAACAACAACTCCTCAAGCACATTCTTCTCCAGTGTGATCTTGTGGCTTATGTCTTTGTCACCGCATCTCTCTGCTAATCTCCCCTCATCCGAAACATGCCAATCCCCAATTGTGACTCTCGCGACACCAACGTAGCACGCTTCTTCATCACCACCCGAATTATCTGGTCTCTAAACTATCTCTGGTCAACCAAATTCTATCTTTTTAATCAGTACGCGATGAGATCGACGTTCAAACGCATGCGAGAGTTCTCTTGCGTGTGGTGCAGATTGCTGCTGATAATCACTTCAGTCTTGTCTTCACTCCGAGGATATGCAAGGGCAACCAAACCAATCAGTGCTAATACTTGGAGATCGGCCTCTGTAGCGAGGATAAAGTTTGGAACATGTTTAACTCCTTCTGAAGATTTGGTATCTCAAAGCATCTCCTGAAAAGACATTTCGCATGAACCGAATGAGGCTTTGGATGATCTTAGCTCAGAGGAGAGGATAACCTGGAGCAAGGACGACCGGAAAACATTTGATGCATGAATAAATCTTGGTGAATCGGTTTATGATTGGCGGCCCATTAAGGACTCAAGGATTGAGACCCTCCTAATTTAGAGCGTAACATGTACAAATGGAAGGCCATCTAAGGCCGGACGACCTCTGATTCTTGAACGTTTTCTAGAGTATGGACCATAACTCGAAGCACTATATCTGTATCAAGGTAGAACCCTAGTTTTGCATCTCTGGGCACCACCTAGCTCACTTGCTTGTTTTGGTATAGCATTACATAAAAGGAAAGCATTACATCATCATTGTGAAGCTCTTTGCCATTGTTTTCTACCATCTCTTTATTTGAGCCTATACATCTGTTCACTGAGGAAATTAAGGAAATAAAAGACAAAAAAATCCAAATGACAGATTATAAAAATCTATTCATTCCTTTTTCACGGCATGTTCTTTTGAAAATCTTCAATTTTTAGTGCTTTTTTTTTTTTTTTTTTTTTTGGAAATATTTTGTTTTCTCGACTTTCTCTTTCGCTGTTTTGATGGTAATAGGAAGCAATAAGACGGTGGGGGACTGGAGGAAGGCTGTCCCTGTCCATTAGCCTGCACAAAACATTATGTTTTTTTGGCAAGACTAAGGTCAGAGATTGCTTGCCCCATGCATGAAGATCTCTCTACCGATCTTCATTTCATTTATCTCATAGATCCTCAATATTTCATATTTTATATACATCACCGTGAGAATTATTACTCTAGTGAGGACACATGAGAATTACTCAACAAGGGTTAGATCACCAAGATGTCACTCTACTGATGCAAAAATAAGCATAAGGCTATTTATATGCATCAAAGTGGACTTTGATATGACAGATTATTTTATGATGGTAAGGCAACACAATGATCAAGATGTGTTCATTTAGTAGGGCTCGGTCGTGGAGGTAGAGGATGAAAATTTCACTATAAAGGAATTGAAATGCACAACAAATCAGAAGCTCTCTCAGAAACCCTAATCTTACGTATTACACAAATCCCATGCACTCCAAAAACCCAGAAAAAGTTTCACAAATTCAAACCTTCATGGAGAATGGACTACATTCTCCTGTCTCTGATCTACTCTCTCTGGCTTGATCATCATAACATGAACTTTCAGAAAAGCTTCAAATTCGGATCTTTCTTCTCAAAATTCATCGGTGTGGGATCACAAGTGATACCAAACTTTCCAAGACCATTAAGTTCCCAGTCCAGGTAGCCAATTAACACAGTCACCCGTGATAATAATACCTTGATCTCCAGGTTTCTTTTTATTTGCCCATCTGCTACACCCAGCTATAGGAGAGAGCTGCGTGTGGCTTTCAATGGAATTTATTTTGCAGTAGGTCACCTTGTGCCTTGGAAATCTGATCTTCCGGGATCTTCATGAAGCCAAGTCCCAAGTTGTGGAAATGGAAACGCGAGAGTAGAGAGAGAAACGCATTGATTGATTTTTGATCAGTTAGTGTGGGGACTATAGGGCCAAATAGAAGCATGTGATCATGTGCAGGAGGGGTAAAAACCAAATTGTCTCTGAAGATCATGATGAAAGCAAGATATTACATGTTGCATATTCTTCTTTTGTATGTTTACCAACGGCCATGAAAAAAAAATTGGGAATTGAACTGGTGGGTATGAAACAGTAGAGATAGGGTTTTGTCATAATACTGGGGCCTGAGTAGTAGCATTCTACACCTCCTTTATATTTGTCTTTCTCTGTATCCTTTGTTTCTTTGGGCGACATGAAGTCACGTGAATGCCTTTAGGCCCGCTTCTTAGCTGCCTCCCTCCCTCCTCGACAACCTTCTTAAAAAAAAAAAAAAAAAAAAAAAGAAGATATTTTTTTTTTTTTAGTATTTGTATTGTGTGACAAGCTGATATTCATTATTAAACTAATTAATCATGTATTTACCTTTCAGCTGTAGAGAGAAAATTAACGTAGAGACTTATTTATGTAAATATGGGGTGCTGGACAAAGTGATTAGATCGTAAAGATTTATGGAAACTTGTGTTCCTGTGGTGGGACTCGATTTAAGTCTCAAGTTTCCCTTTTTTTTTTTTTTTAAATGCAATTGACTTGACCTAATAAAAAGTTAAGTTTACACGACAGAACTTCTCATAGTATGATATTGATAGCATGTTCCAAAACTGTGATAGGTTCGAGCTATTGCTTGTTTTACATTAATGATGCAAAGCTCAACATATCACTTGAGTGTTAAACGGTATTATTCATTTCTCAAACATAGAACACCTCTCTCTCTCTCTCTCTCTCTCTCTCTCTCTCTCTCTCTCTCTCTCGTTTCGCCGTATATAAACTTGAGGCTTTTTAGACGTTAATGGATTCAACTGTCTAATATCCCTCGGCATCCACTTTGCTACTGGGGTACAAAGGTCATCAAGTGATACATCTCTCTCTCTCTCTCTCACTCTCTCTCTCTCTCTCTCTCTCTCTCTCTCTCTCTCTCTCATATGAATCCTGTATACCTGAACCCTCCTGAGGCTCCTTCCTTTCCTCTTTTGGAGCGAAAAGAAGATCAGACCTTGCAGTTCTTCATTTCACCTCATGAAGAACCGCCATCATCACCACCTTCTTCCTCTATGCTATCTGCTTCTCTCCCGAATGGAACTGAAGATCAAAGTCACAAACCATGTGGAAGATCAGAAACTCCTGCGGAACAGGCAAGCAGTATTCTCAGCACTTCCATATTCAATTTAATTTTTCAAGACTCCTTATTTGCTTTTGAACAGCAAGTCTACATATAAAACTGATCCATATAACTGTTATCATCTTTTATTTGATTACAAGTAGCAGTTCATGATCGGCTTGTGCGTTACGTTCCTATATTTCTGATCCCTGAAAGCTTGATGATTTGCTTAAAAAGCAAAAGAAGAATCACATATCCAACAAGGGATTTCATCTTCCTATGTTTTTCCTTATTTTGATTTAGTTTGATCTATAAATTAATTAACTGGTTCACAAGAGCTGGTTAATCCTTCGTTGTACCAATCCATCCACCTTGAAATATATAATTACTTAAACCTAAGCTTTCTTCATTTTACAATCCTTTTTTTTTTTTTTTTTTTTTTTTTTGCTGAATTACTCAGTTTCTTGAGTTCATGATCTTATTCATAAATTTTAGGCCGACCGACATGGTGCATCCAAACACATGCGGCTCTTCTCATCTTCGTCTTTGCTCCAGCCGATGGTTAGTGAAAGTGAAACTAGCAATCGAGGACAACAAAAATCTTTTTCCTTCAACGGTGAAGACGGTGAGGAGGTCAACAGAGATTTTGGCATCAAATGGATGCCTTTGAAAATGAGGATCCTGCAGAAGATGAAGAACACAACATATGGCAACGGATCTACAGAAGATGAGAGTATGCAATTTGTGGACGAGTTTGCTAAGAACCATCATCGACAAGATCGTACTGAGATTAGGTTTTCAAGCAACGGCAAGAATGCCATAAGAGTGTGCGCGGATTGCAACACAACTACAACCCCTCTTTGGAGGAGTGGTCCTCGAGGCCCCAAGGTTATTCTTTTTGCCCCCTTCACGGACCAATTTGGAATCACACGATTACATGTTTTGCGGCCAAATTTGTAAGCCAAACAAGTAGAAATTTGTCACATCCATGCTTGTTATATTACTAAGTGTGGTTGGATTAAAGGCTTCACAGTAAAGTTTCATTTCTACAATACATGATCGAGTGAATGTCTACATATATACGGATCGTTGTTCAAATCAAATTTCAGAGGTTGTTTAGTGTGCATGTAACTCCATTTAGTAGTCTTATATTTAATAAATTCAGGGAATTCTGGACTATGTTAATCAACCTGGCTAAGACATTGCTTACGAAAAACATGTTAGAAGTTGCCTCCTTGCTATTAATTTAGCAATTTTTATAAGTTGGATTTAATTGAAACTTATACGAGAATACAAATACGCATTATACAGCGAGGATAGACAACTTCGTCATGTGATTACTTTTGTATCTCATAGAAGAGAAGTCAATTTTTGATAATGTTTCGCTAGTGCAGTCTCTTTGCAATGCATGTGGGATTCGCCAGAGGAAGGCGAGAAGAGCCATGGCAGAAGCTGCTGCAGCAGCCGCTGCTGGAGGGGTAGCAGTTGCAACAACTGACCCAACCTCAATGCGTATGAAAGGGCACAGCAAGGAAAAGAAATCTCGCCCGAGTCATGCTGGACAAATATGCAAGAAACAAAGCAAGCAATTCACCAACCAAGCCGATTCTTCCTCTCATGGTGAAAAGAACCTCTTTTTCAGGGATTTTACCCTAGGGTTGAGCAAAAGTTCGGCATTTTTGCGAGCATTTCCACAAGATGAAGCCGAAGCTGCAATACTACTGATGGAATTATCTTGTGGCTTTGTTCACGGTTAATTTCTGCATTTATTACTAGATTTGTCTTGTTTTTTGTGAATTTGTTTGGTTGTGCTATTGTTGTGTCTTTTATAGACATTGAGAGGAAGAGGGAAGAGAGAGATTCCCTGCATTGCAAGGCAGAAATAGTTTTGTCTATTTGAGTTTACAAGATTGAAATAATGAATATGCACTTAAAATAAATGCAATTTCTATACTTGTTTGAGTTTATATTAAGAAATTGAGCGTCAATGCAAGTTTCTTTACACCTTTTTTTTTTAACTCTTTTTCCTTCCAATAGGAAGAAGCTGATTAAGCTCCTGTCAAGATGCGAGTAGAAGTCCTAATATTTGATCTTGCCATATGAATGTATTGCACAGTACTTAAAATCTTTCTTCAAACCAATTTTTTAATTACTTGCAAGAGAGTTTGGCATTGTAAAATTATTATTCTCAATTCGACAAGCAATAAGATAGATGCAGAATCCGATGATCTTGAAGATTGTGGTCTGATATTGTTTCTTTATTTTGAAAATCTCTAGAATGTTAAATACTATTTTGAATGTTAGGCATTATGATTCATTTTCTTAAGTAATAATCTGATTAGGTAAAACGTTATGTCATTAGAATTTTTTGCTTTGTCTTTGCTCATTAGTTTTCTAGTTAGGCTCTAGGGTTTCACATATATGGAAGAACTTCTTGAGAATTGAGCTTCGTCTCTATTCTTGCCTTTCATCCTCGTGCAACATAAGTGAATTCTTGGCAAGATCTACATCCATCTATCTTCGTTTTAACCAAAGTCAATCCGTATCAAAGTAAGTTTGCAGGTTGGGAGATCAAATCCGAGGCAACACATGTACGAAAGCTCAGACACAGCATTTGGCAACAAGGTTTTTCTGAGAGATCGTGAGGCTTCACAAGTTTCCAAATCCATACATTTGATCGTGACACTGAGTACCTCAGCCTGTTTCTGAAAGAATGATGACGGTGTTCTTTTGGGTCGACTCCGAATCATAGTCGCACAATACTCCGACAACAGTCTTGAGGTCCTTTTAATCAAATCTTGGGGAATCGATTCGAAGCATTCGTGGAGACAAGCCGAAGAAGTAGGACTTTGCCATGGTTCAGGCAACAATGTTCACGCATACTACTGCTGCTCATTCAGCAATAGAAAAATCACCTTTACCCTTCACTTCCTAAACATTTCTGTGTTCATGCATATTCAACCAGATGAGAAGTTGTTATATCTTGAAGGTCTGGACCCAACTCAAGAGTGTGTTTTTTCCCCAGGTGGAGGTGTTTGATGCAGAGGTTATTGCTGATGACTTTTTGAAGAGATGCGAACGGGTAGAAATTAATAGGGCAAGCCGCGAACAAAAATTCGCGCGTTCTTAAGTCAATGAGCCTTTTTTTTTCATCAAGAGGAGTTCTGAAACTAGAACTAATCCGAATCCCATTTGAAATTGTTTCCCCCCTCAAAAACCACCATTTCATGAGTAGGATTATTTTCTAATTTTGGTCTATTTAGTAACATTTCTATCATGGGGAATAATTTCTTTTCATAAATAATCTTTTTTTTTTTAATTTCTATTCCTTAGAACAATTTCTGAGTAAAAGAACACGTCTAGTAATTATACAAAATTTATATTTTTGGAACAGAAAAAGAATAGGAATATATTTGGTACTACTCACAAATTTTTTTGTAATGTAGAATTTTTTTTTAATTTTTTAATAATTTTTTTAGATTTTTCTTTTTTCCCTCTCTTCTTCTTCTTGCTCCTCCTCTAGTTGGCGGTGGTGGTGTCTAGTGGCCAGCAATTGGTGGCCGGTGACTGGTGACTAGCTGCCGATGGCAACCAACAATTGGCGGCAAGAGATGGCGGATGTTGGGTAGCAAGAAAGAAGAAGAAAAGAAATAAAATGACTTGTTTCTAGAATATATTTTAGGAAGTAAGAAGCTATTCTTTTCTACTTCTTATTTATGTTACAAATCTATTCTTCTACTATTTTGCTATTCCAAGGAATAAATAAAAATTAATTGACATGACCAAATGAATTTTTGTTCTTTTTTTTTTCTTTTTGTTCTGGGGAACAAAAGAATAGAAATTGAGAGAAATAAGAGCATTACTAAACAGACTTTTAATTAATTATTTCTGGACCACTTGCTTTTACTTGTGAATTTTGGATTTTGTTATCAATTAGGGTGAATTACGAACTTTTTTTCAGGATTTTGTTTTGTGTATATATGTTTGTTTTGAAGCAAGATAGCTCGAAATCATTATTATTCACAAAACAATGGAGAAATTTCTAAAGTTTGCATGTTTTACACCGTTTCCACTATGGAGGAAACACTTAGAGCTTTTGTTCCACTATGCTGGCTAGTTACTATGGTTGAATTAATTGAGAACATAATTCACAAGTTCCATGGTATGCATGATAAATAGAAGTAGAAATTTGTTTGGCGTGAATTGGGATTTAAGGGACATTTTCTTTTATGAAGCGAATTTAAAAAATTTAAAAGAAAGTCGGCTCGATAATTCCCTTCAAGAGATATTTTTCTCGATAATTTCTTGCATTAGTGAATTCAAATGAAGGGATCTTTTTTTTTTTTTTTGGGTCAAAAAAGGAGAACAAATGCAAAGGTAAGATTTATATTAATATTTATTCAACATTAAAACGAAAAAGTAAAAATAATCAATTAAGCTCACACAAGCTGGTTTAGTGTAATGGGGAGGAGGTGTAGTAGAAATTCAATACCTTCATCCGGGAAACCTTCGAGAGAGTTTGAGTCCAAATTCATCAACATTTTTAGTCAAACATCTTTACTCAAGAGTTGAAGTCGATGAATTTTATATAACTAAAATACATTAATTATTTTATCTCACATCACACCCATGGTATGAAACGTATTTTGTGTAACACTCCCCCCCTCGCATGTGAGTCTTTTGCATAAAGACTGCTTCCTCTTGACCTAGGCATTCTTTCTGCACTAACAATATCACAATATCACCGAGATATCAATTCAACATTTGGATTATCACGAAGAAGCGACTTCCCACGCAAACTTTGCTCATGTCTTATGGCAGGATAGGCTATGAGGTTTGTCCTTTCTGCAAGACCACTCCAGATTCGATTGACCATCTCTTCTTTGGGTGCTCCATCACTACGAGTGTGGCTTCCTTCTGGGCGATGAAGTGTAATCTTCCTTGGCGGAACAAGACCTGGGATGAGAACCTCCATTGGGCTATTAATCTTCTCTCCGGGAAGGATTTCTACCGCACAATTCGCCGGTTCTCTTTCGGTGCCCTTTGCCACCTAATTTGGAAGTATAGAAATGACAGTCTCTTCAGAGACGAATCGACGTCACCGGTTGCTATCAAGAAACACCTTATTAGAGTGGTAAAGGATAAAGCTATCACTTTCAAGAACGTTGTGAATACCCCGAGGAATAGAAGGCTCCAGAGGAATTGGGGGGGTGGATCCAGCTATCTTCGCAACCACTCCTTCGACTCCCTAGATGCCTTCTTTCTCTTTTGGTTGTCCTTGTTTGTTGCCTCCTTGGCCTGCCGGTTTACCGTTGGCTTCGGGTGTTGGTTGGCGTCCTTTTGAGGTTGTGTGGAAGGCCCTGCGTGGTCCTCTTGTTCCTCGCTTCCTACCTTGGTTGGTTTCCTAACCTTGGCCGGTTTGTTTTCCCTTCGCCTGGTTCCCTTCCACTCGCCCAGTTATGTCCGGGTTAGTGTAAGTTTTGCTGGAGCCGGGGCTTGTATTTTTTGGCTGTAAGCCCTTCTATATATTATTACCTTTTACCAAAAAAAAAAAAAACAATATCACAACTTCAGTTTTTATCTTAGCCCAGCCAGCTTTTGACAAATGTTGTCAAATTTTGGTGTGGACAATATCAATCCTTTGAACTCCACCTCAATCACCTTAACACAACTAAGCTTCGTGGGAAGTTGGGAAACACCTCACCCCCCTCAATTAGGGAGTCACACCCGAGATTCCTTCCTTAAGATATTCATCATACACCAAGCTACAAAAATTAGGCTGGGCTCACCTAAATCATTAGCTCTAATACTACTTGTTAGAGAGGTGTGGCAGAAGATACTTTCACTCCGGCAAATCAACAAAAGGAAGTTCAAATCTTGAGTCTATCAATATATACAGTTCAACCCAACCTTACTCAAAATGTTAAACTAATGAGTTATATATCAATTATGACATATTAACTACTCAACCTTACACCACAGTCTTAATGTAGATTTTCTTCGCTTACATCCTTACAAGTGCACCTCAATATGGAGCACATCATAATATCATTTAATGAAGGACTTTTTTTTTTTTTTGGTCAAAAACAAAGCATAACATTCACAAAGTAAAAGGGTAACAACCCTCAGACAGGGCATTGGTACAAAGCAAATTCAAGAGAGTTGTGGGGGGAGCAAAAGCCCAATTCGGAACAGAGAGCCACGTCCTTGGGCCTTGGCAGTCCAGTCGGTAGGGAAATTTGCTTCACGCCTACAGTTTTGGAAATGCAGATTAGGGCAGCATTGAAGCAGAGCGGCAATGCTCTCGACCAGAGGTCTACAATCCAGCGATGGCGACCGTCAATGTTTCATGGTCTCCACCAAATCTAGACAACTCGATTCAAGGATTAGGTAAGTGGTAGCCCATCCTCTCTGCAATAGAAACTTGAGGGTGATTAATAGGGCGTGGGTCTCTGTTTGAAGGGGGGAGGAGGCTTGGACATTGCTGGAGTAGCCGTCGAGCAAGGTACCCGTGTGATTGCGACATAGACACGCGATCGAACCCATTTCCATGCCAGTAGGAAAAGCCCCATCCATGTTCACTTTAAGGAATCCAAGTTCAGGGGAAATCCGGCGAGTATTAGGGTTTGGTGAGGGTATCCGTGGGTCCATATTCGACTGTGAGGAGGAGAGATGGAGCCGCATTGAAGTAATTGCTAAATCCACATTCTGTCGAGGGTTCAAACATTGGCGTTGGAAGATATAAAGGTTACGTGCTTTCCATATCTGCCAGAGAAGGGTTGCAATGATTTCCAAACCGGGTAAGTGAGTTCGATGCTCTATTATATCTGCCAGCCATGCATCCATTCGGTGTGTGTTAAAAGCTGAGACTATATCTGTATGTTGGAATGTGACCAAACCTACTGACTTCTAGGGCATAGCAAAAATAAGTGTTTCAGATTTTCTAGGACTTGAGATGAGCAAAGGTTACATACCGGATCATCTGTGATATGTCGCCTAAAGAGATTTTCCTTGGTTGGTAGCGCGTTATGGCATATAAACCATAGGAAGATTCTAATTTTTGGTACTGTTTTAATTTTCCAAGTCTGTTGCCAAAGACGACGGGGAGTGGTATAAGATGATGAAGCTTTGGTATTGTTACTGTTGTGGTTTGATTGCCGAATATGTTGGTATCCACTTTATAGTAATTACATGCCCGTATGCATGCTAGTCCATGTTAGCTGACCTAAGTTAGAATCTGGCCGTAGCTGAATGTTGGAAATTTCTTCAACAGTTTGATCATCGAAGCTTTGTTTGAGTCTTGGGATGTCCCATGAGTGCTGGTCTGGAATGATAAATCCAGCCACTCTCTCGGGTTCATTTATGGGTGTCGGCCCACCTATGACCCCTTTTTTCAGCCATTTGTCCTGTCGGACCCTTATTTTTCGCCATTCCCAACTGACCATTGAATCTTTTTTGTGATAGATTCCCCTCCTAGAAGTAGGCTTTGCCAACCCCAGGAAGGTCTTGTCCCTTTTTCTGCATGCCAAAATTCTTTAGAGTGATAATATAATCCTTTATAAAGTTTACTCCATAGGGAAGAAGTGTGTTGAGATAGTCTCCACGCCTGCTTTTCCCGAAGTGCTTTGTTAAATGCTATTAGATTTCTAAATCCCATTCCACCGCTGTCTTTGCATTCTTTCAGAAGTTTCCAATTCTTCCACTGGATCCCTGATTTGGTGTGATTAGTCTGCCACTAAAATTTGGCTATTCTTTGCTCTATAAACTTGCAGATAGATACAGGGAGTTTAAAAATGGACATTGCATACTGAGGGAGGACTTGTACCATTGTTTTAAGTAAATTTTTTTTTTTACCACCTTTGGAAATAAGGCTCTCTTTCCAACCTGCTAGCTTTGCATCAACTCGAGCTAGAATCCATACAAACATATCTTTTTTATATGCATCCCAGTTAGACGGTATACTCAAATATTTCCCAGTTTTTTTATGTCAAAGGAACTCTTAATTCTGTAGCCAAATTCTCTTTCAAACTCAGCGGGCAGTTTTTGCTTAGGAATAGACCTGATTTGTTCCTATTCATAGCTTGACCTGTGGCTAGACAATATTGCTGCAGAATATTTGATAGATTTTGACATTCAAGAAGCTGTCCATCAAGAAAAAAGATTGCATCGTCAGCAAAAAATAGGTGAGATAGAGTGGGGCACCATTTGTTAAGCCTAAATCCCCTTCAAATTCCCCATATCTACTGCTTCTGTGATAAGTCGAGATAGAAGGTTAGCTAGTAGGATGAATATATAAGGACAAAGGGGGTCACCTTGTTTGAGGCCCCTGGATGGCTGAAAATAAGGAAGAGTTTCACCATTGAACTTAATGCTAATGGAGACTGTGGTGATGCATTGCATTATTCATTGTATCCATCTAGGATCAAAACCCAGTTTATGAAGATAAGCCTCCAGAAAGTCCCATTCAACCCGATTGTATGCTTTTTGCATATCCAACTTTAATATGCCCTGAAATTTTTTCTTTCGCTCTCTGATTTTCAACTAGTGTAATACCTCTTGAACGACCAAGATATTGTCTTGTATTTATCTACTGGCAATAAAAACAGTCTGTTCTTTTGAGATTAAATCAGGAAGCCAACATTTGAGACGGTTAGCTAATACTTTGGATATGATTTTATACATAAAATTGCACAAACTGATCGGTCTATGTTGGTCTAACCTTTCTGCTTGCATTACCTTAGGGATCAGAATTATAAGGGTTTTGTTAAGAGCTGGTGGCAACATACCTGATGTAAAAAATTCTTACACTGTAGTGATTATATCAGCCTCCAGGATATCCCAATGTCATTGATAGAACAGCCCATTGAAGCCATCAGGTCCCAGGGCTTTAGTGGCGCCTAGTAGAAATGCTGCTTGTTTGATTTCCTCCTTAGTTACCTCCGCTGTTAAAAGTAGATTCGTTTCTGCTGTAACATCTTGACTACATTGTGACATAATAGGGTCAAAGTTCCGAGTACCAACGGAAGTATATAAGCTGCGGAAGCATTTTTAACGAAGGGCTTGAATGTCCGAAAGATATTCCTTTTCCAAGCGTGTAATAACAAAAAACAGATCTCGGAAATAATTAACGCTCCGGTATCGACCTCCTTAACAGCAGTCTTGAACGAAATTGATTCCGCAATGAATCAAAACCAAACATAATGTTCATTACCCACCCTTTTTTGCGTTTGGTGAGATGTGATTTTATGTTCCCCACGTTGCATGGCTCTTTTTAATTGGTTCATCCTAAATGTTGTTCCTTTTTGCGTTAGGTATCTGGCGACAATCTTTGGATTTTGGTGGTGGAAGCACCGGCAGCTCACAATGTCACTCAGAAACTCCTTTCTGAAAAGTCAGCTAGAAGTTTGGTATATACCAACTCACAAGGAAAATGGCACATCTTGAAGAGTCTTTTAACTATCATGATATCATTTTTCCCGTTCTTTTGGCTAAACGGTAGGGGCTGAAATTAGCAAAAGTTGGACCTTATTTGGCTTCCTCATTCTGCCTAAGTAAACCAGGCCTTTGCTAGTATCCAGTTGCACCTATATCCTTCTCTAGTTGTTTTAGTACTTATAACAAATAAGCACAAGCATTGCGTACGCGTACAAAGTGTTATTTCCAAGTTTTAGCAAAATCATTTTATTGCTATATATTTGAATTATTATTTAACGGAAAGTAAGTATTGATAAGAGTACACAACATACAAAAGGAAATGTATAATAATATGCGGACAAATATTAATATATGAAGACTTGAAATCCCCTTTTTCTTTTTTGGTCGATAACTTGCGAAATCCCATTAGGAAGGTTCTTTTTGGCTAAAATAGATTGATAGTGAGACGTGTGAGATATTAAATAAAGTCATTAGCTTACTCTTTTGTCAAAGGGTGCAATGTTTGTGAAATTAGTAATTATGGACAGCCTGGAACGAAAATAAAAATTGAGATCTCCTGAAAGTAAAAAGTCTTCTGTACTTTATACGATAGTATACATAGAAAAAAAGAACATGGACATTCGAAGACCAGTTTGAAAAGTTAGTGTAGAGAGTAATTCGCCAAGCTCCTCTTGGTGCGTTCATCTCACTTTCAATACTCAATTATAATTTGTTGCATCACTTTACAAATTTATTATCCCAAATAATAAAATTTAAAACTTTTTCTCTTGCTTTATACATTTAAAACGTTGTTTCACATTTTCTGTGCGTGCTTGTTTGTGTATTTCTATTTTTTTTTTCCTAGCTAGTTCCTAGAAATGCCTAATAAAAATACTAAAAGTCCCTCCTCATTTCTGACTCAAAAATTACTTTCAATCTCCTATTTTAAAATTTCCTAGTTTGCATCGTAGAGCTACGAGATGAAATGACTAAATTACCCTTAAAACACCCACCTCCCAAGTGCCTAATCTCAATCCATCGCCATATGCAGCTGGCAGCCACTACCCCCACCTCCAACCGTTAGGGGTGTGCAACTGGATCGGATTTACCCGAAAACCGGACCAATCTCCCAAATGGTCCAAATGTTGCACACCATGTGGGGCTACGAATTTGGAACATTTTCTCTCAAATTGGATTCAATTCCCCACTAATTCTCCTTCAATTGAAATCAATCCGGTCCCCAAAAATTCCACCAAGATGTCTATGATCAAATTAACATTTTTCTTTGTCAATCCGTCCAACTCGAATCCCAAAAACGCGACCAAAAGCGGCCCTCGGATTTTTCCGATCCAAAATACCCTTACTTTGAAAATTTGCCGAAAATCTTGATTTGCAGATAAATCTTCGGAAGATGAGTCGACGATCCTAAAATGACTCGTGATATGACAGAACTTTCAAATTATGATATCGGGTTCAAATTCGCGGTTAATTTCAATATGACGCGATTTTAACGTAACCTAACCTACCGGGTAGCTTTTATGAATTTTTAGTGCATTTGACCCGTGGTTGATTATTTTCAAGCCACATTGTACATTTTCGACACATTGGTGACTCTCGGTTGTCATGAAAATATCAAGATTTCAAATACGGACACAAGGTACCCAAAACGACAGAAAACCGGTCTAGTGCTGATCAACGAGAATATTGAAATCAGGTGGAATCACCCTCACTCTAATCACATATCTCAGTTGAATCAACCTATCTCCGATCTTTGATCGATTCTGACAGTGTCATAATGATCCTTACATACTAGCACGATCGAGTAGTCGATTCTTGGTCGAATTCTCAAGTCTATTGCGTTTAGATTCCTTCACCGCTTCACCTGATAGGCTAGTTATCTCATGAGTAGCCTACTCAAAGAAAAGAACTATAGACGCATCGATAAAAAGCCCGACTCATTCAATTGAAAATAGAATTGGAAAATCAGGATGTCAAAGTGCAAACATGCTCTCCAAAACCCATTATTTAGTTGTGTCTTAGATGGGCTATCGGAGAAGAAATGGCAATGAAATCATGCAGAAAATGGAGAAAATTGGTGGAAGAAGGCGCGTGGGTGTCACACCCGAGGAAGAAGGCATGTGGGTGTCATGCGCATGTTGCAGTTGCAGGCGCGTGGAACCCACACGCCACGCATGGTCACACACGTGCAACCGCCACGCCCTTGGGATCCATGTGCATGGAAATCACTGGTGCGTGGGGCCCACGCGCACGTGCACGGAACTGCCCAGTAGTTGCTAGGTGCGTGCACGCGTCTACGCGTTGGGTGAGGGGCGTGCTTGGTGAAAGGGCTAGTATGTACACCTAGAGAGGGGTGAATAGGTATATGTAAATTTTCTCGCAAGACTTAATAAAATAGATTGCCTTTAGAAGATGATAGACTAAGGATGTAAACAGCTTTAAGCAATTCTATAATACAATTAAATAAAGCAACGAATAAGATAAGAAGTTTAAGGAAAGAAAATTTGGAACACAATGTTTTATAGTGGTTCGACTTAGATCAAGCCTACGTCCACTCTCCCTCGTTGACCGCCCACTGACTGGATTTCACTATGAATCAAAAGAGATTATACAATTCGTGATCTTCGACTTTCTTAGTAGTGTCTCTACTAGTCTCTCACAAAGTCTCACTATGTGTTTCTCTCTTTTAAATACAACTTTGAGCTCGATGAATGAAAGAGTAAGGAACTATACAGATTCAGATTTTGAAATTCTTTTTTCACGCACTATATCGAATAACTGGAGAATTCGCCTTAAATACTTCATGCCTTACGACCATTGGCACTTTCCAAAGGAATTTTTTCAATATACCCATTGGACAGAATCAATTAAGGTGATCTCGAGTCGTCGGATGATTGGTGATGAAAGCCCGTCAATCCTGTTCGCCCATACAATCAGGATCTTTGGTTTCCATAAGTAAAACCTTCCAAGTTTGCTCGCCTTTCAAAAGATCTTCAAATCGGAGTATATTCCAATAAAAATAATCAATCAAGTAGATGCTAAATCCAGTCATAAGGTCTTTCAAAAACCATACGAATCAAATCCTTGAAGATAATCCGGCATCTAGACAAGTCTTCATTTTTTGGTTTGGAAATAGTCAGTTTGGGTAGACTTTAAGTTTTAAGCCTGGCGTTTTTTAGACTTTGACGATATAGTCTGGAGTTCTTCAGATTTTTAACACTTGAGTTTGAAAGTCTTCAGAAGAGAACCAATTCCTGTTGAAACTAGTTTGTGAACTGGTTCTCAAAATTTGGAATTGGTTTAAGCCGGTTCGGTTCTCAGTTCTAAGTGAATATCCACTCGAGAACCGAATCAACCAGACTTGTTTGGGAATCGGTTTTGTAAGCAATTTCTAATCTTAATTGCACGGTGTTTTTCCTCTCACGAATGCGCACAGCACTTCTCCTTCATCGTTCCTCTTCCGCGACGGGGTAGTCCTCTAGATGTCATCCATGGATCTTGGATCTTCTCCTTCTTCCTCCTCCTCCACGCCCCCCAATTCGCGATGTGCCCCTCAAGTTTGCTGTAGTTTCGTGTTTCGATCGGTTAAGTGGAAAGGCAGGAACCTGGGTGTGGATGTTGGTTTCTCGTTTTGGAAGTGTCGTTTGTGTTGAGGAGTGAGCTTTAAAATGCGGAAATTGAAAATGGGATGAGTGGCTTGGCTTCATGTCGGTGCATTGATTTGCTAAGCGAATTGGTGGTTTGTTAGAATCTTCGTTTTCGAATTTGGAATTGGATGCGGGCACGGTTTCTCTGTTCTTGTTGTCAGAGTTTCACTCCAGCACCATATTTATACTAAAGAAGGGTGAATTTATTCTTTTGCGGGGAAATAGGCCTTGTGAGTGCGCAAAATTAGGAGGGAAGTATATCGTGCACAAAAGGGGAATCGGTCTAGTGGAAAGAGGGTTAACCTTGAAATTGGACTGGAAAAATAGGATGATTCAAAAACAGATCCAGTGCAAATAGGGTTAAGTATTGGATCTAAAAAAGGAGAACCAATTATAATAAGATTGGGTACATAATCCAAATTTGAAACCTACCAATCCTCAACTCGATCATCCCTACCAACCACCATTGTCCGCCACATCGCTACTTCCCTCCGTCCTCTCTCTAGAGAGAGCTTGGATTATTGCCAAGGGGTGGAATGGAGGAGGTAAGTAACCCAAGGGCCGCGACGGTGGTGGCTGGCAACACGAAGGAAGTAGCGGTGGTCAAGCTAAGGTTAGATGTTAGGATCTAGACTTTGTGAATGAGGGTTTCTTGGTAGATGGAGTCAAAGAGCGGTAAGGGTACGTTCGAAAAGTAAATGGTAATTTTTACTGACAAAGCCATAATAGTAAGTGTGAAAAAATGAATTGCACGTTCCAAATTGAAGGTTTCATCTGTGATGCAAGGTTTGGCGTGAGGTGAAGGTTTTTGTGGTTATTTGCAAGGTCCTAACTTTCATAGATGGGATCTATAATAGATCAGTTAATCTAAAATTACGCTATTTTCATTCTTTATATGACTAAATTCACTTCATTTACGCTAAAAAATAAAACTGTTCTCGATCATTTATTTGTAATTGAAAGTGATGGCTACATTCCTTCTTCATTATAAATATATTGTTTCTGTTTAAAATTTAGTTATCATAATTAAGCATTTGTCACATTTGTTTTGGGGAAAATCTCAAATAAGGACTTAAAGTGAGCCTACTTTCTCAAATAAGGATCCGAAATGACCGTTATTCCAAATAAGGACCTGAAGTGGCTAACAAATCTCAAATAAGGACTTGAACTCGTCAGCTGGCCATAGTGTATACCGGCCAGCGAGGTGTGACATTTCCAGTGGTTGTAATATGGGCAATTTTGTCCAAAAAAAAAAAAAAGATAGAAATTAACAAACCTAAAAATAAAAACAAAACCCCCAAATTTTTCACGTTCTTCTTATCTACTCTTCATCTTTTATGTTCTTTGTCCCCTCTCGTTTCGAGAACCCAAATTCTCTCTTAATGGAACAAAAGAAGAAGATGTGGAGAAACAAAGGTAGGGGTTTTTTGTTGTGTTTCAATTCATGTTTCATTAATAGAAAATTTCATTGCTCCAAGTGAGAGAGGACAAATAACGGAGAAGATGAAGAGTAAAATAAAAAAAAAATAAAAAAACGTGAGAACATGAAGAGTTTTATTAGGTTAAAAGAACGCGAACAGTTTGGGTTTTGTTTTTAGGGTTTGTTAATTTCTATATGTATTTTTTTTGGACAAAATTGCCCATATTCCAGCTACTGGAAATGTCACACACTCAGGGCGCGTTTGAGTAACGATTCGTTCTCTTAACCGATTCGACAAGAATTTATTATTTTTTATTCTCGTTCCCTAACCGATTTTGAGTAAAAAACGTGTTTGGCATTTGTCCAAAATTTCGATTCGGAATAGAATTGCGTTTGATAACGTGTTCATTGATTCTGTTCCAAATTAATTTCTTTTAATTTTTAAATAATTTTTTTTTTTTTACTTTTTACTTTTTTTCTTTTCTTTTTTCCTTTTTCCTTTTTTCCTTTTTTTTTCCCCCTTTTCTCCTATAATCCTTCTTCTTCTTGTGGCCGGTCGCCGGACCGGAGCGTCGCCGACCCTCAACGAGGTCGACCCTCGTCGGCCAAGCCTCGCTGGTCGCTAGGCGAGACTCGGCCTCGCCGGTGGCTACGCTTGCCTCTGGCGAGCTCGCCGGTGGCTGGGCTCACCGTGGCCTGGTGAGCCTTCGGCGAGCTCGCCGGACCAGCGGCCGGCGACCGGCGACCGGCGGCAGTAGGCGACGATGACGGTGGGCGGCGGCGAACAACGGCGGACGGCTGGGGGCGGTGGTCGCGGGATGGCGGAAGGGAAGAAGAGAGTTTTAATGTGTTGATTCTTTTTTTAATTTTCGGACACAGAATTAACTTTTTTTTTATTCTCAAATCTTGTCCCAAACTGATTCCGAGAACATATTTGTTCCCTGGAACAAAAATTTTACCAAACACGATTCTCGTCCCAAACGGCGATTTCTAACAAAAATCGACCCAAGATTTGTTGGGATGGTTCCCAAATAGGCCCTCACCAGCTAGGGAACATTTTGGCCGGTCGGCAAGTTCAAGTCCTTATTTAAGACTTGTTAGCCACTTCAGATCATTATTTGGGACAACGGCCATTTCGGATTCTTATTTGAGAAAATAGACTTATTTTGGATTTTTATTTGAAATTTTCCCTTTGTTTCGTTTATTGAGGAATTTTTTTTAATGTATTCTTAGATATTCCTAAATGTTTTATGTTCTGTATTAGATTTTATCTAAATTATAGTAACTAAAATCCTACATATTAACAAAACTAAGAGAGAGAGAGAGAGAAGTTAGTAAATATGGGGTTGCCTGAGGGAATTTTTTTCTTTTTGTCGCCACGGATGATCTGATCAGTTGGATCACCCTTGCGTAATTTAACGGTTGATGACATGGGTTTCGGTACGCTCGAAGCACACGAGTACTGCTCTCCAGAGTGAGGACAGGAAGTCCGAGTCAGCAGCAAGCTCCCATGTAGGTACATGCCACAATGTCGGCCACATACACTTACGCAGGATAAGCTTTTTAGGGCCTTGAATATCCCGCATTTTATTACCAGTCACCGAATAAATAACATAAATTCGATACCTTTCTTAGTAAAAAGTCAATATTATAATCGGAAAAAACAAGAAAATCTGGAGGGAAAAACCCAGCAAAGGAGGGAAAATCAGGCGAAGGAAAAGATCAGTGCATGTCCGCCGTTTTCACAATCCTTCCTGAAGGCTAATACGTGTGAGGCGAGGCTGGGGATAAGCTGAATGTGTAAGAGAATCTGCCACCGAAGGTTTTCTGAGATTTTCCCTGGAAAAAAGCTTGAGGCATTTTCCCGGCCAGAAAAAAAAGGAAAGGAGGGATTTTCCTGTCAGCCCACGTTCTTGAAATGGCTGGGGAAGCGTTTTGATCCATTGAAACTCAATCCGCTCTCGCTTCAACGCCTTCCATTCGTTTTATTTATCTCGTAGCATGCAAAGGGTATCGTTAAAAACTGTCCTTTTCATCTCAATGGGTGTGCCCAGTCACCAACCCACCATCTCATCGCCACCACAGCATCTTGGAAATCTGAATTCCTGATATTTTTTATTTATTGTTAGTCTTATTTATACTTCATTGATTACATGGTATTCCCACATATTTTCTTCAAAAACCAGACACACACCAACCAGCCTAGCACCCCTTCCGTTCAGCCATGGAATGACAAAGAGGATAGCAACTTGAGAGCATTCGTGGACAAACCCCATTTTGATTCGTCCAGCTGAACGTAAGCCCGGTTGCTTCGTCCTCGTTTGTGTTTCGAATTCGCGAAGAACATGGAACGTGCGAGGCGGTTGGCGAACCGGGCGATCCTCAAACGCCTGGTTTCCGAGTCGAAGCAATACCGGCAGGACGAGTCTTTGTTGAGCTCTTCGTCACCTGTAATATTCACGCCTTCGAGGTATGTCTCGTCGTTGGTTCCTCACGGTTCGATGTCCAGGAGTTCTAGATCAGATATGTCGGTGGGTAGGCACGTCTCATCCAGTAGTACTAGTTATGGTGTTGGGGCTCAAGCTAGATCAATTTCCGTTGAGGCACTGAAACCAAATGACACCTTCCCTCGCCGCCACAATTCGGCAACACCCGAGGAGAAAACGAAAATGGCGGAGTACTGTGGATTTGATAATCTTGAGTCTCTCATTGATGCGACTGTGCCGAAATCGATCCGTTTGGATTCGATGAAGTTTTCTAAGTTCGATGAAGGGCTGACCGAGAGTCAGATGATTGCGCACATGAAGTATTTGGAGTCGAAAAATAAAGTTTTTAAGTCTTATATTGGGATGGGGTACTATAACACCTTTGTTCCTCCTGTTATATTGAGGAACATTATGGAGAATCCAGCTTGGTACACGCAGTACACGCCTTACCAAGCTGAGATATCTCAAGGGCGTCTAGAGTCCTTGCTCAACTTTCAGACAATGATCACAGACCTCACTGGATTACCAATGTCAAATGCTTCATTGCTCGATGAGGGGACTGCTGCTGCAGAGGCAATGGCTATGTGTAACAATATTCAAAAGGGAAAGAAAAAAACTTTTATCACTGCCAGCAACTGTCACCCCCAAACATTTGATATTTGTAAGACAAGGGCTGATGGGTTCGACCTCAAAGTAGTTTCTGCCGATCTGAAGGACATCGACTACAAGTCAGGAGATGTTTGTGGCGTTCTGGTTCAGTACCCTGGTACTGAAGGAGAAGTGTTGGATTATGCAGAATTTGTGAAGAATGCGCACGCTCATGGAGTTAAAGTGGTTATGGCGAGTGACCTGCTGGCTCTGACCATGTTAAAGCCTCCTGGTGAATTTGGGGCTGATATTGTTGTGGGTTCAGCCCAAAGATTTGGTGTACCAATGGGATATGGAGGTCCTCATGCTGCATTTTTGGCTACTTCTCAAGAGTACAAGAGAATGATGCCAGGAAGGATTATTGGTGTCAGTGTTGATTCTTCTGGAAAACCTGCTCTGCGTATGGCAATGCAAACTAGAGAGCAACATATCCGCAGAGACAAGGCTACTAGCAACATCTGTACTGCTCAGGTATGGTATCTTTGACACCTTAGAATGTCTGTGCTCTCTCTCTCTCTCTCCCTCTTGATTCTTGCAGTAGAGCTTTTGAGTTTAAGGAAATAATCTAAAGTTTGTTTGCCTAATATTTATGGTGAGGCTTACTGGGTAGCTTGCAATTTTGCTTTCAGATGCACAGCTTTTAAAAGTGGCTCTTTTTTTATGAAGTTAATTGTGAGTTCTCTGATTAATTCTCATCCTGTCTAGGCATTGCTTGCGAACATGGCTGCTATGTATGCTGTTTATCATGGTCCTGAAGGCCTCAAGACCATTGCTCAGCGAGTCCATGGTTTAGCAGGAGCATTCGCTCTAGGTCTAAAGAAACTTGGGATGGAAGTTCAGGAGCTTCCTTTCTTCGACACAGTGAAGGTTAAGTGTGCTGATGCCAATGCAATTGCTGATGCTGCTTACAAGAATGAGATCAATTTGAGGATTGTAGATAAGCACACTGTGAGTATCTTTCCTTTGCTGCAACCCTCCAGAGAAACATATTGTACTTCCCTGTGAAGTTTATTGGCGTTCTGTTGTATTTCAGATCACTGTCGCATTTGATGAGACCACCACCTTGGATGATGTCGATAAGCTTTTCAAAGTTTTCAGCTGTGGCAAGCCCGTGAGTAATTTATTAAACTTCTATTCTGACATCTGAGTAGCTCAAGTTATTTTTTATTCTTTTCATCCTGTTTAATCATTGTTTCCTTATCCACATTTTCTCACAGGTCCCATTTAGTGCTGCATCTCTTGCACCAGAGGTTCAGACTGCAGTCCCATCCGGGCTGATCCGAGAGAGTCCTATCCTGGCCCATCCGATTTTTAACACGTATAAACATTTTCATGTAGTATGCACTACTTGTGGCTAGTAACTTTGAGCCATTCTGACTATTATATCTTCTCTACATTAGGTACCACACAGAACATGAGTTGCTTAGATATATCCACAGATTACAATCAAAGGATCTCTCCCTGTGTCACAGTATGATTCCATTGGGATCTTGTACAATGAAATTGAATGCTACCACTGAGATGATGCCGGTGACTTGGCCTGGTTTCACTGACATTCACCCTTTTGTCCCGATTGAGCAGGCTCAAGGTTATCAGGTACATATAAAGTAAATAAATTTGTCAAGCAGAAGTTCACAGCTTTCTCAAAATGTATTGATTCTCTTTCCAAAAATTTATTGCAATTTATTTTTTTGGTTTCTTAAGGAAATGTTCACAGATTTAGGTGACCTGCTTTGTGCCCTCACTGGGTTTGATTCTTTCTCCTTGCAACCAAATGCTGGTGCTGCTGGAGAGTATGCAGGACTCATGGTCATCCGTGCATATCACTTGGTACTGTCTCATCTATCACTGTGCTGGATTCCTCTTAAATGTCAAGCAGACTGCAGATGCTAGCGTTGAAATGGCTAATTATTGACTAGGAGAATGATTTTTAAATAAGGCAAAACTTCTCCTATCTCCCCCTTTGAACTCTCTTTACCAATATTAGTGTCATTTGCTTGTTCTATCTCAGACATGCTTTGACCTGGAGCTTAAGCCTCAAAGTTATCAACATGCATTGTTGGCCAGTGATTGATAATACAAATTTAAGTTTAGGGGACTCTCTTTTCTTTACTCTAGTCAAGGACAGAGAATCAGTATGGTTTCTGGGAAAAAATTGCTCATTTTTTAATATGGCGAAAACTTTATTGAAGGCATTTGGCTAACCTTTTGGAAATATCATTTTCAATTTTTAGCCTATGCGATTCTGCATACTGTTCTACTTCTTTTGAAGGTCATCGGCTTTTGGAGTAGAGGACACACTTTGTTGCTATATATAGTACAGGGCAACGTGAGGCTTATAATATTACTCTTTAAAAGTGCCTGAGGATTATACTCTGTCTTTTAATCTCAGCTTATGCATATTCTTCCAACTTTCATCTGTGCCCCTTCGAGTTATTGCTCTTGCATACAGTAAGGCTTATGCATATGTAGATCAGGCTTAAATCAAAGCACCTAATGGATGTTGCAGGCAAGAGGCGACCATCACCGTAATGTGTGTATCATACCTGTCTCAGCTCATGGGACAAATCCAGCAAGTGCTGCGATGTGTGGCATGA
Source organism: Eucalyptus erythrocorys (assembly GCA_014182555.1). Classification (NCBI taxonomy): domain Eukaryota; kingdom Viridiplantae; phylum Streptophyta; class Magnoliopsida; order Myrtales; family Myrtaceae; genus Eucalyptus; species Eucalyptus erythrocorys. The sequence continues at coordinate 41,876,102 of CM024599.1, read as the reverse complement.
AAATAGTTGCTGTAGGAACCGATGCCAAGGGCAATATCAACATTGAAGAGTTGAGGAAGGCTGCTGAAGTAAATAGGGATAACTTGTCAGCCCTTATGGTGAGGATTTTCATGCAAAATGAAACTTCTTTTCTTTTTGCTCTTTTCTGTAATCATCATATGGTTCATGTGTTGACCCAATTTTTAATGCGAGTTGCATGATAAAAATTCAGGTTACTTATCCTTCCACTCATGGTGTGTATGAGGAAGGCATTGATGAGATATGTAAAATTATTCATGACAATGGAGGTCAAGTGTACATGGATGGGGCTAACATGAACGCACAGGTGCATTCTCTTCTTTTCGATCCTAACCTAAAATTTTTGCACTCAACAATTTACTATCCTTTCAAGCATTTATAGGCTCCTGATATTTTCCAGGCTTGGGGATGGAAGCTTCTCTCTTTATGCATATAATTTTTTTCCCTTCTGGCTATTTGCATCAGTCATGATGCTCCCTCTCAAATTCTAGACAAATGCTTGCAGGTGGGTTTGACAAGCCCCGGGTTTATTGGAGCTGATGTTTGTCATCTCAACCTCCACAAGACATTTTGTATTCCTCATGGAGGTGGTGGTCCTGGGATGGGCCCTATTGGCGTAAAGAAACACCTGGCACCATTTTTGCCTTCACATCCTGTTGTAGGTTTCTGTTTGGATACTCAATTTCAGTATCCTCCTCAAGTGTGTGATAAGGGCTAAGTCTACCTTTTCATATTGTAGGTCTCAACAGGTGGTATACCCGCCCCAGACCAGACCAACCCGCTTGGCACAATTTCTGCTGCACCATGGGGCTCTGCATTGATCTTACCAATCTCCTACACTTACATTGCCATGATGGGCTCTAAGGGTCTTACTGAAGCATCAAAGATTGCTATTTTAAATGCAAACTATATGGCAAAGCGCTTGGAGGTTCCTTATCCTCCCTTAATTATTTTAATTGACTTCCATTTCATTCCATCCTAGGGAAGAAGGTGGAAAACAGTATCTGTTCATATTCATTATTGTTGATTACCAATTTCATATTCAGTTATGATTTTGTCATGCAGAGCTACTACCCAGTATTGTTCCGTGGAGTCAATGGAACAGTTGCTCATGAGTTCATTGTTGACCTAAGAGGCTTTAAGGTAGTCCTGTGCCCTATGGTTGTTACTATCAATCACCTATTTGATTTGTTTTTCTGCATACGACTATCTTTTTTTCTTTTTTTTCTTTTTTCCTTTTTCAGAATACTGCTGGAATTGAGCCTGAAGACGTCGCCAAACGTCTTATGGACTATGGATTCCATGCGCCAACCATGTCATGGCCCGTACCTGGCACGCTCATGATTGAACCCACTGAAAGTGAAAGCAAGGTATTAGCAGTGTATGTGTTTTTATCCTCTTTGTAAAAGGCTTAGTTAGTGCATAACGCAGATGAATCTTCTCCATTCTTCAGGCTGAGATGGACAGATTTTGTGATGCTATGATCTCGATTAGGGAAGAAATTGCCGAGATCGAAAAGGGCAAAGTTGATATCCACAATAATGTCTTGAAGGTGAGATTCTTTATCTTTACATTAATCTAGGCATATATAATATATGTGGTATAAAACCGGGCCTATCTAACAAGTTACACTTAGAGTAATACTGTAGAATGTTCATGAAAATCGAGAAACATAGCTGAAAAATGAAAAATGCAGGGAGCCCCTCATCCACCATCATTGCTCATGGGAGATGCATGGACCAAACCATATTCTCGGGACTATGCAGCTTTCCCTGCTTCGTGGCTCCGTACTTCCAAGTTCTGGCCAAGTACAGGTATATTTGGGAATAAAACATTCGTATTAATTGATTATATTTGACATGGTTAAGTAAGCATAGTCAGCATGAGCCATTCTTCTGTGGCATGCATGAACTTGCTCACTAGGCAGAATTAAATTTTTTATAAGTTTAACAGTCATGACTAAGCAGCAAGAAATGCTGAAGTGCGCACCTTTTCCTATTCTGGGTCTCTAAAATGAACATGCAATAGATAGTCGATGTTGCCAGAGACACTACCCATTATAGGGTGCTTTGATGCCATAATCTCTTGCTCATGGACTGTTTGATCCTGTGATAACCCAAAAGTTTCTTTAGATTGAAATTCACCTGCTTATATTTCCTGCCTGGCAGTTTAAAATTAAATACTAAGAAATTTCTCAATCTTCAGGCTGAACTATAGATCTCAATTCAGTTTTTCTTATCTTCTTATGCTTACCTTAGCTTCATAGTTGACACTTCCTGTAGATCTTGTGATCAGGACTTGGACAAGATTGGTTTCCAAGTGTTGACTCATTCTTATAATCAGCATTTTCCCCGCATCTTGTTGTAAGAGAGTTTGTTATTTATACTGCAGGACGTGTGGACAATGTCTATGGAGACCGCAACCTTATCTGCACCCTCCTCCCAGCATCACAATACACCGAAGAGGCGGCTGCAGCTACCGCCTAGAAACTTGGCCCTCCTGTGCTGTCAGCAGAATTTCTTTGAAACCCAGGAAAGATGGGTTGAAATAGGCTGAAAAGCCAAACAAAAAAGGAAAAAAAAAAAAACTCTATGTATATAAACTTCTCATGCCCTGATCTGCTTCTACTTCTATCTAGTTGTCATTGATGGTGATGATGATGACGATAATTCGATACATTCTCAATAACAGTTGTTGCAACTAGTAAGTTAAGCATTCTGCTGTACATGCTCTTCCTCTCTCTAACCCCCATTCCACATTTGGCTGTGCCGATGACCTAAATGTCCATGTAAGCAGATGCATGCAAAGCAATGCAGTAGAATCTCCTCTGCAGGATCTCGTAGCAATATGATTGACTTTCCGAGGGCACTAATGGTCATGTTTACTTAGATTTCATTCTTAATCAATTTCGTATATTTTATGTCATCCATTATCTGAGCTTGAGTTCTGTGGAAGCATCATGTTCTGTTGCCTTTTCTTTTATGGCCTAGAATAAATCTCTTCTATTTGCCTTAAAACCTCTGAATGCGTCTCTGGTTTCCCATAACAAACCCTGTCTCTCTAGAGTGAAATGCATGAGGGACGTGGGTAGCTAGTATTGCACTTGAGCTGAAAGTCAGTGAGTGGCTCTGGCTGCTTAAGGAAGTTCACTGTCACAGCAATCACAACGAGAAGTAGCACTCCATGAAACAATTATCTGATCCTTCTGCATCAGTGTTCTTAAATACTGATGAAGATGTATATAAACCAAATAAATTAGGGTTTACAAGGTTCGATGCATGATAGGACCAGTTCCGGGAAAAGTCACATAAACTCGATCTCTTGAACAATGCTAGGTGTATTACTACTGATTTACAAATTCATTATATCATTTGATGCGGCAGATTCTTATTGAAGTTTTATATAACTCATTTATAGTTTGCTACATCATTTAGTATGCAAATTATGTCCAAAAGTCTTAAAATACCCAACATCACTCGGCACTCTAATAAATATTCTGCTCTATCACAATATATTTGGATTCGATCTATGCTTAAATAGTCCTTATTTGCATATTCAATCATTTTAATGCTAGTTCAATATTCGAGCTTAGTTAAGAAAAAGAAGATTGAAATTCAGACAACATAAGAGATGGCTGACTTTCAATGGCAACAAATTCACCAGTGAATTTTCTTACCAACAGATAAATTGACAATCCACCTTTAAAATGGCTCAGCAATTTTTCTCCTTGGCTCTTTGCAGAGATCAGAAGAAGGATTTTGATAATCACCACCCTTTGTGAAATTCCAAGTATTGTTGCCACTCCTGCTTATTCCTATCCATTATCTATGTGTTCTAGGGAGGGTGATGATCATAGAAAGAGGCCACAACATGAGCGTTCTTCTTAGCAAGAATTATTGTAATTGGATAATGACTAGGAGGATTTGAAATGTATTATCGTATTAAAATTTCCAAAATTTAGCCAAGGCTTAACTTAGGACACACTATTCATCGTATTTGGTTTGGTATTATGACCGTGCATGACTTTGAAAGTGATGATGGTATTATTGAGGAACGTCTTTATCAGAACACCGTTGTTTCTCACTTCAAACAATTAGCAATAATTTCAGTCACTATGAACGTGTCAAAATCAACGTAACTGGACGTGTCTATTTAACTATCTTTTGACTCGAAATGGGAGCAGCCACACCACCTGCAATTCTCATGAATCAGATCGATCAACTCAAAACGCACGACACGCTAAAAATATCTGCACAGGGGAGCTTATCCAAATCTCTTGACTCTGAGCAAAACACACTGACACAAATCTGACAGTGTCACGGAGCCATGGCCATCACCCTTCACCTCTCATCAAACCAACCTCCACGCCAACCAACCCTCTTCTTTCCCTCCACAAACGCCCCCACCACCCTCATCTCCTTCTTCAGAACCTCCAACCCCTCTCAGAGACTCCACCGAAATCAAACCTTCCTCCCACGAATACCCTCCTCCTCCTCCAGAAATGGCAGAAACACCCCTTCAGAAACAGAGTGCCCTGTTCCCCTGGAGCAACAGCCCATCAATGAATACCAAAACCTCTCCACTTCCTTCCCCTTTTCTTGGGCTGCTGGTGATTTTGTTGAGTATTGTTCGAGATTGTTCGTGACGGGTGCTTCTTTCGCACTCTTGGTCGGATTGCCGGTCGCGTGGCTAGGGGCTCCATCACCCGAATCTGAGGCGGTGAAGCGGATTCTGGGTGCGGTTTCAAGTGGGTTTGTGGTGGTCACTTTGGCTGTTGTGAGGATGTATCTGGGTTGGGCTTATGTTGGGAATCGCTTGCTCAGTGCCACCGTTGAATGTAAAAGTTGCTCTGTTCTCTCTCCTTTATATTCTCTGTCATGTGGGTAAATTAATCGCAGGAAAGTTAGGACCAAATCAGGAGAATTATCAATCGGCGGAGAAAAATCTACTAGCATGGAAGGTGGTATTCACATAACGATGAAAAAGCCGGTATCATTACTTGATAGAAGTAGAATCTTTTTATAATGAATTGGGGTTGTCCGGTTCCTTGGAAATTTGCTGCAACGAACTCCTGTGCCTTCCAGCAAGGACAGTTAAATTCCATTGGGTGCTTGTTGGTCTTGCTAAAAAAAGTCTATAGGATGTGCTTGTTTCCATTTCTTCCTGTGAATCCGCCTTCTTGGAAATCTTGTGCAGGCATAGTTAGTCTTGTAATTTGGTTTCCAATGACGTATTAAATTGGTGAACTAATGGTCTATTTGCCTATTTACACTTTCAGATGAGGAGACTGGGTGGTACGACGGCCAGGTAAATACCCTTTTTCTGTGGCAATGTCCATGGGAATCATTATATGTAACTGCATCGCCAGCATGAAATTTTGTTCTTTTCTTTTCCCCTTTTTCTAAGAAGTATGCAGTTTCTTGTGGTAGAGTCTGTCACATTTTGAAGCGGCGTTGTACAGAAACATATTTTAGCCTCCTAGCCTATTTTTCCGATCTTATGAAGCTGAAGGTGTGAATCAGATGTTCATTCGGGACAAGAAGCCTGCTTTAAATGTTTTCTGCAGCAACAATGATAGAGTAGCGGGTGATACATTTGTATATAATCTTGGATAATAGTATGCCATAGTTGACATGGAGCAGAATTCTTTGATTATCAAAGAGCTTCTGTTCGAGGAGCTTTCTAGCTTAGCTGAGATATAGTATTATGGGCAATATCTACATGGCGGTTATGAGTAATTGATTCTCATGACTTTTCCTGTTAGTATTAATACAAAACTCGAGTGAGAAGTGCATTGAGCGATAGTGGCTATCTGCTAATTTGAGAAAGAATGCAGAACGGGATAAGAGTTCTTTAGCGTCATAAATAGCAAAACAAGTCAAATTAGCTTGTTGTGAGAGATCATTGTGTTTTGGTCCTTTCAGGCGAGAGTGCAGTCACTGTGGAGTTGAATTGCAGGTCTAGTTGAAGTCCTGACTTCTCAATAGTACATCAGGATCAAGTGAAGCTGTTTCTCCATCGCTAACTTTCATATACGAATAGGATTGAGCTGATCAAATTTCTGTTTTTCTGAACAGGTATGGGTGAAAACAGCAGAAGTCTTGGCTCGTGACAGGCTTCTCGGTTCATTTTTGGTGAGTATGTATACTGACATCGCCCAACTCACTGGTCTTTCTCATGAATTTTTTAATATCTGATCGACAAAAAATAAGCAGTCCATGCAGTCGCACACATGCCTGCTCAATGGTTCAGATTATTCTCATCTAGTTTGTTGGGGTCAGGCAAACGTGGTGCTGTGATATCTTTGAATTATTAAATATGTTCATGTTCTCTTTCCTGTGTGTGTTCAAAGATGCATTTGATCAACTGCTGCCATATTGGAGAATAGCAATAAGCGAATCTTATAATCCATCACTTAGAATTCATCGTGATGTTTGATTGTGCAGGTGAAGCCCGTGCTCAGTAAGTTGAAGTACACTCTCGTGACACTCGCAGTGAGTTTATTCGCATGTGTCTTCCTCCTCGTCAACATTGAGGAGAGCCAAAAGGCTTCCAACAAGATCCTCGAGGTGAACAGGGAAAGAGCCATACCGGGAGTTTACAGGGATGAGTCAGCCCGGTCCTTTGAACCAGATGCGTTCTGCGGTGAACCCGGTGTTCCATTAAGTGCTGTTGATTGATAAGTACCATCATCCCTAGTAGCATAGAAAATGTACATTGTAGACACTACTCTGCTGGAATTTATACATCGTACATACAGTTGCCTCCATGTGGTATCCCTGAATGAAGGTAGATGATGGAGCCAAAGAGAACAGAAGATGCACAACTCCAAGAGCAAATGCAGCTGATGCATGAAAATTATTCACAGAAGTGAACGGGCTTCTTCTTCACTGATGTTTCCATTAGGATTTTAAGGTTTTCCGGCGAGCAATTTTTAACCGAACGAGGGGTACATGATTTACCAACAAGTTTAGGGCGTAGCTAATTAAAAAAAAACAATGAAAGCAATCAACGTGAAGTTAGTAACCCGTTTAAGAAATCATCGTCAGTTATAGCCCTAGGGAAATTATCCATCGTGAAATAAAAGTTCGTGGTTGTTCGTCGGATTTGAAGGACTTTGCAGTTCTGACCCAACACGCCGCCTTCCATCCAGTTAACAATGAAGTATCAAGAGTTGCCAAATTGGTCTTCGAACGGAAAAAGTTAAGATCGTATAATCAAATGCTGAGATGAGCTTAACGATGGTTAAATAACCATCGAAAACACATGTTAATTACTCTAGTCGGTCCTTCTATCCAATTAACAATAAAGTATCAAGAGTTGTCAAATTGATCTTTCGAACAGAAAAAAAGTAATCATCGTATAATTGAATGCTGAGATGAGCTTAACAATGGTCAAAAAACCATTGAGAACATATGTTACTTACTCTAGTCGGTGAGGAAACCACTCATGCTAGGTCTAAATTCAATGCTTACATCACAAAAGAAAAAAAAGTCACAAAAGAGAAAAAAATTCCAAACTGATATATTTATGATAAATTTATTTTAAATTAATTTTTTGATCAATAAAAATCTTAAATCAATATATTTGTACCAATCACGATTATACATGTTCATGAACTTTCGTGCTATTAATCTAATTCGATGGAAATTAATGGGATAAATTTGTCATATACACCAATTTTAGCTTTTCGATAGTCAGCTGGTAGTCAAAAAGTTGACAGTGAGTTAAATTTGTTGTGATCTCAATAATTTAGGATTTTTCATGTTGTTAAGACCTAAATTCAATCCCCCTAGTCATTGAATGACCATACACAGTCGTGCACGACATGATTTGAAATCGCCACAAATCAGCATAGAAAGAAACGTGATTCACCCGACATCAGCGGTGCTCATCAATGGTGATGGCCTTTTCCTTCCATGGGAAACGCCGAAGCTTCTCCGGGCGGTGCGGAAATGACCGTTCCGCCCACCGTCCCGACCACAAATTCCTCGTCCCCTTGTCCTTCTGCCCCGCTCCTCCTCCTGCACTGCACGACCGACGACGTTAATCCATCCGAAAAGCCGCTGATTTGCAGGCGCCGGAGAGCCTGTAAAAGTGTGCCCCGGCGGGGCCCGCCTCGGGGAGGGTGAAATTACCGAAATGGGCCCCGGTTCATGCACCTTCCCCCAGTTCTCTCCGCCTGTTCCTATTTCGAGAATTGAATACGGGGGGCAACCACCTCCCATGATTTAAAGCGCAGCCCGATTCGGGATATTTTCATTGGGAATTTGGCAAGTTCGGGAATTAAGTTTCTTTCGTGGGTTCTTGTTCGTCCTTGCTGAAATCCCAAGGCGAGTGGGGGGCTTGTCCTTTTCTATCTCGTTCTTGGCGGGATCTTCGTCGCCATTGACGGCGGGAAGAGTAGCTTGCGGCCGCGGCGAGAAAAGGGAGTTCGTCGTCGGCCCTTTTTTCGCGTCGCGGGCGGCGTGGGTGCTCTTCATTGGCGGCTCTGATCGGATCGTTGTCCCGGGAAGGCGAGGAGCGCGCCGCCGTTTCTTGTGAGCGCTTCTTTTTCAAGATTCTTGATTTGATTGCATTCCGTGAGGAGTTGTCCTGATTTTTCGTGTATGTGTTATGAAATGCGTGTTGCCTTTCTGGGTTTTGATCTGATTTCCGTGAAATGAGACGAGTGATGCTAAAGTTTGATTCTTGAACACTCTTTCCTTCGCGTGATCGATGTCTCTAGAGAGAACGAGAAGTGAGGAGAACATGGTGACATAACAGAAGAGCTGGGGTCGTGTTTGTAATTATTCAGCTAGAAAACTAGAGTCATTTTTGGTGGTCTCGCAGTCTTAGTCAGAGTCCTGTTTTGTGGGCCTAGGGGACTGCACTGCAAAAGAAAAAGGCGTTTCTGTTCCTGGTCACATTTTGGAATTTCTCAAGCTACGCGGAGTCTTTGCACAGAATTGTAAGTTGCAGTTTCCTTTTAGATAGCTGAGTATATTTCCTGTAGTTAGTGTCGGAATTACCAATTAGAGCCGGTTGATTGGTATTTCCATCAATGAGAACTTGTGTTCGCTCATGGTTATTTCGTCCTTGGTTGGCAGATGAAAAGACCTGGTTGTTCTTTTCACTAGAGGAGATCTTACGTGCATTTGTCAATGTTGTGTTGTAGTTAATCCTAGAATTAATTTGTGATGACTTTTCAACTCAGAGCCGAGATCTATCAACCTTGAGTGTGATTCAGTCTGAGGAGGTTAAGTTTGCAGAGTAAATCAAACTAGTGGGATGATCTATGCATCTTTTGTGTTGGAAAAACCTTCAGACAGCAGAGTGAGAGGCTCAGCTGATAAGATGCTTACTGGAGCCATACTTTACATCTCTGAGGTGTTATCTATTTGGATAAGCTGGTGGATACAGACAATAAATTACCTAGGCCAACTTCTTGGTGTTGTGATGGTCTGCAGGATCCTTTTCTCTGCAAAAAATATGGCTCGGGCATTTGGGATGTTAACATTCGCTGTCATTTCTCTTCCTAAATCCCAAGTCAATCTTTCATGCAAGGATAGACTCATTTCCCGAATTTTTGAGTTTTGGTTGAGATTATCCTTCTAGACACTGAAAATGTATATCTATCCGTTCATTCCTATAAAAAATTACTCAAGCAGGAAAAGTGATGCATATGTTTATAAATTTTGTTACTATCAATTTATTTCAGGTTTCATGAGGTTTAGATGCTGTGCAGACCTCTATAAGAGTGGAATACTACAGGCTATTTGCAAGTTCACGTTTGGTGCTGTTTTTTGACAAAGGGATTGTTCGGCATGGATACACCAATTCGCCTGCCACATGGGACATATTCTACATCTATGGAGCTCAAAGCCCCTTTTGATATTGAGCGTATGGGTTTGACACCTGGGATTCAGCATGAGCTCTGGCCATTGGATGAAATAGATCCTACAAAGGACAAATTTCCATGCTGTTTAGTTTGGACTCCACTACCGGTGGTCTCATGGTTGGCTCCTTTCATTGGACATGTTGGAATTTGTCGGGAAGACGGAGTTATATTAGACTTTTCTGGTTCCAATTTAGTGAATGTTGATAGCTTTGCATTTGGTGCAGTGGCCAGGTACATCCAACTTGACAGAAAACAGGTATACTTTTATTCTGTACTTCGATAAAACTACAAGTGGTCGTATTATGTGTGAATAAAATCAAAAATTAGGACCATTTTCAAAGTGTTGCCTCGCACAGTAATTTTTCCTTTTTTATAATGAGCACTAGTTTTGGAGATACGCCTATGTTATTCTCATTTATTAATGCTTCAAAAGCATATTAACTTCATGTTGTGGACTTGAAATCTTGAAACAGTGTTGCTTTCCAGCGAATCTAGCTGAACATACGTGTAAGTACGGCTTCAAGCACGGAGAATATGGGGCTGCAATTACTTGGGACGACGCCTTGCGATTGAGCACTCGCCACTTCGAGCACAAAACATACAACCTCTTCACCTGCAGCTGCCACTCATTTGTGGCCAACTGTTTGAACCGTCTCTGTTATGGCGGATCGATGGAATGGAACATGATAAATGTGGCAACTCTGGTGCTGTTTAAGGGCCAATGGGTCAGTGTAATGTCGATCATGAGAGCTTTCCTACCTTTCATGTTGGTGCTTTGTTTGGGTTTAGTGCTGGTAGGGTGGCCATTCATAATTGGCCTGTTCTCATTCTCATTGCTCCTTCTCGGGTGGTTTTTGTTGGGTAACTATTGGTTCAAGGGTTTGATAGACCTTTAGCATCACCAATATTGACCTCGCCTTATAGAGGGAATAAAAGGTACAGAAGATTCAGAGTGTAAGTTTCTCATGTCCACAGTAAAGGATCACGTGTTGGATGTGTCTTCCTGGGTTTGTGTTGATGGACGGCAGATGACAAGGCCTTGTGAAGAACTGAAACTACTATATACTTAGATTATTACGGTTGAAGCAAGAGTTCCAATTTTTTTTTGGGAATAGATCCTTGAGTTTAACTAGAGCAACATGATGGCCTTGGCTTTGTATAGCAGTTTTAAATTTAAAAAGAATAAGGCTTCGAAAATATTTTGAAAATGTGAACGACTGCTTATTGTGAAAAATCATGGTTCACATAGTTTGCAGTAAGCAAAGTCGAAGGTGTGAAAACGCGATATTCTAAGCCGATATAACTTGCAATCATCCGGGGTTGTTGCACAGAACTCCTACTAAATCCAATCGTGCCCATTGAGTTAACATCCAACAACATGTTTGCAAAGAGAAATGTTGCAGGTCCCATTGAAGGACACTTTTTTTTTTTGGCAACGAAAATAGAACATCTTGACGAGCAAGGAACTTTCCCATTTCCATTACCTGGGAAGGAGAAGTTAAGAACTAAAAGACTCTGATTGGAACGGAAAGAAAAAGGCCAAAAGGAGAGTTTCATCCTCGTCTTCTGGCGAACATCTAGATTTTGGAGTCCATCCCATAAAAATGGACTTTCCAGATGATTGATGTTCAAGCCCCGTATTTAGGAGCCTTCCAAAGCTTAAATGCGATCTCGTGCAGAAATCTGTCCGCGGGTATTACCAAATTGCCACCATGCTGCACAGAACAGGAATAAACTAGACACATCAGGAAATATGAGGGAGGGTAAAATTGTAGTACCAAGCAAAGTTGAGGATAAACTCCTGCAGATGAGGTTAAATTTGAAGATTGGAAAGAAAAATCCATGCAATTCTTCTTCTTCTTTTTTTATGCCAAATTATTTTCCGCCTCTCAGTCTCATCATCTTTAGCCTTCGGGTTCTAGTAAAACCAAATGTTAAGTAGTGGGAACACCAGAATAACCTCCATGATAAATTGAATGAAAAAGGACCACTAACTTCTAGTTCTTGATTGTTACCTCCTTAAAGTCCTCAAATGAGAATGTCTCAGTTGCATCCCTGCGGGTTACAGCATCCTGCCATTGAGCAATTAGCATGGGGCAATGGTGCCTGTTGATCAAAATTTAGGGTTAGAAATGGAGTGTCATAGCGGCCAACACCAAATACTGCTGGCATGGTGGGGACCAAATTGCAAATACCTGACATCCTCCCTCGGTTTCTCTCCTCTCATAGTATAACTCTGACGAGGGAACAGTCTCAACAGACGAGAGTCCGCATTGTCCTTAGACACCAAGGTTGATAAATGGGAGCAATCAAATTTTGAGATATCTCCATAGCTCATTACAACGGACAAGTGCAGGCGGGAACCGATTTTGGATCCAGGTTGAGCAACATGCATTAAACTACCAACCAAAGCATTCACATACTCTATGCCATAGTTAACATCCTCATCTGCCTCCCCATCCACTGGTTCACCAGCTCCAATATGCACAAATACAAGATCAAAATAGCCTGTATCCATCAACTTCCCCTCTTGGAATCCAAGCAACTTCAGCAATCCATACGAGACAGCATCTATGGGTCCTTTGGCAACAGAGTGCTTTTTGTCTATCAGTTGCTTGAATTGCAAAACACTGATACCGAGCTTGTTGCCAAAAGATCTCAAACTTGGATTGCTTGTCACTATAGCAGCCTTCATCCCCATAAATCTGAAATCAGGAAAACTACAGCTCAGGGTCACCTCTTCAATATCTGTAGATATATACTATCAATAGTAGAATCAGTAGAAAAAATGGAGCTTCAATTTTGCCTTTCCGAGACTGTTGGCATCGATGCTGTCCCCTGACTCCCCGAATCACAATCGCTTTCCTTGCCCTGAAAAGTTTAACAGGAAAGACAATGCCGTCGCGATCATGGGAAAAAAACCGTGCTTCGAATATTCACCGAAATCAACAGGGCTAACATCACGGTGATGTAAACATTACCTTCTGAACATAAGCGTCGAATGCATCCAGAAGAACGGCGAATTCTCTAACGGCTCTGTCATCCTCACTTTCTGCAATCTAAACCCATGTAAATTGCAGTAATCATCACTGCGGCAAACCAGCGGAACTCAAAAGGAAAAAAGAAAGAAAATTTGGCAGGATGGTCGAACAGAATCAGTAGGAAAATGAGTTTTTAAAAAATGGGTGCAAGAATCCATCAGTTTTCTCTCGCCGTCTCGAACGTCCGAGAAAAGGAAGCGACCCTTCACTAATTCAATGTCTAAGAATCATCATCAGAGCGATCGTTCTCAAAAGCCATCCTCCAGCTAGAAAAAACCAATCCCCCCGTGCACGAAACCAGCTGAACAGCCGACCCAGATACGAAAAATCCGACCTTCTCCTCCACGAAATGAAGGGACACCATCATCGCCAATCAATCACAGATGAGATTCGGGGAGAGAGAGAGAGAGAGAGAGAGGGAGGAGGACCTGAGGGAGGGGAATTGGGGAGGCTCAAGAAGCCGCAGCAAGCCTTGGAGGCGAGAGAGTGGAGATGGGCGTGCGATGCGTCGACGGACGGAGCGAGGCCGTCGCCGTACACCACCAGAGCTCGGCTCGGCTTGTCCGCCATTGCTGCGTCGCGCAGAGAGAGAGAGAGAGATTTTGAGCAGTATGCAGCAGCAACTTAGCGTGAGGTTGATGCGGTCCTTTCCTTTTTATACACTTCTCTTTTTTCCCCCTTTTTTTTTACCATGTTGCAGAAATTTGTTTTCTTTTCTGACATGGGCAATTGGCTTATGTCTGCTGCAAATTGAGGAAGGAGCTAGATCTCATCTCAACATTTTTACACCATGATATAGTACTATGAATGTATTTATAAGACTGATCAATTATAGATGGATAGTATATACTATTTGGCATTGTAGTGGCTCTTGGACTAACGGAAAATGTGTCGAGTCCCGTAAATGTAAAAAAGAGCATACCAAGGATTTTTGATTAAAAACATCTGTTGAGATGTATGTTTAGTTTGTGTTAGATTAGTCTCACATTAGAGAATTGGTTTAATATGAAGCAATTCATATATCTTAATTAATTGAGCCATAACTCTATTTGAAGATATTGGCTATTATGCGTGCTCCTGGCAGCAATTCCTAAGGCTTGATACAACAATCGCATGCCGGCAAGATGCAGGAAGGACTTGCTTACGCGGTTCTATAAGGGCGGCCTCTTCTACCTCGGCACTCGACCATGCCCCTTGAGTGTACCACTCGTGGCCAGAAAGGGAAGTCCATTTTTTGTGCAGGCGTTTTTGTATGTAATTGTCATTGATCAATGTCATTCCAGGCATGATTTTTTCTGGCCCACCTCAAGTATACAAATAGATATTCTTCTAAGAAACCAACCATCCCAACTATTACTTAATATCATTTTAGTTTCATATATGATCTAAAATCGCTATTTCCCTCTTCGATCTGTCATAATTCATTCTTTCTTTCTTGGCTATCCTTAAAGCCTACCAATTGGTAGGATTGTACAATTAGATCAACCGGGAACAAATCAGACTATCCTAAAAATTGATTCAGTTCCCAATTCTAAATTCTAAAGTTTTAGACCTGATGAGAATTAGTCTCGTTCTCGGTTTAGAGTGAGAAACCACTCTAAAACCAGATTAGCTGGATCGAAACTAATTTTATAAAACTTAAACACCTTAATTTTCTCTTGGCATATTTTCTCTTCTTTATATTCTCTTCAACCCCACTCAACACTTTAGGACTCCTGCTCACTTGCTCACATCTTACCTTCCTCCTCGCTCATTCGAGCCTCACAACTCTCGCTCGTTCCTTACTCACCTTCGCTCGTTCACCATCGTTGGTCTTTCACTTTGAACCATCCTGTTCTTCATATTATTTTGCTATAAGAAATTAAACAAAAGAAAAAAGAAGTTCTAAAATAAACCCTAGAACCAAACAGAACACATAAGATTGATTCCGGACAAATAGGGTAAGTTCCAAGTCTTGAAACGGGAAACCGATGCTGACAGAATAGCCTAAAATGATCTCACCACCCGCCTGGGTCATTGCACATGCATCAATTGTATTCGAATAATGCGAATTGATGTTCTGAAAAATCATTCTAAATTAAGCATACTGAACAAGTGCACCGAAGCCTTTAGGTGCTGCAGAAAACCTACAATGCAATGTGAGATACAAAAAGCAAACCTATCTAGAAAACAGACAATTTGGTGAAAAACATAAAACCCCAGCAAGAATGTGATCTCTCCCGAGTACCAATTTTTCTTCAAAAAACTTCTAATTAAAAAAAAAAAAAAATCAATCTGCGGTGCTCAAACATCACCTTCGCTACCGCCCCTCCCAGAATCTCTTCTTGATTGCCAGTAACAAAACATGCAAAAATAATCTTCGCTTCGCTTCTGACATAGAAGCAGCAGCTACATTTGTCGGCCCCCCTCCAAATGCCATAGTAGTCTTTACTTTCAGAAGCCTCCAATTTGCCAGTTCTGCTGAGCCCCAATCTGTCTGCCAATCATCTGGACAAGTCAAGAAAATGGCAAAAGATGTTCCCTACCAGTCGGCCATTCATCAGCAAGTATCTTTCTTAACTTGCCATCACAGCCTGCTTTACCTCAATCTCTGGGTACACACATCCCCGTCCCCAGCAACTCTGCAGAAAATGTGAGTCGGACTAGAGTTCTTCTCAAGCCTAATTCAAACTGAGATTCTCATCGCAGCTCTACCCTGCTGCAATGGTCGAATGTGCGAGATAATGTGTGGTAAACACCTTACTCTTCAACCTCAGTGTTGAAGATAAAACTTGGGAATACAGTGGTGATGTCCCTGAAAGTCATAGAAAATGGTACATTCTAAAGTAAGTGCTTACAGATAAAATGGTAAATGCAATTAATTTTAATTCTTTATCATGAAAAGGATGTGATGAAAGGGGTTCTTAATTGAGACAGCATGAACTCGTACAGATTGAAAGAAAGGGATTGCATACTTCAGGTAAGGAAGAGTCATATTTTTCAACAGAGAAGGGTTTCGAAGAACGAAGGCTTTCCACTCTTCCTTATTGATCTTGCCATCCTTGTCTGCATCTGCATCTGCAAATGTCTGCAAAGGGCACGAACACCCAAAAAGGAATAGAGAAATGATTTTACAAAATAGTATGCTAAGTAATATGGCATATGGTTATTAAACGTCGAAGACAATCCATTAAATGTCCACTCATGCTGTCACATCACTTGGTACACCTACTTTGTAGACCAATTTTACCATACCTAGAATTGGCCTAAGAAGTATACTCTACAAAAGAGGGAACAAATTTTCAGACCTGAACTTACTCGATCAAGTATAGCTTCAAGAAGTTCCTCTGATAGTTTCATGTCAGATTCCATCAAAATGGCAAGAACCATTTGCCTAACCTGACATTCAGATAAGGCTAGTGAGCGTTCTAGTAGATTCTCTTAACATCAGAATTTGATAGTTTGCACAGAATACTCACTTCCTCTCGCTCAATGAACCCAGTTTGTCGTAGATCATACAGTCTGAATGCAACTGCAATAAAAGGACCATTCATCAAATAAATAACAGCCCACCTGTACTAAATTGATTTGGCAAACTTTTTCCAAGCCCTTACAGCTTATTTTCTCTTCTACAGGGGCATAGGGATGGAAGACGCTGAGAGCACGGACAAATTCTTCAAATTCTATGACACCATTTTTCTTCTCATCAAATAGATCAAAAACCTAAATGCAAAAGCATAAAAATGAAGTTATCATCAAATTATTATGACAACATTCACTAACGAAGCCATCAAAGTGAATTTCTACCACATCTAAAACAAAGAAAGCATGGGCTCCCTTGGAAACCAATCACACATGTGTGTGTGTGAGAGAGAGAGAGAGAGAGAGAGAGAGAGAGAGAGAGAGAGAGAGCAAGGTGCTGAGCTTGAAGATAATCCAAGATGTCTGATAGACAAGCGGCAATTTTTAAAGAATAATTCTATACCTATTTTAAAAGAACATGAAGAAACCATTTGCATTAGCTTTCTTCACAAAGGAGTCAGCAGCATTTTATTGTTCATTCGAATGCCTTTCTGACTTCTGGAAAAGAACAAAACACCAGACAGGAACCAAATAACTATTTGCCCAAAAGTCCCTCCACATTGTTTTTTGAATGATTTTCAAATCAAACAATGAAAGATCTCCCGGAGCGATAGAGGCATACACATGATTCACCCATCCGATTTTAATAAGATTTGCAGATTTCAGAGATGAAATGGAACAAGACAGAAACTTTTGTCATGTAATCAATGTGTAATATGCTATGTCCCCCCCAAGTATGGACCCATATATGCTACCGGATTATCAACCAGATGTCCTTACTTTGCCATGATTAATGAACAAATCAATTGATCCATCTTTCGTGAAAAATTATAAGTAGTGCCGTACAGATGAAGGAGATGCATTACCCGATCTAGGAAAAGATTCTCTCCCTTAGGAGTGCTGAGTAGTGCTAATTGAAGCTCCTCCTGCATGAAGACGGTCATTAAGTGACAAAGGCAAGACTAGATCCCATCACCAGCAACATAGCTGGCAAGCTCAGTCAGTTTCTCACAATATTTCGTTTGGTATTTGACACAACATACTGAGTGAAAATGAGCATATATCCTGTTATCTACCTTATCAAGAACCAAGAAGAATCACCAGCTACTGGCACATAAAAGTAGATATCAACCATGTAACAGAGGAAATTACCATCAACCGCTGGTATGTAATTTGGATTTAGTTGAAACTACCTTGTGAATTAGGCCATCGTCGATAATTGAACTGCTCAATTTCTTGAAAAGCTCGAACAGCGCTTCGACTTCATTACTCGTAACTGCAACCCACGAAGTCAAACCAGAAAATAAAAGTGAAGATCCTCTCCTCCAAACGACCCAAACCAACCAAATGCATTGCAATCTCGAGAAATCACGAGGCCTAAAAAAACATAATCGACTCTCATTTTCAGGATTGTTCAACACAAAATTTCGAATTTTCCAGCAAAATCAACCGGGTCATTCTGTTCCTCCGCAAGCTCCAATAGCATTTTCTCCATTTACTAACGAAGAGGTATATAACTACACATTCAGACCGAATTCTCTCCACCCAGCTTTAACAACAAACACGGCAACAAAAGGCACTCACATCTCGTCTGGCTGGCGAGGCGGTTGACGTCGCCGAACCGGTAGCCGCGACCCTTCTTGTCGCGTCTCACCCGCTTCTCGCAGCAACTGCCGACGGAGAAAGCGACGATCTCGGCTATCGACACGAGCGGTATGCAAGCGGCGCAGATCCGCTCGCCGATCGTCAGAGAGCTCGATCTCTGCCCAGAAAACACCAAGATCAAATCACCGCCCGTCACAAAAAAAGAACGCGCCCGTCCCGCCAAAAGGGCGCGACCCATTTCGCCGGAAACGGAAAACGAAGCGGAAACGAAGTCAAGTCCGGATTTTTTTCCCCCGGATCGACAGCACGGGACCGAGCTCGGAGCTGGCAACGTACCGACGAGTCGCGGCTGGTTCTTCGGGCCTCCATTCGCGGTCGCGGAGAACCATCAGCTAGAGAGAGAGAGAGAGGGAGAGAGAGAGGGAGGGGGCGTTCTCGGGAAGGAGATCTTTTGCTCTGCTCTGCGAGAGCTTGTGATGGAGAACGGACGACAGAGAAAGCCACGCGGGAAAAGGACAAGAACGTCAAGAAGAGGGAGGTCGGGACGAATGATGTCCCGCAGGACAAGCGGAAGTCGACAATCTTGGTGCCCACATGAATAATGCACCACATCCCCGTCTTAGAAAGATGGATCTTCTGCTTTTCCTTTCCTTTTTTTCTTCTTTTGTCGTTTAGGAACGTGTTTACATCTGACGTGGCTAGCGAAGCCGAAGGATAACTATTAAAATTACCACCTTCTAATCGAGAGCTTCAATTCCCACACTTCACGAAAAGCAGGAAAATCTAAGAATGGGTCGAGAGTTAGAGTAAGATAAATAGAAAAATAAAAACAAGCGATGCGAAAAAGGATAAAATGGAACGATGTGGTTTCGAATTAATCAAGAGGCCTTAAATAAAAAGAGTTGGGATTTTTGAATTGAGCATATCTTGCCTCATATTAAGAATTGCGAGTGAATTTCGTTAGCATCACACGGACAAATAACTTAGCTATTGATAATTTTTATGTCTTGAGTTAAAATTCGTGCATCTTTTTTGGTTATTTGGAAATTGGGGATATTTAACCATACGATTTGGGATGTGGTCGGGACAGTATTTTCATTCTTTTTGAAGTGCATAAAAAAATTCGAATGTATTATTGCATTCTAATCGGTTGTTCTATGAATAAAAAGAGTTTATATATTGTAAAAGGGCCGTATATATTATACTATTTCATGGGAACGCCATACCTGAAAATTGAATTTTGTTACTAGCTTGTGTTATCTATAAGAAATCACAATAGTACTACTTTGGCCCCGTTTGGTTTGGCCTTTCAAATGGGCTTTGGGACTCTAAAGTCCCTTGGCCAAATGCAAACGCATTTTGTTCGATTTTTTGGGCGACTTTGGTAAGTTGCAATTGCATCTCCAAATGACTCTAAGAACTCTTAGCCCAAAGCACGTTTGGAAGTACTTTGGGAAGTTGTATTTTCGGAATGCAAGTCTCCGGTACTATTCATCTTCTCCAAAACCACTACACATAAGCCGATCAAAGACCGCCGGCCAAGGGGTCGTGCGTGCCTACGAAAGCCGCCTGAGGGTTGCCCGACCCTAGAAACCGTCGCCGAGGTCGGGCGACCCCAAGCGACGATCATCGGGGTCGGCGACCCCAGGCAACGATTGCTGGGATCGAGTGCGATCCTAGGCGACTGTCACCTGGGGTCACGCGACCCCAGCGATCGTCCAGGGATCAAATCTGGCTATCCGGCTGCCAAATCCGGCGCTCCAGTTGCCAGATTCGATGATTCGACTGTTAGATTTGGCGGTTCGATGGCCAGACTTAAAAAAAAAAATAAATACAAAGGCATTTTGATCAAAGTTGCTTCTCAATACAAATTTTACCAAACACTATTTGTATTTCGAAAAACTCCATTCACCCAAAGGTATTTGCATTTTGGCAAATACATCCCCCAAAAGCCAAACCAAACGGCCCTCTATGGATTTGAAATAAAAAATTATCCTATTTTGGCGGCTTATGAATCATAGCTATATGGATGTTACACAATTAATGTCCTAGCAAAAGACATTAATTATGTCTTCGGGCCTGTTTGTCTGCATTTAAAGAAAAGCAAAAACTTCCTTTCCTTTCAAAATTTAAATCATATTCGAAATTCAAATGATTATGAAAATTAATATTAATTTTACATGTCAATATTTAAATATCAAAGTGCATGAGCTACAATATTTGAAGTAAATATGAAGTAAAACTAAATTCAGATAGGCACCAAAGATTTCTACCTGAGTATAATACGACATGTTTTTTATGTATATCAATTATTTTGCTCATGAAAAACGAATATTTTTCTCTATGTTAGCAGACACGAGCGTCTTGCTAACAAAGCAAGCGACTCCTTAATTTAATTCAATAATTGACTTATGCATTTTTAAGTGACTTTATTTAAACCTCTACTTTGCCCAACTCCTTTCAAAGGGAAAAAATTAACTTTCCGAGCCTTTATTTTGACTATTTTCTGATCAAATTCTTCACTTTTAGTTTGTCTTCAATTCATCTAGTCCTTCCAACACTAAATTTAGCTGAATTCAATTGGCATGGATATGGACGACTTCATCATGTTACATGGATAAAATATTTTGATCACGAATATCTCTGTTAGCTAAATTTTATCCATGTCACATTCTAATAATGTCTACATTGGCTAAATTTCTCCATATACGTTCATGTGGCTGTCCACCTATCCTATCCGCACAATATTTTGGCACCACCCGACAGCCATATCAACTAAATTTGGTCAGATTTGGTGTGGGGCGAGTTGATTCAAAAATTCATCATAATAAAAGGATTTGAGTAGACAAAATTTGATGTAAAGGAGACTTGATTAGGGAAAGTCCGAAAGTTCAGGGAAAAAAGAAAGTAGAAATTGTGTTCTGTTCTTTTTTCCTGTCTTTTTAAAAGGGAGTCATTGACCAAAGCCAGCTAAGCCAAACCTGCTGGTTTTGTCCAGAGATATCGCAAGAATAATGAATTAGCAATGATTGGCACGTTAATCTATTACTAACACGAAGATAATTAGACGGCATGTGGAAGCGAGGGGTTTTGTCCGCGGCTCCATTTGATAACGACTTCTAGGGCGACTAAACTGACATGGGTTTCCTTGAATTTGGTACTTTTATCTATTAGTTTATATCCCCAAAAATAAATAATTTTAAAAATATTTTATAAAATAATTGTTACATGTCACTTAAAATAATTAATTAATAAAAAGTATTTTCATTATTGATAATGACTGATAGGTAAACATTATTTATTCATATATTTTCATAAACAATGCAAACGATCATTTAAAAAAATATTTATTAAGTAAATAAATACACCCAAATGTTTGATTAATCGATTGGCCTCTTAGTCAACATCGTAGGAAGAACAAAACTTGAACGACGTCACGCCCACGAGGCATGTTGGACCTTTCTTATTGTCTCGTTCCTTTGAGGTGAAGGGTCGGATTCGGATTTAGAGGGGGCCATCGGGAGGACGAATCTTGCCCTCACGCCAACATCCAAACCCAAAAAGAGGCTCGTGGGTGCGCTTTCTCCATACGTTACCGACGAGAAAGTGGAGCTTTATATCTTTTTGAGGCCATTGCGGAACCTTATATGCACCAGTCATCTAATTAAAGGCTTAAGATTATCGAGCCCTTGTTGCCGGAATTGTTCCTGTGGTGAAATATGTTTAACTGAAAGTCGTTCTTCAACTTTTACTAAAAGGGATAAGGGTCCTGCGTGAACTCCGAATAGAAGATATCTCATACAAAAAATGATCAAATTTCGTTAATCCAAACGATATTATATAATCTCTAACCAAGTCGGAATTTAATCGACGACAAAATCCAAGAGTTATAAAGTCGGTATCAAACTATGTCAGAACTTAATCAACAACACAGCATGAGAATATAAATATACAATATTGGAATTTAATCGATAGTGCGGTATTGAGATAAATACACACGTCAAAATCTAATTGACCATGCAAATATAAAAGCTACCACTAAAGAGATTTAAAGTACAGTACAAGAAATATAAAAATAATTGAAAGATAACATTTTGCTTAATTTATGCGAGGGCAGATAATTGGTGGTATTTACAGTGAAGGTGTGGTAACCATTCCTTGACGATGTTCGGCAATTGTGTTTCTTCAAGTAACTTCTATACCTATTCTCATCATGTGTTGATAGTTTGTGGCCGTCGATGATTGTTCCATGACTTGTGAATAGGAAGTTCTCCCTCTACAGCGTGCATCCTCAATACTAACCGTCTTGATGATATAAAGTTATGAATGGTATCCGAAATACTTTTAACCGCCAGCTAAATACTTTTAACCGCCAACTATTTGTTATCGTATTTCAATAATTGGACACACGATATTAAAGAATATCATCATCGATCATCATGTGCTAGTTCATGTGCCCATTGATAGATTAATACTACAAGATAGTGCTCATGTGCTATGCACGTGACTACTTTTGTCTCAGCTCAAATGCCACATGTTTTCTTACTTTCATGCCAACCACATGCACATGGATGACCAGATTATTTTTTTGATGTCAACACAATTTTAGAAGTGTCAATAGATCAGTTCGGTTTGGTTTTAACACAAATAATATATAATTTTTTTTGACATAAACCACACAAATAATATATAATTTTTATGACATGAACTATACATAACCCAACCAAAATGATGGTTCAGGTATGTTCATTTTAGGTTTCGACTTGTGAGATTTTATGAAATTATTACTAACTATTCTAAAAGTTTAAAACAATTAGCGGTAATCTCATCAACATGATATCAGAATTAAGAGTTATGAGTTGGAATCTTTTCAGATCCCATTTGCCTCCTCAATTAAATAAATCAACGCTTAGTACAAGGTAAAAAGATTAGATTAAGTGTGGGAGGAGTATTAGAATATTTAAATAATAAATCACGTATTTATTTAAGAGTTCAAGTTTTTAAAATAGTTGGTAGTGATCTCATCAAATATCATACGGCTCACACCCTTTTTTTTTTTCCCTTTCCTTCCTTTACATCCCTTCAGATCCTCCGTCACAGGCTCACGACAAAACAGGAAATTGAAACATTCCTAGTTCAGATCTTGTGCGAGGCAAACATCCGCTGGTGAAGATGAGGGAGGAGGTCGAGGTGAAGAGGAGGGAGGGAACTGTTTAGTCTTCAGGGTTTCCTTTTCTGTTTATATTTAATATGTTCGCAAGTCGATTCGAGTGGGATATTTTTGACACCCTTAATCAATATTCTTAGTATGTCCAACCGAAAAACTTGATGGCGTCGGCATTGGCTTCAGTCCTTCCCCCACGATGGATGCTCTTCTTTATGGCCCCGGCTCTTCGGCTCACGCATCGTCTCTCCATTATTAGCACACTGCTCCATATTTAAAGCAAGGTTTGTGTACTTTGGATTGATTCGTAAGGTTTGTGTACTTTGGATTGATTCGTGGTCTTCTTCACCTTTTACGTTGGGTGTGTTAGCGAAGATGGAGCACCATATAGCACCCGAGTGTTTACGCAGCTTTCGACTAATCGTCGTGAGGTTGCATTCCTGCTTCGAATGGCCAAGACCACCCCTCTCATTCTTGTTCTCGAAATTGTTTTTTTCTAATTTAAACCGAGTATTTTGCATAATCCAAAAAGCTTATTTCAAAAGATCCTGCTCGAATTGTCGGAAGCAGTGGAGGAGCTAGAGAGGTTGCAAACAACACGGAAATAGATGTTTAAGAGCAAATTGAGTCGATGACAAGCTGCTGCTGCTGTTGCTACAAAAGGGAAGTCGCCCGTTCCCTCCCTCAGAAAATCTTGAAGAGCAGACCACCGTGACTGGTAAAGAAGGGAGCAAACACGAGCGACTCGACTACCATTAGCTGGATAAGGATGTTTAGTGGCGGGCCTGAAGTGTCCTTCAATGGATTGCCAATGGTATCTCCCTTATCAACGGCCCTGTGAATTTCTTTAGGGTAATGGGTCTTTGCGTACTCGGTCTTTGCGTACTCAGAAGCACCAGCCTGCAAGCAAATTCAGGATATTAAGTTAAAAAACATGTTAATTCAAACTAGTTTTCTTAGCAGGTCACTGAACCACCACAGACTAGTATCATCGACAAAAACTAGCTTTCGAGCAGTTGGGAGCAACTGCATACCCTGATGTACTTCCTCGCTTTCTCCCATGCTCCGCCAGTGCTGGATGCCGAAATTGCAATCTGTTGAAACCAAGCCCAACAAAAAATGTGCATCAGGAGATTAATTATGCATAGATATGATGATAAGAGCATTAATCATCAGTTCACCAACCTACACAAATTTTGTTCAACAATGAAGAAACAACATCTCAACCCCGTTTAACCAGCATTCTATCGAGAGGTGCACCTTGAGCAACACAAACCACCAAAATAGATTGACATGGATTACTTTCGTAAAGATTACCCGAACAACAGCACCAAGAGAGCCAGCCAAAACACCAGACAACATCTCTACTCCAAAGAAGATCCCGACGATTAGTGGTGTAAGCATGACAAGGGCACCAGCTCGAATCATCCCCTTGATAGATGCATCAGTTAAAATTCTGAAGTATCTAGCACGGTGACGTTCCTCAATTGTTGCCCAAAACGCCCGACCAACCTCGGTAACCATCTCCAAAGCTGCAGTTCCCACTCTTTTCATGGTCATAGCAGAGAACCAGTTAGGAAGCATGGCGCCCACGATCAAACCCATGAAAACTTTTGGTGTTAGGACATCAACAGGAGAAATTGCTGCACGACTCATAAATGCACCAAACAGAGCCATAGATACCAGGGAAGCTGATTCAATGGCGAATCCCTACATTCCAGATAAGAAACAAAAAAGGATCCGTCTAATATTAGACTTAAACAACAGGAAAGTAGAATTTGCTGATAGGGCTATCTAAGTAACACCAACACACGACATGCGACACAATACGGCATACCGACACATCGTTTATCAAAACATGGGAAATTCCGGCACATTGGGACACATATATTAAATGCATATTTTTATATACAATGATAAATTATCATTTTTATAATTATTTTAATCAATTAATTTGATTCAAATTCACAAATAAATAAATTATAATAAATAGCTTAGAATGAATTTACACTAAAAACATTAATCCACCATTTGTTAATATCATTTATTGTTTCAATTTGACAAATTCAACTCCATTCCAATAATCCATAAAACTTGAAAAAAAAAATAATCAATCTACATTCTGGACTCGTGTATTAAAGCGTGTTGAAAGAGAAGGAAAAAAAAAAAAACAAACTTAAGGGATAAATTGTGTCACAAAATGAGGGTCAGAAAATAAGAGAAGACTAGATTTTTCTTATTTTCTCATTTATTATTTTTATTATTTTTTATTTTTTACATATTAATATTTTGATAATTTATTTATTGAAATTTTTAATATTGACTCATGCGTGTCAAAATTCCAAACTCATATGTCAAAATTCTAAACTTGCGTGTCGAGAGTATTAAGAAAATTGATTAGATGTCAGAAAATCTTACGCATGTTGATTGAGTGTTGGAATATTCAACATGATATAACGGGAAGTGATAGTCAAAAGAGAAGAGAAGATTAGGTTCTACTTATTTCTCCATTTATTATTTTTTACATATTAATTTTTTTGATCTCTTATTTATTGAAAATTTTTAAAATTCACCTCGTGTATGTCAAAATTCTAAACTCGCGTGTTAGAGAGTGTTAGGAGAATTGACTAAGTATCGAAAAATTTAACATTTGTTGATTGAATGTCGAAGAGTGTTAGAATGTCCAACATAACACGATGAGAAGTGAGAATCAGAAAAGAAGAGAAGACTAGATTTTTTTTTTTTTTTTTTCCCAATTTATTATTTTTATTATTGTTTATTTTTTACATATTCACATTGTCTTTGTTTTTGTTTTTTTTTGGTAACCGAGGATCCGCCGGGCTCGCCGAGCTTCTGCTGGGCAGCCCACGGCCCGTAAAGTGTACGGTGCACCTCAAAACAAGCGTCAATACCTTGAAGGGCTGGCCCAGTAACCCATCCCTGGGACCTCCATTTATATATTTACATTTTGATCCATCATTTATTGAAAATTTTTAAAATTGACCCCGTACGTGTCGAAATTCCAAACGCACATGTTTGATATCAGAGAGTATTAGGAGAATTGACCAGATGTTGGAAAAAATTCGATACCTGTTGATCAAATATCGAAGAGTGTCAAAATATCTAACAAGACATGAAGGCTCCTAAAAAGTATCAATACTTTCTAGGCTAATATTAAGAAAGATAGAGGAAAGGCAGCATCTAAAGGAAAGAAAGGTGATCATAGCCAAACATCATGCCACACCAGCAAGAATTTAAAAAGACTTGCACAACTAACGTCATATGTAGTCATTTATGGTGAAAAAGAAAATAATTGGATAATGTGTGTAAATTCTAGATGACATGAACGTAATTTCATATAAGGTTCCTCCGCACAGACGCCCTCTCCTCTGCTGTGTTATGGATTTCATCAAAATAAGCTACTAAAAGGACGATGGTACAGTGTCGATACTATATTCACATGCAAGGATTGCCTTTACCTTTCCAACGGCAGCTGTAGTATTGCCATCCACCTCAGCAATCCGTTTAGCATTGTCGCTTATGGGACTGTAAGCTTCTATGGCCAATCGAGTGGCAATGGTACTTAGCATCCCAACGGCAGCCACAGCAATTCCATACACGGAAGCAATACTATAACTCAACAAAATGCTAATGGCAGCACAAATTGGGATATTGACAAGGGCAAAGCCAAAGCCAACACTGTCGGCAGCAAAATCTTGGAGAAGGCTGCAAGAAAAAAGGATCATTAAATGGTCAGCACATTACCATCAACAGTTGTAAAGATTCATATCATTCATTTACTTTGGCAATTCAACACCTGATCCCATCGTTGGTGCTTAATTTAGTGATAAATTCAATGATTAGCCCAGCCCAAAGACCAACACCAACACAGAAGCACAGCTGCCTGCAAGATCATATCAATAATTAGCGACTACATTTGCTCAACATTTTGACCCAATCCAATAAAAGTCCGCTGACATTAAAGCATGTCACATGACCGGCATTAGAAGAAAGTAGCACTTACAATCAGAAAAAGATAAGTATCATCAAAGAGTTTACCAGTTCCTCACAACTTTCTGCGACCCAAAGTTGTAAACTGTAAATGATGAGGGCAGAGCAATCCAGCTAACAATAACAATTCCAAAAGTCATTAGAATTGTGGAAATAATAAGTTGCTTCCTTAATGCAGGCTTGATTTCCTTCACTTCTTTGATTTTTGAGAAGTTGGCCGTAAAGAGAGTTGTCATCAAACAAACAAGAATACCCATAGAGCTGATAAGCAGGGGATAACACATAGCAGTGAAGTTGTGATTGTTTCCGAAAGAAGAGATGGAAGCAACAACAAGGGCAGCGCAGGATGATTTGGCATAAGATCCAGAAAGATCAGTCCCCCTACCAGCAATATCCCCAACAATATCACCAACATGATAAGCAAACACCTGAATGATTAAGGTCAACGTCATTTATGACTAAAAGTGAGGGATAAACTTAGGAGATGGAGCTACAGTAAGAGAGTCCATACAGGTACGTAACGTTGATGTTCTGCTGGGTAATCTGGCCAAGTCTCTTTAATCAGATGACCACAAACATCAGCAGCCTTGGCATAAATTCCACCAGCGGCTCTTCCAAAGAGAGACATGGATGATCTACCAAGACCATAACCGGCAATAGCCTCAAAAAGGCCTTCCCAGTCATTGCCATAGTACAGCTTGAACAGATTGATCGCAATATAGAGCTCGAGAAGACTGATAGCAGCAAGAAGAAATCCCATCACTGCACCAGACCTGAAAGCAGAAAAGAAAGCTTTTCCAACACCCTCCGTCTCTTCCAAGGCAGTCCTGGCATTAGCGTAGATAGCAATTTGCATGCCAAGGAAACCAGAGAGGACTGATGTGAAAGCACCAAGCAGGAAGGAAACAGCACTGAAAACGGCAGTGGCCAGTGCAGGCTTGCACATGTTTGAAGGATCAAACCTGCAAGGCCGGGTTTGGGTGCTGAAGCTCTCAACAGAGCCGAGGCAGAGGAAGATTAGGATCGCAAATGCAACCATGAAGACCCCACCATACCGGTACTCCATGAACAGAAAAGCTTTCGCAGCTGTTCAATCACAAACAACAACTTAGCCTCTCTGAGTCTTTATCAAGCAAATAAAGCGACAATCTGATTCTTGACATTCTACTTTTGTGTGACGAAAGAAGGTAGGTTCAGTTAAATCCATTTACTTCATTCCTTTGCCTAGTTTTGTTCAATTAAGTGCCAAGAAATAAGAAAGCCTAACCTACAGCGCCTCCAAAAGAGTAACTTAAAGGATGATACGGTGTCTATTATAATTCACATTTGGCAAGTGTAACTGTCAAAACCCACCGGCGGAAGTGACAAGAACATAATGAGTAGGACAAGATGGGAAAAGGGATGACAGAAAGTACCAAGTTCTGCAAAGTACTTAATGAAATACAAAGAATTAACTACAACGTCCTAGACCCAAAATATTGTTGTAAACACATCTAATCATTACTTCAAAATTAAAGCATTACAAACAAACAAGAAACTAGAAACATATTATGACCTACAAAAAACAGTAGGTAAGAACCAAAAATTAGACCGAGAATATGGAAAATCATGAGAACTAGAGTTAGAATTGAACCTATATGTTAGAACTAGAAGAGAAGGGTGAACTACTATAGAATGATAATGCTCTAGTTCGAAAGATTATTCAAATCAGAGTGATAAGTAATAGGCATGAAACATTGTCATGTATAAGGACTTCAGTTAGGAGAAGCAAGAATTTAACACAAAAGATAACTTTAGAGAAATAGGTTCGTTACCTATGTATTCTCAACTAATATTATAGAATAAATGTTTTGTCATGAGTATGACAAATCAAGAATGAGATTCTCACGAAAATGAGAAATGTTCTGTGCCAAATCACAACGTGTGATGATAAATCCGTTTAAAACATTCACTAACAAAGTGAAGAAACACATTAAAAATTGAAGGTTGCACATCCTCGGCAATTCACCTTTTTAATATAATATGCTTCTACTAAAACCAATTACATAGAAAAAATTTTCTATCCTAATTTTAATTAACTTTATGTTGTGTCAATAGTTGCATAAACCAAGCTTCCTATAACAAACAAGAAAGAAATGGAAGAAAGAAATTTATTGAGGCCCTGTTTGTTTCATAGATAATTTGACATTTCTAAAAATTGTGTCCAAATAAGATTCTTTTGGAAAATAACAATATTTCTCAGTGTTCGGCTAGAATTTGAATATAATTGGAAATTATTTGTCGTCTTTTAGAAAAAAAAAAAAAAAACTCGCCTTTCTTTTTTTTCTGAAAAGATATGCACTATTTGTGTGACATGAGAGTTGCATGTGCTATATTATCAATTGGGATATATACATTGGAAATCCTAAAATTTGTCACAAAAGTGCAATCGAGTCTTAAATCTTTCAAAAAAATACATTGGAAGTTCTAAAACGTGTCACAAAATTACAATTGAGTCCTAAAATTTTTTTTAAAAAAAATGCAATCATAACCTAAAACTTTTAAATTAGTCCAATCAAATCCTTTAGCTATTTAAATTTTTTTGAATTTTAGGACCCAATTGCATGTTTGTGACAAGTTTTAGGACTTAGTTTTATTTTTTAAAAGTTTTAGAACTCGATTGCACTTTTTGTAATAAGTTTTAGGACTTTCAATGCACTCATCTCAAATAAAATTTTATTAAATCAAATACATAAATACTTCTATAATCATGAACCAATATTTTTTTTTTCTCTTATGGAATTTGGCCTCAAGTGCTTCGGCCTCGGGCCTAGCCTTGGGTACTTTAGCTCAACTATCGGGGTCCTCAACCTAGCCATAGAGCCGAGCTCCACAATCAAAGTCCTAGGGACTTGGGCACAACCAGCAAAGACCTAGGCATGTGCATCAAGGTCTTGGGCTCAGCCTCAAGGGACCAAGGCTACTAAGAACTCAAGCACCAACATCTGGACCATGTGCCCAAGGGCCGAGATCTCTAGTTCAAACATCAATGTCTAGTCGTAATTTAGAAAATGATTTCTGACTTTTAAAGGTGCAAATTGTATTCCTAAAATTAAACATAGGTTTTTCATTGATTATGAAAAGATTTTCTATTTATTCATTTCCTAAGCTATTCAAATGCCAAAAAATGAGACAAATATTTTTGGAAAAAAATTTTTCTACAAAACAAACGGGGTCTTAATCTATCACATAGATAATTGGAAATGAATCAAATGTACATAGAAAAATCCTATGTATGTACTCATAACGAGAATATGAAAGATTGGCTTATTAGACTTAGAATGCATTGGGTTAATGGAAAACTTCACATTAGAGGAAAGTGATTGATCTTCGCTTGTTTGGTGAAGAGCATGAAAACTAGAGGGAAGTAATAGTCCGCTGTTTGGATTTTACTTCCAAAAATGTTCTCCTCAAGGATAGATTATATAATGCCATTACACTATATGAAGGAAATTGTAAATTATAAAATGAAAATGCTATCAAAGCCAAAAGGACAAGAGCTACACGAGTCAACACTCCGCCCAAAAACCATTCGTGAGAAGAGATCTACATGAGTATATATTATGCTACTGTACTCAGATACGTCGCTCAAAGCCCTAGCAGCTGTTACAAACCCTAAAAATGAGTCACGCCACAAGCAGCAGAAGCTCATGATTTCGCTGAGCTATCATCAGATTACAAGACTCGCATCTGTCACTATTGCTTAGGCAGATGCGAGATCGAACGAAAAAAAATTCTGTTAATGAACAGTTTTATAAAGCAGACAAGTGGTGAAGCTATAGGATCTTTACAAAGTCACCTGTAGATAAAAACCTCAACATCTGATCATAATCACCCCACTTTAAGCCCCGCTCTTCATGGTCGAGTATGTCGCTATAGCGCGACTTGGGGAACCACCGCATCAGGTAGTAGGAGTACGCGAACCCGACGACGGCACAAACAGGGATCGGGATCTCTGTTGCGAGAGCTGAGAGCAATGCCATCCTCGCTGGAACTCTAGACTGCGTCGCTGGAATGGCTGGAGTCGACACCTATTAGAGAGAGAGACACACACACACACACACACAGAGATGGGGAACGACCTAAGGCCATTGACGTCGAAAGCAAGAATGGACATAATCTTATTGTGTACTTTTGACACATCAATATTAGGGGTGATTGGTTCCCGGTTCGGTCCGATTCTATTTGGGAATTAGAAACTTGACCAGGAGGACGGGTTCCCATTTTTTGGGACCAGGAACTGGACCAAACGGTCCTAGGACAAGGAGCCGAATTGGACCAACCAGTCCATTCCAATGGAACTAGCCACTTAGCAAAAATAAATTTAAAAAACATAGGAGTTATTATAATTTTAGGTTTATAACTATTTAAAAAATTAATAAAAGAGTTGATCCGATCCAGTCTGGTTTCCCCCAGAACTAGGAACCAAATCGAAAATCACCCGTTCCATTTTTATGGAATTGGGAATCGGACCAAATCAGATGGTCTAGTCTCGGTTCGGACAGTCCAATATGCTCACTCCTAATCAATATCTTGACTCCACCCACCCGCAGGTCTTTGCTTGGAAAATGCAATATAGTACACGACTTGCTTGCCACATTTGTTTCATAAAAAAAAAATTAAAAAATATTTTCCTTTGTTTGTTTAAGAAGATAAATTAACAAAAAATATTAACCTAATCAACGAAGAATGTTATCTTTTTCTTTTTTCGGTAAAGATGAAAAATGTTATCTTATTAAAGCTTAAATTCAAAAAAATGATTTCTCCTTCAAAAGAATTTGAAAATGTTTTCCAAAATATTGGCTAACGAAACAATTATTTTTATAAAGATATATTTTTAAAATTCGAATTTTAATTTTTTTTTCTTCTTTTTTCTTCTTCTACTCAGCCTATTGCTGGCCGCCAGCTAGCGAGCATCGAGCCTTGCCATCAAGTGAGCTCATGGCCTCCAGTGGCAAGCCAACAAGGCTCGAACCTCGCCGGCAGAGGGCTGCGACCTCACCAGGGTTGATGAGGCCAGCCCTCACTAAAATTCGGAGCAGTCATAAGTGCCAAGAAGTGAAGAACACAATATCGAGTCAAACTGACATATATTTTAGGCAAGCAGGTATAGTCAAAACTACTAAATTAAGATTCACATGACAAACCTTCAATTAGCTTGCGGAGTAGCTATATCTCCAAGACCAAAGAGCAGAGACCGCAGTCGAGGACGCACGTCCCCCTGAGGTCTAATCACAAGCAGAACGCCAACATGTGTAAAGATCTCATTAAGTTTCCACAGATAATTTCCGAAACTCAGATTGTTCCATTATTTTCCACCAAAATGTTGTTTGTATTTTACTGATCGACATTATATGGGTGCTTCCTTCAAGGAATCTAGAACAGTCACAGAAATGCAAAATTCTCACTTCACATGAAATTATTGGCCTTCCCTTCCATTCTCCATAGGAAAAAAAACCTAAAAAAAAGAAGAAGAAGCACAATCTGAGAACACAGCAGTGCAACCTTTTTTTTTTTCCTTTATTAACAGAAAAGTGGTAAAAAGAAAAGAACATAGAGTATACCTGAGCGGAGAATTTCACGCCCCCACCACTTCCCAAACACCACAAGATGAAAAAGAAACAGACAAAAAGTGGGGTTGTTTTTCCTTTTAAAATTGCAATCTTTGCATGGAGAGAGGAGTAGGATTTCCTGAAAAACCCAAACCCCAAGAAACAAAAGATTAAGAGCCTCTATGCCATTAAGGACGACTCTTTTTCTTCCTGCCCACGAGAATACAAGCCAAAAGCACAAATGGGTTTTCTTTGAATTATACAAACACTCAAACTCAGATAGCCCCTTTAAAAGGAAGAAAAAGGAGTGTCAAAAAGTCCAAAGGCAGGCTTCTGCACCGCACCGGGGTTGAATGAACTGGACCCATTCACTAAACACACTCTCACAGGGACTGGAGAGAGAGATTTTATTGTGTGGTTGCAGTATGCACTCATATGTGCTATAGTCTTTGCACGGCCGAGAAAATATTAGGTGCATTTAATACATCACGTGGGATGATACGGTAAATCACACACGGATCGTGATAAATCCGGGCCCATCAGTTGAACCATCAAAATTTCTGCCATGGCTCGAGCACGAGTCGGCTCGTGGCTGCTTCAGGTCAAGGAGGGACGTCACGCCGCCGGATGCGACGATGAGGGGTGATTCGGCGGGAGGTCGAATGGTTGAGGAGCGTGGAGACTACGTCGAGCTTCGTTTGCGGTGAGATGGCTTGAGGCCACTCGAGCAGCCAAGGCAAGCCCAAGCTCCGTGTTTGAGGTCGAGCTTCATGGCCAAAGCGGCCATGGATGAGCGTTGTCCACGGCTGGCCGCGAGCGTCGTCCATGGATGACGCCGACGACGGCCATGGATGAGCGTCGGCGTGCTCGTAAGCAGGTCGTCCATAGCTGGTCTGTGACATTGCAATCAACGGCGCAAGCGTCGTCCGTGGCCTCAAAAGGCAAAAAGAAAAGCAAGAAAATGGTGAGAGAGGGGAGCTTCGTCGAGCGCGGGACGGAGCTTAACGGGAAGAGAGAGGGTCGTTTAGAAATTTTGAATAGTCAATATGTGGGCCCGGCTTAACACATGTCAATCTCTGAGTGGTTCCTGCGTACCATATTAAATGCACCCAATATTTTTCTTCCGGCTATTTGCTATCACTGCCTTGCTCTGACCAACTTTGTCCTCCTCAAAACCTCTTTGAACCCTCTCAACCCTCAACCATCAGCTGCATCATGTCTCTGTCTCTTCTCTCTCCTCCTGCAATCATCGCAGTCTGGATTCTCCCGGTTCCAACTCCTGTTCATACCAGGTCGTGTCCACGTCCTATGTTTTTGTTTAATAAATAAAGGGTGCTGAAAAAATTATCCGAGACACTCTTCTCAACTCTCAAGAATGTCTTTGAGACTTTTAGAGGAAATAGATGGAGATTTCTGATAATTAATTTCATGGAAAACCAAAATCTTTTCTCATTAACGTAAGTTTATTTATAATATAAGGGACTACACTAACTTGAATTAAATTGGCTATATTTTTCTACTTCTTACTTGTAATTAAAGACATCACTTATAAATTTCTTCTAGGTTGTTTAGAATGAACAACGGATTCTTCAATGGATTAAGTAAGAAAACAGTTTTTGACTTAACAGTTATCTAATTGCATTGAAAATAACATTAAGCTGTTAAAGCATGTCAATTTTGTAGAAAGAGTTATAAAAGTTAAATTTTATTCCAATGATCTTATTCGGAGTTTTTTCAATTACTTTTAGATTGGGTTGACTTGATTTGACCTATTTACTCAATTATACAATCATGTTTTAATACCTTTTGCATATATATAAGTTGTGCTAGGGTTGAATTTTTTGACATGATTATTAAATGGATTGTGTTCGAATAGATTTAGTTAATGTTATAGCTTTAAGTTGGCAGGACATGCACGACTCATGAACACGAACAATTGATGTGAAGTTTTAGTCAAATTTCACATTAACTCAACATGTAACCATTGGGATTCACCCTAGTGGCCACCCTTCCAACATGGAAGGGGGAGGTGAGGGGTTCAAACCTCCACCTTCTCAAGGAGGGATGGGGTGGGGACGCGCAAATTTCAGGAATGGATTTCGACGCCTATGCCTTGCAAGAGGCAGGGCAAAAGTCTGAGAGTGAGTGTAAACTAGGTATAGAGTAGGACTGACAAAAAAAAAAAAAAAACATGTAGTGCTTTTTGTCATTGGCAGCAATGTGTAGGAATATGCTAAGAAGCTGAATCTCCACATCAATATACTCAATGAAGTGCAAAAAAAAAAAATAATAATAATAATAATCTATTTCCCCCTAGCACTTAAGAATTGAGAAATTAAAGAAAAATAAATTTTTACAATATGGACTGATAAATTTGAAAATAATCCAAACAGATTTGTATTTGCAAATTTAATAATCTCATACACAATGAGTATATTTAACTAATGAATGAAGAACTTGCACACTGCACGATTAAAACTTTATATCACGTAACCGATAAATTAAAACATAGTAATTAAATAAATGCTTTTCAGAATTATCATTTTCCCTTATAGTTGCACATATCTATATCGTGGGAAGACCTCTATAATTTTAGTATTTTGAATATCAGTGAATACAAAATACGTTACAGCAGGCCCACGCATGATGGATCTTGTTCAACCAAAAGCCCACAGGAGACCAGTCTGTGTGAACATTTTCCAGCATTTGATGAAGGATGAACATTAGAGAGCAACGACCGAGTTTCTTTTCTTCTGTTCTTCTTTTTCCGGCGAAACCTATCCCGCGACGCATCATTAAGGTTCGCGAGCTGGTGAAATCTTCCAAGACACACGGGTCACCCCGTTCCGACGCAAGAGAGATTATGGGACCGAGTGAGTGTGAAGGATTGAAGCCTGCATCTTTTGACTGTTGAGAACATTGATCTCTCGTCATTATGGGTCTACATGAGAACCTTCCCGGGAAGAAGAATTTCTATTCTTTGATTCCTGGGAACAAAAAAAGAATAGAAATCTGCATGATAACCGCAAGTTAGTTTTTTGTTCCCGGAAATAGAAAGTTAGCCCGGGAATAGAAATGGGAAGTAAAAAAAAGTTGCTTTTGGTTCCCGGGAACAAATTTAAGAAATAAGTGAATTTTTTTTCTTTTATTCTTCTCTTGCGCACGGCCCATTGACCGCCGTTGACCGCCGCTCGTTGCCGCTCGCCGCTGCCGCCGCCGCCACAGTTGCCGTCGGCCGATCGCCGGCCGCCGACCGACCGTCGCCGTCGCCCGATCGCACAGCCCATCGGCCGTCGCCAACCGCCGCCGTTGGCCAATCACCGCCGGTCGCCGAAGGCTGATCGGCCGTCGCCCGCCGCCGTCGCCCGGTCGCCGGAGGCCGATCGACCACCACCGTCGGTCGCATGGCCCATCGGCCGCCGTCAACGGCCGGTGGCCGACGGTTGACGCGACCGGCGGCGGCGGCGGTCGGCCGTGGCGACGTGCGGCGGCGGGCGGAGGTCGACCGGCGGCGGCGGCGCGTCCGGCGGCGATCGGCCAACAAAAATAAAAAACAAATAAATATAAAAAAGATTATTTTTTACCAAACGGATTTATATTCTTTTTCTATTTCTAGAGTAAAAATTTTGCGTAGTTACCAAACGGATTTTTACACAGAAATTGTCCCTAGAATAGAAATAGAAAATAACTATTTCTGAAAAAAAAATTGTTGTCCGGCCAAGAAGCGTTGCCATGCGCAGCCTATATTGCCTGCCCTTTGATGACACTGACTTTTCCACTAGCAGTCAAACAACACTGAGAGTTACTTTTAGGGTGCGCTTGTTTTTCTAAAAAATTTATGATAATTGAAAATATTCTCCATAAAGATCATGTCAAGAATTGACGTGAGGAATCAATGTAGAATGAGGAAAATTTCTGTATGTGCTTTCTCTGTATTGAATTGTATTGAATGATGTACAAAACAATTCCTTATATGATACAAATCTAAAAATAAGGAAAGGTTATATTCTATTGATCTATGTGTATCAGATCTAATCCTAAATCTCCTAAAATAAATTAACTGTATCTCTTTGAGATACAATCTGCATCGTATCTTCCAACACTCCCCCTCAAGCTGGTGGCTTATATATGTCCAAGACGCCAAGCTTGCTTAGAAGATATGAATGTTGTCTCTGACACATAGGTTTGGTAAATATATCAGCGGGCTATTCCATCGTTCTAATTCCCTTTGCTTCAATTATTCCTTCTTGAATCTTCTCCCGAGTGAAGTGACAGTCGACCTCTATGTGCTTTGTCCTTTCATGTAATACAGGATTTGTAGCGATCTTAAGTGTCGAATCATTATCACAAAATAACAAAGTTGGACCCTTGACTTTAACTCCAAGATCCAAAAGTAATCCTCACAGCCAAACTACTTTGCAAACAGCCTTCGCCATGGATCGATATTCAGCTTCTGCTGATGACAGGGATACAGTGGATTGCTTCTTCGTCTTCCATGAAAGCAAAGATTCGCCCAGTTTGATGCAGAAACCAGTGATAGACCTTCGACTCATAGGACAGGTTGCATAATCAGCATCACAATAGGTAGTCATTTCCATATTGCAATTGCGAGAAAGAAGAATCCCTAGTCTTGGACAATTCTTCAAATACTTCACTACTTTCAAGGCAGCATTCATATGAGACTGTTTCGGACTATGCATGAATTGACTGAGTGTCTGAATAGCATAGCAAATGTCAGGCCTTGTCATAGTGAGATAGATGAGTTTCCCAACTAGCCTCTGATAACTTGATGGGTCTTTCAGTACTGGATCACTTTCGGTGGACTGAAGGCCGGCATCATATTCCGCAGTGGTTAGCTTGACATTTTGCTCAATAGGAATGATGGATGGCATGCATCCTGATAGTCCTGCTTCTGAAATAATTTCCAGTACATATTTTCGCTGGCTAAGAGAAATTCCTTACTCTGAACGAGCTATCTCAATTCCAAAGAAATATTTCGGTGACCCCAAATCTTTGATATGGAAAAAAGAATGGAGATTTTCTTTAAGGCTCTTCACAGCAAGCTCATCATTACCCATGATAAGTATGTCATCAACATATATCATAAAGTAAACAGATGACGTACCTTTATTCCATGAGAAGAGTGCATAATCAAACTTGGATTGTTTAAATCCCATGGCCGTGATTGCACTGGTGAATTTGGCATACCATTGTCGCAGCTTGTTTGAGACCATAAAGGGATTTGTGAAGACGGCACACTTTAGACTCCCCCTGTCTCCGTAAACTCGGAGGAAGATCCATATAAATCTCTTCATCTAAATCTCCATGGATGAATGCATTGTGAACATCTATTTGATGTAATGACCAATCACGAAAAGCAACAATAGACAAAAAAGTACGGACGGTTACGTCTTTTGCCACTGGAGAGAAGGTTTCGTGATAATCAAAACCTTCTTTCTAGGTGAACCCTTTAGCCACTAATCGAGCCTTATATCTTTCAATTGACCCATCTACTCGATATTTTATCTTGTATACGCATTTGCAACCAATTGGCTTTCGATTGGTGGGAGTTGGACGATATCCCATGTATGGTTTTCCATCAAGGCATGCAATTCCTTTTCCATGGCTTCTTGCCAAAGAGGGTCTTTGACAGCCTCATTGAAATGAGAAGGTTCCTTTTCCTCAGATAGTCGACTAATGCAGCACGTGTGGTCGGGTGACAATTTTTGGAAGGATACATATTTGGAGATAGGATAATGTGTACCTGATGATTTTGAAGTCATGTATATATAATCCTTTGTCCATATAGGTGGGCAAGTACTTCGTCCTGATCTCCTAGGCATCTGGGGTTGTGGACTGGAAGATATCTCCTCATGATGTTGCACTTCTTCATTGTTGACACTTCCTGGTGATGTTGGATTTATTCCATCTGTATTTTCAATGGAATTACCTATGGAATGTTCATAAGAAATAGGAAGCAGTTCTGGAATGTCTAAGCCCGATGTTCTTTCTGGAGGTGTAAAGATGTATGTTTGCCCATGAGATGATTCTTCATCTGGTAGAATGTGAGTATAGGCATTGTCCCCATTGGAAGTCCCAGAAGTTTCCGATTTTTCTTGGAAGGGGAATATTTCCTCACGAAAAATGACATCCCTGCTTATAAGAAATTCTCCAGTTGATGGCTCAAATATTCTATATCCCTTTTGTAAGGTTGCATATCCCATGAAGACACATTGACGGGCTTGAGGACTCATCTTGTCTCGAGGTCCTACCGTTGTGGCATAACACAGACAACCAAAAACTCTTAAATGACGAGTCTCTGGTTTCCTCTTATAAAACATTTCATATGGGGTTTTCCCAGCAAGGACCCGACTGGGCATACGATTAATTAAAGAAGCAGCTGTGACAACACAATCCCCCCAAAAGGTGTCAGGAATGGAGGCCTGAAATTTCAGAGAACGTGATATCTCTAATAAATGCTGGTGCTTACGCTCAACAATGCCATTTTGCTGTGGAGTGTAGATACAAGAGCTCTCATGCAGAATTCCATTTGAGGAAAAAAATGCCTCATATTCATTGCTGAAGAATTCCCTTCCATTATCAGTGCGGATTCGCTTAATAGATCTTCCAAATTGAGTCTTGGATAGGGAAAAGAAGTTTTTTAGATAATGAAAAACTTGGCCTTTGGACTACATCAGGAATACCCATGTTGCTCTTGAAAAATCATCCACAATTGTCAGGAAGAAATGAGAACCATCACGACTTGGTGTGTGATATGGTCCCCAAATATCAATATGGATTAGCGAAAAAGGAACTTTGGCACGAGAAAAACTAATTGGAAAAGGTGCACGTGTTTACTTTGCCAATGGACAAATGGGACAATGAGAGCAGGGAATAGAAGAACTATGGCCCAATCTTTGATGATTAATAAAAATTTTATCATTGGTAGCAGAATTACACAATGACAAATTATTCAACTCAACAATTGATAAATTTGAAATGCTGGGGAATTTGGTCCAGAAATATAGCCCTTGAGAGATATTACCCAAGCCCATCAGAACTCCAGTCGAAAGGGCCTGAAATACACATTTATCAGAATCAAATAGGACTTGGCACGAATTTTGCTCACAAACTCGAGGGACGAATATGAGATTAAAATTGAAATCAGGAACATATAATACGTCATTGAGTGTTATGAGTGGGCTAAGGTTGACGGTACCAATCATTACCACAAGTGCAGAATTACCATTTGGAAGCTGCACTGAAGATGGTCTAGGCAATTTCTGGAATTTTGAAAATAATTTCTTATCATAGGTAATGTGATCACTGGCCCCAAAATCAATTATCCACTTATCATTGGAAATAGAATTTGCCAAGCAATATGAAGTACCTGTGAAGCTTCTAGCCTTGTCGGATGTGTCCAGATTTTTGAAAACCCTCATGAGTTCTTGATATTGCTCTTGGTTAATTGGCTAATTTTGTCCAGTAACTTGAAAGACAGTTGGGAAATCCTTCTTTCCCTTTTCTCGAGGCTTGCCATGTAGTTTCCAGCAATTATCAATTGTGTGATGTGGACGTTTGCAATAATCACAGTACAATTTACCTTCGCCCTTGAAATTTCCCTTTAATGTTGCAGCATATGGTGGTCCAATTGGTTTAAATAAGAAATCGTCCCTGCTTCTTGTGGACCGTTAGATGACCCAAAAGAACGTGGGCCGTCGGATCCTACGAAATAACGTGGGCCGTCGGATCCTGATGCGGACGAGATCCAGTGTGGACCATCTGATTGCGCTGATAAGGAGCCACGCCCACCGTTGGATTGAATAGGGTTTCAGTGGCCTTTTGAGCCGTCCGATCACCTGGAAGGATCTGGACCGTCCGATCCTCTCTTTAAAAGAGAAGGGTCTTCGACCGAGAACCCTAGCAGTAGCCCTTGCCCCCTTTTCACTGCTCCTCTCTCGCCCGTGTGAACTGCAAGTGTGATTCCTTCTTTAGGGTTGTCAAGCGCAGCAGATCGTTGACTCTCCTCCTGCGTTGCAAGCTGGTAAATCCGGGCGAGTGTGGGTGTCAGATCCATGGTGAGGATTTGTGTACAAAACGGCAGGTAAGTTTCGTTTAGGGCGAGGAGAAATCTTGTGATTTTTTCTCGTTCTCGAATGGCTCGATATTGTTAGATGGTTGATTCTGGTCCTTCCAATTTTTCCTCTACGGCTTCCAATTCGTTCCATAACGCCGAGATTTTGTTGTAAATGCTGGCTACGCTCATATTCCCCTATTTCAACTCGGAAAGCTGTTGAGTTAACGAAAAAACACGAACACGATATAATTTTCCTTACATCTCTTTTTATATTATCCCACATCTGTTTTGGGTCTTCTGTCGGCGGTAATCCGGCCGCGACTTTGGAGGTAACGCAGTTTCCGATCCATGTACGAACTAACTGGCTACACTTCCTCCAAAGTCGTGCCTGCCGCTCGTCAGAAGGAATTGGAATCGTGCCATCAATAAATCCATCATTTCCCTTGGTTACCAAGGCCCGCCGAAACTCCCGCGACCAGCTCGAGTAGCTTTCGGCGCCGGTCAGTTGCTGGGTGATGAGCCGTAGCTCTGGTCCGTCAGCCGTTGTGGTGTAAAGTAGGTCGCCGGGTTCGGGTCGGCTACTGGTGGCAAGGAGCTGGTATGGAAAGAAATTCGGTGCAGGAGTCGGGTAGGGATTTGTTCCCTGACCCGAACCGCCCAAGCCAAAATCGTAACCAGCATTTTGAAAATTCGGGTTGGGACTCGTTCCCACACCTGATCCAATTGCTCTGCTCGTCTGCTCCGAGTCGATGGCAGCGTTTGCCCCATCTCTGGCTGGTAGACCTCCATCGGCCCTCGCGTTGTTTTGGTAGCCAGGCAATGATGCATTGAGAATTTGCCCAAGGTACCAAGGATTCGGCATCCATTGGTAAGGGTAGCCCGCGAAGGCTTGCCCCGGATTAGCCTAAGCCTGCTGTTGCCATTGCACGAAAAAAAGGGTGAGGAATCTGGCTCTGTTGTGGTGTTGATGCAGGTACCACCATGGATCCGATGGAGGCTTCCCCCGAGTTTTGTAGCGATGTTTCTTTTGCGGATTGGTGCACTGGATTGGAGGTAATGTCTTGCGGAGTTGTCATTGTGAGAAGGAAATTGGTTTAGAATGATAAATCTAGTTGATGGATTGGTGCTCTGTTGTTTGATTTTCTGTTCTGCAGAAGTCGCAGCAACAAGAAAAAAAATTCTGTTTTGCAGGTATGGCAACAACAGAAAAAGAGAAGCAATACAGTGAGATTTTTGTGCGGAAGCTATGCTAGCATCAAGGCCTGCTCTGATACCATGTCAAGAATTGACGTGAGGAATCAATGTAGAATGAGGAAAATTTCTGTATGTGCTTTCTCTGTATTGAATTATATTGAATGATGTACAAAACAGTTCCTTATATGATACAAAAGTCTAAAAATAAGGAAATGTTATATTCTATTGATCTATGTGTATCAGATCTAATCCTAAATCTCCTAAAATAAATTAACTGTATCTCTTTGAGATACAATCAGCATCGTATCTTCCAACAGATCATTTTCGAAAGAAAATTGTTAGTTTTTATTTGTTTAATGGTTTAGAAAAATCAATTTCCTCCTCGTCAAAAGGAGAAGTCATTTTTTGTTGTTCCAACCTTGTTGTATTCATGCAAGGAAAACGTTTTCTGTAAGTATATCAGTTTTCCGTCGTTCAAACACTGAAAAGTCAGAAAATAATGTCTAGAAAATGATTTTTCTTCAAACAAACGGACCTTAAATTCCATTAGAGAAGCCGAAGGTCCATGATCCATTAGCATTCATGTATAAGCGATACATATAGCTGTCAAACATGCATTCTATGGTGTCATCCACTAGTGTAAGCATAAATAATAGCAAGATGGACAGAGATTCGTTCTACGTCAACTGGTAAGTTGAAAAAAGGGGCGGAAACTGCCGTAGAAAAAGTCGTGATTTTGGGTTTGGCCAAGGAGACATGGAAGGGGAAGGTGAGAGGTTCAAATCCCCACCTTCTTAGGGGGATGGGGGTGGGGACGCGTAAGTTTCAGGAGTGGGTTTCGACTCCCACGTTTTGCAAGAGGCAGAACAAAAGTTTGAGAATAAGTGTAGCGTAAGAATAGAGTAGGACTGACAAAAAAAAAAAAAAAAAGAGAAAGATGGGCACAATAAATCGAATGTTCCCCACCATCACGTTCACAAGTTGCGTCCACTTCGACGTTGAAAAAGGTGCTTGCATCCAGTTGCCCATTTCCTACACACCCTCTCTCTAGATCCATATTAATCCCTCACTTGGAAAAATATATATGACTTGGTGCATTTGCTTCACAAAAAAGTCAATGATATAGGAAAATACTTTCCCCTAAAATATTTTCCAACAATACAGTTAGTTTTCTTGATATAGTAATATATGATCAAAAATACTTTCTAATGTTTGAATATTATTGGAAAATGATTTCAATATCACAATTTTATTTCGAGCCATAAAAAAGTTCAAACTTTTTCATTTTTTACTAAAATCTAATTAATTTATTTTATTTTTATCCTTTTTATTTTCATTTTATTTTTTAAAAAATCAATTTTTAAATTTCCGTTTCCTCTCTTTTCTTTTTCTTTTTCTTTTTCTTTTCCATCCTTATATTTTTCTCCCCTCCGATTTGCTGCCGACCAGTGACAGTTGTAGGCAAGCTCTACCTTGCTGAGATCAAATGAGCTGCCAGCTCACTAGCCTCGGCAAAGTACGAGCTCCTTGGAATCGATCAAGCTATGAGCTTGCCAGCCTCGACGAAGCCCAACCTCACCGGCCTTGATGGAGCTCAAATTGTCAACCTCGAGCTCGTTTGGATCGGGTGAGCCTCGAGCTCATCGGTTCGCATCTTGGTCGCTGATAAGGCTATTGGTAGTTGTTGACGGCGAAGGAAGAAGTGGTTAGAAGGAGAAAGGAAAAAGAAAGAAGATAGAAAAGAAGAAAAAAAAGAAAAAAAAAAAAAAAAAAGAGAAGAAATAATAATAAAAATTCAAAATCTTTAAAAATAATTAAAATTCGATTTTTTTTGGAAAAAAATTTTATAAGAATAAAATTTTTATCAACCAAGTACCCTAAGACTAATAAAGCATTTTGGAAAATGCTTTTGAATTATTTTAAAGGGAAATCGTTTTCCTAAATTTAAGTCTTCATGGGAAAATATTTTTATTTTCCGTTAACTTTCTTTCCTAAGAGAACCAAAAGCTAGAAAATGAGATGTTTTTGCAGAAAAAGGTGTTTTAGAGAGAAAGGGCCTAGACGATGCTTGAAACTTCTATCGGATGTTCACGTTGATATGGGAAGGCGGAGCTGCTGGTGAAGATGATGAGATCGTGGCAGAGAGGGTGAGGGAGGAGGTCGAGGTGCAGAGGGAGGGAGGGAACTGTTTAGAGTTTCGCGTTTCCTTTCCTATTTATATTTAATATGTTCGCAGGTCGATTCAAATTGGCTATTTTTGACATCCTTAATCAATATTTTTAGTAAGTCCAA
The DNA here is from genome assembly GCA_014182555.1 of Eucalyptus erythrocorys. NCBI lineage: Eukaryota > Viridiplantae > Streptophyta > Magnoliopsida > Myrtales > Myrtaceae > Eucalyptus > Eucalyptus erythrocorys. Next base: position 41,831,668 of record CM024599.1, on the reverse strand, counting down.
TCCAAAAAATTAATATGCATACTCCACGGACCGGATCATCAGCACTGGCATTTGTACCGGCTTCAGTCCTTCCTCCTCGGTCAATGCTCTTCTTTATGGTCCTGGCTTTTCAGTTCGCGTATCGTCTCCCCATTATTAGCACGATACTCAATATTTAAAATAAGATTTGTGTACTTTGGATTGATTCCGGTCCTTGTTGAACGCTTCATCTTTTACGTTAGGTGTGTCAGCAAAGGTGGAGCACCATATGGCTGTTAGACATAAAAAATAAGTGCGAAAAAATAGGATAATATGTAAACAAATCTCCAACCATTATTTGAATTTGCATTCGTCAGAAATTCATGGAGATTCGATGAAATCGTGGGCTATGTAGCATTGATATGGACACATGATAAGACACGACACGATATACCAACATATCATTTCTCAAAAATAGAGAATTTCGACATGTTTTATATTAAATGTTTATATATATATATATATATAAATACATCAATAAATAAATAAATTATAAAAAGCTTATAATTAATTTACACTAAAAACATTAATTCAACATTTGTTAATATCATTTATTATTTTGATTTAACAAATTTAACTGCATTATATTACAATAATACATAAAACTTAGAGGGAAAAATATTATTTTAAAGGAAAATGTTGAAGTGATTTTTTTAATTTATTTATTTATCCTATATGGCATTTTTTTTTTTATTTTTTTTCATAGTATAAATTTTTTTTAAAAAGCTAAAATAATTCTAAAAAAAAGGGAAAGAGAGGCACGGTCATGGCAAGGCACATCGCGCCGCCGCCATTGCCTCGTCTCGCAACATGCCTAGCCACCATTGGAGGGGACCCGGTGACCTCGTCGGCCCTAGGCGGCGAAGGTAGGGCAACCCTGGCCGACCTAGGCAAGGCCCGGGCTAGCCTTGCTAGCCCTTGTCCAGTCGAGATGGCCTCGCCCGAGCTAGTGAGGGCCACTCCCCTCTACCACTTGTTGGCCCCCTCCGATAGTGGCAGCAGCAGCAGTGCCCAACCACCAGCCCTACCTCTTTTTTTTTTTCTTTTTTCTTTTTTGTAAATTTACATTTGACCCTTCAAGTATAGATAATATTTAAAATTGACCCCATGCATGTCAAAATTCTGGACTCATGTGTCAGAGAGAGTTGACCACGTGTTGGATTTTTCGACACTTGTTAATCGTAAGTTGGAATGTGTCAGACACGTATCAAAGTATTGAACACGACGGGAAAGTTCCCCGAGAGTGTCGATACTTCTTAGATTATGGGCATACTCTATTAATTCAATCCCCTCGCATACTAATGGTGTATTGCAAAATGAGAAGGTTTACGTTAGATGTTGTAATTACACTTAAGAAATGAACGGTCGTTATTTTTATATACCATCTCCCATTAAAGCAATTACTAAATGAGTGGTTGTCAGGAAGAGGTACGAAATGTGGAAAAAATGCATGTGGAATAAATGCTACTTAAAGAGAAATGGATCACAAAATGTGGGATTATATATATATAGACACACGCACGCACGCATGCACGCACACACTTTATAGTTTTCACCATTCAATATGGGAACATTACACTTAAATTTAGACAAATTCATAGGTTGCAAGACTACATATCAAATAATCATGCTTATATCACAAAATTTAAGGCAAAATATGGGTAAATCCTATTTTACCAATGTAAAAATGTCACAAATATAAATCACATAACATAAAAACAGCTTGTGGACTAAGTTTTTAATTTAAATTTATTCATAATTATATCATGAAGAAACTATCATATTATATTTCTTTCCTTAATCCATCTGGGTAAATTAAAAAAAATGATATTTCATCATAATTAATCATATTAATATAATGAAAATTCCTATGTGATAAAATATTAATATAATTAATTACAATTAATGTCCATTTCTAAATATAATTTGGAGGCTCTTAATATATAATATAATTAATTAAAGATGCTGTGATTACTCTCTAATTAATTAAAAAAAGGATCATTGGACATTTAATTTCATACATAAAATATTCAAAAAAATGCATGAAATGGCAAAATAGTAAATAAATGCACGAAGGGCGCAAAATAGTGAATTAATTCGGCCATGGACAGAACCAGAATAACATGAAAAGAGAAGGGCAAAAGTGTAAATTGAAGTAGCGCCGCATAGGGGTGATCGGGTTCAGGATGGGTAGGATCTAGACCTGGATCCCATACTCGACTCTATTATAATTGGTTCCTTTTTTTCTAGACCCTATATCCGATCCTGTTTGTATTGGACCCTATACTCGACCCACCCTGTTTTTTCGATCCGGTTCTAAGGTCAACCCTATTTGCATTGGAACTTATTTTGCAATCTCTTGATATCCTATACGACTTTGAATTTTATATTAATACGCGAGAAAGTAACGTAATTCTCCTAATTTGTATTAGGATCAAAACATGAATTTTTTGACTAAACAAAAAATTAAGGATCCACAAGGACCTAGGCTTAGAACCAGTGAGGATAGAGTCAATTTTCGTGCAAGTATGCCTTCCCACAGTGGATGAACCTCTCTTCGTTCAAGCCCTTCAGGGATAGCCTTTTAGTAGAAAAGTCACTCACACCTTTAGTTCATAGCCTAGAGACACCTAAATGGAACCAGGAATGATAACATTTCTAACTATCCGAGCTGCATTTCTTAGATGATCCTACTAGGCTAGAGAAGAAAGAAGGAGTTTAGAAAGCCATGAGAGTTTCACAAAACACTCACTTTGTGACACCCCTTGACGGCTTGAGGCTGCCACAGTTACCTATCTCTATTTCGAAGCTTAAGCATTTTTTTTTTATAAATATATATCGGTCCCAGCGCAGTTTAAATATTTGCGGAAGCGTAATCTTTTCAACTCTCCCTCCACACAAACATAAGACAAATGCACACCAGCTAGACATCAAGGAAAGAAAACCGAACCATTTTATTTACATATTTACGGGATGGGTTGATCTCGGGGTAGGTACATACAAAAGTAAGCCATCGCTCATCCGGGTGTGGCTTAAACTCAAAAAGGAACACCTCTACCCCCTTCTCACCGATCCCAAAGAGTGACCCATCCCTCCTTGGTGTCGGTTGTGTCCAAAAAGTCAATCGGCTCCCTGCCTATCCCCCACGCAGCAGCTACACCCACCCTGGCGCATCAGGTGGCGGAGGTGGTAACATCCCTCGCATCACCCCATCCCGGCGCACGTGGATGGAGATGAACTCCTGGGTAACTGGGCCACCAGGTAGACCCACCTCATAAGTAACAATCGCATGAACTCGGAGAAATGTCAGCCCAGGGACATGAGGACAGTCTATCACCGCCACCTCCACATTAACGTCAGAAGGGATACCATAAAAGGTGCCCCGCGTGACAGGAGGAATCGGCATCTCTAAGCTGAAATGTTAGTCCCCAAAAGGGGTGAGTACAACCACTCAGCAAATAAATAATTCCCTATGGCTACTCAAGCATCACACAAGACATCACAATTAACATCTATACACATAAAATTGTATCATATAAAAATACCTCATCACATAGTTATATATATATGTCACGTCATGCCATAGGAATTTATTCATTTATGTATTCACCTTTAATACCCATGCATATATTTCACTTTATGCATCAATCCACACTCATGTATATACATATCATTACAAGCACTTTGAATCCAGGCTTGAGCATACATAACATCACATGCATATCAATTTAAACTCATGGCCTCATATCACCATACACATCATGCCATGCCAATTTATGCATACTAACACATGCATACCATTCCATGCTCATGGTCTTATATCATAACTCATATCATGCCATGCCCAATTATGCATATCAGCACATGCATACACATCAATCCATGCTCATATCCATGCATACAAGCCATTATATGCATATTCACATGTACCATGCCGTGTTTTCATAATTTTATTCGGCTTTTCATATACCCCGGCACACACCAGCCGGGCTTCCGGCACCCCCACGTTCCGGGCATCTCGCATCCCAAGCGGCATCACGAGGAATCACGGCACACACCATCCGTGCTTCCGGCATTTACACTCCCGGCCGGGTATCTCGCACCTCAACTAGCATCACGAGACATTCACGGCACACACCATCCGTGCTTCCGGCATCCCCTACGCTCCGGGCATCTCAACTCCGAGGCCATCCAGATTTACGCACACAGGGCTACTGGGCATCCGGCATTTTCACTCCCTGGCCGGGCATCCCGAAAACTCCCGGGGCATTGTCGGCTCACACCATCCGACAGTCTTCTCATTTAATTATGAGATGTAATTTATGCATGGCTAAATCATACATGGCATACAACTTGATGCACACATCCAATATCATTCATGATATAAAAAAAAATCATTATTTATGTACTATGATAAAACACTTAAGAGTCATATCAACTTTCTAAATTCACATTATTTTAATTTTCTCATATAAAATTCCAATATACATGTTCCAGGAAAATGCTTAAAATCAAGTACTCAATTGATCTTCAAAATTTACGGATTTGCATAAGAGCTAGTAAAAACATGATAATTTATTTCCCATAAAAGATTTAAAGTCTTAGAAATCATCATGTGAAAAAGTAATTATTTAATTATATATATATATATATACAAAGGACAATTCCAGATTTCTCAGCTTGTATCAATTCGGCATTTTCCTCATTTAAATAACTAGATGGTCTCTATAAATTATAAGATTCAACCACAGTATAGACAAGACATAGAGGTACAACATTCAAGAAGGATTCAAGTCCAAATAGTCATTACATAAAAAAAAAAAATAGAAATTAATAAATCAAGCAGCTAACCTTTGTATACACGGTTTGCACTGTTTTTCAATTTATTTAAAATTAAATATTAAACGAGCTTCAAAAATTACAAGAATTTACCACGTGATAGCCAATATGCTAAGGTATGTTCTTCATTAAGACATCCAGGTCAGATTCATTTTAATTAATTAAGTGTAACATTTGTAAGTCACTGTTCCAACATTACTGCATTTCAGTCGACGCCCAAATGTTAACATTCACATTTCCTTAAAATTAATCAACTAATTGGCCTTCAAAATTTATAAAACTTCACCATATGATCCACAAGACTTTAATATAAATTTCACATGAAGACACTTAGACCAATTTCATTATAGAAAATTTAATATAAAAAAAAAAGAACTTCTGCCCATAAAACAACGTTACCAGCGCATCCCTCCTCCGAAAGCAGTACGTATGACCAACCTATTTTGCTTCTTTTTCTCTAAATTTTTGATATGTTCTTGTTTAAAGGATTCTATCCAACTTTCATTTAGACATCGAAGTGAAAAACCCAAAGTAAAACCCTCTTATAAGCTGTTGAAGCTACTGATGTCCAGTACAGTTCACCCGGTACTCACGTTCTCAGAAAAATCGACCTTTCCCTAGGCTATTCTTGTTCATTTGGTCTCAATTTTGGATATGTTATTCCTCTTCATGTCCTTTACAGTTTTCATGAAGACATCGAAACAAGATTCTCAATAGAATTTTAGATATAACAACCAGAATCACTCGGACTCAACATGCATCACCAGATCTCAACATTTTCTTAGAAAATAGAGTTCACCCCTCAAATCTTGTCCTTTTTCTCTCAATTTTTAGTATGTTAAAATTCAGAATGTTCTCTTTAAATCTCATGAGGAAATCGAGATGAAATTCTCACTCCAAAACCACATGCAAATCCATACAAGTTTCTGGCACATGCAGATTCACACAAAACAGAAATCAACAGCAAGCAAATCCAGCTCAAGACCTCATTTCTAGCTCATATTATCCATGATTTTCATCACAAATCACACTAGATCCACACCAAGACATGCAAAAGTAGATGAGGGAACTAATCACTTGCCTTAGACTAAGAAAATCGAGCAAATGGGGTGGGCGAACACGGCGGAGAAACACGGTTGGCTCTCTTCTCTCCTCTCCTCCTTCTTTTCTTCCTTCTCTCTTTCTCTCACTCTCTCTCTCCTTTCTGTCGACCCAAGCCCTCTAAAACCGGTTGCTCTTCATTTTATTTCCTCTCTAAGTCATCATTGCTAATGATGACTCTTTAACACTTGGTTTGCATGCAGAAATTTGCATGCAAACCGGTCTTCCCCTCCCCCTTTTTTGTCTTGCGTCGGCTGCCCATAGTTTTGGGTTATGGGCCGGCGACCTTGTGGGCTTGTGGCCGGCCCACTTGGCCCGTCGCAGGCCCACTCAAAGTCGGCCCAAATTCTAAATTAAATAAATAAAAATTTTTTATTAATTAATAATAATAATTTCTTGATTAAATTAAATCAAGAATTTAAATTAACTTATAACATGTACAAACTCAAATCACATAGCCAAAGTCTTGTATTCATAATGTATATTTCCTTACAAGCTCATGGTCGAGCCTTGGTACGAGTCATGGGCAATTTTCATTGCCAATTAAAATCACAAAATTATCTTCGCCTACCTATATCTCAAGGGTTATTAATAAAAATTCCGGGATGCCACACACTTTACTTCAAGGGACTCTGCCTAACACAATACATCCTCTTTGCCTCACATAGCAAAAGATGTCACAAACCAACAAACAAGCAAGGACCAAAGTCCCTTGAATCAACAAAGGCGCCGGGAAAGACGCAAACACCGAAATTCCTGGAAGGGAATTATTTGCACATTATGAACAATAACTTCCCTTAGCCTAGTAGCCTAAAGCTACAGTAACCTATTACAGTGACATGAACTTTCAATGGTCTCTTCCGTCACGAGCATTATAGTCATAGTCTGAGTTATCTGAGCTGTGCACTGTTGCTAAGACATGTTCATCATATTTTTGTTCAAGAGCTTCAAGGTCTTCTGGTGAGAGAATCTGATTCAGCTGATGTGATGAGTATGCTGTCGTTGATGCTAACTCCTGTGCCCAATCTATAGTGTCATCAGTGTCTTCAATGTCAGCAGGGAAGCTTGACTAAGGCTAATTGGATGGCTGTGTATAGAAATATGTGTCACTTTGGGATAAGGATAATGGTCTATGATCATAAGAGTCTTGAGAGAGGGAACCTCCCCATCTGGCCTAGGGGTCTTGAGTGGACTGGTCCTGAGAGGATTGTGCAATGTCACTCTGATGCTCCTGTGATGATGTAGCCTGTTTGAAATTCTGGAGTGCTTCCTTGGTCTCTGGTGCTAGGTCATAATGATCCCATTCAGTGGGTACATTATAATTCCATACATCCAGAGGAATGGTTTTGTTCTCCTGGCATAAAATTCTCTGGAGTTCTCGATACTAATGTTCACAACATCCGACTAGTCCTGGATAGGATTTGTGAATTCGAGTTCCTGTGTTGAGTGGCTAGGGTTTATAGGATGTGGTTTCTATAATTTGAGGAGCTTTGATAATGTTGCCATTATTGGTGACAAAATTCCATGGTCAATGAAAAAACAGAATGGTATGAACTTTAGGATTTGGCTGTGTGGTTGTCAGTTCTTTTTGCAAGATATATTTCCAATGAGTAAGAGGATAAAACCAATTAAGGAAATCTAAGATATTTCTATCACTTTCCTTTCCGATTTTAACTCTGCCTAATTGAAATATTCTGGTGAGATTGGCAATGAACATTCTTATTGGAATTTCAATAGCTATCAAGTACTTATTGGTTAAGTACCATAATAACTATCGAAGTTGATCATGAAAATCATCTTCCTTCCAAATCAAATGATGGATAAATGGATAATCTGCATTTAATCCAAAAGGATAAAGAATCGAACCTCTTTTGGGTCTGAATAGTTCTGTGTGGCATCGTCACATGAGTTTGTCCAGATTTTCAGTGAGACTGTCATTCTGGATGTACTCAATGATTTCCTATGAAAATTTTCAACTTGGCCAATCTTTGATCTTCTGGATTTTATACTTCTCATTCCAATGGGAAGTGATATACATGTTGATCTTTGCTGGTGCCTTTAGTCTTGACAAAAAATCAATAAGCACATTCTTTTTTCCAGCAATGTGTTTGGTTTCAAAAGAGTATTTTGAAAACCATTCGGCCTATCGAAGAAGTTGAGAGTTTGGAACTTGCTTCTATTTGAACTTGGTCATATGAGGAAATGATGCCATCTCTAGTTCAACCAATAAATGATGGCCAATAAGATGGAATTTGAACTTTTATATACCATTTTTGACTGCCAAGATTTCTTTGAAAGTGGAATAGTAATGCATCTCAGCTTGAGAAAACTTTTCACTTTTGTAGGCACACGGATGCATCTTACCATCAATTTCTTCAAATAAAATGGCTACCCAGTATTCATCACTGGCATCAGTTTGGAGAATTATTTTTCTTGTTGATGGGATTTGAAGTGGAGGAAGAGTTTGCATAATCTCCTTAAGTTTAGCAACTGCTTCAGTTTGAGATTTTCCCCAAGGTGGGGGATTCTTTTTCAGCATTGTCTACAATGGAAGAAGCAGCTTTGCAATATTTGGAACAAAATCCCCGAGATAATTAATTATCCCAAGAAATTGCTAAACTTGCTTTGCCATGAAGTTTTCTTCAGGAAATTTTAGTAATTCCTGAGCAATATGCGACCCTAGGTAGTATGTACCTTTGTTAAGATATATACCAAGAAATTCAATTTTTGTCTGGGCAACATTCATTTTTCTTTGAGAAAGCATGATTCCATGTTTCTTTACAATTTCTGCAAATTGTGCAAGAAGTTGGCAATGTGACTACTCATCAGGGCTGTAGAGCAGGATATCATCAAGATATATTGCTGCACTTGACAATATTGGTTGGAAAATTCGACACATGGCCTTCTGGAATAAGGATGGTGCTACTTTTAGGCCAAAAGGAAGAACTTTCCACTAAAAATGCTAGTTCAGGATACAAAACTCTGTCTTGGGCCTGTCTTCAAGATGAATGCCCAATTGCCAAAATCCGGCTTTGAGATCGAATTTGGAATAGATGTGAGCCTTGGTTAATCCAGCAAAGAGGGAATCTTTGGATGGCAAAGGAAATTTGTCATCTTAGAGGAAAAGATTTAAAGGCTGGTAATTAATCACTAATCTCATTTTTCCTCTGTTTTGTTTGGCATGCTTGTTGACGTAGAAAGCTTCACAAGCCCATTGAGAATTAGAAATTTCAATAAGGCCTTGCTATAATAATTCCGAGTATTCCTTTTGAGCCAAAACCAAGTGTTCTGGCTTCATTCCCAAGTGACTGGCCTTGGTGGGATTGATGTCTTCATTTTTCTTGAAAGGAAGATGAACAGAAAATTCTGGATTTGTCCATAAAGGATGGGAACATTTTTGAGCATATTTAGAATGAGATTCTGAACATGATTCCAATAACTTTTGCATGATTGGTTCTAACAAATTCATATGAATAGAAAAGAGTCTCTGTATATTGACAAATTCAGAGAATTGGTCTTTATATTTAAGACCTTTTTCCAAGAATGATGCGAAATTGAGGAATTTGAGTCATAATGTCCCAACGAATGATCAAATCTTTATTGGGAGGACTGGACCTAAAGATTTTTGTGGTTATGGAGCACTAAGGGAAAAACTGAATGGTTATTGGAGTAGTTCTAACAATTGTAGAAAAAGTATCTCCCGAGGTAGAATTGAAGTATCGGACATAAGGAGTCCAATATTCTTTAAGAAGAACTTTAGTATCTAGAATTGATGAAGCCGCTCCAGTATCTATAAGAGCAATGACAGTGATTAGTTTGGCAAATTTGGAAGTGAAGAGTTTCACAGGGAAATGGGGACAATGAGTCTGACTGGAAAATATATCAATGCTCTGTTCTGCAGAGATGGGGGATAAATAGAAAAAATCTTCAGGGTCTGAATCTGAATCAGTGTCACTAGGAGTTTGGTAACAGGTAAAAAAACAAAAAGAGTTTGTTCAGATGGTTCTTCATTCGCAGAAAATAAGGATTCGATATCATTATTTTCAAGAGAAACACCATTTTTATTCTTTATATGATGTATCAAACAATTTTGACCTTTTTTCGCTTGAGAACAATTTTTTGCAAAATGTCCTTTCTGATTGCAAATGAAGCATCGATTTGATTTCTTGTGGCCTGAACGATCTTTCCTTTTGCGTAGGTAACACCATTTCTTTTTTCTTCAGAAGTGCTTGATTCCGTGTCTGGAATTCTTTTTCCAGAGTATCTTGAAGTGCTTCTTTTTTCTGGAAGGTTTTTCACAAGAACCATCACAATCTCGCTTGGAGCATTTGATCTTTAGTTTCTGGCGAGAACAAGCCGTGTCAAATCCTTTGTTATCATGGACATAAGCCTAAATCATTTGATGTTTTACACACAATTCTTCTGAGCATAAATGGATTTCTTGCTGAATTTCTCCCAATGGAACATCCTAGATCCTTCTTTGCTTGGCTAGAAAGGTTTTTTCTACCATTTCAGCAATTCTTTGGGGATGGAAGCCAAAAAGACATACTTCAGATTTGCATCAGCTCCAACTTGGTAGAAAAGTTTAAGCATTTCTTGATAATGCTTATCAAGATCTTTTCTCTGAAAAGAGCAGCATTTTCTTTAAAAGGATTCTCTTCTTCTGAGTTCTACAAGATCAACAGGTTTTCCCACAAAGAAATGATATTGAAAAGTGATGGCGTACGTAAAATTTGGTGAGAGCAAAAAATAAAGTTGGTCTTGTTCTGAGACAGATGCCCACCACATTTTAAGACTACCTATAAATCTTGTGACAAAATTGAAGATAACATCATACTTGTCCTGGTTGGTTATGGCTTGAGTATTCAACCAAGTATGGAATTCTTCAAGTCTTTCTGGCCATTTATAATAAGGGATATCATTAATAGTGAAGAATTGTTTTGATGAAATAGGTATATTCTGGGAGGAGTTATTTAGTTGGATGACTTCTGGTTCAAAAGAATTTGATTCCATATCATAGTCTGGTGGATTAGTCATGAAAATTGGAGAAGCCACATGTCTAATAGGAGAATAATCAATTGATGGTATTGAGATCGATGATGAGGATGAAAGAGATACATAATATGATTCGGTATCAAAAATATTTGGAAATACCGGTGATGCTGGGACTAGAATCTGGTCTGTCGGAGTGACAGGATTAGGCTGTTGAGTAACAGGATTGGGCTGTTATTCCTAATTACTCAAGTCTCTTAAAAAAGATTATAATGGATTTGACAGCATCATTTGGTCTGGTTCTCTTATAACAAGAGAAGACTCTGCATGCCTCTTCTCCTTTCCTTTTTCCTTCCTTATACGATCCAGTTCTTTGAGATGATTTCTCATTTTAGCCACGTTTGTCTTGTTTTGTGTGATAGGGACTTCTGCAATAGTAGCAAAAATGGATGTCTGGGGTGGCGAAGGAATGATAGAAGTGTGGGAAGCTGGAACAAAAATAGAGGTCTGGGGTATGAACGCTTGAGGTGTCGGGAAAGAAGGGTATTCTATTCGTGGAGTAATCGAAAATGGATTAAGTCTCCCTTCTTGAAAGATCTGGATCTGCCTTTTAAGCTTTTGTATTTCCGCATCAGGGCTTTCAAGATAATTATACCCTAAATGTTGTCCAAATTCCAAGGCATGCAGCCTTTTCTGGAAATCTAAAAGCATCTTCTTTGTGGTTTCATTATATCGTTGAAGATTTTATTGCACATTCCCAAGCTTAGAATCAATTACTTTAAAAGTATTGTTATGTGCTAAGAGAGTCTCTGATTGCCAATTTAAGACAGCTTCAGTCACTAGAATATTTTTATGTCTACCATGTTCATCCACGTCTGAAGGGGTAGGTATTTTCGGAACATGCTGATATCTACCTTGTGGATCAATAAATTCCTCTAAGGCAGGAAAAGAGAGTTTTGAATTTTCTCGTACAAGAGGAGGAAAGTCCGCTTCATGGAACATGGCGATGGGAGAGGTTGATGGAATTTCTTTTGGAGTAAAGAGTGGGTCGGAAGAAATTGGTGAGACTTCTTTTGGAGTAAGAAGTGGATCGGAATGCTTTTTTGCCCACTTTTGGATTGGCTTGTAAAATGGGGAAATACTTGTCTTCTTATGAGGAGAAGACGGAGGAGGTGATGGAGGAGGAATTGATACTTTTGAAGATGAGGCCACAAATTGTGGGGGTGGGTTTGGTGCGTAGGAGACCATGAATTGAAACTTGTCACTTTCACCAAGAGTGTCAACAGAGGGATCTCTATTAAGATACTTTTGGTACAAAGGGTCCTTTGGCTTTTTGGATTTTCATCGAGGTCTATCATATGGATTTACCTCGTCAGGAGAATTCAAGCAATAAGAGTATTGATAAAAAGGATCCCAAAAACAGTAACCGTGCTTGTCTTTATAATGATGGACATGATGTCCATCATTTTTAAAATATTTGACAAACTTTTTTGGATCTGGGTCGGAAATAAATTGAGGAACACACGGTTCAATCATAAAAAAAGTTTGGAAGATGGAGGGGCTTTCTTCCTTTTCTTTGCCAAATTTAATGGAAACAGTTCTATCATTTTTTTCTGACAAATTCAGAGTCCGTAGACTGGAAAGGCTTGTTATTCTGATGAAACTTTTCATAGTTGGTAATCCATGTTTTTGGAAAAAGAGTGGCCAACATTTCCTTTGGAATTTGTTTGGGGACATGGATGTAGGATGCTTGATCATTATGCATGGAAATGAATAAAGCATCTTTATTTCCGTTGTTGAAGTTTAAATCAAGCGCATGATTTTGCACTCAATCAACCATCTGATAATGGAGTGTAGCCGCAACAGAATCAGCAGTCTGAGATGCTCCTGTGAGCTTAACTTGGACCTTCAAAAAAGAAAGCAACTGTGGATCTGAAAGAGCTATGTTGAAATTTGGATACAAAGTCACAAAGACTGTTTCAGCATTCAATGTAATCTGAACAGTTCCAATACAAGCATGTTGATACTCGAGAAATCGAGTATCCAATAATACTATTATTGTCACAACTGGTAAACCTTTTCGTCCATGAAAAGTAAGAGCAAGTCGAACAACACCATAATGGACATGAGAGTATCCTTGTTGAGCCCATTGTTGGGGAAAGTCAGGAGGAATTTGCAAAGTAACAAAGTACTCCTTTTCGGTAGCAGGGATGGGGTGTTGATCAAATTTGAGGACTGAATGTACTCCTTTACTTCCTTTCGGGTTTGGCGAATGAGTTGACGTATGGATCGGATGGGAGAAAATGATGAAGTAGGTTTGGCAAAAGCAAAATAAGGATTCAGGAGTTGGAAGTTGGGTTTCAGAAATTTTGGTTTCATCATTAAGAGAGACTTCATAAAGATAGTCTATCTTAGACGCATTTGAAACGCGAAAATCCAAAGGGGTGGAAGAAGATAGGGATGGAGCGAGAGTAACAGGTGCTGCAATTATTTCTAGATTTGTCATGGTGTGAAGAGATCTTCTCAGCACTGGAGTCACCTACTAAGCGCATGAAACGGACATGGTTAGAAACAAAACCATGGCTCTGATGCCAATGAATGGACCTAGGCTTAGAACCAGTGAGGATAGAGTCAATTTTCTTGCAAGTATGCATTCCCACAGTGGGCGAACCAAATAAAATCGTAAGGCAAAGAATTAGCAACAAACATGGGTCTAATATTAGTCTTATTCCCACAACTACTACATGAAACTACTCATTTATGCAGGCATAACTCCTCCTACAAAAGAGAAATTAGGTGAGCCAATCCATATGATACGCGGCGACGAACACCGTCCGTCCATCAGACGGTGTGAGAGAGAGCCGGTGAGGGAGGGAAGCAAGTGAGGAAGAGGAATGTCCTCCCATGCGTGTTTGAGAGAGCCAAGAGGAAAAATGTCGTATGATTGCGAGAGTAAGAATAGAAATCGAAGGAAAAAAAAAGGGGATTTAGACCTCTACTTACAAAACCGGTTCAGGAATTGGTTCCAAAATCAATTCAGGAACCGGTTTCTGGGTGGATAATCACTCGAAACCTGTTTCTAGACTGGTTTAAACCGGTTTCGAATTTTGGGAACCGGTTCCCGGACCAGTTTCAACGGGAACCGATTCCCGACCCCGTTTTTTGGGTGGGCCGATTCGGAAATCGATTATACCCAATCCGATTGCACACCCCTAGCGTTGCAGGTCCATTAGCGAATGCACGTCACTTGCTTGCCTTTTGCGTCGACGCGTGGTGTGCACACACCTATCCACCATGCAGGCTCATGCAGATGCATGCAACACACGTGCTCGTAACTACCTAAGGCAGTTCTGCGGGCATGGATACCATGCGCCTGCACGCGTGGTCGTACATGCTTTTTCCTCCACGCAAACAAAAGTCTTTTTCTCTTTGTTTCTTGTCGTTTCGCCGCGATTCCGTCCATTACTTCTAGAGCAACCCATCTCAAACCAAAATAAATTATGTGCTTTAAAACCACCCGGCACAACCAGATAGGTCTAGGTTTCAACGAAAATGACTAAGAAATTGACCCTGAATCAAATTTAAAAAAAAAAAAAAAAAAAACAACGCAAACCCTTAACCATCCCAACTTCCACCATCCAATTAGGCTCCAACAAATATCAATATGCCAAAATAACTTATAGCTATTCTTCCTCATGGCAGTGCGACTATATTGGTCCAAGGTCAAGTGGTGGGTTGCTGGAATTTGCCTAGAATCGGCAGTTTTCCTCAACTCAAAAATGGCCGAAATACTATTCATTTCAAAAAAACCCACGAAAATACACCAAAAATTCGACAAAAACAAGGCAGAGGCACTAAATAGGCTCTGATACCAAACATTAGATATGAAAAAACGAATGCGGAAAAACAAGATCAAATGTAGAAAAACAGGATCAAATGTAAACAGACCTCCAGCCATTATTCAAATTTGCGTTCGTCAAAAATTCATGGAGATTCGATGAAATTATGGGCACACTCTACTAATCAAATTCCCTCGCATACTAATGGCGTATTGCAAAATGAGAAGGTTTGTGTTAGATCTTGTGATTACACTTAAAAAATGAACGATCTTTCTTTTTATATATCATCTCCCATCAAGGTGATCATTGAATGAATGGTTGTCACAAAAAAATAAGAAGCATGGAAAAAATTGCATGTGGAATAACCGCTACTTAAAGAGAAAACCTGAGTCCCAAAATGTAGGATCACATTATACATACATACATACATACATACATACATACATATACATGTATAACAATAGCACCCGAGTGCTTACGCAGCTATCAACTAATCATCATGTGGTCGCATGCCTACTTCGAATTGCCTAGACCACCCTCTCATTCTTGTTCTTGATGTTGTTTTTTCCAAAATTTCAACCGAGTAATTTGCATATCCAAAAACTTATTTCAAAAGATCTTGCTCGAATTGTCCAAAGGAGTGGAGGAGCTGGAGAGGTTCATCAGGTCGTGCAGACAACACGGAAATAGATGTTTAAGAGCAAATTGAGTCGATGACCATGCTGCTGCTACAAAAGGGAAGTTGCCCGTTCCCTCCCTCAGAAAATCTTGAAGAGCATACCACCGTGAGTTGTAAAGAAGGGAGCAAACACGAGCGACTCGACTGCCATTAGCTGGATGAGGATGTTGAGTGGTGGGCCTGAAGTGTCCTTCAATGGATTGCCACTGGGATCTCCCTCAGCAGCTGCCCTGCGAGTCTTCATTTCAGGGTGGGTCTTTAAGTACTCGGAAGCACCAGCCTGGAAGCAAATTCAGGATATTAAGCAAAAAAATATGTTAAGTCAGACTAGTTTTATTAGCAGGTCACTGAACCACCACAGACGAGTATCATCGACAAAAACTAGCTTTTGAGCAGTTGGGAGCAGCTGCATACCCTAATGTACTTCTTCGCTTTCTCCCATGCTCCACCAGTGTTGGATGCCGAAATTGCAATCTATTGAAACCAAGCCCAACAAAAAAATATTCATTAGGAGATTAGTCATGCATAGATATGATGATATAAGCATTAATCATCAGTTCGCCAACCTACACAAATTTTGTTCAACAATGAAGAAACTACAATATCTCAACCCTGTTTAACCAGCATTCCATCAAGGGATGCACCTTGAGCAACACAAACCACCAAAATAGATTGACATGGATTACTTTGGTAAAGATTACCCGAACGACAGAACCGAGAGAGCCAGCCAAAACACCAGACAGCATCTCTACTCCAAAGAAGGTCCCGACAATTAGTGGTGTAAGCATGACAAGGGCACAAGGTCGAATCATCCCCTTGAAAGATGCATCAGTTGAAAATTTGGAGTATCTAGCGTGGTCAGGTCTTCGCTTCCATAGTGGCTCAAACCTCACGGGAAACTCGATAGCCATCTTCAATCCTGCAGCTCCCACTTTTTTCATGGTCATAGTAGAGAAGCAGTTAGGAAGCATGGCGCCCACAATCGAACCCATAAAAACTTTCGGTGTCAGGACATCAACAGGAGAAATTGCTGCACGACTCACAAATGCACCAAACAGAGTGATAGACACCAGGGAAGCCGATTCAATGGCGAATCCCTGCATACCAGATAAGTAATGAAAGAAGGTCCATCTGATATTAGATTTAAACAACAGGAAAGTAGAATTTGCCGATAGGGCTAATCTTAAGAAAGAAAGATGAAAGGCAGCACCTAAAGGAAAGAAAGGTGATTATAGCCAAACATTATGCCACACGAGCAAGAATTTAAAAAGACTTGCACGACTAACGTCATATTTAGTCATTTATGGTGAAAAAGAAAATAATTGGATAATGTGTGTAAAGTCTAGATGACATTGACGTAATTTCATGAAAAGTTCCAACGCACAGACACCCTCTCCTCTGCTATGTTATGGATTTTATTAAAATAAGCTACTAAAAGGACGAAAGTACAGTGTCGATACTATATTCACATGCAAGGATTGCTTTTACCTTACCTTTCCAGTGGCAACTGTAGTATTGCCAGCATCGTCAAGGGCTCTCATGCCAAGGGCTCTCTTGCCAAGGGCTCTCATGCTAGCTATCTTAGTAATTGCTTTAGCATTGTTGCTAATGGGACTGTAAGCATTGATGGCCAATCGAGTGGCAATGGTACTTAGCATCCCAATGGCAGCCACAGCAATTCCATACATGGAAGCTATACTATAACTCAACAAAATGCTAATGGCAGCAAAAATCGGCATATTGACAAGGGCAAGGGGAAAACCAAGATTGTCAGCAATGATATCCGGGAGAAGGCTGCAGAAAAAAGAATCATTAAGTGGTCAGCACGTAACCATCAACAGTCGTAAAGATTCAAATCATTCATTTACTTTAGCAATTTTAACACCTGATGTCATCGTCGGTGTATAAATTAGCGACCAACCCAATGATTAGCCCAGCCCAAAGACCAACACCAACACAGAAGCACAGCTGCCTGCAAGATCATATCAATAATCAGCAACTACATTTGCTCAATGTATCGACCCAATCCAGTAAAAGTCCGCTGACATTAAAGCATGTCACATGCCCACATTAGAAGAAAGCAGCATTTAGGATCAGAAAAAGATGAGTATCATCAGAGTTTACCAGTTCTGCACAACTTTCTGCGACCCAAAGTTGTAAACTGTAATTGATGAGGGCAGAGCAATCCAGCTAACAATAACAATTCCAAAAGTCATTAGAATTGTGGAAATAATAAGTTGCTTCCTCAATGCACGCTTGATTTCCTTCGCTTCCTTGATTTTTGGGAAGTTGGCCGTAAGGAGAGTTGTCATCAAACAAACCAGAATACCCATAGAGTTGATAAGCAGGGGATAACACATAGCAGTGAAGTCGTGATCGTTTCCGAAAGAAGAGATGGAAGCAGCAACAAGGGCAGCGCAGGATGATTCAGCATAAGAGCCAAAAAGATCAGTCCCCATACCAGCAATATCCCCGACAATCTCACCAACTTGATAAGCAATCACCTGAATGATTAAGGTCAACCTCATTCATGACTAAGAGTGAGTGATAAAATTAGGAGATGGTGCTACAGTAAGAGAGTCCATACAGCTGAGTTTTCTGCATCTACTGGTTCATCTGGCTCAGTTTTTGCAGCCAGATCAACCCAAACATCAGCAGCCTTGGCATAAATTCCACCAGCGGCTCTTCCAAAGAGAGCCATAAAAGATCCACCCAGACCATAACCGGCAATAGCATCAAAAAGACCTTCCCAGTCATTTACATAGTACAGCTTTAACAGATTGATTGCAATATAGAGAACCAGAAGACCGCTAGCAGCAACAAGAAATCCCATCACTGCACCAGTCCTGAAAGCAGAAAAGAAAGCTTTTCCAACGTCCTTACTCTCTTCCAAGGCAGTCCTGGCACTAGCATAGATAGTAATTTGCATGCCAAGGAAACGAGAGAGGACTGATGTGCAAGCACCAAGTAGGAATGAAACAGCACTGAAAACGGCAGTGGCAAGTGCAGGCTTGCACAAGTTTGAAGGATTAAACCTGCAAGGCCGGGTTTGGGTGCTGAAGCTCTCAACAGAGCCGAGGCAGAGGAAGATTAGGATCGCAAAAGCAACCATGAAAACCCCACCATACTGGTACTCCTTGAACCGAAAAGCTTTCACAACTGTTCAATCACAAATGATAACTTAGCCTCTCTGAGTCTCTATCAAGCAAATAAAGCAACAATCTGATTCTTGACTTTCTACTTATGTGTGACGAAAGAAGGTATACTTCAGTTAAATCCAGTTACTTCATTCCGTTGCCTAGTTTTGTGCAAGCTAGTGCCAAGAAATAAGAAAGCCTAACCTGCAGCGCCTCCAAAAGAGTAACTTAAAAGACGATACGGTGTCTATTACAATTCACATTTGGCAAGTTGGACAGTGTAAGTGTCAAAACCCACTGGCGGAAGAGTGACAAGAACATAATGAGAAGGACAAGATGGGAAAAGGGATGACAGAAAGTACCCAGTTCTGCAAAGTACTTAATGAAATACAAAGAATTAACTGCAACATCCCAGACCCAGAACATTGTTGTAAACACATCTAAACATTACTTTAAAAATTATGGCATTACAAACAAACAAGAAATTAGAAACATATCATGACCTACAATAAACAGTAGGTTAGAACCAAAAATTAGACCGAGAGTATGGAAAAAACGTCAGAACTAAAGTTAGAACTGAACCTATATGTTAGAACTAGAAGAGAAAGGTAAACTACTATAGAACTGATAACACTCTAGTAACTAAAGATTCTTCAAATCAGAGTGATAAGTAATGGGTACGAAACATTGTCACATGAAAGGACTGTTGAGGAAATTTCCCAAATTGATTTTGAAGATTGACAAAATTTATTTGGCGTAAAAACTTTGATTCTAATGATAAGTATTTTTCAGATGAAAAATTTGATGGAATATGATCAAACGATATTAATCTAAACCAGAGTCATGGCTTAATTATTTCATTCCTTATGTGTTCTATCAAACGGTTTAGAAGAAGATAACATTGTCGTGCAATGGCTAGTGGCAACTGGTTGGATCTCTTACCTTATATATAAGGAGTTTCGAAAGGAAAATTCCAAATATCTCTCAAAGATTCAACTTTCCTAGAACTATACTTAGGGCAAAACATTCTTTCCAAGTTAAAGCACTCGACTCATGGAAACCCAAACTGCTGTAGGAGCGGTAGAATCTACCGAAAGCTTTATTCTCAATGTCCTTAAAATGATCAGATGTTCTAAGCAAAATCTAGGCCAACGGGCAGATTGGCTAAACAATCCTCCGGGAGATATATCCAATGGTCAGCTTGGATAGGGACGATTATAAAAAGAGGGCTCGATGCTAAAGGAAGTGAGAGCACAAGAGAATTGAAGCCTATAATTCCAAAATCTAAAGAGCATTTCCGATCAAATACATTCGTCTTTGTGAGTAATATTGTATAATCACTTAGAAGTTGAGAGTGTGTAAGGAGTTATTCACACGAGTTTGAGTATTCACTACTCAAATCTTGTACTATTTTATTGGTTCTTAATAGTGGAATTCAGCTAGTAGGCTGTCGCACGGAAGAATGGACGTAGGCTTATCATAAGCTGAACCACTATAATTGTAATGTGTGATTTTCTCTATCCTTTAATCTCCAATTGAACTTGGTTATTTTAAATTCCACTTTAATTGTTCATAATCACTTACTCACCCTCTCTAGGTGAAAGTTGCTAGGCCTAAAAATTCAACTCGGAGAAGCAAGAATTTAACACAAAAGAGAACCTTAGAGAAATAGGTTGGTTACCCATGTATTCTTAACTAATATTATAGAATTAAGTGTTTTGTCAAAAGTATGACAAATTAAAAATGACAATCTCATGAAAATGGGAAATGTTCTGCGCCAAATCATAATGTTTGATGATAAATCCTTTTGAAACATTCATTCATGAAGTGAAAAAATACATTAAAAATTGAAGGTTGTACATCCTCAATAATTCACCTTTATAATACAATATGCTTCTACTAAAGCCAATTACATAGAAAAAAATTCTATCCTAATTTTAATTAACTTTACGTTGTGTCAATAGTTGCACATACCAAGCTTCCTATGACAAACAAAAAACAAATGGAAGAAAGAAATTTACCGAGGCCCTATTTGTTTCATAGATAATTTGATTTTTCTAAAAATTTGTTTGAATAAGATTTTTTTGGGGAAAATGACAATATTTCTCAGTGTTCAGCTAGAATTCGCACATAAATTGGAATTTATTTTCCATCATTAAAAAAAAAGAACTTGCTTTTATTTTTCTGAAAAGATATGCACTATTTGTGTGACACAAGTTGCACACACTATATTATCAATTGAGATAAGTATATTAGAAGTCCTAAAATTTGTCACAAAAATGCAAATAAGTCTTAAAACTTTCAAAAAGTACATTGAAAGTACTAAAACTTGTTACAAAAGTACAATTGAGTTCTAAAACTTTAAAAAACCATAATCATAACCTAAAAATTTTCAGATTTAAAAAAAAAAAAAAAAGTCAAATCCCTCAATTGAAATTTTTTGAAAATTTTAGAACTTGATTGCACGTTTGTGACAAGCTTAGAACTTAATTGCATTTTTAAAAGTTTTAAGATTTGATTGCACTTTTATAACAAGTTTTACAACTCAATTATATTTTCGTGACAAATTTTAGACTTGCAATGCAATCATCCCAAATAAAATTTTATTGAATCAAATTTTCATAAGTAGATACTTCTATAAATCATAAACAAATATTTTTTTCTTCTCTTATGGAATCCGGCCTTGAGTGCTTAGGCCCCAGGCCTAGCCTGGGGTACTTTAGCTCAGCTACCGAGGTCCTCAACCAAGCCACAAGACTGAGCTTCGCAATCAAGGTCATAGGGACTTGGGCACAACCAACAAAGACCTAGGCACAAGCATCAAGGTCTTGGTCTCAATCTTAAGGGACCAAGGTTGTTAAGGACTCAGGCACAGACATCTAGGCCTTATGCCCAAGGGCCAAGATTTCTAGTTCAAATATTAATGTCGTATTTTAGAAAATGATTTCTTACTTTTCAAAGTGGAAATCGTATTCCTCAAATTAAGCATAGATTTTTCGTTGATTATAAAAAGATTGTTTTATTTATTCATTTCCTAAGCTATCTAAATGCCAAAAAATGAGACAAATATTGTTGGATAAAAAATTTTCTGCAAAACAAACAGGATCTTAATCTATCACATAGATAATTGGAAATGAATCAAATGTACAAAGAAAAATCTTATGTATGTACTCATAAAGATGATATGAAAGATTGGGCTTATTAGACCTAGAATGCGTTGGTTTAATGGAAAACTTTTTGGTGGAAAGCATGGAAACGAGAGGGAAGTAATTTTCTGGAGTTTGGATTTTACTTCCAAAAATGTTTGGATTTTTTATATATGAAGGAAACTGTATATTATAAAATGAAAATGCTATCAAAGCCAAAAGGACAAGAGCTACACCAGTCAACACTCCGCCCAAGAGCCATCTTCGTGAGAAGAGATCTACTTGAGTAAATATTATGCTACTGTACTCAGATACATCGCTCAAAGCCCTAGCAGCTGTTACAAACCCTAAAAATGAGTCGCCCCACAAGCAGCAGAAGCTCATGACTTCGCTGAGCTGTCATCAGATTACAAGACTCGAATCTGTCACTATTGCTCAGGCAGATGCGAGATTGACCCAAAAACAAATCTGTTAATGAACGGTTTTATAAAGCAGACAAGTAGTGAAGCTATAGGATCTTTACAAAGTCACCTTCAGAGATCTCCCTCGTTATCAGATCACGCATCCTCCTAACCTGTATTAAGCCCCACTCTTCGTCGTCGAGGTCGTCGCCATAGCGCGACTCGAGGAGCCACCGCGCCAGGGAGTAGGAGTACGCAATCCCAATTATGGCGCAAACCGGGATCACGATCTCTGTAGCGAGAGCTGAGAGCAATGCCATCCTCACTGGAACTCTACACTACGTCGCTGGAATCGCCGGACTCGATGCCTATTAGAGAGAGGGAGAGAGGGGGGAGGACTGACCTAGGCCATCGTTGTGTACTTTTGACGCGTCAATATGTTGACTCCACCCACAGCAGGACTTCGCCTGGAGACTGTGGTATAGGATACGACGTCTGCACGCTCAATAGTCGATGCGATTGGTCAGACTCGATTGTCTTCGTTTCGAAAAAATATTTTTCTTGTTTTCTATGAAATTGAGTTAATAAAAAATATTTTTCTAATTAATAAAGATATTTTAAGCAAGCAGGTATAGTCAAAACTACTAAATTAAGCTTCACCATGACAAACCTCCTATTAGCTTGTCAGAGTAGCTATTTTTTTTACCAAAAAGCAGAGAATGAAGTTGAGAATGCATGTCCCCAAGGCCGAACACCAACATGTGTAAAGATCTCATTAAGTTTCCACAAATAATTCCCGATACTCAGATTGTACCAGTATATCCCACCAAAAAAGTGATTTCTGTTTAACTGATCGACATTTTATGGGTGCTTCCTTCATGGAATCTAAAATAGTCATAGCAATGCAAAATTGTCACTACTTCACATGAAATTATTGGCCTCCCCTTCCTTTCTCCATAGTTTTTTTAAAAAAAAAAGCACAATCTGAGACCACAGGCAGTGCAACTTTATTTTCCTTTATTAACAGAAAAGTGGTAAAAAAGAGAACGTGGATTGTACCTAGGCAGAGAGCCTCTATGCCATTAAGGACGACTCTTTTTCCTCCTGCGCACGAGAAAACAAGCCAAAAGCGCAAGTGAGATTTCTTTGAATTATACAAACACTCAGGGCGCGCATGAAATCATTTATGTTCCAGAAATAGTTTTTGGAATAGAAATAGATTTTTCTATTTCTAGTTCTGGATAAGTTTCTAAGCAAAAATAACCGTTTGATAACAACACGAGTAGAAATAGACGCGGTCGTCGGCCGCGCCGACCGGCGATCGGCGGCGCAATGGGCCACGGTCGGTGATCGGCGACGGCGGCGGCGCAATCGACGGTCGACGACCAAAGGCGACCGATGGTGGCGGCGGCGATGAATGATGAAATTTTTTTTTATTTCTCATTTCTATTCCGAAAATTTCGATTTTTAGTCAGATCTATTTCGAAATAAGAATTTATTTAAAAATAGAAAAGTTAAATAATTTTATCAAACGGATTTCTATTTTAAAATTATTTCTGAAATAAAAAAATAATTTTTGAAACAGAAATTATAAGTAATCATGAGCATCCTCTCACATAGCCCCTTGAAAAGGAAAAAGGATTGTCAAAGAGTCAAAAAGCGGGCTTCTGCATCGGCGTTTAATGAACTGGACCCGTTTACTAAACACCCTCTCAAAGAGACGAGAGAGAGAGATATTACTGTGCGGTTACAGTATGCACACATTTGTGTCACAGGGTTCTTTTTTTTTTTTTTGAACATCGTGTCACAGGCTTTGGACGGGTAAGAAAATGTCAGGTGTATTTAATACATCACTTAAGATGATACAAGAAATCATATACGAATCGACACGTGGCAAATCCGGGTCTACCTGCTGAACCTTCAAAATTTCTACCCCCACTTTCTCCGTTAACGCTCCGTTACCTCTCTCCTCTCCCCGCTGTTCTTGCCCGCGACTCTCTCTCTCTTTTCTCTCTACTTCTCTTTTCTTTCCTCTTGCGTCTGCCATGGCTCGAGCTCGAGTCGGCTCATGGACGCTTCAGGTCGAGAAGGGACGCCACGCTGCCGGATGCGACGATGAGGGGTGATTCGGCGGGAGGTCAAGTGGTTGAGGAGAGTCGAGTCTGCGTCGAGCTTCGTTTGCGGTGACATGGCTTGAGGCCAAGCTCGAAACTCGAGCGGCCAAGGCTACCCCAAGCACAGGGTTTGAGGTCGAGCTTCATGGCCAAAGCGGCCATGGATGAGTGTCATCGTCCATGGTTGGCCGCGAGCGTCGTCCATGGTGGATGGGGAAAAACGATACCCAGGGATCAATAGCATAACCGATCGACGCCGACGACGGCCATGGATGAGCGTCGGCGTGCTCGTAAGCAGGTCGTCCATAGCTGGTCTGTGACATTGCAATCCACGGCGCAAGCGTCGTCCATGGCCTCATAAGGCAAAAGGAAAAGGAAGAAAATGGCGAGAGAGAGAATGAGCTTTGTCGAGCGTGGGACGAGGCTTAACGGGAAGAGAGAGGGTCGTTTAGAAATTTTGAATAACCTAGCATGTGGATCCGTTCGACACATGTCAATCTCTCCGTGGTTTATTGTATCATCCCTCTCTCTCTCCTCTTGCATCATTGCAGTCAAAATATCTGGATTCTCTCAGCATCACCCACCATCCCCTCCCTATCTCTCGCTGTCTTTAACCCCTCCGCAGAGACGAAAAAGAAAGTCCTTCGCTTTTTTAGCCAGTTTCGACAGCAAGCCCAATGCTGATGAGATTGGTGAGGGCATGGGGTAACGAAAGTCTCGTGCTTCTCCTCAGAGGCAAGAAAAAACAAAACAAAAACAGGAGCAGAAAAAGCAAGACACCCTGCTCCCCTTCCTCTCTCTCCCCAAAGAAAAAAATAATAAAAAAAAAAAGAGAGAGAGGAAACCTCTGTAGCTTCAGCAGCTGTACTTTTTGGAGAGATGCACAGTAAGAGAGATGGATCAGAGAAAGATGATGGTGATGATGATGATGCAAGCAAAAGATACAGTTTATATAGGAGGATGATGAGAGAATCCCTGCTGGAGTAGATCTTTGACGAAGTTATTGGGGGGTTTGGGAGTGAGCATTCATTGCTGCGAGCGTTATCATACGCAATTATGAGGAATAACTCATATTTTCCTCGTGATGGTGGAAATAGTTACGTCGGGTTTCAGAAGATTTTCGGTTCCGTCCATGTCCTATGTTTCTTTTTAATAAATAAAGGGCGGACAAAAAAAATCCGAAACACTATTTTCAAGAATATCTTGGAGACTCTGAGAGGAAATAGATGAAGATTTCTGATATTATTAATTTCATCGAAAACCAAAATCTTTTCTTATCAACTTAAGTTTATTTAAAACATAAGAAAAGACTATACTAACTTGAATTAAATTGGCTATGTAATTAGAGACATCACTCATAAATTTCTTCTACGTTGTTTAGAATGAACAATAGAGTCTCCAATGGATCAAGTAAGAAAACAATTTGGTAATTGTGTTGATTTTTGTCTAAACAATTATTTGACTGCATTGAAAATAACATTAACCCATTAAGCACGTCAATTTTTTTATATCTGTAACTAATAAATTAAAACATAGTAATTAAATAAAAAATTTTCAGAATTATCACTTTTTCTTATGGTTGCAAATATCTATATCGTGGCAAGACCTTCATAATTTTAGTACTTTGAATATCAGTAAATACAAAATATGTGACAATAAAAAATTTGGCACTTTAGACTCTATTGTTATGTGAATTTCCCTCTTTCGTGCAAGTGTGCACTTTTTTCCTTTTGACCCGACCCGGTGGATCTCATTGGGCGCTCGGTCCGTATGAATCAACAATTGTGCTCTCGGCCCAATTCCTGACCCGACAAAGGCCCACGCACGATGGGCCTCTTCAAGCAAAAGCCCACGGAAGACTAGTCTTTGTGAACCTTTTCCAGCATTTGATAAAGGATGAACATTAGAGAGCAGCAGCCAAGTTTCTTTACTTACGTTCATTTTTTTTTTTTCCGGGGAAACGTATCCCACGACGCAGTATACAGGTTCGCAAGGTGGTGAACTCTTCCAAGACACGCAGGTCGCCCCGTCCCGAAGCAGGAGAGATTGGAGGACCAAGTGAGTGTGAAGGATCCAAGCCTGCATCGTTTTGACCATCGGGAACACTAATCTCTCGCCATTACCTTGCCTACCCCTTGATGACATTGGCTCTTCCATTGGCAGTCAAACAACACTAGAGTTACTTTTAGGGTACACGCTTGTTTTCCTAAAAATTTTATGATAATTGAAAATATTTTTCATGAAAGTCATTTTCAAGGGAAAATTGTTAGTTTTCATCTATTTAATGATTCAGGAAAATCAATTTCCTCCCGTTAAAAGGAGAAGTCATTTTCCCTTGTTCCAACCTTGTTGTGTTCATGCATGGAAAACGTTTTCTGTAAGTACATCAGTTTTCCATTGTCCAAACACTGAAAAGTCATGAAACAATGTCAGAAAAAGGATTTTTCTTTAAACAAACGGACCTTAAATTTCATTAGAGAAGCCGAAGGTCCATGATCCATTAGCGTTCATGTATAAGCGATACATACAGCTTTCAAACATGCATTTTGCGGTGCCATCCACTAGTGTAAGCATGGATAATAGCAAGATGGACAGAAATTCGTTCTACGTCAACTGGTTAGTTGAAAAAAACAGGCGGAAACTGCCGTAGAAAAGGTGGTGATTTGGGGTTTGGCCAAAGGAGGAAGATGGGCACAATAAATGAAATGGTTCCCCCCATCACGCTCACAAGTTGCGTCCACTTTGACGTTGAAAAACATAGGCCAATCCAGAGGGGGTCGAGTCCTTAAACTTTGGCTATTCACTGTGACTTACACAGCTTGGAAACGGTGAAATGGAGCTACGGATCCATGACTCTAGTTTGATGGAGGAAAGAAACAAAGTCGAGCACATTTAGATCTCGGCGTCCATTGACGCATCCAAATGTGGACTGCCATGGAGAGCTAAACGACCTTGACCAACCACTCCGGCAGAGTCGGTGGTCAGCTGTTTGCATTGATCGGAGGAGGCAGACGTGCTGGTGAAGGTGAGTAGGATCGTAGCGGAGAGGGTGAGGAAGGAGGTCGAGGTGCTGAGGGAGGGAGGGAACTGTTTAGAGCTTTGTTTCGGGTCGGTTCGGGTAATGTACCCAAGCCGAACCTCACTGAACCATGGAGATACCCCATTCTTTTGACTTATTACCCAAACCAGAATGACACCCGACCCTTAAAGACTCAATTGTTTTTATTGGGGTCCGGTCGGGTATTTTTGACACCTTTAATCAATATTGTTAGTATATCCAACCTAAAAATTTAATTTGCATGCTCCAGGGACCGGATCATTAGCACCGGCATTGGCTTCAGTCCTGCCTCCACGGTTGATGCCCTCCTTTATGGTCGTAGCTATTTGGCTTGCGTATCGTCTCCATTGCTAGCACGCTGCTCCATAATTAAAGGTTTGTGTACTTTGGATTGATGCGCGGTCCTTGTTGAACGCTTCTTCATCATTTACATTGGGTGTGTTAGCAAAGATGGAGCATCATATAGCACCCGAGTGTTCAAGCAATTTTAAGGGTCCGTTCGTTTCGCAGAAAATGGGTCATCTCCGGAAAATATTTTCCCAGAAGTCATTTTCCAGGAAAATGACAATATTTTCTGATGTTCGGCTAAAACCTGAAAGTGTTTCGGAAAATGTTTTCTGATGTTCGATAAGGAAAATATTTTCCGCTCACCAAATTGACGAGAGCGAGTGCCAAGCTCGAGGCTCGCCAGATCGACGAGCGCGAGTTTAAGATCGATGAGTTTGAGGTTCACCTGGTTCGATGACTAGTCAAGAAAGATGAAGATAAGAAACAAATAAAAGAAAAAGAAAAATAATAAAAAATAAAATAAAAAAGGAAAAGAAAAAAAGAAAAGAAAAGAAAAAGGACATTAAAAATAATTCAAATTAAAAATGATGAAGAAAACTAAAAAATAATTCGAATAAAAAAAAAGGAAGAAGAAATGAGAGGAGAAAATGAAGATTTGTATAAGTGTGAGGTAAGAGAGATCAAGTGAGGAAAATGTTTTCCACTTTTCAAAAGTGGAAAACATTTTCCCTTACTAGAAGACTTTTTCCTTAGATAAAAACGTTTTCCCTAAGAAATTCATTTTCCATAAAATGAACACCGGAAAATCCGAAAACGTTTTCCGGAAATTATTTTCTACGAAACGAACGGAGCCTAAGACTCATTATCACAACGTCACATTTTTGAATGGCCGAGACCACCCCTCTCATTCTTGTTCTTGATTTTTTTTTTAAAAAAAAAAAATTTAAACAGAGTTATTTGGGTAATCCAACTACATATTCAAAAGATCTTGCTCGAATTGTCCAAAGCAACGTAGGCGCTAGAGAGTTTTATCAGATCGTGCAAACATGGAAACAGATGTTTAAGAGCAAACTGAGTCGATGATGATGCAGCTGCTACAAAAGGGGTAGTGGGCCGCTCCCTCCGTCAGAAAATCTTGAAGAGCAGACCACCGTGAGTGACGAAGAAGGGAGCAAACACGAGCGACTCGACTGCCATTAACTGGATGAGGATGTTGAGTGCTGGCCCTAAGGTGTCCTTCGGTGGATCGCCAATGAACTCTTCACTTTGAGCAAATTCGGCAAGCTCTCGTTCTAGCAGAGAGTTAACTTTTGCCATAGCCCCTCGTTTTATCGCACGCACAAATGACTCTATTTGTTCCGCCGAGTCAAAGGTAATCATATACTCCGGGATATCGGGCTCGGACTCTTGCACCGAGGTCTCCACATGCTCCGGAATCTGATTATTTAAAGCACCAGCCTGAAAGCAAATTCAGGATATCAAGGGAAAAAAATGAAGGTGCAGAAATCCAAGGCTAAAACTTAGCACGGGTCGACTTATAAGTGCTAAAACATCCGAAATGTACTATTCAGTGTCAAAATCGAAGAAGAAATAAACATTTAAGTGTCAATGCCGAGAATTTCTGACCAAACAGTTGACGTGACATTTCTCGGCAAAATTTTTAAATGATATCGCATTTCTCTAAAAAATATTTATCCACGTGGTGTCAATGTGGCTAGATAAGCCTGAAACAACGTTGTTTTAATCTAAATTTGATTTTCATATGAATAATAAATTAAATTTAAAACTAAATTTTAAAAAATAGAAATTTTCATCGTTATCTTTAAATTGAGTCATTTAAATTTAATTTAATTAGTACTTATATTAAAAATCAGATTTATTGGCAAAACGATGTCGTTTTGGGATAAGGATTGCTGATTGGATATTCCAGCAAGCCACATAGATGATTTTATTAATGAAATACCATCGCATCGGATTTCCGGTAAAGCCTCATCCAAGTTGGCACTTAAATATCCAATTTTTTAAAAAAAGTAACACTAAGTATACCTTATAGAAATTGTGGCATTTATCCGTGTCAAGTTTTAATACTTAAGGTGTACTTCTTCCAGAAAAAATTTGTTAAACGAGTTTTTGTAGTAGATCATCGAACCACCAGAGACAAATATAATCGACAAAACCTAGCTTTCCAGAAGTTGGAGCAGCTGCATACCCCAATGTGCTCCTGCGCTTTCTCCCATGCTTTACCAGTGTTGGATGCAGAAATCGCAATCTGGTCGAAACCAAGCCCAATGAATAATATTCATCATGAAAATACTATAATCAAATAAGACAGCCAATGTGAAGCTCCCATATTGTCATATGACGATAAGGGCATTACTCAGCAGTTCACCAACCTACACGAATTTTGTCCAACAACGAAGAAAGTACGATATCTTAACCCGGTTCAACAAGTGTTCTACCAAGAGACGTACCTTCAGCAACGCAAACTATCAAAATAGATAGCCATTGATTACTTTGGGAAAGATTACCTTAACAACAGAAGTGAGAGAGCCAGCCAAAACACCAGACAGCATCTCCAAACCGAAGAAGGTACCAACAATAAGTGGTGTAAGCATGACAAGGGCAAAAGGTCGAATCATCCCCCAGAATGCTGCATCAGTTGTAATTTTGATGTATTTAAAGTCCGGGTAATCAATTGAGGCTAGACCATTCCCAGCCATCTTCGAGGCTGCAGTTCCCACACTTTTCATGGTCATATTAGAGAACGTGTAAGAAAGCATGCCACCCGCGATCAAACCCATGAAGAACTTCAGTGTTGGGACATCAATAGGAGAAATTGCTACACGACTCACAAATGCACCAAACAGAGCGATGGACACTAGGGCAGCTGAATCAATGGTGATTCCCTACATACCAGATAAGAATCGAAAAAAAGGTCCATCTAATATTAGGTTCTGGACATTAACCGCTGATCATGGGAGAACGAAGGAGATTCTCACTAATTTTTGTCTAGGAAAAACACAGTTCGTAAAACCAGCTAAGAACAAAAGGACTTGCATAACTAACGTATATTTAGTCATTTATGATAAAAAAGAAAATGATTGGACAACGTGCACAGATTACGGATGACATGAACGTAATCTCATGAAAAGTTCCTACGCACAGAAATCCTTCTGCTATGTCATGGATTTCATGAAAATAAGCTGCTAAAAGGATGATAGGACAATGTCTATGAGGAAAACTATCCAAAAAGTCCTAAACCTATTGTGATTTTGTCAATTCAATCCTAAATCTTTCAATTTTGTCAATTCAGTTATAAATCTTTTCACTTCTTACCAATTGAATCAATTCGATCAATTTTAATTAGAAATTGCTATCGTGACTGGCTAGCACTAACGTGGTGCTTTATAATAAATTTTTCAATTTTTAATTTTTCTTTCTTTGGGGGTTGGGGGTGGTGGGGTTAGGACTGGCTGACCCTCGTTGGTCTTGGGTGAGGGTGTCGTCGCCCTTGCAAGCCCTAGGCAAGGGCTCACAAGCCCTCGGTTGTCGCCAGCCCTCACCCAAATTCGGCAAGGGCATTGCAACCTTCGCCTAGGGCTGGCGAGGATGGCAACACCCTCACCCAGGGTTGTTGAGGGTCGGCCAACCCTCATTTGTGGTTGGCGAGGGCTGCCAGCCCTAACCCCAAACACAAAAAAAAAAAAAAAAAAAAAAAAAAAAAAAAAAAAAAAAAAAATAATAATAATAATAAATTTAAAATGCAAATAAATTATTAAAATATTATTAAAAAGCGACACATCAACACCGATCATCTATGTTGACCGAATGTACTCACTTGGCAAGAAGTAAAAGGGTTTTAGGATTAAAATAGTAAAATTGAAAGATTTAGGATTGATTTGATAAAAATATAATAGGTTTAGAATTTTTTAAATAATTTTCTTATGTCGATATTATATTCATATTCGAGGATTGGCCTGACCTTTCCAAAGGTGGCTGTAGTCCGCCCGTAACTGCGTACTATGCCAATAATCTCGATAGCAATATCTTTAGAATTGTCGCTGATGGGACTGTAAGCATCTGCGGCCAATCCAGTGGGTATGGTACTTACCATCCCAAGGGCAGACAGAGCAATTCCACACGTGCCAGCAAAACCGGAACCCACAAAAATGCAAATGGCGGCCAAATATGGGATATTGACATAGGCAAGGCCAGCATTAACGTTGTCGGCAGCAGCATCTACGACAGAGCTTCAGGAAAAAGGATCATTACACCGTCAGCACATGACCATCAACAGATGTGAAGATTCGAATCATTTAGCAATTTTAATACCTGGGGGCTTTCTTGGTGGAATATTTAGGTACAAGCCTACCAATTAGCCCAGCCCAAAGACCAACGCCAACACAGAGGCCCAGCTGCCTGCAAGATCATATCCATAATTAGCAACGCATTTGCTCAGCGATTTGACCCAATCCTGTAAAAGTCCGCTGACATTAAAGCATGTCATGTGACCGACCTTAAAAAAAGCAGCGTTAGTGTCCTAAAGAGATGAGTATCATCAAATATTCACCAGTTCTTCACTACTTTCTGCGACCCAAAGTCGTAAACTGGAAAAGATGAGGGCAGAGCAATCCAGCTAGCAATAGCAATTCCGACAGTCATTAGAATTGTGGAAAAAATAAGTCGCTTCCTCAAAGCCGGCTCGATTTCCTTCGGTTTCCTGATTTTTGAGAAGCCGGTCCTAAAGAGATTTGTGGTCAAGCAAGCAAGAATACCTACAGAGCTGATAAGCAGCGGATAACACATAGTAGTGAAGTCGTGAACATTTCCAAAAGAAGAGCTGAAAGCAACAAGGGCAGCGCAGGATGATCCGGCGTAAGAGACAAAATAATCAGTCCCCACCCCAGCAATATCCCCGACAATATCACCAACACGATGATAAAACACCTGCATAATTAAAGTCAACCCCATTTAAGACTAAAAGTGAATGATATACTTAGGATAAGGAGCTACAGTAAGAGAATACATACATTTAGCTTTTTTTCATATCCTCGGTAGGTCTTCAGCCCAGACAAGATATCAGGATGAACACAAACATTAGCAGCCGTGGCATAAATTCTACCACTAGCTCTTCCAAAGAGAGCCATGGAAGATCCACCAAGACCATATCCGGCAATAGCCTCAAAAGACCTTCCCAGTCATTGCCATGGTACAGCTTGAACAGATTGATTGCAATATAGAGCACGGGAAGACCATTAGCAGCAATAAGAAATCCCATCACCGCACCAGACCTGAAAACAGAAAATAAAGATTCTCCAACATCATCCTTCCTCTCTTCCAAGGCAGTCCTGGCATTAGCACAGATAGCAATTTGCATGCCAAGGAAACCAGAGAGGACTGATGTGAAAGCACCAAGTAGGAATGAAACAGCACTGAAAACGGCAGTGGCAAGTGCAGGTTTGCACATGTTTGAAGGATCAAGCCTGCAAGGCTGGCTTTGGGTGCTGAAGCCCTCAACAGAGCCAAGGAAGAGGAAGATTAGAATCGCAAAAGCAACATGAAAACCCCACCATACTGGCACTCCGTGAACAGAAAAGCTTTCACACCTGTTCAGTCACAGACGATAACTTAGCCTCTCTGAGTCGCTACGAAGCAAATAAAGCAAAAATCCGATTCTTGATATTCTACTTATGTGTGACGAAAGAAGGCATAATATAGTTAAATCCAGTTACTTCGTTCTGTCGCCCAGTTCTGTTAAACCTAGAGCCAAGAAATAAGAAAGCCTAACCAACAGCGCCTCCAAAAGAGTAATTTAAAAGATGATATTGTGTTTATTACAATTCACGTTTGGCAAGCTGAACAGTGTAAGTGCCACAACCCACCGGCGGAAGAGTGACAAGAACATAATGCGTACGAGAATATGGGAAATGGGATGCAAGAACATACCTAGTTTTGCAAATTACTTAACGAACTACAAAGAACTGAAAATTAACTACAACGTTCCAGACCCAGAATATTGTTGTAAACACATCTAAACATTACTTTAAAATTTAAGCATTACAAACAAAGAAGAAACTAGACATATTATGACCTACAATAAACAACAGGTTGCAACAAAATGTTAAACCGAGAGTATGGAAAACGTAGAACTAAAGTTAGAACTGAACCTATATATTAGAACTAGAAGAAAACGGTGAACTACTATAGAACTGATAATGCTCTAGTTCGAAAGATTATTCAAATTAAAGTGATAGGTATGAAACATTGTCACATATATGGACTTTAGTTAGAAGCAAGAATTTAACACAAAGAGAACTTTAGAGAAATAGGTTCACTAAGTATGTATTCTTAACTAATATTATAGAATAAGTGTTACGTCACAAATATGACAAATCAAGAATGACAATCTCACCGAAATGAGAAATATTCTGCACCAAAAAACAATTTGACGAAGTGAAGATATACATTAAAAATTGAAGGTTGTACATCCTCAGCAATTCACCTTTTTAGTACAATATGCTTCTAATAAGCCAATGACTTTAGAAGAAAATTACTATCCTAATTTTAATTAACTTTACGTTGTGTCAATAGTTGCATATAATAAGCTTCCTATAACAAACAAAAAACAAATGGAAGAAAGAAATTTACCTAGGCCCCGTTTGTTTCACTAATAATTTGACCTTTCTAAAAACTATTTTCGAATAAGATTTTTTCTTGAAAATGACAAAATTTCTCAGTGTTTGGCTGGAATTTGAATATAAATTGGAAATTATTCTCTTTTATAAAAAAAATTGCTTTTATTTTTCTAAAAGATATGCACTATTTGTGTGATATAAGAGTAGCGCATGCTATATTATCAATTGGGATAAATGCAGTGAAAGTTCTAAAATTTGTCACAGAAATGCAATCGAGTCTTAAAACTTTTAGAAAATGCAATTAAGTTCTAAAACTTGTCACAAAAATGTAATTGAATTCTAAACCTTTTAAAAAGTGTAAAAATATCTTAAAATTTTTCAAATTGATCCAATCAAATCCTTTAGCTATTTGAATTTTTTTTCAAAACTTTAGGATATAATTGCATATTTGTAATAAGTTTTATGACTTAATTGCATTTTTGAAAGTTTTAGAACTCTATTACATACTTCTAACAAATTTTATGACTTAATTACACTTTTTGAAAGTTCTAATACTCGATTACACTTTTGTGACAAATTTTAGGACTCAATTGCACTTTTTTTAACAAATTTCAGGACTTTCACCCACTTTCCAAAATAAATTTTATTAATCAAATTTTCATAAATAGATAAATTCTATAAATCATAAAGCAATATTTTTTTCTCTTATGGAATCTAGCCTTAGGTGCTTAGGCCTTAGGCCTAGCCTTCAGTACCTTACCTCAACTATCGAGGTCCTCGACCTAGCCACGGGGCTGAGCTCCGCAATCAAAGTCTCAAGGACTCGGGCATGACCATCAAGGTTTTGAGCTTAGCCTCGATTGGGCTTAGCCTCAAGGGACCAAGGTTGCTAAGAACTCAAGCACAGGCATTTGGGTCCCTATACCCAAGGGCTGAGATCTCTAGTTCAAACATCGATATCTAGTCATATTTTAGAAAATGATTTCTGACTTTTAAAAGTGAATCATATTCCTGAAATTAAGCATAGCTTTTTTGTTGATTATGAAAAGATTTTCTATTTATTCATTTCCTAAGCGATTCAAATGCTAGAAAATAAGACAAAATATTTTTGGATAAAGAATTTTCCGCAAAACAAACAAAGTTTTAATCTATCATATAGATAATTGGAAATGAATGAAATGTACAAAGAAAAATTCTATGTATGTACTCATAAGGAGGATATGAAAGATTGAGCTTGTTAGACTTAGAATGTGTTGGTTTAATGGAAAACTTTGCATGATAGGAAAGTGATTGATTTTCCCTTGTTTGGTGGAGAGCATGAAAACGGGAGGGAAGTAATTTCCTGGTGTTTGGATTTTACTTCCAAAAATGTTCTCCTTAAGGATAGATTATGTAATGCTATTGAACTATATGAAGGAAACTGTAAATTATAAAATGAAAATGCTATCAAAGCCAAAAGGACGAGGGCTACCCCCAGTCGACACTCTGCCCAAGAGCCATCTTAGTGAGAAGAGATCTGCATGAGTAAATTTGATGCTACTGTACTCAGATACGTCGCTCAAAGCCCTACCTAGCGGCTATTACAAACCCCCAAAATGAGTCGCGCCACAAGCAGCAGAAGCTCATGACTTCGCTGAGCTATCATCAGATTACAAGACTCGAATTTGTCACTATTGCTTAGGCAGATGCGAGATTGACCCCAAAAAAAATCTGTTAATGAACAGTTTTACAAAGCAGACAAGTTGTGAATCTATAAGATCTTTATAAAGTCACCTTTCGAGAGCTCCTGCTTTGTCTGAGCACTCCGCTTCTTAACCTCGGTTAGGCCCTGCTCTTCATGGTCGAGTTCGTCGCTATTGCGGGACTCGAGGAACCACGGCGCCAGGGAGTAGGAGTACGCGATCCCGACGACGGCGCAAAGCGGGATCACGATCTCTGTCGCGAGAGCTGAGAGCAATGCCATCCTCGCCGGAACTCTAGACTTCGTCGCTGGAATCGCTGGGCTCGACGCCTATTAGAGACAGAGACAGACATAGACACAGAGACAGAGGGGAATGAATGACCTAGGCCATTGATGTCGAAAGCAAGGGCGGACAAAATCTCGCCGTGTACTGTTGACGCGTCAATATCTTGACTACACCCACCTCAGGTATTCGCCTGGAGAATACAATATACGGCATATTTATTTTGCGAAAAATATTTCATAAAAAAATTTTTTTTTTATTTTTTGATTTTAAATTTGTTTAAAAATAATAATAAGTGAATAATATTTTCCTAACCGATGGAAAATATTTTTTTACAAAATTTAAATTTAGGAAAATAATTTTCCTTTTCAAAGTATTAGAAAATGTTTTCCAAATATATTGATTAACGAAATGATTGTTTTTATAAAGATATATTTTGAATAATTCCAATTTTAATTTTCTTATTTTCTAAAAATCAAAATTTTATTTTTTTAAATCAATTTTATTTTAATTTTTCCTATTTTTTTCCTTCTTTCCTTCTCAGCCCATTGCCGGCCGTGGTGAAGGCTGGCGAGCTTGCCCAAGGACGGTAAACATCAAGCCTCGCCATTACGCAAGCTCATGGCCTCCGGCAGATAAATCTCATCATCTACTTTTGACGCCTCAATAGTGCGTCTGACCTGTCAATAGCGTGTCATGTACTTTTTGACTGATGCATCAATAGCATGTGTACCTATTGGCTAACGAAACTAGTTTGCTTAAAAAGAATGAATTAATGAAAAAAGTTTTTCTATCAAAATTCAAATTTAGAAAAACGATTCTCCTTTTAAACAATTGGAAAACTTTTCGAATATGATGGTTAACAAAACACTTGTTTTTCAAAAGATTTATCTTAAAAAATTCGATTTTTAAATTTTTATTTTTTATTTTTTATTTTTATTTTTTCTTCTTCTTAGCCCGTCACCATATAGGCTGGCCATCGAGCAAGCTCGTGGCCTCTAGAAACGAGCCTCGCCAGTTTGGGCGAGCTCGCGGCATCCTACAACAATGCTCTTGAGGCTGGCGAGCTTGTAGCCCCTAACAGTGAGTCTCAAGTCTCTAGCCTTCAGTGAAAAGACTCAAGCTCACCCCTTGCCAAGGCGAGGCCAGCCCTCGCCAGAATTTGGAGCAGTCATAAGTGCCAAGAAGTGAAGAACGCACTATCGAGTCAAACTGACTTATTTTAAGCAAGCAGGTATAGTCAAAACTACTAAATTAAGATTCACCGTGACAAACCTCCAATTAGCTCGCGGAGTAGCTATATCTCCATGGCCAAAGAGCAGAGACTAGAGTTGAGGAAGCATGGCCCCCTGAGACCTAATCATAAGAGAACGCCAACATGTGCAAAGATCTCATTAAATTTTCGCAGATAATTCCCGATACTCAACTTGTACCAGTATCTCCCACCAAAAAGTTGTTTGTATTTTACTGATCGACATTATATGGGTGCTTCCTTCATGGAATCTAAAACAGTCACAGCAATGCAAAATTCTCACTACTTCCCGTGAAATTATTGGCCTCCCCTTCCTTTCTCCATAGGGGAAAAAAAGAAAAAAGAAGCACAATCTGAGACCACAGGCAGTGCAACCTTTTTCTTTCCTTTATTAACAGAAAAGTGGTAAAAAAGAGATCATAGATTGTACCTGAGCAGAGAATTTCACACCCCCACCACTTCCCAATTTCATACCCCCACCAATTCCCGTACACCGCGAGATGAAAAAGAAACAGACAAAAAGTGGGGTTGTTTTTCCTTTTAAAAATGCAATCTTTGCATGGAGAGAGAAGTAGGATTTCCCGAAAAACCCAAACCCCAAGAAACAAAAGATTAAGGCTATGCATGACAACATTTCTTGATCGGGAAATAATTTTTTTAAGAAATTGTTCTTTTCTATTTCTATTATGAGGAACAATTTCGTATAAAAAAATCCGTTTGGTAATATACAAAATTTTTACTTTAGAAATAGAAAAAGAATAGAAATGCGTTTGATAAAAAATAGTTTTTTTATATTTTTTTATTTTTTTATTTTTGTCGGTCGATCGCCGCCACCGCCGGACGCCGCCGCCGCCCAAGACGGGACGACCCCACTGCCGCCGCACGGCAGCCAAGCTACCGTGGGAGGTGGCGACCGATGGGCTGTGTGGCAGTGATCGGCAGCGGCAGTCGGCTGGCGGCGGTTGGCCGTGCGGCAGCAATTGGCGGCGGCAGTCGGCTGGCAGCAACGTGCGGCAGCGGGCGGCGATCGTCGCGGCGGTGGTCGGTCGGCCTCCGGCGACCGGCGGCGGCGCCTGGCGACGACCGGCGACAACGGCGGTTGGTCGGCCTCCGGCGACCCGACGGCCGACCGGCGGCGACAGCGGTCAGTCGGCCTCTAGCGGCCGGTGGCAGCAACAAGCAGCGGCGACAGGTGGTGAGCGGCGGCAGCGGTCAACGACGGTCAATCGCAGTCAGTAAGAGAAGAATAAAAGAAAAAAATTCACTTACTTTTTAAACTTGTTCTCGGGAGCAAAAAGTAACTTTTTTTTACTTTCTCATTTCTATTCTAAAACCATTCATGGGCTAACATTTTGTTCCCGGAAACAAAAAAATAATTTGTCGTTACCAAATAGGTTTCTGTTCTTTTTTTGTTCTCAGGATTAAAAGAATAGAAATTTTTTGGTCAGGGAATATTACCATACAGCACCTAAGAGCCTCTATGCCATTAAGGACGACTCTTTTTCCTTACTGCCCACAAGAAAACAAGCCAAAAGCACAAATGGGTTTTCTTTGAATTATACAAACACTCAATCTCAGATAGCCCCTTAAAAAGGAAGAAAAGGAGTGTCAAAAAGTCCAAAAGCAGGCTTCTGCACCGGGGTTGAACGAACTGGACCCATTTACTAAACACACTTTCACATGGATTGGAGAGAGAGAGATTTTACGGTGTGGTTGCAGTACGCACTCATATGCATTGCAGGCTTTGGACGGCCGTGAAAATATTAAGTGCATTTAATACATCACGTGGGGTGATACGATAAATCATACACGAATTGTGATAAATCTGGGGCAATCAGTTGAACCATCAAAATTTTTGCCATGGCTCGAGCTCAAGTCAGCTCATGGTTGCTTCAAGTCGAGGAGGGACGGCACGCCACCGGATGCGATGATGAGGGGTGATTCAGCGGGAGGTTGAGTGGTTGAGGAGCGTGGAGACTGCGTCGACCTTCGTTTGTGGTGAGATGGCTTGAGGCCACTCGAGCGGCCAAGGCTACCCCAAGCTTTGGGTTTGAGGTCCAGCTTAATGGCCAAAGCGGCCATGGATGAGTGTCGTCCATGGCTGGCTGCAAGCGTCGTCCATGGATGACGCCGACGATGGCCATGGATGAGCGTCGGCGTGCTCATAAGCAGGTTGTCCATAGCTGGTCTGTGACATTGCAATCCACGGCGCAAGCGTCGTCCATGGCCTCAAAAGGCAAAAGGAAAAAGAAGAAAATGGTGAGGGAGCTTCGTCGAGCGAGGGACGGAGCTTAACGGGAAGAGAGAGGGTCGTTTAGAAATTTTGAATAGTCAATATGTGGGCCCGGCTCAACACATGTCAATCTCTGAGTGGTTTCTGCGCACCATATTAAATGCACCCAATATTTTCTTCCGGCCATTTGCTATCACATCTGGATTCTCCCCGTTCCAACTCCTGTTCATGCCAGGTCCCCTGGAGCATCACCCACCATCCCTCTCCATCTCTCTGTTTTTAACCCTACTCGGAGATGAAAAGGAAAGTCCTTTGCTTTTTTAGCCATTTTCGACAACAAACCCCATGCTGACGAGATAGGTGAGGGAATGGGGTAACGAAAGTCTCGTGCTTTCTCCGCTGAATCCAACAGCCAAACCCATCAAAAGCAAAGAAAGAATAAAACAAAAACAAAAGCAGAAAAAGCAAGGCACCCTCCGAAGGAAAAAGAGAATAATAAAAAAAGGAGGAAAACTCTGTAGCCTCAGCAGCTGTACATTTTGGAGAGATATGCAGTGAGAGAGATGGATGAGAGAAAGATGATGATGATCATGCAAGCAAGGATAGAAAGGATGGTGGTGAGAGAAAATCTCTGGCGAGAAGAGCATTGACGAACTTAGGGAGGGGGGGCATTAGCAATTGACGTGCCCCACCTGAGGTAATTTATGAAGAGAGAGAGAGATAGAAGAGAAACATAGTCGATGAACTTTTATCCAATGAGAGGCTGTTTTACATCAAAGAGCTCAATGAAAACATTTGCACTCTTCAAATCAGTTTTATATCAACTAAAAACTGATTAACTAAATGAAACAACTAACTAACAGAAAGTAAAACAGAAAGTTTGACTTTACAAGCTTAAAACCGAATACTGATTCCTTAATGTAAACGTGCTACATGTGGTACAATCTTTGTTGTTGCCTTCTTTCCTTCCTCTGTTCTTGACAACACCAGGTTTTTCAGTAGCTTTTCTTCCTCTATTCTCGACAGCACTTACTGGTTTCTCAGTAACTTCTCTTCTTCTGTACTCGGCAGCACTTACTAGTTCTTTAGTAGCTTCTCTTCCTCTGTTCTCAGCAGCACTATTAGTAACTTCATTAACATGCTTTTGCATTACACTTCCTTTGTTTTTGACAGCACCGGTACTTTGCATATTACTCTTAACATCCCCCCGCAAATTGGGAATGGGTGAAAAACCCATGCCGAATTTGATTTGAAGAGTAGAATGTGTCAGCCATGATAAGGCTTTAGTAAAAATGTTAACAAGTTGATGAATGCTCGGAACATACCGGACACGCAGAGAACCGGAAGAAACTTTCTCACGAACAAAGTGAAAATCGACTTCAATGTGTTTAGTGCGAGCACGGAGAATAGGATTGGTTGTAAGTGAAATAGCAGATTGATTATCACAAAATAATAGAGTTAGAGAGTTTAGAGGTAGACCAATATCACGTAGAACAAAAATAATCCAAGTGAGATCAGCTGTAGCAGAAGCAAGTGCTCGGTGTTGCGACCAAATTTTAAGGTGAACCACCTAAGGTTTGGCTAATGGATTGTTAAGTCTAAACTTAACTCGGGCTCTCCCAAGCCCATACCAATTCGCAACTTTAAATTCAAGTTCTTAACATGCAATTGATTTCCTAATTAGGAGTTGCCACTAATCTATTTTTGGTGGGTCGATTAGAAACCCAAGTAAAGTAACTTTAGAAGTTTACTTTATTCCTACGAACCAGAGATTATAAGTTCGGGGACTTGATTACGCTAGATTTATCTAACGCCATTTCGGTAGTTTTTCTTTTTATTTTTGAAAAATGTTTGGCAAGCAATTTGAATTGATTTTGATTTATCTTCCTAACATGTGATGTGATCATACGGGTACGCAAATCACCAATTTAACACCCAATAAAGTAATGAATAAAATTACAAGACTTACCTGATAGCAACGAAAGCATCTGCATTGTTAGATCAGAATTCACATCATCAACCCTAGATATTATTTCTAATTAACACGTAATTTCTCTTTTTTTGTTTCATTTTGTTTAATGAGAACTTAATCTATATGGAATGCATGCTAATAATCTAATATGACATGGCAACATGACTTAACATGATCTGAATTATTTGAGATGAGTAGAGTAAATCCTAAAGAAATGCAATAATTAAATGCAACCTAAATGACCTAATTTTATTAACGGCTAATTTCTAATCAAATGGGCCTAAAAAGACTAAATGACATCCATTTGATATTTCTATTCCTAAATGAATGCAATTTATCCTAAAGAATGGAAATGATTTATCCTAAGACATTTTTTGGCATTTTTCATGAAATTCGAAATTAAAAAAAATGTGAAAATTACCTAATTAAATTAAGATTCTATTTAATTTGCATTAGGAATTAGGTTAAGCTAAATCCTAATTTAAACTAAAATATTATCTTAATCCAAATAATCCTAAAATGCAATTTATCTAAGAAAATACCTAAACTTATAATAAATTAAGAAACTATTATCTAAAATTAAACTATATAAAATTTAATCCTAAAATGCAATGACGTGCAAAATATGTCCTAATTCTACATGACATATGCATGACGACTTTTTTGTGTTTGTCTTTTTTTATTAATTTTGAAATCAAAAATTGCCACATAATTAAACATGCAACTTAAATTAAACAAAAACTAACATCCTAAACGAATGTATGTTTTTGGATTTTTTTAAGAAATTCGAAATAAATAAATTTCCTATTCCAAACATGCAAACCCTAAAACAAAAGATAAACCTAATTCTAATCTGCATTTTTGATTTTTTTAAAATTACCTTAGATGACACGATAGTGAATCAACATATTGATCTCATATTGACGAACCATATCGCGCGCGCATGAGATCGGGTTTGCCAATTTCACAAAAATCACAAATCGGATCTCGGGCGGGAGATCGGATTAGCAATTTTTTAAGTGATTGTGAGTCGGATTTCGGGCATGAAAATCGGACTGGCAATCACTAATTTCAAGGTAATTTCATATCATGCATTTTCAATTTCACATAAAAGGGATAATTACACTAAAAAGAAAATAAAATAGCAAAAATAATAAAACTAAAATAAGATAAAAAAATTACCTAAGTTTTCCTTTGCTTTTCTCACCCACGGATGATTCCGGTGAGGGGGGCTACTGGCGAGGCAAGGCAGGGCGCGGCAGTGGACGGCAGGCGAAGCTAGAGAATCCTGCTAAAAAAAAAGAATTCATCAAGAGAACGAAATTGTTTCACTGAGCTTCTCTGTTGAGCACGTTGAGGATCGATCACTCTGTTCCACTCCAACTTTTTTACTTTCTATTTATTTCTTTCTATGGAAAGGTCCACGAAAGAGATGAGTGCAGGAGAGAATTTCAGCAAATCTACGTGCGATGGAATGCTCTTGGAATTTTTGCTTTAATCTTCAATCCACCACTTGACTTTTGTCTTCTTCTCTTCTACCAAATCTCGGCCATTGACGGTTCAGCAGCAGGGGATGGACTGGGATTGAGAAGACACCAAAGAAAACAAAAGAACTTGCCCATCGTAAATGAAATCGTCAATAATCTGGAGCTCGCTGGACCGCTTTGATGTTCATTACATTCGCTGGATATCCCGACTGAGCAGCTCTCTAATTCAAATTATTTCGCGGATATGGTTCCCAAATTGGAATCCACAAACAACGAGCTCGGATGATGATGGGCGATGGTGCCGCGGCGCTTGACGAACGTGATGGACACAAATTGCGCAACCCAAAGATCTCCATAACTAGAACAAGAACACACATCCAAAGAGTAGAAGAATAACGCACCTATTTCAGGATATCGTTCTTGAAAGTGGAAGCGGAAAGGGATTGCCCACACATCAAGGGGTTTATCCACGTATCAAATCCTTCTCCTCTATTGCCCTCCGTA
Organism: Eucalyptus erythrocorys; assembly: GCA_014182555.1. Classification (NCBI taxonomy): domain Eukaryota; kingdom Viridiplantae; phylum Streptophyta; class Magnoliopsida; order Myrtales; family Myrtaceae; genus Eucalyptus; species Eucalyptus erythrocorys. Next base: position 41,788,009 of record CM024599.1, on the reverse strand, counting down.
TCACTAGCTCAATGAGGCAGCCCCTCACGATTAACGTTAGAATAACGTCTCTTAGGTGAGGATATGTGAGGTTAGGGTTAGAGGAGAGACATGAGTACTATTTATAGAGTTTCCAACCAGTCCCTCTCATTACGGGCTAGGCTCAACTCAGCCCACATTAGCCAGCCCCATATTAGACTAATTAAGAAACCTTTTATCTCACCTTAGACTAAACCTCGTAAAACGGTAAACGTTAAATGGTAAATAACAATATCAATTAATTTTGTCCACATATTAGGAAAATTCTTACATTCTCCCACTTGGACTATATTAATTGAAATTGTATTGTATATGCGCACATTGGTCCAGAGATAATTCTTAATAGTCAATCCTATCCCATAAAGCCTCCAACACCGAATTATGGCGGTAACTGCATGTATACACACAGAGCCTTCCATGGTCACAAGTGCTTTCAACTTTATTGATATGGATTCAATATGGTAGTGTGGCAAATGGTTAACATATCTCATAGAGAGATCCATTTGTCAGTGACCATTCTCTTACTTAGGCGACACAAAAGTTTGTGCCACAAGAGAATGAAATTATGATTCTAATGAACCCACATATGTCTTGTCCTTATGGTTAACCTTTTACAAGAACATATGCACAAGGCTAATAACCGGATGCCCCTAGCCTTCACTCAAGGTAATATCTTGAAACTTTATCAATATGTATTCAACATGATAATAACACATTCAAAATTATTTTATTGAATGCAAAAGTTGATACATATTAAACCGTTACTAAAAGTAACAAACACAAATGTGAACTTTATCAGAATAAAGCCAAAATAGCTTCCACTAAACAACAGTATCCGAAGATACTCCTAGGCCCATGCTAATGACATGTCATTGAAATACACATGGGCATAGGTTTTTAGTTAGTGGATCTGCAACCACATCATCTATGAAAATATGTTATATTATAAGTCACCTTTCTGTACCGTTTCTTTATGGTAAAAAAAAAAATTTGACCGCCATATATTTAGACCCATTTAGACATTTGTTATTAATAAACAATAAATTTATTACCTCAATACAACCATATGAGTCTATCCATAAAGTCAAAACGGTCAACTTCTTCATAAGGTTCCGAAGCATAATAGCTCAAGTAACTGCCTAAAAGAATGTTACAAACTCTACTTACATAAGAGACATAGAATTTTATTTACTGCAT